>JAWDJE010000006.1:62185000-63385000 GCA_035047345.1 Bradypodion ventrale | reverse complement strand
CTTTACAGAAAATCACGACAGTTCCTAGATCGACTTTATTTATATGTAAAGACAAATTGTCTGATCATTCTAAACTGTACTGGTCTTTGCTATACACTCCCTTAGCAACTAAGATTAAGAAGATTGTGTTGCAACACTGGGATTTAGTCTCTGACATTCCTGGTTGCTGAAATTTGCCCTATATTGGCTTCAGAAAGACTCGCTCTCTGAGTCAAATTCTTACGAGTACTGATGTTACTGATTTTTCCCACCCCCTTGACAGGTTTGTATCAGGACATTACAGATGCCTCAGCTGTTCAATATGCAGATTCACCATTGACACACAATCTGTTACATCTATGGATCATTTATTTACACACACACTCAAAGGGTTTACAAATTGTAATTCTAAAAATATTGTATACTTACTTCAATGTCCTTGTGACATGTACTATATCGGTATGTCTACACAGCCTGGGAGGGAGCCAAAGGCGCTGACACTGGTGTTGTGCACAGTGGTGGCGGCTTTTCAGGGCCCGCCACGATGGTCCTCTGCTGGGCTCCCATCCCGTGACCAGCTGGGCCACGGGAGAGAGCCAAAGGCAAATTGCAGCTTCGGTGTTGGGCAGGCAGACAGAGGAACCAGAGTCAGAGTCAGTGGGTTTGGAGTTCTGGCCATGCTGCAGCCATGCCTGCCTTGCCCCCCCCTGGTCCTGGGGGGGAGAGGAAGATGCTTCTGCCTCTCTTCCCTCCCAGGGGGAGGAGGAAGAGGGAACCGTGACTGCCTGACGTGGCTGGTCTGGGCCCGGGGGGCGGGGGGCGGGGAGAGGAAGATGGGCAGTCTTCACCTGCCGCTACTTGGGCATTCCTGCCTCCACTCCCCCCATGCTCCCGGGGTGAGTAGGAAGATGGAGCCATGCCATCTGATGCAGCCGGGCGCTCCGTCGCTTGCCCCTTCTAGGTAAGTCTTTTTGTTTTGTTTACTTTGCTCTCTCTGTGTGTGTGGGGGGGGGGAGAGGGTCTGGAGCAGGCTAAGGGGTTTTTTGGTTTCATTTACTCTGATATGCTTGAAACACATGCTACCATTTAAAAAGTTTTATTCTGTGCAAGCATATGAGAGAGTAAACAAAACAAAAAGACAATGTACTAACTGCTGTATTTTTATGTGAGCTTTTGTGGTTCATGTCCACTGGCTCTTTGGCTATAAACAGGGATGAGTACTGAACTCTAGAGTTGGATATGAGTGGCTTTTGAGCAAGGGCAACCTTTACCTAATAACAGAAGATCCCTGTTTGGTATTCAGATTTGCTCTGGTTAATAAAGGTAAAGGTCTCCTTTGATAAAATGCCAGTTGTATCTGTCTCTAGGGTGCAGTGCTCATTTCCATTTAAAGCCAAAGAGCCACTGTCTGTGTTTTCAGATGTTTTTATGGACATGTGGCAGGCATGACTAGATCACATGGCCATCCCAGCAAGTCACATGCCCAGATTTGTCCCCGCCCACAGAGTTAGCCCTGAACACAGAGTTAGCCCCGCCCACTGTGTAGTAATTTTTTTGTGCCCACCACTGCACAAGAGGGATTAATTTCCTTATCTACTTCAAGTTCAGTAATTATCACTTACCCATTTGACATCGGGTATTAGCACCATACAGTATATCAAGTATATAATAATCTTTTGGTTTGCTTCTTGGTTTTCTGTACACAGGGTCACCGTCAAGGGGGGGGGGGAACAACCAGGTCTCCCGTCCTGGGCCCAGAGCTGGCTGGGGGCCCGGCAGTGGGCAGCCCATTTTTAAAAAACTTTTGGAAAAATTGTATTATTATTTTTTAATCCCAGCACGTGGCGCCACTGCACATGCCCCGCCAGAGGGCCCCATGCCTCAACCTGGATTCCGGAATCTGGGGTCAAGGCCACTTGCCTTCAGCCCACCAGGAGGGCCGGGCCCCGGGGCAAAGCGCAGCAGCAGGAAGCCGCGGGGCGTGTGCCTTCCAAGGCACCATGCACTCTGGGGCCTCCAGCCATTGCTGCTGAGCAGAAGAGCCTTTGATGGAGGCACTGCAAACTTTGGCCAGTGTGCCACCAACTACGGACCCACCGCCCATCACTGCCACTACTGCCACCTAGACCAGGCGGCAATGCTGGGCAAAACACGCCCCATGACTGCCAGGTAAGCCTGGTGCATTGGCATGACTGTCTGCCCTCGGGGGGTGGGGGGAGGGAAACAGTGCCAGGGTGGGTGGTTGGGACCCCACCCCCACCTCTCCCGACAGTTCAGGCAGGCCACTACTGTTCTTTGGCCTGCCCCCTCCCCTCCCGGGCAGGTCCGTCTGTCCATCTGTCTGCCTATCTATCTATCTATCTTCACTAATCTACTCTTCCTTCCTTCCTTCCTTTCTTTTTTCCTCTCTTCCTTCCTTCTTTCTTTTCTTCCTTCCTTCCTTCCTTCATTTCTTCCATCCTTCCATCCTTCCTTCCTTCCTTCCTTTCTTCCATCCTTCCTCTCTTCCTTCCTTCCCTCCATCCATCCTTCCTTCCTTTCTTCCATCCTTCCTTCCTTCCATCCTTCCTTCCTCTCTTCCTTCCATCCTTTCTTCCTTTCTTCCATCCTTCCTCTCTTCCTTCCTTCCTTCCCTCCTTCCTTCCTTTCTTCCATCCCTTCCTTCCTTTCTTTCTTCCATCCTTCCCCTCTTCATTCCTTCCTTCCCTCCCTCCCTCCTTCCCTCCTAACTTCCTTCCCTCCTTCCTTCCTTCCTTTCTTCCATCCTTCCTTCCTCTCTTCCTTCCATCCATCCTTCCTTCCTTCCTCCCTTCCCTCCTTCCTTTCTTTCTTCCATCCTTCCTTCCATCCTTCCTTCCTTTCCTTCTTCCTTCCATCCTTCCATGCTTCCTTCCTCTTCTCCTTCCTTCCTTCCCTCCTTCCTTTCTTTCTTCCATCCTTCCTTCCATCCTTCCTTCCTTTCCTTCTTCCTTCCATCCTTCCTTCCTCTTTTCCTTCCTTCCTTCCTTCCTTCCTTCCTTCCTTTCTTTCTTCCATCCTTCCTCTCTTCATTCCTTCCTTCCCTCCTTCCTTCCTTCCTTTCGTCCATCATTCCATCCTCCCTCCCTCCCTTCCATCCTCCCTTCCTTCCATCCATCCTTCCTTCCTTCCTCTCTTCCTTCCTTTCCTCCCTCCTTCCTTTCTTTCTTCCATCCTTCCTTCCTTTCTTCCTTCCATCCTTTCTTCCTTCCATCCTCCCTCCCTTCCTTCAATCTTTCCTTCCTTCCTTTCTTTCTGAGCGCTAATGGCGCAAAACTGTGGTCATAAGGAACTGCAGTGGCTCAAATGGCTAAGACACTGACTGGGAGGTGGAAGGTCAGCAGTTCAATTCCCGAGTCCTGCAGGACGGAATGAGCTCCCGTCTTTGTCTTAGGTCTTGCCAACCTAGCAGTTCGAAAGCAAGAAATTGCAAGTAGATAAATAGGGACCACTTTGGTGGGAAGGTAACAGCATTCTGTGCACTCTGGTGCCTTCCACATGACCACAGAAACATCTGCAGAAGCAGACAGCACTGGCTCTTCAGCTTTGAAACAGAGATGAGCACTGCACCCTAGAGTCAGATACGACTGGCTTTCAAGCAAGGGAAACCTTTACCTTTTAATTATGTTCATGTTGATATAAAAGTCTGCTTTTTGGGCATAATGTGTGGCACTAACTGCTGTATTTTAATGCGAGCTTTTGTGGATCAAGGCCACTGGTTCTTTGGCTGTAATCAGAGATGAGCACTGAACTGTAAAGTTGGATACAACTGGCTTTCAAGCAAGGCTTAAAGACTAACTGCTGTATTTTAATGTGCGCTTTTGTGGATCAAGGCCACTGGCTCTTTGGCTGTAATCAGAGATGAGCACTGAACTCTAAAGTTGGATACAACTGGCTTTCAAGCAAGGCTTAAAGACTAACTGCTGTATTTTAATGTGTGCTTTTGTGGATCAAGGCCACTGGCTCTTGGCTGTAATCAGAGATGAGCACTGAACTCTAAAGTTGGATACAACTGCCCATTGATTTCTTTTCGGAAATTGTGTTTTCCAGCTGCATCTGCCACCCCAATGCGAGGAAAGAGAAAAGTGTGTGTGTGTGTGTGGGGGGGGGGCAATAGGATTGCTCAGTACAGGACCCAGAAATTTCTGATGGCGGCCCTGTCTGTACAGTAGTAATAGAGAGATGGGAAGAGATAATTGCTTAATGTTTTCAAATTTAAGGATGTGTACCCAGGTCTTTCTTAGAACTGTATCATTTAAATTTGTAGATTTCCTCTGCATGACTTTCATTTGTTATTGTTATTTTCCATTTTTGGAACAGCTGTACACCATGTATAGATCAAAGGAGATAGCTGTGCATCTCCAGATCTACATACTTTTTAGGATGCTCCAAGTTTCATAAACTAAAGACCATGCAAAATGGAAGACAGCCCTGGGGTTGTGAAGAGTTGTGGTCAGTTTTCCTTTTAGCAGCCTCCTTTTATCTTTATTCCAAAGCAAACTAAAGCAAACTGTGTTATTGCCAAGGTTAGTCTACAAGGAGAAAATAGGTTGACCCATTCACTATCTTATGGTGACACTATGTTCTTTCTTGGGAATTTATTTTTTACTGGACAGCCATTAAAATCCTGTTCAGATGACTTTCAAACTCTTCCTTCACTTCCTATGTAACATCAGAGCCTGGAAAACTGCCTTTAAAAAGACATGTATCATCATTTGTCATATTGTAGCTATGCATTTTTAAAAGGAAAGGTTTGCATTCATATTTTTACAAAGCAAAAAAAAATGTTCTGCCTTTTTTGTTGCTTTTTTTTTTAAAAAAAATCTTAATGCCATAAAACAGCTGCTCTGTGGTACAGAAGATGCTTGCTCTCATCTGTTCTAATGTTGCCAGATGATCTCAAGATCTAAACCTCAAACCAAGGGAGGCAAGAAATGTGTGTGTGTGTGTGTCTCTCTGTGTGTGTGTGTGTGTGTGTGTGTGTGTGTGTGTGTTTGTGTGTGTGTGTAAGCGATTTGGAACAGTTGCTTGTGGAAATGAGCATGAGAGGAAGCAAAAAGAGAGGAGGAGATTCAGCAGCTGAGTAATGAGTTGAAATGACAGTCCAGAGATGGTGGACAAAATATATTAGCAGCTTGGCAGGTAACACCCATGTGAATTTCACCCTTCTGTCACTATTATCCCATGCTATTTTATCTGTGGTACCCATGACACATAAGAGACTCACACCACTGCCAGTGCTGAAAACTCACTGCTGGCCTACAGGGTTATTTTTACCCTATGGCCTCGTCCATTTTGTAAAATAAGACACTGTAATGCTGGCAGTCCATTCACTGCCTTCTTCTCAATCAGTCTGAGTTGTTGCATATACCACCTCAGTTCCCTGATCTCTAACCTCAACATCATCTGAAGTGGCTAGAAAACAGGACTCTAAGCTTCATAAGAATAATTTTCTTTGGATGGGTATATTTCATCTCCTTCTTCCTTTTTAATGTCAGACATTGTGTTTTAAGGGCCTTGGGTCATTTATATAACATCTTGCGAAGCCAATAGTTTTTTTTTAATGACAGAGTTAAATTGAAGTAGAGACAGGAGTATTTCTAATAATGTTTTAGAGAGCTTCATTCAAAACACATCTTAAAGTGAATGATATTTCACTTAGTATCTGAAAGGTTAGTATTTGGTCTTTCACATTTCTTGTAGGACTGAATAGCAACAACAAATTTATCAACAGCTACAGACAGAGTTGGATTTTTTATCTTCTGATAATGTAGGAACAAGGTCTTCAGAGAAAAGTATTTCCAGTAAGTCAAAGATTTAATAACACACACTCTCACAGTTCCATAAAAAAGAGCAAGAACATAGAATATTTTGGGGAAATGTCCAGCCTAGTATTGTCACATGATAAGGTTGTCCTGACAATATTTCTTGAATATTCCTCAAAGGCACAATGATCAATCTCACACATAAAAAGGTTCAGCAAAAATGTGGTCTTCCACATTAAAGAAATAGTAACAGAATGTGTGAGGAAAATAGAATTGAGGTTGTTTGTTTTGTTTTATTCTTTGCTATTTTTGTTTTCATTTATTCAACAGTGCAACCAAGAGGATACACTATATAAATAAGAGTATAGAGAAGGAAAGTTTAAATGGAAGAGATATGAAAATAATGATAGAGACACAAACTGTTAGAAGAGAATTACAGAGTACTGAAATGGAAAAAGTACAGACAAATTTGATTTACTTAGGAAGGGATTATTTTGAATTTAGTAATAAAAACTCAGATGTGCTGCTTGGGTTGCTAAATTAAGAAAAGCAAAGAGGGTAGTTGGTATGATTAAAATGTGAAAGAAAATAGATGTGCTTTAATGAGGGAGAAAATTAATGTACTTCAGAAGTTTTATGGGAAAATGTGTACAATAACATCCCTCTCAATAAAATGAAAGCATATACAGAAATGTGTAGGTACCATAATTAAAGAAAGGAATAAAGAAAAAATGGAATAGTCTATAAAAGAAGAAGAGATTGAAGAGATTATAAAAATGTTAAAAGTAGGTAAACCAGGGATGGATGGGTGAAGTGAACATTTTTATAAAGTGTTTAAAAAGTTAATTCTTAAGTTATAGGGTTTATCTCAGGAGTTCTCAACCTTTTTAAGCTTCGGGGGCCGGAGAGCCATTTTGCCCTTCCTCCATCACATGGCACTTCCTGGTGTGGTGGAGGTGGTGGGGACTAAATGAAATGGTGCCATCGGCTGCATCTGGCCTGCGGGCCACAGGTTGAGAATCCCTGGTTTATCTAGTAACATATTGGAATGAGTGGAAAATCCACCATTTTGAAATCATTCTTTGGGCATGATAAGGAGCCCCTGTGGTGCAGTGGCTAAACTGTAGTACTGCAGCCAAAATGTTGTGAGTTCAGTCCTGACAGGTTGAGGTGAGAGGAGTCAAGCATGAGCAGCTGGCCATCTCTTGTGGCAAGTAGTGCTGGGTTAGGCTGGCAGTGGTGAGTCCCTCATTGGAAGAGGTGGCCACTGGGTGCATGACATGATTAGAGTGAATCAGTTCTGCAGACAGAGACCATTACGAGATGCCTTGGTGGGAGGTCTTAACACCTCCCCAACTGAGCTGGCCTGAGCAGCAGCTGTCAATGTACAGCATGACACAGGGGCTAGGGACTCGCCCATCCAGGTTGAAGAGGTGCCAAGGAGGACCTCCTACTACGGCACCAAGTTTGCTCTACCAGTCTCTCTGCAGGTGTGGATTTGCAAATTTTAATAAAGTGACCCAAGTTTTATACCAAATTTCATGTTGTCTGCCTCTTCATTTGACAGGGTGGGGGTGTGGTAACCAAAGAAGATAAAGAAAAAGAATAGATTTTTGCAAGGTCCTGCTCATGGAAATTTGGAATGATGTGCTATACCATGTTTATACTCTGTACGTATGAGAAGTGCTGTATGGTAGCATAATGTTTTTGCTAACAATAAGTGAATAAGGGAGAGAGGGAGGACCTGGATATTACTTATTGTTTATTGTAATGTGACTACTGTTATGATTTTTATTACCCAATAATGTTTTCATTTTAAAGAAATCGTCATGTTCATTTGAGAAACAAATATTGTCTGAAATAGCATAGGTATCTTATTTTTTCATACTGAAATAGAAGCACATAAAGCCATAAAAACAAAAAACTGTTTTGTCTTTTTTTTTCAACACTCCTAAAATGCTGTGTTGGAAAGTCTGCTTTTAAAATATGGATTCTTTTATTTATCATTGTACTCTTTTACTTTATTATGATTAAAACTATGTTTGTATCATTCTGCAAAAGGAATATGTGCGGTAGAGTAATGATCTAATGTACCTTTCTCATCGTGTAAATATTTACCAACGGGACTGTATTATCTAGATGTTGTATGAACCTTCAAAGTCTCACTTGCATCTTACCCTAACAATGAAAACATTGGGTCTAACAAAAATGTTTATACTAAATTGGCTTACAGGGTATTCTAAATTTGTCTCTTACTGCCATCAAAAGTGAAAACAAGGAAGCAAAAAATGAAAACCGCCTTCTCCCATCACTTATCTGTTCTTTTATTCTCTCCTCCGGAGACAACATAGACCAGAAATATGCTGGACAATATATCAACTATTTTTTAGTGCTAAACCTGGCCTTACAACCAAAAGCAATGAAGAAGCAACCATATGGCAGAATCTTACCTGGCCAAGATGTTTTTACTGTGCTATTACAATTGAAGGTAGGCAAAAGAAGTCTTGTTGGGATGCAGACCCAGCTCAGGCCCTACCATGATGCAAAGTGAGAAGAGAACCTCAGAATGCCAATACAGGGAGGAAGCAATAACAAACACTTTGTTACTTCTCTTCAGCTGCCTATCCATTCCCATCAATGAAACCAGGTGGACGGATGATAACCAATGGGATACAGTTATCTCAGACTACAAACTGTACAGGAAGGATAGGAAGGGGCAAACGGGAGGTGGTGCAGCCTTGTATGTCAAAGAAGTGATAAAATCGTATGAATTGGAACATCTAGGTGATTTGGGGTCACCATTAGAAACTCTGTGGGTAAGAGTACCAGGCCACAAGGATGGTCTAACAGTAGGCATATACTATCGACCTCCGACCCAAACCCCTGAGGGAGACTAGCAGTTGGAGAATGTTGTAAAGGAGGCATCCAGGAAGGGATGTGCCTGATGACTGGAAGGTAGCGAATGTAACACCAATTTTCAAAAAAGGATCCAGGGGTGATTCAGGAAATTACCATCCGGTCAGTTTGACATGTGTCCCAGCTAAAGTGTTGGAAACCATCCTAAAATATCTTTTAATTAATAGGCACATAGAAGAGAAGGCACTGCTAAAGGAGAGCCAACATGGCTTTTGCAAGGACAATTCATGCCTCACTAATCTGTAGGAATTTTTTGAGAGTGTCAACAAGCATGGGGATAAAGGGGATCCAGTTGACATTGTTTATCTGGACTTTTAGAAGACTTTTGAAAAGGTCCCGCACCAAAGGCTCTTGAATAAACTTACCAGTCATGAAATAAATGGACAGGTCTTATCAACAACTGGCTAAGGAACAGGAAATAGAGGGTAGCACTAAATGGACACATCTCCAAGTGGAGGGAAATAAAGAGTGGGGTCCTCCAAGGTTCAGTACTGGGACCCCTGCTTTTTAACCTCTTCATAAATGATCTAGAAGTAGGAGTAAATAGCAAGGTAGCCAAATTTGCTGACAACACTAAATTATACAGGCTTGTGAAAACTGTGAGAGATTGTGAGGAGCTCCAGAGGGATCTCTTGACACTGGGGGAGTGGGCAAACCAGTGGCAAATGAGCTTCAACACTAGTAAGTGTAGAGAGATGCACGTTGGGGCAAAAAACCCCAATTACATTTATAAACTGATGGGGTCTGAACTCTCTGCGACAAAGCAGGAAAGGGACCTTGGTGTCCTGGTGGATAGCTCAATGAAGGTGTCAACCCAGTGTGCCTCAGCAGTGAAAAAAGTAAACTCAATGCTAGGGATCATTAGGAAGGGTATAGATAATAAGTCAGCAAGTGTCATTTTGCCTCTTTCTAAATCTATGGTGAGGCCCCATCTGGAATACTGTGTATAGTTCTGGTTGCCATACTTCCAGAAGGATATTATGGAGCTGGAAAAAGTGCTGAGGAGGGCAACCAGAATAATTAGGGGACTGGAACACCTTCCTTACCATCTGAGGCCACAACGGTTGGGCCTCTCCACTCTAGTACAACAGCGTCTAAAACGTGACCTGATTGAAGCTTATAAAATCATGCACGGTGTGAACAAAGTAGATAAAGAAAAACTGTTTTCCCTATCACACAACACTAGAACTAGGGGGAACTCTATGAGCTCAAATAGTAAAATTTATGAACTTGTACTATTCTTCTTTATTTTTTAAAAGATATATATTGGTTTTTCAAAAAGAAAACAAACACAAAAAAACAAGCAACAAAGATAATAAGACAAAAAATTCAAAATACAATATGTTTCATATAATACAAAATACTATATACTATAATACTAAACAAAACAATGCATAAATGAATACATAAATGAATACATGATTACAAAAATGAGAATAAAATATATATTCCTTATATATTAGAATCTCTCTCTCTCTCTCTCTCTCTCTCTCTCTCTCTCTCTCTCTCTCTCTCTCTATATATATATATATATATATATATATATATATATATATATATATATATATATATATATATATATATATATATATATATATATATATATATATATATATATATATATATATATATATATATATTCTGGCGTATAAGACTACTTTTTAACCCCGAAAAATCTGTGCCAAAGTCGGGGGTCGTCTTATAGGACAGTTACTTAACTGCAGCTTGTTTCCCCTTGCTTCATATGTCCGGCGCATATGGTGGGGGGTGCCGCGGCCGAGTCCCTGCTCTGTGCGGGGAGTATGAAGCAAGGGGAAGCAAGTTGCACACATCTTCCTGTACCTCGAGGAGGAGAACGTGAGCGTGGATTGGCTCTCCACCAGAACCAGCCCATTCGACTCGGAGGGCTGCGCGTCTTCGGGTTGAGTGTGGGTTAATTTTTATTTGGTGTGCATTGGAAGAGAGGTAGTCTTATACGGCAAGTATATTCCAAACTCTATATTTTAACTGGAAAAGTTGGGGGTCGTCTTATACGCCCAGTCGTCTTATACGCCGGAAAATATGGTGTGTGTGTCAAAATGGAGCCGCAGGAAAAAAACGCCACACAAACGGAATGCACAAACCCATAACTACAAGCCCCAGACTCCTGCATGCCATGAGCACGCAGAACACTGAGAAGGCCGCCGCGTGAAAAATAAAAAATACAACGTAAGGGCAAGTCCGCCGCAGGCAGACACAGTGCCTCACAGCCAGGCAAACACCCGCTGGCCTTCTTTCATGGAGAAACAGGGAGGAGAGGGACTCCCTCTCCTCCACGCTACCCTGCCGAAGACACGGCGAGACCACCACCGGCCTCAAGAAAAGTTGAGCCGGGTGGAAAAAACCCACAAACACAGGGGGGATTCAAGGGGGGGAAAAGGTACTGATGCCTTCCCCCTTGAAAGCAAAACAATTCCTCCGCAAAGCAAAGGCAGCGAACGGCGCTCCGGCCGCTGCCTTTACTTTACAAGTGTTTCACTTTCAAGAGGGGGCCAAGGCACTGGTGCCTTGCCCCCCCCTTGAAAGTGAACCCATTCCCAGGGAAGCAAAGCCAGTGGACGGCGCTCCGCCCGCTGACTTTACTTTCATTAAAAGTGTTTCGCTTTCAAGAGGGGGCCAAGGCACCGATGCCTCCCCCCCCTTGAAAGAGAAACAAAACTAAAAAACACAAACACCAAAATAATTAAAATAAATAAACCATTAATTAAAAAAACACAAAAAACAAAAACATCCAAAATTAACCAAAACCAAAAATAACAAAGAGAAAAAACACACAGAAAAACACCAAAAAAGAAAAACAAAACAAACCCACAAAAGAAATTAAACCAGGCAACTTACCAGCATGTTCTACCTCCATGACAGCCGGAACTGAAATGAGGAAAGAAAGAGACTACTTACCGGAAGAAGCACCACCCAGAGGCCAGTAGAGAAAAAACAGTCAAAGTAAAAGAAATACTCAACAGCCCCACCCAGAGGCCACAAGAGATAAAACAGTCAAAAACATAACATTACATCACACATTCACACAAATGACAAACAAATCACAAAATAATAAAATAAAAACATTTCTAAAATCCTGTGTAGTTTTCACTCAAAAAAACCCAAACATCTAAACGCAGTTTAAAAACATTGAATGTAAAAAAACATGTACTTTCACATTTTGAAAATTATTATCCAAGGCACAACTATTAAAAATAATTCACATACTAAAACATTATTTGGTTAAATAAAATAATTGTAAAAAATTATATCATCCTTTTCTCTTTTTTTAATCCACAAAAACAAACCCAAACCATATATATAAAACCACTTATGGAAATAATACTATTCATCTTTGTCAGTCTCTGTACTTCTACTGTGCAGCTATAGAGAATTTTACCAGCAATCCCGAACTCTGCAAACCAGGGCTGTACCCAGGATTTCAGATTTTTTTGGCAGGGTGGGGGGGATTTTTTCAGGAGGGGCAAAACATTTGTCAGGAGGAGTGACAAGGTCACACTGACATATATAACATTGGCACCATGGGGTGGGTAGGGGGGCAGGCTGTTAGCTCAGGAGTGTTTTTGACCCTCCCCCCTTCCTGGCTACGGCCCTGCCGCAAACAGAAACATCTCCAGTGGGTTGTCATATGGGGTGTATGTCTCATCAACTCTGTTTAACTTGGCAAGGCACTGGTTTTACAGGCCTGACCCGATGAGGGGTTTCAAATGATAGCAATGCACTCCTTTCATGTTAAAAGTTTTGGTTTCAATCACTGGCATTGTAACTTCTGCAATTCCAAATTGCTGACATGAAGTCAGGCCTACATTTACTATTCCAAAAACATCTTAACTTTTTAAAGATAGGAGCAGCATCTTGGATACAGAATATAATATGACAGCCAAGTGAAGCTCTCTAGTAGAAAACACTGGCAAATGATACATTTCCCCACACTTTTTCTAGTTTTCTAAATGTGGTAATAACAGTTTTTGGCTTTACAAAAACATATTATATATATATCCAAATGCAGGTCTGAAGAACCTGCCACAAAAGGATTAAAATATATATTAAAGGAACCTAAGAGTGTGGCCTTGGGGTGTTGACATTATAGCCAGCTGGGAGCACTGGCAAGAAACCTCTTTATCTCCCTTTCTTTGCAGGAACTAGCCTTGATGTTAATAACAGCTGGGGATAGATTGATGGTGGACACCTGTGCAGGGATGAGCTAACCCCAGGGCAGGCTGTATCCAGGGAGAAATTAGGCCTGTGAACCTATACCCCAATTTCCCATCAGTTGGGGTACAACTGGCACATGGGAACAGCATGGAGGTTGGTTAGGGTTTTGGATTTCCTTCATGGGTTGTTGAATGGGTCAGGTTGGTCCTCTGACCCTGGCCATAGGGAATGTCCCACAAGGGTTGTCCTGTGGAGCAAGGAGGGCTAGCTGTAAAGTGTAGAGGGTATGGGATGATTGATGAGCAAGTCTGGCTAATCAGCTGCAAGGGCAGTTCCGGGTTCTGCTCTTTTGCTCCTTTTTTGGTGGGCAAATTCTCTTATGAACTGAAAGGTTTATTCCATCTTTTATTTTGGCTTGCCAATTGGCAATTTTACTTTCCACCCTTGAGTCCATGTGTAGGTGAAGGTCCTGTTTTTTTGGGTGGGTGGGTGGGTGTCGCGGCCCTCTCAAGCCTCATTTTGTTTTATTTTGTACATAAAGTTTCTCCAAGCCAATTCTGGTGCCAAGACATTCATTGGGGTGTTCTGGAGTGCAAAGCCCACAGCCTTGGTTCTCAGATGTCTGGCTAGATATGGAGAGTGTCAGCCACTCAGGTCACCTACCGAAAAGGTGCATTTAGACCTAGCCCATTTTGTCTTTCCCTTTTGGAAAGGGTGCTTCAGGTCTGGAGCAGAGAAAATGGGAGGGGCAGGGAGTTTTCTCCCTGGCCAGAGCTCAAGGGCAGCCCATCACAATTCTGGGTGCCTGGAAGTAGTGCTGCCAAGGGCCAGAGAAGATCTTCCTTGCTACCTCTAAGATCCATCTCCTCGCAGGGCATTATCAGAAGCATCTTGAAAAAAGGTATGTGTTGTAATCACTCCTCTACTCAACTGAAGGCACCGGGATACTCAGGCTTTGTGAGACCGCAAGCCGCAGCGCAAGCATGGAATGGCCCTTGGTCAGCGCGGCCTCAAGGTGCACTCTCTCTGGCCTGATTTAGTGCAGCAGAGACAGACTGGTCCAGCGAATCTGGCTCATAGGTTCTGGGGGAAATGGCGATAGGACAAATTAATGTCGCAGGTCTTATTTGAGCTGCACAGACCTCTGGGACAGTAAATGCCAATTCCCACAGAACGACATGCTTATCTCTAACTTGGGGAGAACTTTCTGGCCTTGGAAAGATGGTGTGCATGGGGGGAGCCCGTTAACTTCTTCTTCAAAGATCCTTCACCGCTTCTGGCTGGAAAGAGGCAAGCTGGGCTGGAACTCCTCCGGACAGCTGGGAAAAAAACCACAAACTTCAGAAGAGAAAAATGCTATCTTCCCTTTAATAATGGCCCTTTGTATTTTAAAGCCTCCCCTCTGTTTCTTGCTCAGGTTTCGCTTAAGGAGCAAAAAGAACTAAGGCTGACTCAGAAACTAATTTAAAGAGTTTTTTAAACTAATAGAAATAATAAAGTTCCAATAAATGCACATAATACAGAAATCAAACATGGGCATCGGAGGTGGGGGGGCGGGGAGGACCGACCGCCCCCGCAGAAATTGCCATGCAGCCATGGGCCCTTTTGGAGGAACTAGGAAGTCTCCTCCTCTCACCACCCATTTCAGTACGGGCCTTTTGGAAGGCTCCGCCTCACCCCTCCTCCCCCATCCAATCTCAGTACGGGCCTTTTGAAAGGCTCCGCCTCACGCCTCCTCCCCATCCAATTGCAGTCCGGGCCTTTTGGAAGGCTCTGTCTCACCCCTCCTCCCCACCCCCCACCCGAGACCAGATATCGGGCCTTGCACCAGCCCACCACACCACGTGTGAAGCTGCAGCACTCCAGGCCCAGGCAGCTAGCCCAGCCAGCACACGGGGAGGCCGCAACAGAGAGTGGGGCGAGGCCCAAGCAAAGGGATCCAGCTTTGCGTCTGCCCAGAAGACACGAACACTGAGCAGGTATGCCTTCTCTCATGGGTAGGCTGCTGATGGGGAGGGGAGTGTGTGTGTGTGTGGGGATACGGGGGACAGGTAAGAATGCAGGAGTGGGGGGAGGAGGTGAGAGAAGGGGGTCTGGTGAGCCATGGAGGGGAGGAGCATGCCTGCCACATGTTTACCTGACAGATTTTTATTTTATTTTATTTTTTAAAAAAGTCATGCCTGCCACATGACCTGTTGGCTCTTTGGCTTTGAAACAGATGAGCACTGAATTGCAAGAGTCTGATATAATTGGCTTTGGTATATTTAAGATAAATATGACATTTATTAATAATAGATTATTCATTTACATTTCAGTAGTGTATTTATTGTAATTGGTGTGTTATATGTTTTAATACAGTAAAAAATAATAATTAAAAAAAATAGAAGGAATGAGTAGTCTTCCTTAGTAGAAATTAAATTTCACTTGTTTCCAGCTTGCTTTTTCTCTTCTGATGCAATTCTCATAAGAACATAAGAACATAAGAACAGCCTTTCTGGAACAGGCCACAGCCCATCCAGTCCAGCATTCTGTCTCACACAGTGGCTCACCATTTCCTTCAGGGTATTCCCAAGCAGATGCCTTTACCTTCTTAGGATTCCCTGGAAATGGCATTGAGAGATATCCTGCCTATCTCTCCAACCCGGAGGTTGTCCTTAAGTATCCATAATTATAGCCATTGATACCCTTGTCCTCCATGAACTTGTCTAATCCTTTCTTAAAGCTGTCAAGACTGACAGCTGTCACCACTTCTTCTGGCAGGGAGTTCCATAGACCAGTAATCCTCTGGGTGAAAAAGTACTTTCTCTTATTTGTTTGAGAACTAGTACCCAAAAGTTTCATGGAGTGTCCCCTAGTTCTAGTGTTCTGCGATAGGGAAAACAGTTTTTCCTTATCTACTTTGTCCACACCGTGCATGATTTTATAAACTTCAATCAGGTCACCTCTTAGATGTCGTCGTTCAAGAGTGAAGAGGCCCAACCGTTGCAGTCTCAGATGGTAAGGAAGGTGTTCCAATCCCCTAATCATTCTGGATGCCCTCCTCTGCCTCAACAAATATTCAACAAATATGAATTCTCAGAGCTTCATATGCTCTTTTAGCGAAATTCAAGTCTCTACCCCTCAATCCACAATCCCCCCCCCCAACCCGCAAAAAATGCAGGCCCTTTTCTTAGGAGCAGGGCCCTTTTCAAGGTTGCCCCTCCCCCCAGCAAAAATAGTTCCTACGCCCCTGAAATCAAAGAAACCATAGAAAGTAGCATAGTAGTACCTTAACCTAAGCTACCCTATCTGTGGCGCTCTCCGGAGCCCCATCAAAGATGGATTTGATAGCTTCCTCGGTGGTTAGGAAAGCATATTGATCCATGGAAGTGTGCTTCTCTCTCTCTCTCTCTCTTGAGAGAGAGAGAGAGAGAGAGAGAGAGAGAGATCTCCCTTAGATTGAATTGTGCCATGTTTTTATACATTTCCTGATGGGAAAAGGTAGATAACAAGTCCTAATTGACAAACTGACACAGGTGCGTAGATCAAAGATCCAGATGGCACATTATCAGTGTTCTCCATTATCAGTCTGCCTCCCAGAATACAGGTCTGCATTATTAAGGTGTTCACTACCATAAAGTGAAGGGATAGCATGGAGCTGTTTACATTTACCATCCCTTTTGCCATCCCTGCTGTATTGTATGTACAGAGAAGAAAGGTTAAAGTGCAAAGTTTGTACTATGGAAGCATGCTGCCTACACAGTTTAAAAACCTAGGTTGGTTGTGGTTTCAAGTGCTACTGTGGACTTTGGCACATAGAGAGGTGCCCAGACTTTAGTTTCCCTTTCCATCATGTAGAGTGTACTGGAGACAGGCAAGAAGGGCTCCAGGGCAAGTGCAGTTGAGCTCTCTTTCCTCATTCAATTGTAAGTACGTGACAGAGATCACCCCAACGGACATATCTGTTCATTTAATGATGGGATAGCGATAGCAATTACACTTAAATACCGCTTCATAGCACTTAGTGCACTCTCTGGGTGGTTCACAAGTTAATTAGCATTTTGCTCCCAACATGCTGGGTACTCATTTTACTGACCACAGAAGGATGGAAGGCTGAGTCATCCTTGATCCCTGTCCGAATCAAACTCACAATTTTTGGCTGCAGTACAGCAGTTTAACCACTGCACCACTAGGGATCTATGGAACCCAGAATTAGTGTTAAAAATAAATACAAATAAAAACATTACTTTTTTGGACTATTATTTTTAGAATACACCAGCCATTATGACCATTAGTTATGGTAGCTGGGATATTTTGGGAGCCATAATCTGAAAATATAAGTTTTCCAATGTTAACCCCTCCTGCCAACCTAGCAGTTCAAAAGCAAGAACTGCAAGTAGATAAATAGAGACCACTTTGGTGGGAAGGTAACAGTGCTCCATGCCTGCCAAATGACCATGGAAACATCTGCAGAAGCAGACAACGCTGGCTCTTCAGCTTTGAAACAGAGATAATCACTGCAACCCTAGAGTCGGATACGACTGGCTTTCGAGCAAGGGAAACCTTTACCTTTACTAATGTTAACCCATTTTATATAGATTGTCCCATAAAACAACAGGAAAAAACAACTGTGAGGTAAAAAAGAAATTGTTGTGCACAACCCAAATATACTTTTAGAATTAGTGAACAGTTTTAAAAGAGAAGACCTAATTTCTAATCGGCATTGACACAAGATCATCCAATTCTAACATGCATAATTTTTCAATTTGTTGCTTGGGAATTAAGTATAAAGGGGTAATTTACATGGTGAAACTCCCTTTATTTATTTTACTTATAGATTTTGCTGTTGTTTAGGAAAAAGCAATATAGGAAAAAAGGAAAGAAAGAAAAAGAACAATGTAAAATCTTTCTTTGCCCACATACCTTGAAACATATCAGATTTGCTTATGATGCTAACAGTCATGAGTATGACTTTACTTTTGTCATTCACGTTATAGGGACAGGTGTACAAGATTTATATTCCAATGTTTCCCCCCTTTCCCATTGAAATGCAGGGACTCTCGAAGCAAATAAATCCTTGGTATAGTTGTGCTGATCTATAGCTAACGGGACAAGGAGAGTTGGTCTTCTTTCTCATACAATTATAATAAGAATTTATTGATCTGATAAGTGCATGGAGTTACTCCTGTGAAACCAATAAAAACAAAATCAAGTTTTAAAAAAGTTTTCCAAATGTTTCTATTTTATTTATTTTGAGAAACTATCAGGAGTTGATGAAAATTTCTTGCTAACTGTACAAAGTATAGACTGCATGCCTTCCAGGTATAAAATATCACGGAATGCTATGAAAATAAATAACTTCTAAAACAAACAAAAAGGAAAACATATCAAACTGTTACTTCTTAAAACATACTGTAAATAATAAAAAATTACCAGTCCTTCTAAACAATAAATATTAAGAAAACAATGACATATTTGAAATGTACTCATATAAATTAACAATTTTAATTACATTAGCCAAATGGACATTGGTTAAAGCACTGCATGTAGTATGCAAAAATAAAAAAGGTAACCCAGAAATAAAAATAAAATATATATTTTTTAAAATCAAGAAAATGTCACAACACCTTGGCGCATGTGAATGATGTGTGTATGTGCTTGTGCATATGCACACAGAGACATAAACAAATATATTTATATATGTATATTATTTTTCCATGAACCAGAGCCTCTCATGTGCAGAATTCTGTAGTAGGATCCATACCAACTGCTATGTATAAGACCTTCCTCTTTGGCATCAAAGAGAAGATCAGCGTTATTTGCTCTGACACAGCTGATTACTGGATGGAAGAGAGAGTACCAATAAATACCTAGATTCAGCCCCTCCATCATTCTGAATAATGACAATTCCACCAAGCTTTTAAGATGCATGGTCCTGGAAATGTAATTCCCCCCCCCCCCTTTCTCTCTCTCTCGTCACAGCATCTGGCACATGCAGGGACAAAACTAGAAGTGCATTGCTCATAGAGAAATTAGTTTCCACACAGAAATAGCTCTTGTTGCGCTGAGGCAATATTATATTACACATGAAATTTTCATTCTGCTATGGAAGAGTTTAAATATAAACTAAACTCACAGGTTAACAGAACGGTTCATTGAATCAAAGAAAAATAAATAATGAGATATACTAGAAATGTAGTTTGCTTGAAGGGTAACATGATGTTCACATAAGATGCAGAACCTTTTAATACCAAACAGTACATGAATGTTGTAGGTTCAGTATAGGGCATCAGAATCTGTCTTACACGGTATGTTAGAAATTTACAGTAAGATTTAACTTTGTAAAATTAATTTCACTAGGACAAATACCAAAATAAAGTTACAGAAGATAGGGAGTTAAAAATCACTGGTGACAAAATGTTCATTTTATAGAAACATTTTGCCATTTTCACTAGCAAATACAAGAAGCTGCCAAATCCTTTGATTTTTATAACGTATATGAATAATCTCACTGATATGAAACTTTGTGAAATTGAAATTGTGTTTACATTGAGATTTCAATGTAATTAACACTGTAGTTCAATGCTGCAATGGCAGAAATCCTGTTGATGAAAAGAGCTTGCCTCCTCTCCCCTCCCCCCCCCGCCACATCCTTCTGAACAGTATGGGACTGGACCATCCAAAGATCTAAGGCTGTGATGGCAAACCTTGGCACTCCAGATGTTATTGGACTTCAATTCCCGGAAGCCCAAGCCCCCATGAATCTGCATGAATGGGTTTACTGCGATTCATCCGGCCTGTGCCGCCCTCATCGTTCCTGGAAGTGGAAGTAAAACACACCCGTATGGGTGTCTGGGAATTGAAGTCCAAGAACATCTGGAGTGCCAAGGTTTGTCATCACAGATCTAAGGCAACATTTTGTTTTGGTATGGTACAGACACTCACAGACCAAGGAAAAGTATGCCTCCCTACTCCATTTTTGGAGCGGGGAGATGCTCCCTTGCTCAGTCCGCAAGGCACAAAAAGGGTGCAGGAACAAGGCTGCCTGCTTTCCTAACCATGCTCAACAGATTTGGAGCATCTTACAGTTTTCTCACTCCCTTTTCTATTTCAGATCTAAATGGTTTTGTTCATGTCCCCCCCCCCCCCCCCTCTTACATTTAACTCAACCTGGAGTTTGCACTGTTGCTTTAAGTACACCCTACACCTTTGTCAACATTACATTAATTCATCCTGTCCCATAAGGCACTGTTGAATTTACCATACTATCAAGGACTTAAAAGTGTAATTATCTGATACACACAGTTTCTCAGCAGGTGAGGGCATGGCATCTTGGCCTGAACAAATCGAGCAAAGATACTGAGCAGTATTGTTATTCTGAGAAACAATATTCTTCCTGTTTTCACTGCTACCTAAAAAGGATGTTTTTCTTACCAAAATTATTTGCTTTAAAGAAATTGTATAATGTGGTAGCAATTTCAAACTCTATTTTGAGGACATAGCCAATTTAATTAAAACAAATTATCTTCATGTTATTGTTGTGCTGAAAATACAGTCATGCTTGATTAATGTACCAATTTTGTATTTTTATTTACTTTTTGACTTCCCTCTGCTTCAAATAACTACAAATCAAAAGCCTATGACTGGCTGCAAAAAAATGAAAAACAAGGGAGATGGAAGCAGGGTATAAATATGTATGAATGCTACTGCAAAAAGGACGAGAAACAGTTGCTTGTTAATCTATACATGTCCTACTCATTCCAATGTGTTTACCAACCATAATATCGTACACCACATCCAAACTTTTCATTTCTTCCATAAATCAGATTTTTTTAAAAAAAAATTATAATAAATAGATTAGATTGAACTGACTGAAGAGTTCCCAAACTGAGCTAATATTTCAGGAAGATGGATGGAGCTGTTGTATTCAGCTGAAGCAAAACTGAACTTTTTGTAATTTTTTTTAACAAAACAAATATAAACACATTTTTGCTAGCATGAAATTGTCAATGCTGTTGTCCATGACAATGAGACAATGAAAGGCAGGTGATTAGCTAGTAAAGGAGTGGTTGGTTAGTATCGGAGACAGCTTTAGAGTTTTACTGATAATATTTCTATAACAATATTTACACTTCTTCTTTTCTTTAACCTCCTAACTACATTGTAAAGTAAGTTTGGCTGAGAGATAATAAATTGTCAAACAAGCTGCATAGGAGGTTGAATCAGGGGTTTCCAAACACACTGGGTATTGCAATTTACACTTTACTGGCCAGCACCACAATGCTTTGACCACTACTACTCATCTAGTCTACTTCCCATCTGAGCCTTTCTTCATACATTATATCTATTTCTGTATCTCTATATTGCAATCCTACACCCAGTTACCTGAAAGTAAGCTTCACTTTTCTATACACATTTGAACTTCACAGAAGTTCCACCAATGTGGGTGCTTCTGCCTTTAAAGCATTGTGATGAGGAACATTTCTGCTACACTTTCTCCTTTAATGCAAATCTTAGAAGAGAACTGGTAACCATAGCTACTCCGCTGCAACCAACAGACCCCAGTAGGCTGACTTTAGGCCAGCTGAGTTTATGTTGCATCTAAGCTCCTCCCAGCTCAGGCGGAGAGGGACATCAACTGGCCTATGGGGGAAACAAGACAAGGAAATTAAAAACCACAAGCCTAGCACAATCACCATGGAAACTGAGCTGACAGCTACCAATCAGAAGCTAGCATCCAGCACAAGGGGTTAGGCCAGCCTAAGGGATTTGCACCCTATCCTTCCAAAGTTCCAAACCCTCCTCAGTTATTTTTAATTTGGAGTTAGGATTGTTCATTAAATTAGGGGAATTTATCTCATTTATTTTGACATTTACATCAGCTCAGCAGTCACTTCTTTTCCAAGATTCCTTAGCTTTTCAGGATTACCAATACATACTGTCACTTCAGTGAAGCATGAACAAAAACTTCTGCGGTTTACACTTTGTGCTCCGGTGTCTAGTCATGCCTGCCACATGACCACAGAAATGTCTGCAGAAGCAGACAGCGCTGGCTCTTCGGCTTTGAAACAGAGATGAGCACTGCACCCTAGAGTCGGATACGACTGGCTTTCGAGCAAGGGAAACCTTTACCTTTACTTAAATCTGAAAGCTTGGATATTTTGTGCCATGCAATTTCATGTCAAATTACAACAGCAATTTGATTCAAGGTGTTTTTTTAAAAAAAACACAACTCAACACTGTGCAGAACAGTGACATATTTAAACATCTATATAAATATATAACTCATTAGCTGTACTATGCAGGCTAAATATTTTGGAATAAGTTAGTTTTAGCTATTAGCAAGTGCTTTGAGAGATGCAGAACAATGGAAAACTTTTTATTTGTTTTCCCCTTTATTTTGTATCTTGTTTGACACATACATGTGCTCACACAGAGACCAATAAATATAACACACTCAGACCATGAATGAGGGAAATACAAGTACATCACCCAGCTGCATAACTTACTGCTACTTCCGGGGGGAGGGGGGATGCTCAGAAGCCATGATGACAGTACTGATAGAGATAGAGGAGGCAAAAGGGATCTAATTACTTTCTTCAAGTCTTTGCTGCTCAGGAATAGCCATGCCCATCACATGGTACACAATGGCTACTGTCAGTGATTCCCACCTGCTAAATGAAGGATCCTAACCCACTCCTTCCTCCAATCCCAACAACCTTTTGCAATGGCAGTAAAAGCAATTTATGTGTGGAAAGACATGCCATCTTCTTGAGATAGATAAAATTTGATAGACCAAGAAGTGAAAGGAAGATGACAATGACTATACTGTTTTATTACTCTTCTTGTCACCAAGGTGCTAAGATGCTGCTACTGTCAATGCAGGTGGGATTTTACCAATGCTGGAAGATCAATCTCTTTGATTCCTGCCAGAATTAAAAGGACCATTAATCTGAAATGTACTTGACACATTCCCTTGAAATTTTGATAAAAAGTCAGACAGCTGCTGCAAAGTTTTTCTTGCATTCTTTCAACATGGAATTATTAAACCTAGCCCAAAGTGCTACAATTCGCCCAAGAGGGGTGACCAAGAATGGTTCCCAGCACTGACAAATGCTCCTGCTATTAGAGTTTTTTCAAACTGGACAGTTTTCAGTTCCTTTATGTATAGGTTCATACGAGTTCCCTGGTGAAACACACACCAGCAGTTATTCACATGGAAAATGTGCAGACATTGACAACATGGAGTTTTCACCTAATGCCTAGGCAATATAAGCAATCAGTAATGGGAGAAGAATATCTGGATTAATCAGAGATGTTTTATAATCTCCCAATTAATATTTGCAGCTGCCATGTAAAATTTGCAATTTGCTCTGGTGATGTTACAGTTTCCATCCAGAGAATACATACATTGACAAGCTGATGTATATATTAGCTGATTGTCATTTTCCATTTTCCAACATTCTGCAACATTACTTGGACTCTAGGTGATAGTCAAAGAATGTTTGGATCTTCTGCTCATGTTGTCTGTTTGTGCACATCCTCCATACTTCATTTCAAATGAATATGTGCAATCACCAATGTTCATGGGCCAACTGACCATTCAACTGACATTATCTGCAAAATTACATACATTTAAGCTATCCAGTAATTATGTGATATTGTTTTGATAAGGCTGGATTGTAGAGTACAAAGCAAGATTTATGCTGAAGAGTGCATTCCTTTTATATAGAGTGGTATCAATTTAAATAGGTTTCCTCCACTGGGAAAAGAAAAACATTTAATATACTGTGCTTCGCACACAACATTCATTGTTTCTTAAGTACATTAAATGTGTAGCCTGAAGTGCTTAAACTATATATATACACACATATACAAATATAGCTTCCCCCTTACAGGAACTTATTTTCCATCAGTTTAAAGTTGCTGTATATCTGAAGGATTCACAACTGTATTAATATTGGGTCAAAACACCCCAGGTAATTTAGGGATACAGTCAACCCTCACATAACAACGTGTTCGGATAATATCATTTTCGCTTAACAACGTGTTGTTATGCACCACGTGTTCCCTCGCACAACAACGTTTTTAATGTCATTGTCCGGACAACAATGCTAAAATAACCAGACAATGATGCTAAAAACGTCGTTATGCGGGAAACTCCATAGAAACCCGCATAACAACAAAAATCGCTTAGCAACGCTACTTGGGGAACCAAGTAACGTTGTTATGCGAGGGTCTACTGTATTTGAAATGCACTGCCAAATTTGGATTTTCAGTTTTGTGTTCAAGTCACTAAACTGGTTTCTCTGGTCACTATCCACAGCAGCCTACATGTAACTTGCTGCGCTGATAACCCTGAACCAAGAATCTAACCTATGAATGACATGAGCTAAAAGCAGACTGTTTTAGAGGCTCACACAAGTGTCTTTGGTGTATACATCTATTTTTTAAAGGTATAAAATAATTATTATTATAATAAAAATAACTATTTTGTGTGCTGTAGCAGTTCTTGTATAGCTCACAATAAGTGCAGCTCTCAACTCCCTTCCACCCCAACCATGTTCCCTTCTTAAATAAGGATTAGACAGATTGAACATTTTCGTAGTGCAAATAGTAAACATTTTTTAAAAAACTTTTTTTCTTTTTTTAAAAAACAAAAAACTAAATATAGAAATGTTTGGCTCCAGTAGCTGGACAAACATGTTCCTTTCAAGTATCTCTCACTGAAGAAGAAAAATTAAACATGTTATTTCCATTTTTTTAAGTCTGGGTATTTTCTCTTTCTCTCTCTCTCTCTCTCAGGTAAACAGTTTCATACCAACTTGGTTGCATAGTTCTAATGTTGTAAGCACCTTTACGAAATGTAACTTTGTATTTTCTTTTTCTTTATAATTTTTTTAAACTTTTTTTGCAAAAATAGTGCAGAAGATAAAGGTGAGTACACCTCCGCAATTTTGTCCTTTTTACCAATATATATATATGCATGTATGTGTGCACATACGTATATATACACGCACGCACGCACACATGCACATGCATGCGTGCACACAAGTGTGCTCTCTGTGTGATACACCATAAGAAAACTGCACACAACCAGCGTCCATGGTAAAATGACAGGAGTAAAAGTGCCAGTGAATGTAGTGTTCATACACATGGCTTTTCTAGGAATTTTAATACATTATGGACTTAGCATCCAAACTGCTGCATTTTAGGTGAGCCACTATCAGGGCTTGAATGCATAGGTAATGTAGGGAAGGAAGGCATACCTCCCCTTATGATTGATAAGTGTGAAAATACTATGTAATAAAAATATGGAGCACATAAGGATATGCCCTTGCCCACACTATTTGAATGTCTCTCATCCAAGCCCTGATGAACACCATATTCTTCATTCCTTTCTTTACCTCTCATCTGAACAGTGGATGCACTGATTTTAGAAGTATGATTTTTGTTGTTTGAAAAGGCAGAGCAAACTTGGTCTTTCCTGTTTAGTTAAATTTTAAATTGTCTTCTTGACATTGGTAGAAAGGCAGTCCCTAAGAAGTATGGGCATGCATCACACCCAACCACCCAACCACCCACCCACCCACACACACACACACACACACACACACACATACACACACACACACCTATGAACATCCACATTCCTCCACTATCATGTTCTGAATGTCCTTTTTGATTATATTCTGCCCATCGTCATAATAGAGCATAGACATGGGTCGCAGCTTGGTAGGTACACAACATGACTTGAGGTTGGAGAAAGGACTGTGGCCTCTCATGCGGTAGTGGTTGATAACAGTGGAGTGAAAAGAGAGGGTAGAACCGGATGTGCCTGCAATGTGGCTGGGGCAGTCTCCTTCACAGTAGTTGGCATGGTAGCCATGTGGGGCAATGATCCAGTCATTCCAGCCTATGTCTTTGAAGCTAACAAAGAAGTTCTTCTTGCAGCAGATGTTGACTTTGCCATCACACTCAAGGCCCCGCCTCCGCCGCCTATGCAGGCGATCTTCTGGATGTCTGGCAAGCATCATCAGGAAAGGCCTGTGTGATTGCTCTTTCTCTTCTTCTCCTACACTTTCATTGCCTTCCTTGTCCTTTCCTTCCACATCTTCTTCCTTTTTTTTCCTCTTACCCAGCAGCACAAGACTGGCTCCAGTCTCCTGACACTGGTCGCATGCAATCCGTACATCCAGGGAATTCTTTCCCTGATCAAGAAGGTGCTGAACACTGCTGGAGACTGGGAAAATGTGCCAGGTACTTTTACGAGTGTCTACTGCTTTTTCAGAAATGAGGATTTCACCTTTCTCTTCCTTCACACTGCTGTCCTCTTCTGTTCCTTGGGAGCTGTGCTTTAGCAATTTCTGTTGCTGATACAGACGGATGGTCACTTTAGTCCTGGTCCGATTGGCTTTAGAGACTTTAAGGAAGAGCCACACCTCGGCCTGGGCCACCACTGAGAACTCGCTGCCTTCCTTCGATATCTCAAAATGCAGCATTTTCTTGGCAGGACCTATAGTGGAAAAATATAAGTGCAGGGGAAAAACAATTAGCAATGGTAGAGCACATACTTTTCTGAAATCAAAATAAATGAGCAAAAATATGCTATGATAGAAACAGTGCCTGTTAAAATAACATGGTTTAATTTCTGCTAAAGTTTCTTTGGATATAAATAAAAGGGTCAATTAAAATGGAAAAAAATGAGCTTGGTGAGAGGTTCTACATCTCTTGCCATCTTCTTTAAAGACTTTCTCCTTGGCCCTACCTTCATTGCATGCAAATGTTGGTTTTGTCATAGATTACAAGAATACCTAAAATGTGTGGAGCATTGCACAAATATAATGGTGGCGAGGAGGACTTGCATATCAAGTGCCTTGCTCAAATTGGTCTCAAGACATCATGCTATCTCACCCAGCATTCTGAGATGAGAGGCACAAACAGACATGCAAGCTTGCCAATCTTATCTTCATAAGATTTCTTCTGAATGTGAAAGGCCATCATCCAGGAAAGTGCCCATCCCTTTGGTTGGCAGCTCTGTATGGTTACCTTTAATATGGTCCTTTTCTTTATAGCATTAACTTACTTGTTCTTTTCAATACAAGTAATCATGTCTTATTGACTAGTTCCCAATGACAAAAGCTACACAATGGTGCTCTCTAATATACCCGAAAAGGTATATTAGAATGTGAAATGCAGCTATTGCTCTTCTGTATCTAATTTTGGGGAAACACTGAATGCATAGTCATTAGAACCACACCAGTAGCTTATGTATTGTATTGTATTGTATATCCCACTTCTTATTCATGCAGGACCTGCATTTTCATTGGCTTACTTCAGAAAAATAGGTGGATGTGAGTGCTCAAATTGTCTTCTAGATCAGTACATGTAGTGGGACAAATAAACAGATACTAAATTTTCCTAACCCTTCCTAAGAATTCACTCTCCTCCAACAACCGCATCCTCCTACAAGTGTGATGTGTCACATTCTACCAAACCTACCTGCCATGACTTTTGGAATGCTAGTAAATTCATCAACTTTTGACATTCAGCATTTCTTTTAACCTCCTATTACTACAGTCTGCTAAGATATAAAAATGCTAAATACAGTAACAAGCTGCCTATAAGCATATAACTATCCTAATCAGGAAAAACATAACTTTTTTCACTCATGATAAACTCCCTTTTTTTGATAGAATGGTTTGTGGTTTGAAATATAACAAAAGGTTGACAGCCACTGCTTCAGAGGGTCAATGCTGGTGTTTTTAGTGCTGATAGTTTTATGGCTATAGTTTTGAGAAATTATTTCTAATTAACAAGAAGACTACAAATATTTTTCTTTTATGGCATCTTCATAAATTACTGTAAGATGATCATAATCATTAGAAGGACTGCAGTAAAAGACTATTTTGAAGTTCTGATGAAACTTACTTTGGTTTGGCATATCAGATGCTCACCATAATAAAATATACACTTCCACAGGCATCTCTATTAGTTTCGATCCCCTTCCCAAAGTTTTTGATGAGGATCTAAGCTATTTCTAATATTGATTTAAAGTACTACATTCAGTACAATGATGAGGCTAAATTCTAGTTCATACATTATCCTGGCACACTGTCTTTGTTTGGTTGAGGAGCAGAGGTTTTTCTCCCCCATCTCATGCAGGTAATACCATTTATTAGGTAGATGATTCATGAGGATACTGAGGCTGTATGATAATTTCCCATCAGAGAAAGGGGTGAGCTTGTGTAAATCTGGAATCCTCAAGACTGGACATCTATGTAATGAATGATATAATCTGTACGAATGAGGGGCATGCCTATCACGAAACAATGCAAACAAGGTAAGACCAAATTTTAACAGGTGAAGAGGCCTGCCATCTGATTTCTCTTATCTGAACCAGAAAAATTGGAACTGCAATCCCACCTAAGTTTGTATCTCCAAAACGCTTCACTCAAACAAGTAAATCACTGTTTTTGTGCACCTGGAGGTGACTTTGGACATAAGCGCCAACTCTCCCTCAGCATCTTATCTAAACCAAAATGTACCATAGACTCCACTTTGAATTTAACATGAGGTGTTCACTGTTTCTTCTCCGACAATATTTCTGGTTAAAAGAATGGCATATATACTATATGGATGTTCTTTGGCTTACATTTATGAACTTAAGGAAGATGATGAGAGGAGTATTTCTCTTATATGGTCCCCTAACAAGAATTGTAAGCTGTAATTACAAATTATTTTAAAATTAAATTAATAAAATATCATTATGACAAACAGCTACCATCATTAAGACAAACAGCTACAATCATTATTGTAACTTTACTGTTCACTTTATTGTATTTATGATATTGTATTTGGATGTTATTTTTTCCTATTGCATTTCTGTATTGGTTTATTGTATTGATATGTTGTAATGCCACCCTGAGTCGGCCTTGCACTGAGTAGGGCGGGGTAGAAATCTAAAATAAATAAATAAATAATAAATAATTCTTGTTTCATTACCCAATATGTAAAGTATGGCAAGAGTGCAGAGATAATTAATTGACCCTCAATGTTTGCTTGCTTCCTCTGTTCCCTCTATCCCTCCTTGTATGTTTTCCAAATGTTTCTTTTCATCAGATTGTGGCATTAGGTGTAAGCAGTGATGCACCACAGCAGGTTCTGTCAGTTTCTGCAGAACTGGTAGCGGAAATTCCCCCAGGCCATGCCCACTTGGTTGGCCATGCCCACCTCCATAGCCCATAATGCAGGATGTTTGGCCACAACCACAGATTTGGCCCCACCCACATATTTGGCCAGCCCACAGAGTAGGTAGTAAAAAAAATTCCAGTGCATCACTGGGTGAATATCTTCCCTAAGGTAAGAAGGAATCCCATCTACCTGAAACTTGGAAGTTACAACAGGATGCAAAATGAGGATAAATGTTAACAACAGAAGTTTATACAGAGTTGACCTGAATGAAAGAAATTATGAAAATAGCTTCATAATGAAAATCTTTCATATTTGTACATATGCTGTATGAACATCTGCTTCTATCACACATTATCTTCCCAAATGGTACAAAGTACATATATTTCTGTTAAGTATACTTATTGCAACAAACTACTTACAACAAACATTGGCAATCATTTTTGCTGTGAACGAGGCAAGGATAACATAAATATTGCTATTACAGGGAAACACGTTTAAATTTTTCATCCTAATGGTTATTAAAATATAATTGATGAGGGCCTTCTCCGTGTCCGCACAACCCTCTGGAACCTCCTGCCAACAGATCTAAGACTTCAAACAGAATTGCTTCTCTTCAGGAGAGGATTGAAGACCTGGCTGGCAGGGCAGGTGTGGGGTCCTAATGGGAATACGGTCCCCGCCTGCTAGTTTATGTAAACAATTAAGAACCCTCTCTTCTCTTTTATAGTGGGTGGGTGGGATATGGGGTTCTAAGTGTTTTTATATGTTTTTAGAATTTGCTGGAATGCTGCCCTGAGTCGGGTTCTACCTGAGTGGGTGGCATATATATGACTATTAAATTAAATGATGGGGGGCAGAATTATGAGAGGATCTAGGCAATGTTGGGCATCAGCAGGTTCACACCAGTACACACATACTGGTAGTAACAATGGCAGGTTCCACCCACCTTCCCATCCCGCCCACCACCTCCACCTCCTAGAAGAGGCTTTGGAGGGGGCTGGCTCCATTTTCCCCTTCATCAAAGAATTTTCCTGGGCACTGTCTTACCCCAAAGTGCATCCCCAGCCACTCAGGAGTGGCTGGGGAGGCAGTTTGGAGTGAAACAGAACCCTGGAAAAGCCTTGAACAAGGGGGAAATGGCTTCAGAGGTTCGCTATAGAGTAATGAAAATAGAAGAGGCTTCTATTTTCATAGCTCTATAGTGAAGAGCAATCACATGGCCAACAGGCCATGCCCACCCAGTCACATGGCCACACCCACAGTGTGGTAGGAAAAAAAATTTTTATGCCCACCACTGGATCTAGGTATAATCTGAGCCACTGGCCCTGCAAAATTGTAGATTGGTATTTTTCAACACTTGTGGTGACAGAGAGCGAGGGGATTTATGTCAGGTAAATTCAAAAGTAAGAATATTGGCACTGGTTTAAATTATGTTTTAAAGTAAAATCATTAGCAGAAACATATGAGACTGTGGCTACAATTAGAAAGGGAAAGTTAAACTGATTCATACATGCATAACTGAGCTTTAGAATCGTTCAGTTACAAAAGATCACTTACAATATTAGAGCTAATGTTTCATAGTTGAGGTGGATCCCTTTGAAGTCAGTGGAACTTATTTCCAAGCCGGCACTTTAAATTACACTTGATGTATTTATATTAAATACAGTAAAAGGAAAATCCATTTAGTATAATACCTGCTGCTAAAAATTTCCATTTATTCACTCCTGTTTAATTTTGAGTTGTTTTATTTTGCACTCTAAGTGAATGATTTTTTCCCCAATAAGGCAAGCTGATCATTTTACAGTAGCTTTCCTTTTGGAGATGTTTTGGCATGTATATGTGCTATCTAAATAGTCTAAATGCATTCAAAAGCATGAGTTCCTCCATTCATTCTTCAAGAAAGGATTTTTAAAACTGTGACTACTACATAGATTCTTATAACAGAACAACTGTTGCAATTCAGAACATTTTCCAGAAATTCAGAATTGACGTTAGCATGCTATCAATCCATAAACTAAAAGTTAATTGTTGAATTTTTGCAAGACTTTTGAGAGGTGTCTATTCCTTTTTATAATTTTTGTCTCATACATACTGGTGCTGAAGGAGCAGGTTTTACTTCTAAAATCTTGATGTCTTTAATTGAACCATTTAAATATTATCCCCTAATGCAAAGGTTCTCAACCTTTTCAAGCTGAGGGCTGGGTCATGCTCCCTCAGACAGCTTCGGGGGGCAGACAGCCACTTTGCCCTGCCTGCCACACATGGCACTTCCAGGTGTGGCAGAGGCAGTGGAAGACCACATGGAATGGTGTTGCGGGCTGCATCCGGCCTCCAGGTTATAGGCTCAGAACCCCTGTTCTAAGGTCAGGGTGAGTAACATCAGGGGATCCAAGGGCTAATTACCGGGGTACACAGAAATAGCCTCAAAGATTGTGGCATTTTTGAACCACAATCAGATGTACCCTGGTAACAGCAAACTTGTGTTGGTGGTTAATCTTTCTCACACTAGGTCAGGTGAAAGGAACTGTAGAATGAACTCACCAAAGGTGCTTTCATTTTGGCTGTTTTATGTCCAGTCTAAACATGGAAGAAGAGGAAGGACTAATTGCCAAGTCCAGTACATACCAAGAGCTGCATTTCCTGCTCTTTTGCTGAATTTTGGTTATAAACCATGCTTCAATTTTTGACTCTAAACTCAGGGTGGTGGTGGTAAGTTAAATCAAACTTAAGAAGACATTGCCAGTTCGAAAGTGTTCCATTAACGATTATGTAAGGGGACTATTACTGAAGTGATGAGTTGTGTGCACACTCATAGTTTCCTAAATAAGTAAATGTCTGCCATTTACTCCTTAGAACATTAGTGGGAAACTCCCAAAGCTGTTTCTGCCGATCCCAGGCTCCCACCTCTAAAGCAATGCCATTAACATTCAGCAGGAATTTGAGAAAACACATTTAAAGCAAGGTTTGTAGGATCCATTACATACCCAGAAGCTTGGGATTTCCAATGACTACATCATGGGTTCTCAATCTACAGCCCACACGTCAGATCCAGCCCACAGTGCCAAATAATTCAACCCCTGCCCTCACTCCAGCCGCCGCCACCTCCAGTGGTGGAATCGGCCATGGACTCATTTACAGCCATTGTAAACACGCTTACGACAGCCACAGATGCATTTGCAACAGCCGTAAATGAGTCCACAGCTGATTCTGGCAGTGGTGGTGGCCAACCCGCCAACTGTTTGAGGGAGCATGACCCAGCCCCCAACTTAAAATGGTTGAGAACCACTGTACTACATCCTCCAGAGATGCTGAAATCATTCACAGCAGCTCACTAGTGGGTTAGTTAGTTATGTGCTGTAAATTGGAACAAACTTATAGTGATCCTAACAGGGCTTTCAAGATATGTGAGATATTTAAGGAGTGGTTTTACCAGTTCCACTTTCCCCTCGAGTTTCCCTAGACAAGAAGGAGATATGAAATCTGGTCTCCAGAATCGTAGCCTGTTTCTTTACTCAATAGTGAGTACCATAATGAAAAATTAGATAGAGCTTTGAAAACTACATTTTTTAAATGCACCTCTCAGATTTTTTCAGCTGTCATTGTCAGAGGACATGAAACCTGAAATGAAACATATCCTGTGGTTCTTATACTTTGGTTCGCATGGTTTTCATATCTACACTACATTTCCTCTCTTCAAAAAGAAGTTGCAAAATAAAATTTCTGAGACTTCTCCGCCTTTCATCATGTCCTGAAGCATTTTGTAAGTCCAAAACTTCTCTTCTCCTGCTAGCCAGCGGAGAGGAAAATCTTCACTTAGCATGAAGCTGAGGTGCTGCTAGTTGAGTAACTTATCCTAAATTAAATTAAAATCTTCACCTCCCAGGAGTACAAAATATTCCCTAGCACTCCCAATAAGTTTTCATTTTGGCAAGAACATTTATTTATACAAGTTGCATAGCTGTGCAAATCTATAATGGCTGCTAATTTGCTACATGGATGTTCAAGTGTCAGACGTCTTGAAGGGTTATTTGCGCAATTTCAAGCAAACAACTAGTCATTTTGAGTATCTTCTCTCTGTGTGTGTGTGTGTGTGTGTGTGTGTGTGTGTGGTTTGCTTTTCCAATGATACACTAGGTTTAGATTAATAAATAATTTTGTGCAGATTACTCTAAATTGAAAGGATTTTTGTTGGAGAAACTCCACTCAGGGGACACCCAAATAAGGCTTCTTTCATGTCCCCAAGTGAAGCCCTTGGGTATTGAAACCCAACCTTCCAGTCTCCAAGCTCAGCATCTTAACCACCAAGGAGCTGCTATATAAATAAATTATGCACATTTTACAAACACAGTGACAATTTAAAACAGCACTTCTCAGCTCTCTCGCTCTCTCTCTCTTAAGAGGCAAGAACTCTCATTACACAAAAAAAAAAAAATCCTTGTCCTGTCAAGATACAGTAGACTGAATCAATAAAGAAAAGGAATTTTTCAGGTATTTTCCACATCCCTACTAAACAAACCCCAAATATGCAAACAACATAATCTGATATATGTAGATTCTGAACGGTTATGGTTTCTTCAGTGGATTCAGTTTTACTCAGTTTAATATTTTTTAAAGTTAAATGTAGTTTTATTTATTCCTGCTCTTTTATGAAGACTGTAAGCTGCTTTGAAAGCTACTTTCGAGTGGAAAGCTAGGATATAAATGTAGAAATAAATAAACCTCACAGAGTCCAATCAGGCTTAGTGCCAGGTAAGATAGTATTGAATTCCACCTTAGAAATTGTACCCATTTCTTTCTTCTGTTGTGAAGAATAAACACACACATACCCCTATTTAGTTACAGTAAAGCATATTTTAAAAGAAAACACAGCAAAGAAGTTGAAAAGGCCTTATAATAGGAAATGCAACCTGATTACATTAGAGAAAATAATATTTTGCAGCCTGTTGTTATTGATGTCAAGTTGAAGCTGACTTATAGAAACTCAAATAGGACTTTCAAGGTAACTTAGATATTTAAGGAGTGGCTTTCCCGGTTCCACACTTCCAGTGAATTTTCATGGTTGAGCAGGGATTTGTACCCCAGACTCCAGAATTTCAGTCAGTTACTCTATGCACTACACCTCACTTGTATCTCCATTGTTCATACATGAGAGTTATTAACAAACAAGGCACTTCCTTGCTGCAGCAGAAAGTGTTGATTTTTTTGGTCACATTAGCTGTGGTATTCGGGAACTATAGTTCCAAAAATAACATTCCTCATTTCTGCTTTTTGTGCAAGTAAGATTTTTTTTTTTTACTCATTATCTAGACACATAGTTTCCTATTTATATTCTTGGCTAGTATTAAGAGCAGCATATACATGTGAGCAAATGCATTCTCCATATGCTTAACAGTGACTTAGGGGGTGGCTGATTTTTGCCCAATGCCTCCTGCAGCCCCCTATGCTACTTTCCATACTGCACCAGATAAAGTTCAAAGTCTCCAGATGAGATTTTGGGTGCTTCTGAGGGGGCTGCAAAGAGAAGTGGAAATTTGCAATAAGTTTCTCCCCTCTTTCTGTAGGCAGGATTTCCCCCCATTATTGGAATCTGCTCATTGGTTCTCTGGATTCCTACTAACAGAAGTTAGTGAAAGCCTTCTACATTTGTATGTAAGAATCATATTCTACTGTATTCTGAAGATCGTTCTAAGTAAACACGTTTAGGATTGCAGCCAGTAGCTGCAGTTTCAGTGGATCAGTGATAAGTAAATATTATCTGTTATCAGGAAATCTATTATCATCATAGTATTACATTGTGTGTGTGTGCAATTAGATTTCAAGATTCAACACTTAGAGTTGTGCAGTATCATTTCCATTTCATGCCCTCATCATCAGAATTAAAAAGTGAAATCACTGAGTAGGACTTTAAAAGTTAAAATGATTTATAACTTTGAGGTAATTGTATATCATGAGATTCTACATAGTTTCAGAACCACAATAGAATAAAATGGAAGCGTGGCGCCAAAATGGCTGCCGCGCTCTTTGCGGGGGCCCCCCCCACCGGACGAAGCCATCCAGGTAGTTAGGGGCGTGGCCAGCAACCTAATAAAAGGGCTGGCCACGAGGCAGCCGTGCTGCCATTTTGGCGAAGCGACGGAGCGGAGAAGTTTTTTCCTCTTAACTCTGTCGCTCGTGTCCTTCCAGGGGAAGCCTTTTCGGGCAGCTTTTTTCTTTTCTTCGGCTTCCTAGCTACTCAGCTATGCCCTCTAAGAAGAAGGCAGCAGCGAACGTGGCTCGATCGGCGCGGAGGCGTCAGCCGGGTCGGAGGACCGCGACTGTGCCCGCCCAGCAGCCACCTTTAGCGGAGCCCACCGGGACCGGTGGGATGGGATCGGTGGCCCCTTGGCCTGCTGCACGGTGCGCGCAGGCTGCCCCGGATGGGGCCTCAGCCCTTGGCCCGCAAACGGCGACCACTGCCCCCGGCATGGACCGTGCGGCTGGGCCCTCTTGCCCGGGCGCACAGTTCCCCATGGGGGGAGTGAGCCACGGGGGGTGGTTAGGTTCCCTGCCTTGGCAGGGCGTGCCCACGGCTCCACAGGGGCCGAGTATGGGCTCTTGGCCTTATCTGGCCCCTGGGACCCAGGGATCTGGACAGGTACCCATGACTTATGGGCCGGCTGCCCATTTGCCCCCTGTCGGGGCTGGGGCCTATGTTAATGTGGAGGCCCTTCTGGCCCGTGTAGCGGCCCTTGAGGCATCCTTGGCGAGGGCCAATCAAGCGGGGGCGTCTCTCGGATTCCAGGTTGACCCTTTGGCTGCCGAACAGTGGCTGCCGACGGGTCGGGTTGAGCTGCCTGAGGCGCGCGGGCCGGTGGTGGCCACTGCCTCGCAGCTCCCCACTCAATAGGTGCAGCAGTCTGGTGCTGGTCTGGCCCCGTCGACGAGCTCAGCTTCGGTCGTGAGCTCCGACGCCCCCAGCGGGCCGGAACCCCCGGTGGGGGTGGCCCGTGGGGGTGCATCGGGTGAGTATGCAGTTCAAGCTAGTGCACCCACACAACTGACTTCCCTGGGGGGGCTTTCCAGTGGCCATGGCCTCGCACGGGTGGCCTGGCGGTCCAATTGCCCCCGGCCCACCCGGCGACTTCATCCCTGACCCAGGGCCCGGGTTGGGGTGGCGCCCCCTATGCGGTAGGGAATGTGTTGGGGATCCCCGGGCTGGTGCAGGCCCCCTTTGCTTTGCCCGCAGTTCCCTCTGTGCCGGTGTCAGCATTGCCGACAGCAGGGTATTCCTTGCCCCTGGGGGACCATCTGGCCCAGTCCACCAAGGAAAAGTTCTGGAGGGGCGAGTACGTAGACATCTTCTCCCTTCTTAATAGGGAGCCAACCAAGGAAGAGAGGGAAGGGCTGGACGAGAAGAATAAGGAGCAGGCACGTCATCGTAAGCCGCCACGCACGTGGGCAAATTGGTTGTCAGCGTACCTAATTAACATGGCCGTTTACCTCAGAGCTAGGCCGTATTTGGCCATCCCTATGGTCCAGTATCTGGACAACATTTACCGGGCTATGGTTGACTTCCCGGGTCCGTCGTGGCTGGCTTACGACGAAGAGTTCCGCATGAGGATTCCACTGCACCCAGAGATGAGGTGGGATGAGCCCTGCCAGAAGCTGTGGCTTCTGTATATGACCCCCACGTGCCCGGCGCCTGGGGAGAGATACCATTGTGGACATGCGGTCCAATGTGCGGTCCCGGTGCAGGTTCCCCACCAAGTGGCGGGGCAGGGGGTTCCAGCCCGCCTGCTGTGCTGGACCTTCTCGTCCAATGGTTCTTGCAACAGGAAAAATTGCAAGTACAAGCATGAGTGCCCCTCTTGTTCTGGCCCCCATGCTGCCTCCACCTGTCCCAGGCCGGGAGGATTCAGGGGCAGGGGTAGGGGCGGACAAGGGGCAGGTAGGAGTGCCGCGGAGGGAGCGGGTCCACCAAAAGGCCCCCTCCCCAATTAATGTTGACATGCTGGAGCGTTGGCTCGCATTGTACCCGAAGAGAGCAGATGCAGTGTACCTCCTTCAGGGTTTTCAACTGGGGTTTCGTATTCCTTTCACGGGGGATAGGTCACCGCAAGATGCACCCAACCTTTTGTCACTTAGAGGAAGGGAGGAGGTGGCTGCCGCCAGCATTAATAAGGAGATTGATGCGGGCAGGGTCGCTGGCCCTTTCCCCGCACCCCCGTTCCCCAACCTTAAAGTGTCTCCTCTAGGACTAGTGCCCAAGAAGTCCCCGGGCGAGTTCCGCCTGATTCATCACTTGTCCTACCCAGCCGGTCACTCGGTCAATGATGCTATCCCTGATGACCTTTGTTCGGTCAGGTATACATCCTTCGACCAGGCATTGCGCATGGTGCGCTCTTGTGGCCCGGGTGCACTGTTGGCTAAGTGTGACATTAAGTCGGCTTTTTGTCTCCTGCCGGTGCACCCGGGTGACTTTGAGTTGCTGGGTTTCAAATTCCAGGGTGAATATTATTTTGACAAAGCCATGCCATTCGGCTGTTCCATATCCTGCTCGGCTTTCGAGCATTTCAGTACATTCCTGCAGTGGGCATTTGTCCGTAGGTCAGGGTCTCGGTCTGTAGCCCATTACCTGGATGACTTTTTGTTCGGGGGTGAACGGGGCTGGGACACGTGCACACGTCTCCTCAACACATTTCGGACACTAATGGAGGAACTCGGTGTCCCTTTAGCGCCCGAAAAGACCGAAGGCCCGTCTGGGTGCATACGCAAGTCTCACATGGTACGGTAAGCCCGGTATGTTGTGGCGGGAGCTCTTGCCATTCCTCTTTTCGGCAAGGAATGCTGACCCGCCCGACATTCTGATCATACACCTTGGGGGTAATGACTTGGGACAGGTCACTGGCTTATCGCTGAAGCATGCGATTTGCGGTGACCTCGCCTACTTACATTACGTATGGCCCGCCACAACCCTTGTTTGGTCAGATATGGTCCCACGGCACGCTTACAGGGGAGGCTTTGACCTTCAGGCCCTGGACCGCGCTAGGCGCATGGTAAACAGGGCTGTGGCCCGATTCCTTTCGACCAAGGGCTGGGGGCGGGTCAGTCCTCATCCCGCCATCAGTTTGCAAAATTATGGCCTTTATTCAGGGGATGGGGTCCATCTGTCGCGAGGAGGTATGGACCTCCTGCTGGGCGATTGGCGAGCAGGGCCTGTCGACCGAGCTGACGGTCTTGGGGGGGGGCGTCGAGCCTTTATTGAAGCCTCTCCGGGTGGCGGGTAGCACTGGTAAGGTAAACATTTATGACCCACAGGTATCCGGCAGGTTCGCAATTGACTGGACAACACTAGATAGGCATAAGTTGTTTAAACGTTGTCCGGTCAACGACGAACCAGGCGAGGGGGTGATGGTTACAACTAGACAGCTGGCATCACCCCCTGATTTTATGGATACACGTCAGAGGGTGGGGTCATTAGTTAGATATTGACTACGGTCAACAATTTGTTTGTTGTCAACAAACAAATTGATACAAATAGATACATTGTAACAATTGCCGTTGGCAATTTTGGGTGGTACCTTACCAGTGTTACTTTGGCCTGCTTGCCTTAAGAATTATGATTGGTCGTTTTACTAATAGAAATTTATAATTCGGACTAGGGCATGAATCAATAAATGTGGCCCAATGCCGTTATCCACTTTCATTTGTGTCTGAGTCCATTATTGGGGGGGTGCGCCTGCAATGGAAGCGTGGCACCAAAATGGCCGCCGTGCTCTTTGCGGGGGCCCCCCCCCACCGGACGAAGCCATCCGGGTAGTTAGGGGCGTGGCCAGCAACCTAATAAAAGGGCTGGCCACGAGGCAGCCGTGCTGCCATTTTGGCGAAGCGACGGAGTGGAGAAGTTTTTTCCCCTCCACCCCCTCCCTAGTTAACAGTGTGATTTCTTGGTCGCTTCGGGGCCGGGTGGGAATTTTTGGCTGGGACTCGCAATTGGCCCTTGAGTCCTGGCTTTTTTGCCCATCCCACACTGTTGCTATGGTTTGATATAGGGGTTTGTTCTGTGCTGCTGTTGACTTTGGTCACATGGGCGGGTAGCACTGGTAAGGTAAACATTTATGACCCACAGGTTCCGGCAGGTTCGCAATTGACTGGACAACACTAGATAGGCATAAGTTGTTTAAACGTTGTCCGGTCAACGACGAACCAGGCGAGGGGGTGATGGTTACAACTAGACAGCTGGCATCACCCCCTGATTTTACGGATACACGTCAATATCTAACTAATTAGTTAGATATTGACTACGGTCAACAATTTGTTTGTTGTCAACAAACAAATTGATACAAATAGATACATTGTAACAATTGCCGTTGGCAGTTTTGGGTGGTACCTTACCAGTGTTACTTCGGCCTGCTTGCCTTAAGAATTATGATTGGTCGTTTTACCAATAGAAATTTATAATTCGGACTAGGGCATGAATCAATAAATGTGGCCCAATGCCGTTATCCACTTTCATTTGTGTCAGAGTCCATTATTGGGGGGGTGCGCCTGCAATAAAGGTTGTAGGTGGGAAAATGCCCAGATAAATGCAAACTTGTTTGTGCAATTACATATGAATAATGCTGTATGTGTATACCAGTATACCAGTATATGTATCCAATTCACAAGGAAGCCAGATTAACCTTATTGCTAAGAGAGCCTTATTGCTAAGACTGCAATGGCTCAAGTGGCTAAGACGCTGACTGGAAGGCAAGAGGTTCAATTCCCGAGGACGGAATGAGCTCCTGTGTTTGTCCCAGCTCCTGCCAACCTAGCAGTTCAAAAGCAAGAAATTGCAAGTAGATAAATAGGGACCACTTTGGTGGGAAGGGAAATAGTGTTCCATGTGCTCCGGTGTCTAGTCATGCCTGCCACATGACCTCAGAAATGTCTGCAGAAGCAGACAGTGCTGGTTCTTCAGCTTTGAAACAGAGATGAGCACTGAACCCTAGAGTCGGATACAACTGGCTTTCGAGCAAGGGAAACCTTTGCCTTTACCTTTTAAGACAGATATATACAGACATGTTCATACGTGGTTATCCATGCACACGTAGCCTTACATCCAATCATGTATGCATTCATGAATCAATTATTTTGAGCTTTTATTCTTCTCATAGGTCAGTGATGGTGAACCTTTTAGAGACCGAATGCCCAAATTACAACTCAAAACCGACTTATTTATTGCAAACGGGGCAAACTCTGTGCTGCGGGAGGAAGGAAGTGCTCCCATTGGGCTGCTGGGCAGAGGGGCAGGGTGAACTCTGTGCTGGGGTGATGGCTCATGTGCCCACAGAGAGACCTCTGAGTGCCCGCTCTGGCACGCATGCCATGGGTTTGCTATCACTATCATTGGAATTATGCTTTGCTGCTTCGCGCAGTGCATCCCTTCACTTGTATCAATGTGCACCTCATGGGGGAAGCCCAAAAAGAGACTTACGCCCAAGCAGATCATGCCTTACATCTACCGAGCCCTCAGCCAGGCTGATTTAAACAGTAAAAAAGGAGGAAATGTGAACGATAGTCTAAGTATGAGTTGCGATCAGTGGGCTTCCTATAAAGACACATTCCCAGTTTACAATTTGATACATACATAGACACATCCAAAAAAGGTACACATTTTGCATCAGACTGTCCTGAAAATTGCAGATTATTGTCCAGACTATTAATCCATTCAGTGAATTCCACAATTATTTCATCTGAATCTAACAAGAAAAATAAATCGTCAATAAAACGCTTATAAACAATAATGTGATTAAAAAACAGATTAACAGTCACATCAAAAATAAAAGTTTTCTCAAAGTGTACCATGTATAAGTTTGCAACCGGTGGTGCTAGTGAACTTCTCATAGCCACATCCCTAATTTGTATATAGAAATCGTGTTTAAACCTAAAGAAATTATTCTCTAATACCACATCCATGAGATCAAGCAAAAAGTGGGTGGGTGGGTGGGGAGATGCCTTGGTGTCCAAAACTGTCACACTGAGGACGACATTAGATTTGTGGCTTTAGAAAAAGCCAACTTCAGGAAACATGAGAAGATTGATGTGGATAGACATCTACTACATAGAGAGGCTTTTTACATCCATTTCTTCAACTCCTTATCACCTCATGGGTTAAATCAAGATTATGACTTGAGTTGCTTTTTGTAGGAACGTGTTCACTTTAAGAAGCTATGTTTGCAGTATCTAGAAGGGAGGCTCAGCTGTTAGGATAACATTGTAACTACATGTATAAAAAGGCAAGGGATGACTTTAGTAATATCGTAGGCACTAAAGAACTAACCAAGAGGCTTAGATGCATAAAAAGATATTCAAAAATAAAAAGAATATTCAGAATTATGTAAAGAATTATTACAAGGTAAGCATTGTTTATACAATTGAAAATATATTTATTTTTGCATGTAATGGTAGACTGAAAAGAAGATAGTCACCTAATGTTCTGTATTGAAGTAATTAAATGTGTGTATATAGATGTGTTGTAAATATGTAATATTAATATTTCATTCTTATCAAACTTATAGAAGACCCTGAGGAAGCGACTCGAAGGGCTATTACAACCGGATTGGCTTCAGTTTTCTTGATTTTTTATGAGAACTTTATACACCTGATGCAAGGAATTTGAGTTATATATTTTGAAGAATAAATGAATTATTATTGAGAACACGACTGCATTTTTGAGACAGATTTCTTATGCTTTTTGCTATCTACGGTCTGGCCATTGTTATTTGCAAAATACTTCAGGCCATGGGCCACAGAACTGATTTGACACTCACGGACATGATCTGAGCTTGCGCGGACATCGGGACAGAATCCTATAAAATGGGGCTGTTAGCGGCGGCCGTGCAAGGAGGGAACAAACCTAAGGGAGCTGGCCTCCACTGTGGGAAGGTAGGGAATTTTGCCTGAGAATGTAGGTCAAAGCAGCATACCAAGGGAGGGGGCGGCCCTTCAGGGGGCCGCTCAACCAAGCCATCCACCCAATGCCCAAGGTGCCAGAATGGCTATCATTGGGCAAACAAGTGCCCAACTTCAGGAAACCGGACTGCGGGCGTGTCTCTGGCCCCAGTCCAAACAGATGCAATCCCCGTTCTGGAAGCCCCAGAGGAGACGTCCCAATAATTACCCCCAACATTTCCGAGGCACAGGCAGAAACCAAGGGCAGCGCAGGGTTAGATGTAGAGTACCAGGAGGACATTACTTGCGATCTCCCAGGCATGGTCAAATTAGTTAACACCCAGTACCAAGGTCCCCTGCCCCAAGGAACAGTAGGGATAGTCTTGCCTCGCAGTAGCACAGGGAAAAAAGGGATTTTTGTGATCCCAGGGGTTATAGATTCAGATTACACAGGCATTATCAAGGTGCAGTTATGGACGCACTTGCCCCAGACAATCATCAAAGGGGATTCAGTAGCACAACTGATCATGATTCCATATCATCTGCCAGGTGGGGGTAAGGAGGTAATCAGAGGAGATTCGGGTCGACAGACCACCCGGAGAAGAAAGGGACAGTAGAAGGATACCAGATCATAGCGACAGTGGAACAGACCATAGAATGGAAACAGCGTCCGATGATTAAGGAATTTTTGAATGGAAAGCCCTTTGAGGTCCTCCTGGACATGGGCGCTGACATCACAGTGATTAGCAAGAAATTATGGCCCAATGAGTGAGCAATTGAAGTAATCTCAGATATGTGGGGAGTAGGAAGAATTCAGGAAGCCAGCAGGCTACATCCATGAGTGGGTAGAAGTCACGATCCAAGTGGCGGATGGTGCAGCGGTAATTCGCCCTCACGATCAATCTCTGGGGGAGAGACATTCTACAGCAGTATAGAGCCACCCTTACTTTTGGGTAATGGCCTTGCCACTCAAATGGCTAACAGATGAGCCAGTATGGGTAGAGCAGTGGCTGATTGTAGGGGGAACATTAGGAGCTTTAAAACAGCTCGTTAAAGAACAGCTAGATTCAGGACATATAGAGCCATCCACCAGCCCTTGGAATTCACCGATATTTGTCATTAAGAAGAAGTCAAGGAAGTGGCGAATTCTTTACGATTTGAGGGAAATTAATAAATGCATCCAGCCAATGGGACCACTTCAATGCAGAGTGCCCAATCCAAACATGATCCCCGAAGGATGGGAGATCTTGATTGTAGACTTAAAGGACTGCTTTTACATGATCCCTTTAGACCCTAGGGACAGAGAAAGCTTCACATTGACAGTACCAGTCACCAATCACAGGGAACCCACCCAAAGGTTCACATGGAAATATTTGCCACAGGGCATGCTCAACTTGCTGACTCTGTGCCAAATCTACATCCATGAGGCCTTAGCGGGGTTCCGGAACTTGCACTCCAAGATCATAGTCTGACATTATATGGATGACATAATCGTCTCAGTGCCAAATTTGGACAATAATGTGTTCCAAGACCTCCAGAGCACGCTAGGGGAGAAGGGGTTAATCATAGCCCTAGAGAAAGTACAGAGGACCGAGCCATATTCATACTTAGGGCATAGATTGCTCCGATCTTTCGCAGCTCCAGTGCTGCCAAACATCAACATTAAGGACGCAGTCACGCTTGTAGAGCTACATCAGATTTTAGGGAACATTAATTAGGCAAGCCCATACTTTAAAATAGTCATGGATCTCCTGAAACCGCTTTTCGCGCTGTTAACCCAAGGGAGGCAGCCAGCTGACCAAATACAGGTCCCAAGGGAGGCTAAACAGACATTAGAGGCAGTAAACGGGATCCTAAGCAACCGGTGAGTGGACAGAATAGATGAGGGATTGCATGTACCCATATTAAATCTGTATATCATAAAGACAGGGACCCTATTCACAGGAGCACTAGGCATAGATTCAGACAGGGGGACAAAGATCATGGAGTGGGTGTATTTACCCAACACCACATCCAAGAACATCGTTTCCCCCCAAGAGTTGGTAGCCACAGTAATCCATAAGAGGCAGCTCAGAGCAAGGGATATTTCAGGGTACGACTTAGCCAAAATAGTTGTGCCATTCAATAAAGAGCAAATCCAGCAATTATTAATTGTTAGGCAGTTGGGAGACACCCTACCATAGCACTGGAAGGGTTCATGGGGAGCCTGGCATTCCACTTGCCTAAGGATCCCAAACTTGTCTCACTTCAAACCCAGACCGTCAGGCATCAGGGCATGCTGTCCATGATCCCCATTCAGGGAGCCAGGATGGTATTTACCGATGGGGGAAAGGTATACGGAGTTCTCACTTGGCAAGAAGGAGCAGTTTGGAAAACACTGCTGACACTTCCGCAGAAATCAGCATGAAGAGCGGAATTGGCAGCAGTGAATCTCGCTTTAAAAACCTTCTTCAGGGAATCATTGAACGTGGTCACAGACAGTCAGTATGTTAGGGATCTGGTCCACAACTTACCGGGAGCCTACATAACTCCCGCCATTGACAAGAATCTTTTGAGCCTATTTTTGACAATGCAATTTCACCTACAGCATCGCAGGGAGCCCCTGTATGTAGCCCATATTAGAAGCCACCAGGATTTGCCTGGTCCTATCTCAGGGGGAAACAGCAGGGCTGATGTGGGCATTAAGGAAATTCACCAGAAATTAGCAGCAGGCATCTTTACGACACCCATACAAAGCCATGCATTCTTTCACCAGAACACCAAGGCGTTGGCACAGCAATTCAACCTTCCAATGTCACAAGCACAAGATATTGTGCGCTCCTGCCCACAGTGCGTGGGGGCACCGGGGGTGCCCTTGTGGGGGACCAAACCACAAGGGACGGAGTCTAACCAGATTTGACAGATGGATGTCACACACGTCCCACAATTTGGGAGATGGCAGTATATGCATGTCTCCATTGACACTTATTCACAATTTGCCTGGGCTACAGCCCAGAATGGCGAGACCGCCGCTCATGTCGAGCACCATCTTTTAACCTGTTTTGCAGTCATGAGCAAGCCCAACCTCATAAAAAGTGACAATGCGCCAGCTTATAGCTCCAAACAATTGGCAACATTCCTGGCAACTTGGGATGTAAAGCACACATTCGGCATTCCATACAACCCCCAAGGACAAGCAATTGTCGAACGGGTGAATCAGACATTAAAGTCCTACATTGAAAAACAAACAAGAAGGGAAGAGATTCGCACCCCCAAAAATCAGGGCCAGGCGCAGCAGCGCCTGCACAAAGTATTATTCACATACAATTGTCTCAGCATTTTTTCAGACTGCACTCCTCAGGAGAAGCACTTCAGGCAACAGAAGACCCTTCCGTGACCTATGGTCTGCTTCAGGGTGCCGCCAGACCCCTCCTGGAGGGGCCGACACTGCTCATAACCTGGAGGAGAGGGTATGCATAGATCATGTACTCCATAGGTCCGGTCTGGAATCCGAGTCGCTGTGAAAAACCACATTTCGAGGATGGCGTGGGAGAGAGCAACGCAGAACCCCTTGCTCGAGATAGAAGGAGTGAGCCTGATGATGGGTCGGAGGCGGAGCAGATGACCCAGAGCTAGATTGGGAGCAAGACCAGAACCGAGAGTGACCTGGAGGATGGTAAAGACCTATGTGATGACGCCTTGTCCATTCTGAGGGAGCAGAACATTGAGCCCACAGCCCAAAACATGGTAGCTGCGGTGCTAGCACAAATCACCTATAATTCACTGATGATCATCATGATCTTCCTCCTGATGGCAGGGGGAGGAGCCCAAGCATCTAGTAGGGACTTAACAGCTAGAATGCAATATAACATTTGGGGAAAATTAGCCGGACTTGTCAACCAATCTGACTTTTGCTTGCAACAGACTATGGACACTGCGTCTCTTTTGAGTACTTGCCTGATTCTGGTGTGCCGAGTGCCGGGAGATCAGGCCGAGGACACTGTGTGGTTATGGTCATTCCGCCACCACCACAAGATCACTTACAGGACTTACGGAAACTGGGGGACTCAGGTGACAAAGACTTTGCTGGCCGATGTGCTCACCCTTTACACACCATGGATAGCCATCGGCCAAAACACCACTTGGGCCAGGATGGTGGGTTGTTCCACAGCCAAAAACCCATATCACCATTGCCTGAACCCAGGGAAAGAGACTTGGAAATGTGCCAAACCCGAGACAATTAGTTATGTGTATGCTCACATTATTTTGCCTTCGAGGTGGTTCTTTACATGCAGTCAAAGGACTTGGAATTACATACCAGCCAATCTCATCGGACTCATACTGTTGTGTGAGCCGTCTGACTCTGGTACTCCTGAGGAGGGATATGGTGACCTGAAAGCCAGAACAGCCTGAGCGGGGAGCAGTACAACTGGACGAGACATGTGACAGTGACATCTCCCTACTCAGTAAGGCAGAGTATGTTTCCTTAGCCATTAGCATAGTGGGAGTGCCGGGGTTAACGGTGGGCAACGGCGCAGAATTGGCCAACTAGCGTGTGCATTAGCCAAAACAATCAATCACACCTCATAAGAACATAAGAACATAAGAACAGCCTTGCTGGAACAGGCCACAGCCCATCCAGTCCAGCATTCTGTCTCACACAGTGGCTCACCATTTCCTTCAGGGTATTCCCAAGGAGATGCCTTCACCTGCTTAGGATTCCTTGGAAATGGCATTGAGAGATATCCTGCCTATCTCTCCAACCCCGAGGTTGTCCTTAAGTATCCATAATTATAGCCATTGATACTCTTGTCCTCCATGAACTTGTCTAATCCTTTCTTAAAGCTGTCAAGACTGACAGCTGTCACCACTTCTTCTGGCAGGGAGTTCCATAGACCAGTGATCCTCTGGGTGAAAAAGTACTTTCTCTTATTTGTTTGAGAACTAGTACTGAAAAGTCTTATGGAGTGTCCCCTAGTTCTAGTGTTGTGCGATAGGGAAAACAGTTTTTCCTTATCTACTTTGTCCACACCGTGCATGATTTTATAAACTTCAATCAGGTCACCTCTTAGACTCCATCGTTCAAGAGTGAGGAGGCCCAACTGTTGCAGCCTCAGATGGTAAGGAAAATGTTCCAGTCCCCTAATCATTCTGGTTGCCATCCTCTGCACTTTTTCCAGCTCCATAATATCCTCATCAGCCATTGGCATGTTAAATCAGGAGCAGGTTGAACTTAGACATGCGGTTTTAGACAACCGCACAGCCATTGACTACTTGCTGCTGTTACATCATTTGGGTTGTGAATCAGTCTGATGGATAACTCTCACAAGGTCCAGAGTCGAATAGCTGAACTGGACACCTTAGTCAAAAACATCAAAGAAGACACAAATTGGTCATGGTGGGACGCACTGTGGTCTTGGGTACCCTGGGGGTGGATGCAAACAGAGCTCCAGACCATAGCTGTGATCGTAGTGGTTGGGATTATGCTTTGCTGCTTTGCATCCCTTCACTTGTGCATCCCTTCACAGTGCATCCCTTCACGTGTCAATGTGCACCTCATGGGGAAAGCCCAAAAAGAGACTTACGCCCAAGCAGATCATGCCTTACATCTATTGAGCCCTCAGCCAGGCCGATTTAAACAGTAAAAAAGGAAGAAATGTGGGTTGCTCACAATAATTGGCTTAACCTCTCCTCAGGAGTTCACTCAGGTGGCCACAGTCCCGAGAACCAACCGAGCTTGGCTGGAGAGGAAATTGGGAGATAGGCGGGCAGGTTAGGCATAAACCATGGTTCAGGCTGGGGGCAAATAGAGTTAGGCAGGCAGACAGGGGCAAACAAGGGACAAAGTTAGATGCCCGGAGTCAATACACATAGGCTCCGAGATTAGGCCATGAACAATGGGTTGTCCATTAACTATGGGGTAACTTCCAAGAGCTGGCATTGTAGCTGAGCCACCGGAAAATGCCACGTACGCAAGCCTTCTGTACAGTGGTGACGCGATTATCTTACATACGCGTCTTCACCCCCAGGCAGGAAATAAATACTTATCCCGACTTCTGTCAGGGCTGGACTTCGCCACACGGCCGTCTCACGCATCTCATTGCCAGCCCATTACAACAGATGATTATACATTTTGGGCTGGAAACAGAAAGAGTATGATAGACTATATTATTGTATCTAAATATTTTGTTCAATTTTTTAGTGCATTCAAGGTCTCATCCTTTATGACAGTGACCACCTCCCATTAAATCTCTTATTTAGCTTTCCATCAACTATCTGCCTCATTGAGCTGCTATTGCGCTTTGCCTTCATTTTACCTTACCTCCCTATAAGTCCAAGTTTGTTCTTGTTTGAAACAAGTTGAAGATGTTAGGAAAGGCCAAGAATGACCCAGGCTCAGGCAACACCTTTTTTTTCTTGTGGCTACAAGATGAACTGCAGGTTCAAATTAGGATGTGTCTAGATTTCTGGTCAGTATAATTGCACTGTGACCTAGGCTACTAATTAATATGAAAATACTGTCCCATGAAAATATGCCTGATGACTGAAGGAATAATGTTACTGCTTTGGAGGAAATAAGGACAAACCATCAATTGCATGATGAGTTCTCCGGAAAGAAAACAATGCCCTGGCCTATGGTTGAAATTGAGGAGGAACAGCTGCCTTTAGTCCATTGAATCAACTGATTCTACAGTGGAAGTGACTTACCAAATCCCAACTGATTTAATGGGCCTACTCTAGTGCTTTATGTAGCAATCAGATAGATACCAAGAATAAAGCAGAAGTCTTCAACAGAGCCTTCCCAGTAGATAGAAAATGATCTTGGTTCTCTTACACACCTCCAGGAATGAGCACAATGCATGCAGCAGCATGTAAACATATATGCAGATGCACCAAGCCTTCATGTGCACCCTCAGCAGCATGTAGGAGAGAGAGAGAAAGTCAGGGCCATAACCAGGATTCTAGATGTGGGTGGGCAAATATTTTTTCAGAATGGGCAACAAAGCCTCTTTTCAATGCATTCCTATGAGAAACCACACTTTGCCAGGGTGGGCAAAGTGCTAACTCAAAGTGGGCCAACCCCACCCTGGCCACCCTCTGGCTACAGCCCTGGAGAGAGAGAGAGAGTGTGTGTGTGTGTACACACAGGTGTATATATCTTCTCCTTGCATAGATATACTGACAGGTAACTTGCTCATTACCATCTCACTACATTATTCTTTAATATCTTGCCTTATTTCTATATCACTCTCAGATTTCAAATGCAACCAAGTTCAAATTGGAAAAAAATGAACTTCAAACCATGTTTCAGCAAAGTAGATTCATCAAGTGAGGTGCACTGGAATCAACCCTGCTTCTTTTTTTAAAATGACTCAAGGCAATGGTTGCTTTTAGAGAAGGAGGAAGATAAGTCCAGTCTATAAACTATCAACATATTTCCCTGTTCCTTGCATGGGTGTGAGGAGAACCATCATTTTGACCTTAATACACATCTCATCTTTCCACCTCTAGGTCTGGCCTATCTCCTTGGTGTTTTTTTTCTTGCTGCCTGACTACTTCTCTTTGCTGTGTTTCTTTGTAGCATATTCATCTTACAGTTCCTCTGTCCAATGAGTTTCTGCCAGTTATGCAGAGATGAGGATTATAAAATGGATGAAGGAGCAAACAACAGATAAGCACTGCAATCTTTGTGTTTCTGAGCCAGTTGGGTAAAAAGAAACTTGTTGCAATGTTCACTTGTGTGAAAGAGAAAGGGGAAAAGCCTTTAGAGTGTGCCCTCTTGTGGCTACCTGCTACTATGTTCAGAATAGAAAGGTGAACTCCTAGAAACCTGAAATAGACTGTTTTTAAAGAGGAATGAGATTGTCATTCTATCATTAATTTGTTGCTTCTCTCTCCTGGCTCAGTACTTCACTATTAATTTATTTTAAAATATGTATCTTCTTTTCTATTCTGATTGTTTTTATTCTTTTTCTTTTTGCTGGCAAGCCTGCCAGAAACAGACTGTTCCCACGTACTTGGCTCTTAAGTCCACCAAAACCAATGGAACTGTAGTTCTGAGCAAACCTGTTTAGATTCAAGCTGTAACTGATAAAACCATGGATCACACTTTCCACCCAGTCCTGACTAACCACTGATGATAATCCTTGGAATGTCAATACTATCGTCTTCTTAATCATTTCTGTTCATCACCACATACAGCCTCTTCTTTATTGCTCATTGTTTTGCCAGGAGCTCATTACAGACTCAGCAATGTGGAAAGGAGGGAATTGAGCATCCATTAGCAGTCCCATTGGCAAATGTAAATGTTCTCTGGACAGTATCCATTGAGCTAATAAAACTCTCTAGACATTTAAAGAAATACTGGCTAGGACAATTTGTCATTAGTAACACTAATCAATTATTTCTTCTCTTGACAAGTAATATTCCATGTTTCTCCCCAAAGACCACTTAACTGCAATATGTTTGGTAGACATGCTCCCTGAAAATTGATCTAAATACATATTTTCCCCTTGCTAAGAAAGTTATAAAGAATTTGATAATTGTACTATTATCAATGTTATTTTTATAACAACCTGTTAGAGTCCCATTTCCCCAACCCAACAAATCACTTGTCCATATTTAAAGATGTTTGTTTCACTAAGGTCTGCCTGGAATTTAATCGCACCTGCCAAGAATTCCCCTAATCTCCTGGGTCTGAGAACACCTGTGTTTCAAGATGAATTCAGAATATGAGCCTTCAGGCCTTTGGTTGCCAATGTCTACTCCCTGCATCTTCCAGAATGCTTCAATAGTCCCCCATCCCCAGCACATTAATCCTACCAGAATAGAAATCAGCTCACACATGCTTGTCATTTATCAGAACTACAGTCTTCTAATTTTGGTCAGTACAATAGCTGCATAACTCCTGAAAGCAATGAGGAAATTACATTAGTTTGAGTCCCTCCTCTGAGTGTATATGTGTGTTGAGGGGGGGGGGGGGGCTGCTTCTATTTTCAACTGTATCCACTCTACTAAAGTGAGGAGTGTGTTTCCATTCAGTTCCAACAATTCTCTGCTGCCTCCCTTTTAGCTTATGGTTGCTTTGAGGAACAGCAGTGTGGATTTCATTCCATAGAAAAAGAAATCCTCATTATACTGTTCTATACAAATAGGGATAGAACACAGCACAGAATTGGTTTGGAATGCTCACAAACCTTTATGGATCTCTGTCCATCTATGGATGCCCTCTTCAACTTCAGAGCAAGTGCTTCATGTATCTAATACTTTATCTACAATGCTGAAAGAATGCCATTACTATTTTAAAATCTGACAATCACTGATATCAAGCAAAACCATTCAGAGGATTATTATTACCTGAAACAGTATAAGTACTGTGAGTGGGTGGTGGCGGTGAATAAAAAAAGTAAATACTTGGGCTTATGAAATTATAATATGCTATGGAGGAGCATGCAAAGGAGCAAAACAAGAAGCAATCATAACCTTGAGCTCTTTGATGTCTAAGCTCTAAAATCTCTAATCTCTATTGAGAAGCAGGAAAGATGTGAAAACTGATAGATTTGTAATCAAGCCCAAAGTTACCACAGGAAAAAACTGAGGTAGTTTGAAATTTTCAGTTTGTAACTGAAAAAAATAAATGAGTAGCTGGACTATTGGCCACTTTCTGGGCAAAGGCACTGCTAATATTAATCACATGATTCTCTAAGCCAATTGGACAATGTCACCGTTTAAACATGTCACAGTTACCTTTGGAGCCTGCTATAAGCAGAAGTACAAAATGCTGGAAACCTCAGTTGATTTCATGTTTCTTTGCTCTCAATTAAGAAGTAGTGGTGAGTAAACTGGATGTAAGGCTTGCCCATCAGATGGTCTAGCAATGTATTGGCTTTTGAACCTTCACACCTTAATTTTTGGCAGACACAAATACTTTGGACGATCATTGGCACTAAAGTATTTCACCCATCTTTCAGAACATCTTTAGTCTTCTCCTTTTGTGATGACCCTCCCCTTCAAAATGAAGAAATGATTCACAGAGGGTACAAATTGGACATTGTCGATGACTAGGTCTTCCTGTACACTACAAACCCATGAAGTTAGGAGCAGGAATGCCTACTCTTAAAGCACACACATTTTCTAAATGTCTTTTCTGCAAGCAGAACATCTGAGTCAACAGGTTTTCAGGGCTAGAAACTCAGAGTTGCCTTAATTGTTTATATTGCTGGAGCAAACTTTTAAACAAAAATGCTCAGTGTGCCTGTGCATACTTTGCCTACCATATGCTGTACTGAGCAAAACAATACCATTCTTTGCAAGCTGTCTTGGCAACCGGGGGGGGGGGGCAGACCTGCCCTAACCAAGCAAGATAATTAATTTCAAGAAAGTTTTCAGTAGCAGACTAGAATCTACATAGATTATACAACTACCAATACAGACAGGTAAATCTAAATGTGCCTATGTATACACACACAAAACATGCACATAAGTGCCTGGTCCTAATGTTAAACATAATACACCTACCATTTTAATTTAATACCAAGCTGAATATTTCAGTAGTTGGTTGTGAGAATTTACTACCAAATCAGAATGTCTATGACAATGTTTTTCTGTTTAATTTTTTAAAAAAAAATACTGTAGCTAACAAAAAATACCACCAAAGATGCATTCTTTGGCACGGAGATCTTAAGAACACTGTATTTTTATTCTCTCCTTTTTCCTTTGGAAAAAGTCAGCATATATATTTGGACTGCCTGCAACTATTTGTCCCAGTTACTACTGAGGTTTTGTGACAGCAGTGTTTTTTTAAAAAACCTTTTTACTGCCCTCAGATATTTGCTGTTAATTGAATAACACTTACTGTATTTGAAAATGTTATATTCTCAGCTTGTCAGTTATTATAGTGAGTTGGATCAAAAATTAGCTTTTTTCTTCTTTGCCCAGATTATTTTATAGAGCCCTCCCACTTTCATCTGTTTCTCTATCTGGCTCTCATTATCTCAGTCATCAGCCTCTATTAATTTATTTCTCTACACAAATATAATAGGAAGAAGAATCCACTTTCTCAGTGGTTCAGCCCCCAAATTTGTATTCAGCAGCTCCCCACTTGTTGGCTGGCTAAGCTTCTGAAGTACAGTATAAGCAAAGCAACTCATCTATAGTCAAAATTAAATTCTAGAATCTCCAATCCCCTCAAGCTTTCCCCATCTCTCTTTGCTGAAGCTTTAACCATACAGAGACAATTATAGTTGCGAAGAAGGAGGATTAATTACAGTTCGGACAGAAAACTAGTCCAACTAAATTCTATTTCCCCACCCCCACCCCACAGCACCCACCTGATTCTGCAAATGTTATGATCTCTGAAGTTTGCTCCACAAGTTCATTCATTTCTGTTCTTCTTCCGATGTCATCCTCTATTTCCACATTGCCATCCTCTCTCACTTTCCCCACATGGAGTTTCTTGATAGCATTTAAAAGTGCAGCCTTGGGCACTGGCTGAGTGATGTTCGGTCTGTCCCGCAAGTGCAACATGTTCAGTATGTGCTTCTTGACTGCTTCCACCATCTCAGGCTGGGAGCTGGGCACATCCCTTGAGAGTGTGGCCAGGGCGCAGGATGGACAATCAGTAACTGAGATCTGCCCCTCAGATCCAGGGGTAGGAGAGCTCCTTACTATAATCCAGCAAAGTCCCAAGAAAAATCCTCTCTTCAGAGGCAAAGGCATCCTGGCAGCAAACGTTGTTGTGATTTCCTTTTAAAAGGCACTGCTTTTCTTCTCCCAACACCACTTCACACACAGTTGGTTTTGTTTTGTTCTCCTTCTTTCTTCCTTTCTTCCTCTTCAGCAAACTCTCTGGAGGAACAAAAAAGTTTTCTGTGAAGTTCTGCTTGGAAGGCCCCCCTCTGAATTCAGTAAGTGCTATAGATGCCTGTGACTGTCACTGAGAAGAGTTCTGACTCTGTCTCAGAGTGGGAGAAACACACACTGAGAAAGAGAGAGAGAAAGAGAGAGAGAGGAGGACCGATTGGCCTAAAGTGAGTGAGTGAATGAGAGAGGGAGGGAGTTTTGTCTGTGAGTAAAAGCTATGATTAGGAAGGGGGAGGAACAGCCCATATTCTGACAAGCTGCCTTCCTTATGCTAGAACTGTATCATAGCACACACATCGCCACTCATGTTTTCTGCCCTATCCATCTCTGTTTTTCTGTCTCTTTTCTTTTGTTACATTTGTCCTGCCCTTTCCTCAACAACCCTTTTCTTTTATTCTTTTTGCATGTTTGTTTTATTTCTCTTCCTAGCTTCTTCAAAATGGTTCAGGTTTACAGAATACAGTGAGAATTGAACCAATGGGGGTAGGTGGGATGTAGCCCGAGATTTAAAAAACCTTCTTGTGAGTTATGGGTTACCATGTCACATGGACTCTAATAAAGTGTTTTATCATGCATGTTCTGAACAGAAGGACAATGCTAGGGGGAAATATCTGATTAACTTCTCAACAAAGCAGAAAAGATACACTACTTGTCTTGGTTTTTCAAATGTTGTGGAGATTCTCAATACTGACAGGACACCTAAAGAGGGTTAAATAATATTTTTTGTTTAGGTTCTTCTAATGTACTCCATATTTCCAAACTTTAGAAAACAAGAGTGGCATAAAGAGGCCCAAGTAGAACCTGCTTGTGTTCCATTCTCAAGTTCTTTGCTAAAGTTCTTTGTAACAGTCCCCAACAAATACTGTACATTGGGGAATTAGACAGCACTTCTAAATCTATGGGCTAGTGCCAAACTTGAAAGTACTTTCTGAATTGTAACAACTTGAGGTGAATTCATGATGATTGCTACCAGAGAATTTTCCCTCAGTCAAAGTTAAATATATTATCATATGGTCAAAAACCTCAACCATTTAGTTCAAGCTCCAGTTGAACTGCTTCTGAAAGTGGCTCTTGATTTAAAGCTATTTATTCCAGAAGCATTTACTCCAAGTCTTTGATATTTTTATGTTATTATGGGCAAGATCCTCCCACAGAGACATTAATTCTGTAGCTGTATGTTTATTTAAGGATGATGAGATGCTGGCATTGCAAAAATCTTTCTCATGCTCTTTTCAAATAATAAACTGGATTTCGGCATTCAAGTATATTTTTCCTTCCGTATAATTAATCTGTGTTTTCACTTCTTTCAGTTATAGCCTTTTTAACTTACTCATTGCATGTAATATATTGTATAATTTATTATGATAGCCAAGTACCTCAAATTAGAGGAACCATGGATGTAGTGTAGATGCCATGAATGACCCTGAATCTGCAGATGTTGGTGAATAATAATCCAGAAATATTTTTCTCTATAGGCTATGTTCTATCCTTTTCTTCTCACTGTTGATGCAATGGATGCGTACTGACAATAAAAGCAAAGAAAATGGATTTCCTTTCCTTTGTGTATTCCATTTACATCTTCACAGATTCTCTCCTTTTGAAGTCTGATTTCCTTTAGCAGCCCTGGTTTTGCTGTATTTCTCCTGAAAATCCTGACTTTTCAATAGCCTGAATTAACTGTAATTCCCATTATGTTTTTAAATGGAGCTATAGATGTAACTTCAACAGGAGCTAAAAGTTTAAACAAGTATATTATAGATAGCTATGCACAGCCATGCTGGCAATTGGAAAACCTCTATCTTCTTATACAACGCCAAGTCTTTGTTTGTCCATAGAGTGAACATTGCTTCCAAATATTTAAATGTTAAAGTCTACTTTAAATGTAATCATAATAGAACATTTCACATGACCTGTAGGGACAAGGGATGTATTGTACACGAACCTTCCACAGAAAACTTGTAAAAGAATAAAGAGACAAAAGAAAACTTAGATTTACCTTTCTGAGCTTAAATCTCCCCAGAGGCCTTTTTCAGAGAACCTTAAGAACATCTGAAGTTCTTCTTAAGCGAATTCAGGCAACAAAGCTTTACACTGTACTTATGGTGTGTGGACTGACTTACAGACTTATGACAGTTAGTGTTGTGGGATGGAGCTTTGCACAGCATTGGCTAGCCTCGTATTACATCAGCATATGAGTGTTTTTTCCTGTATGAGACATACTTTTTAACTAATGGAAAGTCCTAACTGCTTTGAATGACACAAACCAATGTATATTCATATAAGGGTGTGATCCATTGCACATTTGTCTGAGTACAAGTCCTTTGTGGGTTCTGGGACTTTTTTCTTAAACATGCAACAGGCTAGACATTCTCATTCCAAAGGAGACATCTGAGAGACAAGTAAGATCAAAAGCAATCATGCCTTTACAGAGAGCTAGAGTTCAAGTGCTCCAGAATACACACACTCACATAAACTGAGGAGGGGGGGGGTCAGATTAATGAAATTTTCTATACCTCTCAATTTCTTAAATTTAAAACCCACTGTTTGTCAGTTAAAAATCTTGTCTTAACCAACTTTATTCTGTACCCAATAGCAAATCTATAAATGTAGTACATTTCAAGATTCTCTCTGAAGAAAGGGAAAATTGGAGGTAGTGCAGAACGTCAGGAAAATTATCTATACAATGTTTAGAATGCTTCATTATTGTATTTACTCGACTCTAAATCATCCTGAATATAAGTTGAGGTACCTAATTTGTACCTCTAAAACTAGGAAAATAGATTGATCTGAGTATAAGTCAGGGGTGGAAAATGCAGCAGCTGCTATTGAGTTTCAATAATTAAAATAAATGAAAATAATTAATTTACATGAAAATAAATAATTTAGACATTTATGTGGGTATGTTTTCGAGTGTGTACATTGACCCGAGTATAAGTTAAGTCCCATTTTTGAACCTCATTTTGGCGGCTAAAAGCCCCAACTTATACTCAAGTATGTACAGTATGATGTATGGTCCTTGAAGGCTATCCCTGTCCTCCTGGCATGCTAACATTGAGTTCAGTGAGGGTCACTGCCAAGCAGGCATGTATAAGAATGCAGTGTTAGTCTTTTTAAATTATGTAAGCATATGACTGCAGGCTGAATCTGTAGTTTGTATGGGTTAGATCCAGACTTAGGTCTACATAGAAACCAATGTGGTTTTATTGATGACTAATTTAAGTCCTATTTCATGCATGGGCAGTACTTGCTGAAATCCACTTTCAGAATTATTTTGAAGTAGTTTATTGCAGGTTTTTTTTTCATCTGTGGTTGAACTGTTAAATATTTCATCTTAAATAATAGAAGACGTGGAATATATATAAACAGAGTGAAGACAATCTCTAATGAGTACTAGATTTAAATTGGGACCATATAACTCTTGGTTTAGATGGAAACATTACTTTTGACAAACGGCCAAGCAGTGCAATCCCTTTTTACTTGTGATACTCATTGGTTTCAAGAAGAGGAGGGAAAGATATGGTTCCAGACTGACTTCATTGCAGTCTTCTGATGAACTTAATGTGGGAAAGAATTATTTTTGCAATAGGAAAGGTTTGAAATAGTATGAATTTTAGGGGGGAGGGGGATTCCATATAGCATGAATACAAAGGAATCTTTAGAGCATCATAGACTCCAATCTGAAGAAGAGAGGAATAATGATGGGGTGGGGCGGGGATGAATCATGAGCCATGTTCTCATGATATATTTGGTATAATGAGCAAAATTTGTGAGTTAATGGGAAACATATGACCAGATAAATTGACTCCCCCCTTTTCATGGTTTAAAAAGCAAATACACTAATTAGCATTTCGGGAACTTATATGGTTTGCAAAGGGAACAGAATCTCTCACAGTAAGAAGTACAGGATTTTTAGCTTTTTTTCTGGCATTATGCCTGATTGGGGCACAGGAACACATATGAGAGGGATAGGAACTGCCTAGGCCAGACATCCACCTGAGATTCGCCATCTTCTTAGTGCCTGTAAAGCCCAATCCTGCTGTTTTTCCCTGGTACAAGTGACATTGCACTAGGAACAACCAAGTAAACAACCTTTAAAAATAAATGGTAGAGGTTCATTTTTCCAGAAAGTTTGTTTCTGTAGTTAGGAATCAAACCAGCTAGTAAGTGAAGAGTTGAATTTTGGAGAAAAGACTAAGGACACTGAGAGTGTATCTATAGAACATTGATTCAGCAGTCTTATGCCATGTGAACCGAGGTACTAGGAATTCTTTGCTAGAGTACATATGTTACGACACAGGAGCATTTTTCTGGCTACTGAATCATGGCATCTGAAGATGCAAATGGGATTGGTGATTTTCAAGCATTTCTAAAAGGTTAATGATGGTGGCAAGAAAATTGTTAACTTTTGCTTTCTGCTATTGAGTGTGCCTTGGTTGGCTTGCTCAGGCATCTAGAGGTATCTACTGGAGATGAAAGCACCTTCTGACATGACAAGTGAATTGTTATGGTGAGCTACTCTATAGTGTGGAGCAGTACACAGCAGTAGTGTGAGAGAACACTTGGGAAGTCCATGGGGCAAAATTTATCTCAGCCATGAACCTAGACAAGCCATGAGCTTTTAGCCTGAATCCCTTAAAACAGATTAGGAAGTGATGCTACAATAGTAACTTTCAGTGGGAGGTAAATATTATAGAGATGACACGTGCAAATTATTTTGAACCATTAAGGGAAATGCTGAGCCTCTAGCCAGTTACATTCTCTTCTGCCAGTAAGCCCTATTAAAAACAAAGGATTTATGTCTGAGATAATATACATTTACATAAATATACAAGGTGGCTTAGTGGTTAGGATGCTGAGTTTGATGAACGGAAGGTTAGCAGGTCAGCAGTTTGAGCCCCGAGTGCTGTGCAGTGGAGTGAACGCCTGTCATCTGCCCCAGCTCCTGCTAACCTAGCAATTGGAAAACAAAATGCTGTAAGTAGATAAATAGGTATCACATCAGCAGGAAAGATAACAGTGTTCTGTTTGCTCTGGTGTCTAGTCGTGTCTGCCACATGACTATAGAAGTATCTGCAGACACAGACAGCACTGGCTCTTTTGCTGTAAACAGAGATGAGCACCACTCCCTAGAGTCAGACACGACTGGCTTTCAAGCAATGGTGATATATACATAGGATTATACTACTGTATATTTATACTGAAAACAGCATCTTACTCATGTATGGTCCCCCCTCATGGATTCAATTGTGAAAATTGGAATTGAATCTAAACCTTGTATATATGCATTTGCAAACACACAAATCTGAATATATATGTCTGCTCGTATCCACAGGCAATATGTTCTGGGATCTTTTGCAGATACCAGAAACCATAGATATTAATAAAACCTATACTTGACATATATGCCTGAGTCATAGAAGTAGGGGAGATGGTTTAAATACCTCCAACTTTCTATGTGAGAGCTACAAAAATGTCAGCCTCTGTTCCTTGTAAATATTACATTGCAGATAGTGGCCTCTAGTGGCTCGCTCTGATAGTGCATCATAGAAATACATATATATTGTATTTCAGGAATATTTCATTGAATATTTTAGACTTGTGGATAACGGAAACTGTGGATACTGAATCCATGGTTATGGAGGGTGGCCTGTATTAAAATGGATGTGACAATCAAGTTGGCATTTGGACTTGAAATCAAGAATCCTGTCATGAATGTATATACTACATTTCATTATCAGCCTTCACATAATATTTCTTGAAAAGGGTAAAGGAATCACTCAGGTTCTCCTTTGAAAGTCAGAGTGCAATCCTCATTGTAGAAAGCATCGTTCAATCAATTGCCTCTTTGTTCAAAGAGAGTATTTTGTGTTCATGGAATTTACTATGTTGCCTATGAACTGACAAATTAACTATAACATATAATTAGAAAACTAAGTAACTAAGTAGAACCCACTACTGTTTAGCCAATGACTTCTACTTTACCCCTGACCCCAGCACAGCACATTTTGTGGCCTGCTTTTGGGCAGGTGGCTGGCTGGTTGTGTCCAGCTTGCACCAACAGAACATTAAACTGTATGTGTATGGGATCACTTCCAAGGGCATTGTGGCATGATCCTGTGTTTTTCATGCAAATCCAGGAATGAGATACAGAATTATTTCTTGAGGGAAATAAATAATGAAAGAAAGCATTTTTATTTATTCCCGACCATATTCTTCCTTCCTTCTTTCCTTTGTGGAATTGGAACACAGCTTTTCCAAATGTCTAGTGAGTGCTAAATCTGATGACTATTTTTTTCTCTTGTTCATCTCTCTCTGTGTGTCTCTCTCTCCCACCCATTTTTCCCCTTCCACCCCCATCCTTCCCTTACTGGCTTTCCCTCCTGGATTTCATTGTTGTCTTCTTCTTTGCCTCCAGCATCACCTGCTGGCAATGCGCCGGAAGAACCCATTTAAGCAACCTTTCACGCCAGCTGCCATTAAAATCTGTGCCAAGCCAAACTAATGAGCTGCCTTTATTTCTATCTCTTCCCTCCAGAAAAGGTGACCTGACTGATGAGGGATATTTGTTTGGTAGCTCACAAATCTCAGGAATGCAGTTTATTTAGTATCACTTGAGATAGTGCAATCCGAACACTGTCGGACAAACACTGAAATTGCACCCCAGCACCTGGAAATATCCCCAAATAAAGGATTTCTTCTCTAGACATATATCTGATGTTTGCTAGATATGATAACAAAACAGATATGTTGATGATGCCAATGAATTATCTTCCCATTCCTAAAATGGAATGGTCCATTTAATTTCTTTATGGCAATATGCCTTGCTCTGTTGCCATTTCACTAATCACCCAGCAGGGGTTGCACAATTTGTCAAAACTTTGAGTACCAAAGGACAGGGACATCTGCCTGTGTGCCGCCTCTCCATTTTCATTGAAGAGCAGTCAGTAGAAAATAGGTTGGCGGTGACTGCAGTGTGAATCAGCTGAAATGTTGCACCGTCTTGTACCCCCCCCCCATGTGTGTGTGTGTGTGTCTGTGTGTGTGCATGTAAATTTGGAATTGCAACAAGAAAGGTGCTTCAGGAATATGTAATAGCTGAACTCACAGGTATTCTGCTTTTATGTAAATTGACCAGAAAAAGCTTCTCTTTCAGATCCTGTGGGAAGTGATATTTATGTGACTAATTTTGAAGGGCTGGCTTTTTTTATCCATAATTAGCAAGTTGCTTGAAAAAAGTTCATCTGGGGATAAACAGTCACTTCTGGAGCTAGATACATTCCCTCTTCTCTCCTTTGCTACAGTAAATCCATTTACATGTAACATGGAGACCAAGTACTTTCTATATCTAGTCAGAGCATATAACAAACTTTGATTTGCATTTTAATTCTAACATTAGAAGAAAAGTAAATGTGCTGAATCTGAAATGTAAGTTCCTTGAGACACAGGCAACCCTTTTTTACTTAGACATTTCAGTAATATTTCTTTCTATATAAACATTGATACCTTCTTTAGTTTTTTGCTTTCTCTCTGAGACGTATCTCAATTTATTCTGTTTCTTTTAAGGGCCCAATGCAATGTATGTCAACATCTCCCTAGTTTATTTCAAGCTGTCAGATGGGGGTGGTGGCGGCAGCCAACCTTGGTGCCCCAGATGTTTTTGGACTTCAATTACCAGAAGCCCAAGTAAGCACACCTGCTGAGCAGGGCTTCTGGGAACTGAAGTCCAAGTACACCTGGGTAAGGCACTAGGTTGGCCACCCCTGGTAGGGTAAGGATAAGTGATTAGTCCATGGCTGTAAGTGAATTTCATGATAGAAAAGGGATCCAAACACATGCCTACTCCATCCGAACCTGGCATCCTGACACTGAAGAACCCTGACACTTGTGAAATGGTAGTGAGGGGATGACAAATAGGTGACCTGAGTGCACATCTCCTCATCTTTTCTAATTGCATGTTAGATTTGTATTCCTAAACTTACTTTGTTTTTCACTCCTTGACTGAGATCGATTACTGTTTGTTGCTATGCTTAGTAGAGGAAGGCAGCTCATACAAGGAGTCTCCATAACAAGTAGCAGCAAAGCTACATACTTCAAAGCTCTCTGGAGGCAGTCTCAGTAAGTTTAGGCTACCCCCCACCCTTCATAAAAGGGAGAAATTAATTGTATAACATAATAAGAATACACTTTCCTCTTTAAAAAATAATAATTTGCCTCTCCAGAATGGTTACTTCTCTTCAGTAATCACAAGATCAACACCAGGCCATTGCATATTACAAAGGTAAATCCTGGATAATCCTAATTTTACTGAATGCACATTATATCTCTGAGGTCATGAAGATAAATTCAGAATTAAGCACTTGCTGTTCAGTTAGCTGAAATGGACTTTCCTGTCCCTATATCCCTTGTGGAATGGATGGAAAACCACCCAAATAATCAAAAATCTCAGAAAAAAGTCTGGGCATACGTGAACAATGTTTTTAATAGCAAAAAATCAGAGTGTCCTGAAGAGTGATCAACAATAGCAAAGCTAAATGATCCTTAAAAATAACCACTTGTAAAAACACTGGTAGAAACTTTAAGGAAAGAATTCAAAATGCAGGATAGAAGTCCAAGTAGGAATACAAAGTACTAGTTCATATAATCAGTATTTTCAGAGGTGATAAAGTGCAATTTCAAAGTAGATATCAAATTTATAAGTAAACTATAAATTCCAATGGTATATTCAGTACACAGCGTCGTGATATCCCTCCGGTAGATAGATATTTCAAATACCTTCATCAGGGAAGTGTGATATCTGGAATTTACAAATACACATATGGTAATAGCCCAGTAATTGGAAAAGCAAGATAACAACAGTTAGCTGAAATGGCCTTTCCTGTTCCTTTCTCCCTTGTGGCCAGGGCTTTAGCCAGGATTCTAGATTATTATTATTATTATTATTATTATTATTATTATTATTATTATTATTATTATTATTATTATTATTATTATTATTATTATTATTATTATTATTATTATTATTGTTGTTGTTGTTGTTGTTGTTGTTGTTGTTGTTGTTGTTGTTGTTGTTGTTGTTGTTGTTATTGTTATTGTTATTGTTATTGTTATTGTTATTGTTATTGTTATTGTTATTGTTATTGTTATTGTTATTGTTATTGTTATTGTTATTGTTATTTGGGGGGTTTCAGGAAGAGCAACAATGTCACACACACATATATAACATTGGCATCCAGGGGGCGGGCTGTTGGATCAGGCAGCCCTGCTTGTGGCAGCCCCCACCCACCCCAAATGCTAGCGCTGGGGGCGTGGGAATAGTGGTGTAGACTACCTTTTGGACCACTTGTTGTTCACAGAAGGACAGAGGAGTCTGCTGAATGGGAGGAGTGGATTTATTGACACACACACACCCCTCCAACATACCTGTCAAGTTTTGGATTTGAAAATAAGAGAAATTTTGGGCCATGCTCCCTCACAGCCAGGCCACGCCCCCTCCTCCCCACAATCCAGGCATATCCAAGAGCCTAGAAGAAGAGGAGCCACCAGAGCCAGGGAGGAGAGGTGTTGGGCCTCCCCGGGGTGAGGAGGAAGCACTGCCTAGACACTCACCTTAGCAACTATTGTTTCATTGTCTCTTCCCTTTAACACCCTCTTTCCCAGGAGAGAGAAGAGTCAATGAGCCAATCGGCTTCAAGTATATTTGCCTACAACATAAAGAGGTTATTTCTGTGGTCCTGTCTTAAACACAGATTTTTTTTAAAAATGAAATTGAGGTACACAAGACTAAGACAGTAGACAATTAACTGATATAAGTGCAAAAAACAGTTCCATAAAAAATCACCATATTATGAAATTATGTGGGAGCGAGTGGGGAAAGGGACTTAAAACTATAGTATTTATCTCTTCCACTGCAGCTGAGGCTTGTCTATGGGGGTGGCTTGTTGTATTGTTCCCCATGGGGGGCAGCAGTGGTGCTATGGGGGTTGTCTAGTGGGTGCTTCCTCCCCCCAGAGAAGCCCAACAGTCCTCCTCCCTGGCTCTCTTATGAGGAACATACCCCATGACACCTTGGTTTTATATACAAAATAAAAAGTAAATATATATATATATATATATATATATATATATATATATATATATATATATATATATAGATAGATAGATAGATAGATAGATAGATAGATAGATAGATAAGTAATATAATAATAATATGGGAGATTTATGGGAAAATACGGGTGGTGGAAAAGAGGGGTAAAATATGGTAATTTACTGGCCAAAACGGGATAGTTGACAGCTATGCCCCTTCAATCAGCCAAAGTCATCTGATGTCACTGATGCCTTGGGGTTTACAAAAGGCAAATCCTATATTCAAACCATATTTTCAGCATTCTAGCCATCCGATGCTGCTTAATTTTCATACAAGAAGAAAAGATAGGAAATCATGACTATATAAAGCAGGTAAAACTAAAGATTGCATTCACTTTAAGTGGAATGACAGAAACAGTTTGCTGTTTCAATAATTAAAATGTCCCCGGAAAAAGTTTGAAATATATTTACAATCAATATTTTAAAGTGTATAAAGTACATATAATTATGTATCAATCGTGGTCTAAGATCTTAAAATATTCTCACAAAAGGAAATTAAATTACGATCTTCTTCTTGTCTTTCTTCCTCAAAAGCCTCATCCAAGAATAGAAAATGATAAGATTTACATTTCCATCAAAAATGCCCATAGATCATGACTAATGGCCACATAGTTAGCTGAAATGCTTTGCCTTGTGGAGTGTCAATTTTTTCATGTCTGATAGTTGCAACTGTTATGACAGAGAGACTGAAAAGTCTTTAGATCACACATACAAACAAATACATTCAAAAAGAAATGTAAATGTCTGGGTATAATTTATGGCAGCAGATATGTGCCTGTGCACATATATTTACATCCCATGTGTGTGCATGTGTGCCACTGCCCTAGGAACTCAGGAACTCAATCTCATTCATGTTTTCTCAGAAGTAAGTCTTACTACATTCAAGGGGGAGGGTTACCCTTTTTAAAATCTACATAGATTTCGACCCTGCTTTGTCCCTTTGAGGCACTAGCTAATATTTTGCTGTTGATTCATGCTGTAATGGTAATACCAAAAAGGCCTATGCAGCAAAGACAAAGCAGATACCTATGTCTTGACCTGGGTGGATGTCAATGGTCAAGAGGAAGCACAGTTCCCCCAGCTGGCAGCTTCCTTTACAAATCAGCAGAGGGAGCCTGTGTTATATGGTTATGCACACTCCAAGTTCCAAACATAACTCACCAGATAGACTTGCTTTCATTTTGCTCCCAAAATGATGAGAAAAACACACAATTTGCTAAGGGAGAAGAGAGGTGCAAATTATGTTTTTAAAAGCCTCCCACGTCCAGCATTTAAGTTGGTTGCCACTAAATAATAGTGGCTGGATAGTTCAGTGGAGTTTGAGAGATAGGAGGTTCATTCCCCATGGTGCGTCCTGGGAGAAAAGCCAGCCTGTGTAGCTTTGGGCAAGCCGTACAGTCTCAGCATGCCCTCAGAAGAAGAGAATGGAAAAACTACTTCTGTATACTTTATATTTAGAAATCCCAGGAAATGAATATGCTGCCAAGTCAATTTGGACTTATGTTAATTAGAAAATATAATAACTAGTTACCACTAAACTGGTTGAATTCACATATGCATAATTAATTATAAAATCTTTCACACTGAAAACATAATTGTTCCTGTATGACCTTCATGCTATTGGGATACCCACCTTGCTTGCAGGAATTCACCTGAACTTTCTTCTTCCCCTGCTGTCAGGATCTGGAGTGTTTATTTTAAAATAATCTTGGCTCAAACATAAGGGCAAAGCCTATCTTTTCTCTCAGCAACCCAAACTCAATGGGGTAACTTTTCAGAGGATCCTCACACATCTCTTCTCTTTTCTATAGAAGTTTTTCTTTTCTTTTCTTAGTATGCCCATTGTGGTGTAGCTTGAAAGCTCTATTAGAGTCACTATAGGTTGCTTCCAACTTGCCAGTGCTTAACAACAGCAGGTCAGTTTTTTGGATATTTACAGTAATCTCTGTCTTCTAGCATCTGGTGGATGCTCACAGATAAGGAAATTATCATAGAATCATAAAATAACTGAGTTGGAAAGAGCCTTTTAGGCCATCGGATCCAACCCCCTACTCAATGCAGGAATCTGAATCAAAGGAGATATGACAGATGTCCAATTTTCTCTTGAATGCTTCCAGTGTTGGAGCGCTCACCACCTCTCAAGGCAGTTGGTTCCACTGTCATACTGCTCTAACCTGTTGTGTTCTAATGGTTTTCCCTCCACATGGATTACAATGTATCGGAGCCAATGTAACCTTGCCTATAGCAACAATGTAACCGTCAGCTGTATCATATAAACCCTGTAATAGGACGCGAGCTAATGACCACCAGCTGGCAGCAGCGAGCGTCCAAGCTCTCTTGGTCCGAACTCATCAAAGGCAACAGCGCGGGAAGCTTTCCCGCCACTACCTACACCTGGACAAGAAGGGCGTGACTCGGAATGACGTCACGCAGGCAGTAGCCAATGGGCTACCATGGCACCACGTTCAAATGTATTACTGCTGTATAAAAAGAGCTATCGATCCGCCATCACCTCATGTTCCCTCTGTCCACGATGCAATAAACCTGAGTTAACCCAGCCCGAGGCTGTGTCCTGTGTCTTGGTCTTCATACACTAAATTGGCGACGAAGGTGGGATAATGGATCCCCAAGGAGCAGCCAGGGCACAGAGCGGGTTCAACATCACCAAACCGCAAGACTGGGAGCTGTTGGAGATGGACTTCCAGGCGGCGCTGGTGGAACTCAAAGTCAAGGAAGACGATGAGGAGCGGAAGAGGGCCATCCTCACCAGAATGCTCGGGGTGGAAACCAAGCAGACGCTGGTGGGCATCATCGCTTCGAAGAAGGTGAGCCATTTTAAGGCGGACGACATCTTGAAGCTGCTACGGGAGCGCTTCCAACCCTCGAGGGCGATGTTTCCCGCTCGGAGCGCGTTTTGGAGGCGAGTCCAAGCGCCGGACGAGTCGGTTGAGGCATTCGTGGCCGCCATGAGGGTAGCCGCCGTCCCCTGCAAATGGGGCGACATCCTAGACATGGCCCTCAGGGACGGCGTGCTGTGTGGCCTGAAAGACAAGGAGGTGCAGCGCAGTTTGATGAACAAGGAGCCGCCACCCACGCTGGCAGAGGTCGTCGAGGCCGCCGAAGCCGCGGAGTCCACGAATGCTGGAGTAGACGAGATGCACCAGTGGCGTGAGTGGCGTCCCAGGGCCGGCAAAGCAGAAAATTCGGTGCACGGGAAGTCCGGACAATCGGTGCACGCAACTCGGCGGGCCTCAAAATCGTCCTCGGAAGGCAGCGACGGCGAAGAGGTCCAGAAGGTTCGAAAAGGGGGGCGCCGCTGCGATGGTTGCGGGGCGGCCCACGAACGCGCGAGATGCCCATTTAGAAAGGCTGAATGTTACACCTGCGGCCGTCGGGGGCACATTGCCAAGGCATGCAGAAAAAGAAAGGAGGGCCGGAGGCAGTCACCAGACCGTTCGACCAGACCGGACCGTCCCGCGAGGCCCAAAGATGGCGCCCAGACCACGAGGAAGAAGGACGGCGTGGGCCGCGTCTCGGACGGCAGCGAAGATGACGCCCCGGTGTTCAGCGTGTCCACGGGACAGTCCCATTACTTCGTTGAGGTACTAATACAAGGGGCCCCTATCAGGATGGAAATTGACTCAGGGTCCTCCTATTCCATAATCCCCCAGAAAGAGTTCTTGAAAATCGACCCCCACGTGCGGCCCAAACTTAAAGCATTGAGGTCCACGCTACGAGATGTACAGGGAAACAGCATTCCGGTATTGGGGGTCGGGAAATTTCGGGTTAATTTCAAGAGACATTCTGCGGAACTGCCCCTAGTTGTCCTCAAGGGGGGAAGTTGTAGCCTCCTTGGGACACAGTGGTTTCAGCCTTTAGGCCTGTTCATAGGGGGAGTACATTCGGTGGGGGGGGATCCAATACAAGCGGTGTGCGACGCGCATCCCGACGTTTTTAAAAAAGGACTGGGAAAATTCAAGGGACCCCCTGTAGCCTTCGACTTAGACCCGGAGGTCCGCCCGATAAGACTCAAACCGCGCAGGGTGCCCTTCGCACTAAAGGACAAAATAGAGGCGGAACTGGACAAATTGGTGGGCCAGGGGATTCTTATTCCTGTTGATTCCGCGGAGTGGGAAACTCCAATTGTAACAGCTCTGAAGGCTAACGGGGAGGTGCGCATTTGCGCTGATTATAAGTGTACAATTAACAAGGCGATCCGCCCTAATGCATACCCGGTGCCGGTGGTCAGCCACCTTTTGGCCAGGCTAAATGGGGGAAAGTGTTTCGCTAAGCTCGATCTAGCACAAGCCTATCAGCAACTCCCCGTAACTCCCGCCACGGCCGCGGCCCAAACGATAGTCACACATAAAGGAGCGTTCCAGGTGTCGCGTTTACAGTTCGGCGTGAACTCGGCACCCGGCCTTTTTCAGTCGCTTGTGGAACGCCTCCTGAAGGGGCTGGAGGGGGTGTTGCCTTATTTTGATGACGTGTTGATAACAGGGGGGAGTGAGGCCGAACTGGCAAAAAGATTGGACAGAGTACTAACTGTGTTCGAGAAAGCGGGGCTGAGGCTGAGGAAGGACAAATGTGTCTTTTTCGAAACCGAGGTCGAGTTTTTAGGGTTCCGAATCACACCCGAGGGTATTAGGCCATCCAAATCCAAAGTGGCAGCCATCAAGAAGGCCCCTCGCCCCACATCCAAAACCGAGCTACAGTCATTCCTGGGGCTCCTCAATTTTTACCACACATTCCTTCCGCGGAAAGCGTCCGTAGCCGAACCGCTTCATCGGTTGCTTAAAAAGGAGGAGACATGGATGTGGGGTGACGAGCACGAGAGGGCATTCAAAGAGCTAAAGCAACTCTTGACTTCTGACGCAATTCTAACGCATTTCGACCCCAAACGGCCGGTGGTATTAGTCTGCGATGCATCACCGGTGGGGGTGGGGGCGGTGCTTTGCCACGTGTTGGATGACGGAAGGGAGGCCCCGGTTGCGTTTTATTCAAGGTCCCTGTCCCAAGCAGAGCGAAATTACGCACAAACCGACAGGGAGGCATTAGCCATAGTAGCGGGGACCAAAAAGTTCCACGATTTTCTGTATGGCCGCCCGTTTAAAATTGTAACGGATCACAAGCCCCTGTTAGGGATCTTCACGGCAAGCAAGCCCACGCCGCAGATCCTATCCCCGAGAATGCTGCGTTGGGCTATCTTCCTCAACGCATACCAACACGAGTTGGAGTACCGGCCCGGAAAGGAAATCAGCCATGCTGATGCACTGTCGAGATCCCCTTTGCCCCTGTCGGACGACCAAAAGGCTAGAGTAGACAGAGACCGCCAGGTGTTGCTAATCGAGGTCTTGGACGCACCCCCACTAGTACCAGCCGATATTGCTAGGGCGACAGGCAAGGACAAAACGCTGGAAAAAGTTAGCTCATGGGTACAGAAGGGGTGGCCGGCATCGTCCCCGAGCACGGAATTCGACACATTCTTTCGGAAAAAGCTAGAGCTGTCCCTAGAAAGGGGGTGCCTGTTGTGGGGCCAACGGGTGGTGGTCCCTACATCCATGCGGCCGAGGGTGCTCAAACTGCTGCACGTCAGCCACCCGGGGATCGTTCGTTCGAAAGCGCTGGCCCGCAGTTATTTTTGGTGGCCACAACTGGACGCGGACATTGAGCACATGGTCGGCACTTGTGAGGCATGTCAGGGATCCCGTCCAGAGGAGGCTCGCCTCCCGCATAGGGAATGGGACGCAGCAAGGGGGCCGTGGTCCAGGGTACACATAGATTTCGCTGGCCCATTCCGAGGAACCATGTTTCTCCTGGTGGTGGATGCGTTCTCCAAGTGGCTGGAGGTTATCCCAGTAAAGAGCACGTCCTCCGCCACGACAATTAGCCAGCTACGGAGAGTCTTTTCCACGTTCGGTTTACCCGACACGCTAGTCAGCGATAACGCGAGTTGCTTCACCTCCTCAGAGTTCGGAGCATTCATGGCGGCAAACGCAATTCGGCATGTCACATCCGCACCGTTTCACCCGGCCACGAATGGCCAAGTGGAACGGTTGGTGCGTACAACAAAGGATGCGCTTCGGCGCATGGGCCCGGGGGACCTAAATCACCAAGTATGTCAGTTCTTATTAGCGTATAGGGTGACCCCCTTAGCGTCAGGTTACTCGCCGGCAGAGCTCTTGATGCGGCGAAAACTGACCACGATTCTGTCCAGGCTAGACCCGACGAGAGTCGAGGAGAAGGGAAAAAACATAGGGCTGGCAGTCTCGAAAGGATTCGCCACCGGCGACCCTGTTCACTGTAGAAACTATGTCAGCGCAGGGCCAGCCTGGGTGCCGGGGATGGTAGTAGAACAGACGGGGCCAGTGTCGTACCGGGTCGAGACCAGCACAGGTCTCCTCTGGAGGAGGCACGCGGACCAGCTGAGGCACCGAGTGAGCGTACCAGACAGTGGGGCTCATCAACAGGATTCAGCGTTAGGGTTCTCCCTCACCCGCTTAGCCCAAGGGGGAGACATCAGCGGACAACAGTCCCAAGCAAGGGGGGAAGGAAGAAGCAGCGGCCCCGACTCATATCCTTTTGATAAACCAGTTCCATCAGAGGCCGGGGAAGGGGGAGAGGAATTCGCGACCGCTGCCCCCGAATGTAATTTTGGTTTTGGTTTTGCGAGCCGGGGGGGTTTTCAGGAGTGTTCCCCCACCCATCCAAGCGAGAAGAGGGGTTTTTCGTTAGTCCCCAGTGCCCCCGGTTCTTCCCTAAGAGAGAGCACACCTCCCGACAACGCCGCGGAGCCGCGGCAAGTCACTAACGAGTCTCCCTCTCCAATTACAGGGCAGGAAACCAGGGGACAAAGAGAAGGTAGCAAACCCGGGCAAAGGCAGCCCGCATCGAGACCCCAGCGTGTTCGAAATAAGCCATCTTGGCTGAGAGACTTTGTCTCCTAGGGGGGGAGTGTGTTTGAGTGGGGGCTCGAGACTTTGTCTCATCCTAGGGGGGAGGGGTGTTGTGTTCTAATGGTTTTCCCTCCACATGGATTACAATGTATCGGAGCCAATGTAACCTTGCCTATAGCAACAATGTAACCGTCAGCTGTATCATATAAACCCTGTAATAGGACGCGAGCTAATGACCACCAGCTGGCAGCAGCGAGCGTCCAAGCTCTCTTGGTCCGAACTCATCAAAGGCAACAGCGCGGGAAGCTTTCCCGCCACTACCTACACCTGGACAAGAAGGGCGTGACTCGGAATGACGTCACGCAGGCAGTAGCCAATGGGCTACCATGGCACCACGTTCAAATGTATTACTGCTGTATAAAAAGAGCTATCGATCCGCCATCACCTCATGTTCCCTCTGTCCACGATGCAATAAACCTGAGTTAACCCAGCCCGAGGCTGTGTCCTGTGTCTTGGTCTTCATAAACTAAATAACCGTTAAGACATTTCCCTAATATTCAGCCTACATTTAGCTTCCTGTAGTCTGAGCCCATTATTTTGTGTCCTGCACTCTTGGATGACCGAGAATGGATCCCACCCCTCCTCCTTATGACCATCTTTCAGGTATTTGAAGAGTGCTATCATATCCCCCCTCCCCAGTTTTCTTTTATCAAGGCCAAACATGCCCAGTTCCTTCAGTTCTTCTTCAAATTACAGGTATGTTGCTTAGCTGTCTGAGTTATGCTATATAAGAATAATTCAGGCCTCTATTACAGTTTGTAATTTCATAGGTCAGATAATTTTTATCATTAATGATCTGAGAGAAAACTTTGTCCATAATGATTTGAGAAAGTGATGTTCTGAGAGACAAGACGGCACTGCCTTAACTTTTATTTCACAGCAGATTTTTACTAGATTCAGAAAAAAAAAATCTCAGATTTTCTGTAAAACTGTATGGGAGGGGTGGAACTGGGATTACATCCACCTTTTCTGCTCCCAATCTCCACAAACTTAACTGAAGGCTTGAAGAATGGGAACCCACTATCCACAAGCATATATACCAGGGATGCCAAAACTTTTTAGGCCACAGGCCAGTCATGTGGCTCAGGGGGCAGGTCACTATGGCCTGAGGTGCTGGATCTGGCCCCCAATGCCAATTCATCCAGCCTGCAACACCCTCATTGCTCCCAGAAGCAGAAGTAAAATGCGCCCATACAGGTGCATTTTACTTCTGCTTCTGGGAGCGACGAAGGCATCATGGGCTGGATGAATTGGCATCAGGGGCTGGATCCGGGCCCCAGGCCATAGTCTGGGCAACCCTGGCATATACTGTCTCCAGCCACTCCTCCTCTGGGAGAAGGAAGCATTGCACACTCTGATCCAGGCATTCCTGCAGGTCTAAAGCAACAGAAGTTGAACCAATAGTTCAGTACAAATGTAGAGAGAGATTTTTTTAAAATGCTGAATTCAGCTAATTTTATGGCCTACAATAAGTACTGAAAATGTTTGATTCCAGAGTAGCTTTACCAAAATCACAGGATTGACTGAATCCAGAAACAGTGGGTCACATTTGTCCCAGAAATTCTCATTTTAGCCCATGCTAGCCAATATTGCTAAATGTACACAAATAAATTTGCACAGTGAAGCAAGAAATGCTAAGATGATTTCTAGGAGAGAGGAATGCATTGGAAAATGTTAGTTAAAATGGTGAAACTTTGCTATGTTATCAGAATTAAGTACTACAGTTTCCTTGGGCTCAGGAATACAGCTTTGAATTAAACACCTTTGGATTTGGTCCTCTTTGTACTTCAGGAATTATTACTTTCCTCTTTATTTTGAAAGTTTTGTTTGTATTCATTAAAAATGACACATGATGTTTCTCTTCTAGTAGAAAGGAATAAAATGTCCCACTTGGGAAATATTATATGATATATATTTTTATAAGATGAGGGTGTTTGCATTTAGTAGTGGGGAGGGGGCTTCTCTGTCACTTGCAATAGTAGATCAGTCCATCATCAATAACTTTTGTGCTCCAAGCATGAACTTGCAAACAGCTATTCTTTATTCATTGTCTGCTTATTTATGACATGCCCTCATGATGACCCCTGTGATGGCCCGCAAAGAGGGGTGACATAAGGTAGCTCAGAATAAAGTTTTTGTGTGCAAATAGGACTCATCAGTGTTTCCATGCACATATTTTAATTGCTCCTTTGAAATTGCCCATGCAAAGACAGTGACCAAGAATTTAGTAACTCCAGTATCTCTTGCATGCAATAAAATCAACAAAGCCGTGCTCACAAATTTTTCAAAGGACATATTTTTCCCATTAATTCTGTTTTATGCTTCTCACTTCCCTTTTTAACAGGATATCCCTTTTAATTTGTATAATTGGAGACCAGTTCAATTGCCTTGTGAATTGATGTTAATATCTAATAATTCAAAAAATAAACCCAAATTCAATAAAAGTCAGATTAGCTTTCTTTCATCATGGAGGGGAAAATAATGAAAGTTAACTTTTTTTAATACTCCACTTGTTCATTTTTCTGAGACAACAAACAGAATTGCCAATTATAGCTTCACAATTGGATACCTGCTCTCTGTTAGCTGAAAAGTGAGTCAGTTAGTGAAGTGGTCACCAATAAATACTCCTTTTAGCCATGCTGAGATAGACATGACAAAGGCTATAGCTATGACTCTTCACAGCCAGCAGTCAGTCATCTTTGGTTGATTCTTTGAAGATTAAAGAGCTTTGCTAAGCACTGAGTATTGTTTAGCTTTGATTACCACCAGTTAGAAATATTTCCTCAACCATTAAGTTTTTAAAATTGTACAACAAGCTGTGGTTAACATGAGAAATTAAGAAAACATTTGTCATGTGTTTGAAATTGTTTTCTCATAGTCATCAGTGGACTGGCTCATCCATTTTAAATTACTCAGCATTACTGTATGGCTGTGAAACATGTAATTTCTATTGCCAAGACTTCAAAAAGTTTGAGCGCTTTCATCAACAGAAGCTAAGGTCTATCTTGAACATCAAGTGGGATGACTATGTCACCAACATTGCAGTCCTCAAGAAGGCAAATGTAAATAGCACTGAAGCTTCCATTATAGGCCATCACCTTTGATGGATAGGGCATGTCTGTCAGAGGCTCCCCTTTGACTGCCTAACAGGGGGAGATTTATTATAGTGTCGAGGCTGACACCAGTGGGTCCCATCATTGGCTTGGGAAAAACCTTTCTGGCCTGACCAGGACTAATTCTCTCTAGAGAGGTTTTACTGCCTTGGCAGCTAGCGTTTTGAGATGCACTGACCTCTCCTTATCTAGAATTAAGTGGCTATAAAAATGGCAATGCTGGACTTTTGAAGATGTCCAGTCTCCCTAAGTTACCACCAGTGCTTCCTTCCTCTTCATGACACTCTTCAGAGATCAGCTAACCAGGGGGTTTGGAAGGGAGTTACCTCATTAGAGCGAAAGTCCTGCAAACAGATAACACCTCTTTGCGAGGAAACAAAACCTTCACAGCATTGGAATCTTCTCCTCCTGGCATTCACTCCCTTCTTGAATTATAGTCCCTTTCTCTGGCCTATATGCTGACCCCTAGAAATTCTCCTCTTCAAGGTTTGAGGAGAATAAAAGTACGCTACTACATTTCTTCAAATATAGCAGCTTTTTATTATTACAAAAATAAGTAAACATAGCATACGGATAAAGGCAGTTCAAAAAAATCAAACAAAATGCAAAGCATAAAAGTAATATAAATTGCTAAGCTAACTAAGTAGAAAAAAGAGTGCGCTTTTGGAAGCCCCCCATGAAAGTTAAAGTTGAGGTCTAACTCTTAATGGATAGTGGATAGAAAAATGGACAGAGTCATCCCAGGCCGGGGGGTGTCTGCTACTGAGATGCTAAAACTCTCAGTTTATATGTTTTCCCCACTCACACCTCCCATCCCAAATATGTGGAAAATTCCCCAAATATGATGTCTGGGGACATCTGGCTGGACACCTGGACATACAGCTGTGCGTGTCCACCTGTAACTTACGTGTGGCGCTTATCTTGTGTTCCATCTCAGTGGCATCTCCGTGAGATAGATCAAACTGTCAGATTCTCAGACTTGGGGTCCTTGAACTGGTGCCAATGAGAGAGTGTGTGTGTTAACTGTCACACATGGGGTTTTCTAACAATCTACTTTATTGACAAGGCAACTTAAAGCTAATTGGCTAACACAGTCTACCATTTAACACATAGTAAATGAAAAGAAATACAGTGATACCTCATACAACGTCCAAACTTGGTTCCACAAGTTTGGATTTTATACGGATTTGGTGTTGTATGAGGCATGCAAAATCCTAGCCATGATGCCACATACAACATCCAAAACCTTGCTGCGATGCCTCATACGACGTCATTTCCATAAAGATACATTGTACTGTTACAGCACAGACTTCAGTGCAAAGTCAAGGAAACTGACAGGAAACAGACAGAACTTTAAGAAATCATTGTCTAAAGGCTAAATACATTACAAAAACATGTCAAACAACCCTGATTTTAGGGGACAACCCATACAACAAGTTTTTAACTTCTCCTAAACACTCTTCGCCTCATGCAAAACCCACAAGAGCAATGCACACATGTGTCCTGCCTTTTATACTGCCCAGGCATGATGCAACCTGGAAAAAGCGCAGTGACTTTGTATGAGGCAACTTTTTTCAAGGAATTGGACGATGTTGTATGAATTCGATGTTGTACAAAGCAGACTTTGTATGAGGTATTACTGTAATAGCATCCTTTGAATTCCCCTGACAATGTCCACCATATGAATGGTTCCGGGCTTCCTTGTTAAATTCTTTATGGGGAATTTAGCTCCAGTACAAGACCTCATGGAGCTCCTTTGAAGAGCTATAAGGACCAGCTGAAACAAACCATGAAGGTGTCAGCTATAAACACACAAACTTGGGAAGCAGTGGCCGTAGATCACCCATTTTGGTGCCAAATGATCTCTGCTGCTGTCAGTCACTTCGAAGAAGAACACCGCAGACATTAAGAGGCTAAGCATCAAACACAAAAGCTTCATCAAACTCAGCTACACCCTCAGTGTAATGTGTGTGGTTGCATGTTTCATGCCAGGATTGGTTTATTGAGTCACCAGAAACAAGCCATAAACTGTGAAAATGACTTCCAGGAAAAATGTATGCTTGGATATGAGTAGCAGATATCAATGATAATGACGACAAGATACAAACAGATTTTTCCATTGTTCTTTTTGACATTGCATTGCATCCTGACTTAATCATGTTCAGAGCAAGACCCTTTGGGCCTGAATGGGTGGCGGCGGCGTTGATCATGCTCTCCAGTTACACAGTTGGTATCTTTTCTAATTCCAGTTGCTATCCTTTCTAATTTCCAAATCTGTGCTCAAAACTGATACAACAAAAACCAATCTAACATATTTTATTATCTGGGGGACTGGTTGAAGGCCATAGAAAAGATGTTCAGATATTAGTGATTTAAGCTTCTCTGTATATGCTGCAGTTTCTCTTCAGACAGCAGCAGGGTAGGATGGAATGCTAGCTAAATTATAAACCTTATCTAGTGGTGGGTAGGTTTCAAACATCACATTATTATTCTTCCAGATTCATTGATAGCAATATCTACTTGCCCAGCATATACCAATTTATACCAAACTGAACAGGCCTATTCACCAGTGGAGTAACAATTGTACATTTGAGGAACTCATGACAGTGCAACAGAATGCAATTGATATTGTCCATTTTGGGGCAAGAATGATCTAATTCAGACTTTTAAACAATGTAAATGTTATATTTTAAATTTAAATCTTATGCATTAATGTTTATTTTAACTGTGATGCTTCTGACGCAAATAAAGAAAGAAACTCTTCATCTTTTCTGTACTGTTGTTATTTTTTTCCTACCTCATACTCTGCTAATTAAGAGGAATAACCAAAATTTACCAATAAGTTATGAGCCCAAACTATGTAGTTTGGCTCAGAGAGATAGCTAACCATTTAAAAAAGGTTTTATTCATTTCTAACTATTGCAATACAGTAATTTTCTCTCCCATCCCCCATAAATCACAATACTAGCTGAAGAGAGGGGGGTTGTTCATTTTTGAACTCCTTTTTCTGATATCAGTAACTAAACTCACTCAGAAATACAAGGATAGATTTTGCTCAAAATAGAAAATATTCTGAAAAATTTTCAGTTTACTTCTGCTATTTTTCCCCCCAATGGAAGACTAAACTGAAGATTAGGAGTCCTCCAAATCCATGACTATATTGAAAAGAGATGAAACAGAGATAGAAGCATGTGCAAGATAATCTGGTAAAGGAATTTCATTTCATTTATTATTTATACCCCGCTTTCCTCGACCCAATTGGTGACCCAAAGCAGCATTTACAACATAGAAAAAGTATACAATATACAGTATAACAAAATGCAATACAATAAATACAATAAAGAGTATAGTTACAATTACGAGTGCGAATTACAAGCTACAAGTCAAAAAATACAATATCAAATACAAAAATATAACAAGGAAATAGCAATACAGTAAAACAATTACACAATAAAATACAGCAATGAATACAGGAACAACATATCAGTAAAAGCAATACCATATCGTAGCATCAATACAAAAAGAGGCAAGTCAGTGGCAACGACATCTGTGGAGGCCAAATCGGCATCCCTCTTTTAAATCCTCCGAGTGGGCGGGCTTGAGAAATGATTCCTTAATAAAGACAATGATCTGTGAAAGGTTATCAAACAGAAAATTGTGTACATAAAGGATTGTGAATCTGCCAAAGACATGTTAAATACCCTGGAGAAAAGCTATAGCTTTACCAATTTTTAACTGACAAACCATCTGTATCAGGGAACTCTTGAAATTGAATTCTAAGAAGAACTGTGAAAGGCACATCAGTGCTTTGTTAACTCTGTTTGATAAATCTGTTTGATAACTTAAACCTAACTGGGTTTAATTTAGATTATTAACAAAAGGGTCAGGCGAAAGGAACTACAGAATGAATTCACAAAACAGTGGCTTCATTTTGGCAGTTTCATGTCTGGCCTAGACATGGAAGAGTGGGTGTTCTTGGTGGAAATTAATTGCCTTGATCCATTATAATCTGGTTTCAGACTATGTCACATATATAGCAAATGGCGACACTATGAATCAAGAAAGAATTGGAACTGGTGTTTTACACTGTGAATTGTCGAATGAAATCAGTGTCAATACTCTAAGTGATGTTCTATATGTTCCTGTTTTTCAATGCAGCATATTAAGTGCTTTAGCCTTAGGTGACAATGCAAGCGCGGTGCCAAAATGGCCGCCGCGCTCTTTGTGGGCCCCCCCACCCGGACTCAGACATCCGGGTGAGTTAGGGGGCATGGCCACCCTCTTTAAAAGGGGTGGCCACGAGGCAGCTCGGCTGCCATTTTTTGGAAGCGATGGAGCGGAGAAGTTTGCTCTGTCGCTTTCTCCCCGGCTTTCGCCTTGCTCTTTTAAAAGGGAATTTTCCCTCTTTCTTCTTTATTCTTCTGCTTGGGGACATGGCTCCCAAGCGAAAGGTGACAGCTCCTAAGCCGCGGCCGAGGGGGAGGGCTCTGCCCACCCCCCACCCCCACATCTAGGGGGCTGCCCCCGGGCCGGAGGGCTCAGGCGGCGCCCCTGCAACCGGGTGGTAGGGCCGGTTTAGCCACTACCACCAATGTGGGCGGACAGGCTTCTGCCTACCCGCCCGATGTTGGGGTTCAGGCAGGGGCAGCACAGGCCGGCCCCTCTGGGATCACTACCCCTGTGGGGTCTTTGCCCGGTTCTGGGCAGGGCGGCCCACTTGGGCCTGGTGCGGGTTTCCGCCCCACCATTCCCCCGGCCCCACATGGGCCGGATTATTGGTCATGGCCCTATTCGGGCCCAAGGTCCTCACTCAGGTTTATCCCTCTGCAATTGCCTGGTGGGCCATCCGGCCCGCCCGGCCCACCTTATCCAGGTGGGTCTGAGGCTGTTGATGCCCTCCTTGCACGCATTTTGGTGCTGGAGGCATCAATGGGCATTGCCCCACCACCTTCCGAAGGTGGGTTTGCACATCCTGCATTTCCGGCCCACACATCGACCACCGCTGTCCAGCGGGCCGCTACCAGGGTCGAGCTGCTTGAGGCCATGAGGCCAGCCCAAGCTGGTGCCTCACAGCTCCCCACCAGGTCATCGCAACGGGGCTTGACGCAGGGGACCAGTCCTGCATGGCAAGGGTGCAGCGGCACGCAGAGCTCGATCCCCATCGCGAGCTCCGACGCCCGCCGTGGGCCGGAACCCCCAGTGGGGCGGCCCACAGGGGTGCACTGGGTGAGTATCCTGGTCAATTGAGTATCCAGTGACACTACCTAGCAACACTGGGGGGGGGGGTTTCAGTGGCCATGGCCACGACAGGTTACCATGGGTGGACAGTTGTATCCACACTGTCCTGTTACCTCCTGGTTCCCCAATTACCCCCCCGGTTATGACAGGGGTGACCGCTCCTATGGGTATGCCTAATGTTTCAGGGGTTGTTCAGGGCCCACTGTGCACACCTTCGACTCAATCTGTGCCAACTGCAGCCCTACCGACGGCCGGTTATTCCTTGCCCCTGGGTGACCATCTTTCCCAGGCCACGAGGGAGAAGATTTGGAGGGGGGAATATGTGGACATTTTCTCCCTCCAAAACCGTGAGCCCAACAAGGAAGAGAGGGAAGGGCAGGACGATAGGGACAAGGAGTTGTCCCGTTGTCGTAAGCCACCGCGCACCTGGGCCAATTGGTTACCAGCCTATCTCATTTATATGGCAGTATACCTGAGGGCCCGCCCTGACTTGGCCATTCCAATGGTGCAATACCTGGATAATATTTATCAGGCTGTGGTGGATTTCCCTGGACCGTAATGGTTGGCTTATGATGAGGAGTTTAGGATAAGAGTGGCCCTCCATCCTGAGATGAGGTGGGATGAGCCCTGCCAGCAATTGTGGCTCTTGTACATGACCCCCACGCGGCCGGTGCCTGGTGACCGGTACCATTGTGGCCATGCTGTGCAACGGCTGGCTGCTACACAGGTTCCCCGCCAGACGGCGGGGCAGGGGGTTCCAGCCCGCCTGCTGTGTTGGAGCTTCTCCACCAGCAGAGTGTGCAACAAGTGTCAGTGTCGGTTCCGGCATGAGTGCCCCTCTTGCTCTGGCCCTCACGCTGCCTCCGCGTGCCCGCGGGCTGGTAGGTCACGAGGCAGAGGAAGGGGTGGGCAGGGGGTGGTCAGAGCTCCCTCTGATGGTGCAACCAATCAGAAAGGCCCCCTCCCCAATTAATGTCCAGGTGCTGAAGCATTGGCTTGCCGTTTATCCTAGATGGGATGATGCAAAGTACCTACTTGAGGGTTTTCAATTTGGCTTCCGCATACCATTTCAGGGGGTATGCGGGCCTCAAGACGCCCCGGATTTAATTTCCCTCAGGGGTAATGAGGATATCGCCGCCCAATCTATAGCTAAGGAGGTCACCGCACTGAGGGTTGCTGGGCCATTTGCTGACCCACCATTCCTGAACTTGAAGGTGTCACCTTTGGATTTAGTCCCTAAGAAGATCCCGGGTGAATTTCGGTTAATTCACCACCTTTCTTACCCTGTGGGTTCTTCGGTCAATGATGCAATACCTGATGGCCTTTGCTCGGTCAGGTATACGTCCTTTGACCAGGCCTTGCAGATGGTATGCTTGTGTGGCCCAGGGGCGCTACTGGCAAAGTTTGATATCAAATCGGCATTCCGATTGTTGCCAGTGAACCCGGACGACTTTGAACTGTTAGGTTTCCATTTTCGGGGCAGTTTTTATGTAGATAAGCCCATGCCTTTTGGCTGTTCTATCTCATGTTCTGCTTTTGAACGGTTTAGCACCTTCCTTCACTGGGCTTTTGTTCGTAGATCAGGGTTCCGGTCTGTAGCCCACTACCTCGATGACTTTTTGTTCGGAGGGGAACAGGGCACGGACGTGTGCGCTCATCTCCTCGCCACTTTTCAGGTGCTTATGCGGGAACTGTGCGTTCCCCTGGCGCCTGAAAAGCCTGAGGGACCAGCCACCACTCTCACCTTTTTAGGTATCGAGATTGACACTTTTGCCCAGACATCCAGGTTGCCCATGGAAAAGGTGACACGGATCTCTGATGCGATTCTGGCAATGCTTGCCAGGCGTAAAGTGTCTCTCCAAGAGTTGCAGGTGCTTCACGGCCACCTCAACTTTGCCTGTAGGGTAGTAACACCTGGCAGGGCCTTTGCCAGGCGTCTGTGTGACGCCATGGCAGGCCTTTTAAAACGCCACCACAGGGTTCGGCTGACCAGAGGTTTACGGGCGGATCTTACGGTCTGGCTCACATTCCTTCAGAATTTTAATGGCATCTCCTTCTGGAGATCGGAGCTTATGCTCAGCCCATATTTCCTTTTTTTTAATATATTTTTTATTTATTTTCAAAAGAAAAAAACAAACATACAAACAAACAAAAATACATCATGACAATAATACATAAAACTCATAAAAATAGCACATACATGATAGTTGAACTAATTATTTGTCATGGTACACACACAATTAGATGTCCACATTGTAGGTTAGTACTGTAACCATAACCTTCATAAAAGCTATCAATATTACAATTATTTGTTAACAACCATCAAACTCCTTCTTTTCAAATTACAAGTCACCCAGTGAATATTTACATTGCCCCCGAGAGTTTAATGTCTATATCATCTCCAAAAACCACTTTGAGATGGTACAGGTCTAAAACTATCCCTACCCATAAGAGAGTGATCAACAAACGGCTTCCAAATACTCCAAAATCTATTTTCCTTCAATTTATCCCTTTTTACTTTTATCTCCCATGTCAATTTGTCATCCAATGCTAAATTCCACATTTCCTTGTACCACTCTCCCGTCTGTATAGTTACATCATTTTCCCAATTCCTAGCGATACATTGTCTACCAGTAGTTAACATTATTTCTAATAGCTCTTTTTCTGCTTTATTCAAACACATACCTTCCACATCTGTTAGCAAAATGGTACCTGACGCCAGCTTAATTTTCTTACCCATTATTTCCCCTATCTCTCCTATTCTTCTCCAAAATTCATTTATCATTTTACAACTCCACCACATATGCTCATAAGTTCCAACAGTTTCTTTACATCTCCAACATAAATTATCCCTTTTATTATCAATCTGATGCAACCTCAGTGGTGTCAAGTACCATTGCCACAACATTTTATAGTTATGTTCCTTAATTCTTACTGACATTGTTCTCATTATCCTCTTTTTCCACTTATTTCTCCATTCATCATTTCCTAGCTTTATACTCAAGTCCTGTTCCCACTTCAATTTCAAATTTTCCTGTGGATCACTACCCTTGTTTATTAGAATATAAAGTTTACTTACTAGACCCTTGACACTTTTCTCACCTTTTCTAATCTTTAAAACCAATTCTTCAAATTCGGTCTTTTCTCTGTCTATAACGAGTTATCTTCTATATTTTTTATTCCAATTATCAACCTTCAATATCTGAAACCAATCCAATTTTAACTGTTCAAATAATTTTTTCTTCTTAATTTCATCTTTGCAAACCCTTAGCCATTCCTTCACCAGGAAAACTTCATTTTTTATCCAATATTTCCTTTTTTTTGGTCTATTTTTATCGGAAAACACACCATATCTGCCAATTCCGAAATTGGAGAGAGATCTGGGATCAAATCTTTCTTTAATCTTTTCCACACCTTCATGAGTCCCCTCATCATAGTGTTACTTGTATTTATCATTTTAACCTTAGCCCCCCCCCCCAAAATCATTTTACCGATATTCTTATAATCTTTCATCTCCATTTCCTCCCAAATTACTTTTTCTCTTGCCAAGATCTTCACAACATTCTTAATTTGAAATGCTCGATAATACGCTAACAAATTTGGCATTCCCAGACCCCCTTCTTTCTGAGGCAGATACCAGAGTTTCTTTGAAAGTCTAGATTTTTTACCTCCATTACAAAAATTATTGAACATCTTTTGGAACTCATTAATCTCCTTTTCCTTCAATTGGATTGCAAGTGCATCAAATAGAAAATTGATCCTCAGCAACAACATCATTTTGCAAATTGCAATCCTCCCAAACCATGACAACTTCAACTTCTGAAAACTTTGTATTTTATTCTTAAATTCTGCTTTCAAGCTGTCATAGTTCAGTCTTTTAAGTTCTTCCAATCTGTTTGAAATAATTATCCCCAAATATTTCAACTTTTCTTTAATTTGTATATTAGATAACCCCACCATCTTTTCCCTCTCCTCTTCCCCCATATTGCACAACATCATTTCTGATTTATCCCAATTTATCATCAATCCAGTTATAGCCTCAAATTCCTCTATTTGTTCTTTAATCCTATTCATTGCCGCCTCTGGGTGTTTCACCATTAACAACGTATCATCTGCATACATACTCACTTTATTACCCAATATCCCTTCTATACTTGAATCCTCCCTTATATTTTTAGCTAAGATTTCCATTGCCATAATAAACAAGATAGGAGATAGTGGACAACCCTGCCTAGTGCCTGCCTCAAGCTTTACCTCATCCGTAACCTCTTCATTTACTCTGACCCTAGCGCTCCCTTTTTGATATAATAGGTCAATTACCCTTCTAAATCTATCCCCAAATCCATAATTTCTAACTATTTCCTTGATCGAAGACCATTGTAACGAATCAAATGCCTTAAAAATATCTAAAGATAATACTCTTATTTTTCACATGTTCATGGGTCCTATTCTAGAATAGATTATGTTTTGTTAATGTTTTGAAAATTTGATTAAAAATATTGAGGGAATGGAAATAGGGATTTTCAAGGAATCAGACCATGCTAAAGTACTTTTGGAATTGAGATTACAAAAGGATACTCAGAGAGGAAGAAGTTGGAGGTATGATCCCAATTTATTCAAAGATCAAAAATGTAAAGAACAAATTATGGAAAGTTGGATGGAAAGCTGGCAGTGGAACGATAACGAAGAGGTAAATTTTAATGTGGTTTGGGATACCATGAAATCAGTTTTCAGAGGGGAAAGTATAAAGTTGGCAAGTATAAAGTACAGAAAATATAAGGCAGAACAGGTGGAAAAAGAAAAAGAAATAAAATAATTACTAGAAGATCACTCAAAAAAGAAGGATAAAATTTTTTTCGCTAAATTACAAAGACTTAAGGCAGAATTAATGGGTAAGGATATAGATAAAGTTAAAAGAGATTTGATATATCTAAATAGAGAGTATTTTGAATTTAGCAATAAAAATTCAAGATTATTAGCAAGAGCGGCCAAAGCTAAAAAGGAAAAAAGAGAAATTGGGGTGTTCGTTAACAAACAAGGGATAAGGTGCAATAGGATTAGCGACAAATGTAAAATTGTGAAGGAATTCTATCAAGCATTATATGCAAAAAAAGAGATAGACGTTGGGACGCTTAAAGGGATATTGGAGAGGCAGTTAGAGAATTGAATAAAACAGGAACACCGGGAAAAAATGGAGGAACGGGTTACTGATAAAGAGGTAAAAGAGGTAATTAGTGGCCTGAAGTTGGGGAAAGCCCCGGGAGATGACGGATTATTGACAGAGTTTTATAAGGAATTTAAAGATGTTGTGGTTCCAAAGTTAGTGGAGTTATATAACTATATTTTAGACGGTGGACAAATTCCAACTTCATGGTATAGGACTATAATCGTTCTGCTGCCAAAATCGGGAAAGAATCTGGAAAAGGTGGAATCATATAGACCAATTTCTCTTATAAATCAGGATGCCAAGATCTTCACAGCAATACTGGCTAATCGGTTAAATAGATTTATGGGGGAATATATAAATGTTGATCAAGTTGGTTTTTTAAAAGGAAGGCATATGGCTGATTTGACTAGGAGAGTGTTAGACTTAATTGATAATGTTAATCAGACGAAGGAAAAAGCCCGCATTTCCAAGTACAGTCGGATGCCTCTGGCTCCCTGGGTTATGGGATTTACCTTGAAGGAAGGTGGTCCTATGGTCAAAGGCCTCAGACATGGCAAGGCACGGATCGTTTACGCGATCTTACTTTCCTGGAGTTTTTTCCCATCTTGGGTGCCCTGATGCTCTGGGGGGATAAGTGGGCTAATTCAGTAGTTCACTTTTGGTGTGACAATGCTGCAGTGGTGCACATTGTCAACGCCCAGACATCCAAATCCCCCAGAGTGATGGCCTTAGTTCGCCAATTCGTTTTGAGGTCCTTACGCCTTAATGTGCTTCTCAGAGCCAGACATGTACCAGGCATTGATAATGATATTGCTGACACTTTATCCCGCCTGCAGATCCCCCGGTTCCGTGCCTTGGTGCCAGAAGCAGAGGAACTGCCCTCTCCATTCCTGGCCGAGATCTGGACATTTGGTGAGGAGAGGTGAACCGGGCGATCGGCATGTCTTTGGCACCTCGCACGCATAAGGCGTATCTACATGCACTCCTACAGTTTAGGAACTTTTGCGGGCAAAGGCAGTTGCCCGAAGTGTGGCCAATCCCTGTCAACCAGATTCTGCAGTTCATGGTTTACCTTCATGATCTAGGGTTGGCCCCTCGCACCATCGCCACTAGGCTTTCAGCTTTGGCATTTATGACTAAGGTGAGGGGTTTCATTGACTGCGTGAATGACTGCTGCATACGCCATGTATTAGAAGGGTGGACATGTGAACGTGGCCGCCGCCCGGACACACGTCACCCTGTTTCACCAGAGGCTCTGACGCACCTTGCACAAGGTTGGCATAGCTTGTGTTATGATAGGTATGAGGAGGCTCTCTTTCATGCTGCTACCACCGTAACCTTTTTTGGAGCGCTCCGTATCAGTGAGCTGGTCTTATTGTCAAAGGGGGACATGTCTCGTAGGGCACTGGAACTCGACGATGTCTTTCTTACCCAGGAGTGGGCCCAGTTGAGGATTCGTTCCTCAAAGGCTGATCAGCACGGAGTATGCAGTGGTGTCAGACTGCTACGGTGTACGACTGCTACGGTGTACGATTGGTGCCCTACATGAGTTTTTTGCAGTGCGTGGCACGCACCCTGGCCCATTTTTCTGCCACCAGGATGGGTCTCCGCTTCAACTGTAGCTGCTTTTGGGTACTCTGATGCTGATATACGTCGCATGGGCAGATGGGGGTCCACATGTTTTTCTTTATATGTACGCCCCCTTACTGCATGAGTGCCAGTTATGTCGTTAAATCCCCTTTTTCCCTTCTTTTACACACCCTGTGTGTTTACGCACACCGGTGGCAGTATGGCTGGTGGGCCACAGTTTTGTGCACTGGGCAGCGCAGTATGCTGCTGCGACAGACTGGGGACCCCATCTCGGGCTACGTGCAGCCGCACGTATGCGATGGTATGGTAAGCGCGGCATGAGATGGCGGGAACTGGTGCCATTCCTGATGCCTATCAGGGATGCTGGACCGCCTGATGTCTTGATTCTGCACCTTGGCGACAATGATCTCGGACAGATCACTGGCCTCTCTTTTAAAATGTTGGTGTGCAGTGACCTGGCCTTTTTACATCACTTATGGCCGTACACACGGCTGCTATGGTCTGACATCGTGCCGAGACACCGTTACAGGGGAGGCATTGACCTCCATGGCTTGGACCGTGCTCAACGGTCACTGAACAGGGCTGTTGCCTGGTTACTTTTTGACAATGGCTTTGGAACAGCCATTCAACATCCTAGGATAGGCTTGCAGGATTATTGTCTATATGCAAGAGATGGGGTCCATTTGTCGGCCAGAGGTTTGGACCTCTTTCTGGAGGATGTGCAAGCAGGCCTGGTGACCGAGCTGACGTCTGGGGGGGGGGGGGTGAGTCATCATGGACGCCTCCCCGTGTGGCGGGTAGCACTGGTAAGGTAAAGATTTATGACCCATAGGTATCCGGCAGGTTCGCAATTGACTGGCCAACACGTAGATAGGTACAGGGGAATAAGATTGGCCGGTCAAAGGTGAACCATGCAAGGGCTGATGGCAGGAGCTGCACAGCCTGCATCACCCTGATATTGAACGGATACACATCATAGGGTGGGGTCAGTAGATAGTATATTGACTCCGGTCAACAATTTGTTTGTGTCAACAAACAGATTGATACAAATAGATACATGTAGCCAATTTCCATTGGCATTTCGGGAGGAACCTTACCAGTGTTACTGCGGCCTACTTGCCTTAAAGAATTACAATTGGATGATACACCAATTGAAAGTGATAATTCGGACTAGGGCATTATTCAATAAAAGTGGCCCGATGCCTTTAATCCAATACCGGTGTCTGAGTCTTTCTTTGGGGGGTGCGCCTGCAAAGGTTTTTCCATACACATTTAAAATTTAAAATGTATAATAAACAAAAATATTTTGAGCTCTTAAATCTAATGGTGTCTGCAGACTAAAACAGCACAGATCTATAGAGAGGAGAACACTTATCTGGAGCTCTGACACCATTACTTTGCATACAGAGATCCAAAAGCAACCTTCAAGCTGCAGAACCACACTCTTGTTATAAAAATCAAGAGAATCCAAAACCAGTCTTCAGGCTTACAATTTAAAGGACAATAAATAAAAAGAAAATTGTTTGAGAGAGTGGAGGAAAAGAAGAGAGAGAGAGTAGTTCTTAGTTGTAGAGTTCTTATCATTGCCAGAAGAAATGCATGTAGCTCAAAGTGAGAAGGACATTAAAGTTGGTGGTCTTGCAACAGGACCCATGGAATTGTCCTGGTGCCTTTACACCTTTTGCAGCAGACAACGATAATAATTGTTGCTAGGCAAAAAAAGATGAAAGGAGGAGCCTGATTGAAGTGATTTTTGAACATTGCTTATAGTGCCCTTTCTCTGAGTACTAACACTTTTGCGGCTTTATTGTTCATAGTGATAAAACGTTAAATGTTAATGTAATCTTGACATTCTTCTTGATCCTTTTTGTAATTGAACTCCCTCCCCCTTTGTTATATACAAAATTGTGGTGTATTGATGAGCTACATATTTCCTTCTCAGCCATGCAAATATTTGGCAAAACCTACCAAGTCAAAGTATACTTCTTCTACATGGACCTGTGTTAAATGAATCAGCAATTGATTGGAATTTATTTATTTTAATCATTTATTAAATTTCAGGTTTAGAGAAAATGCATTTTTGTCTTATGCTAAAATGATATCAAAGCAGGCAACAGACAAACGTCTTCCACCATCCCTCCCTAAGAAGCATTTATACTCAGATACCTTCACAGAGAAGATCCTTTCCCAGTGGCTCATTGGTTAATAAGCTTGCCTTGTTAGCTGGAAGGCCAGCAAGTCAGCAGTTCAGACCCAGGTACTGCATGGCAGATTGAGTGCCCTTCTCTGTCCCAATTCTTTGGGACATGAAAGGATCCTCATTCAGGTGTCCCCTGATCGGTGTTGCTCCAGCAAAAATCCTTTCAACCCAGAATAATTTCTGACATGAAATTATTATTATTAATATTCAAATAAAAAAATCTAGACCATTCTATAATCTGTTTTGCAGCCCCACCAAAGAATGTTAAATCATGTTGTGAACATTTTGTTTATATTCTGTTCTAGTTTTTGACTGTAATAATAAATTTATTGATTGAAATAAATGAAATATGGTGTTTGTTGCATACAGAGAGGGACATACTGTATGACTCTTCGTACTCTTCCTTCTTCAGAGACAGGGAAATACTCACCTGTATGTGTTTTGTCATGTCACTACTGAGTTTGACATGCACTCACTACATGAGTTTCACTGGCACTTCACCTTTATGTTATGTAAAAAAGAAATACACAGACGAGGGGACACGACCAAGTCAAGCATAACGGCCGCACGCCCAAAACGCACATGCGGAAAACCACTTTCGTTAAGGGACTTTGTCCCATCTTAGAGGGGAGGGATGTTGTGTATTGAATGTAATTGTAACCACACGAATGAGCGAATGTAACAATCTGTAACCACATGAATGAGCGAATGTAACAAGCTGTATCTTGCAATATAAACAATGTAACAAACCACAATAGAACGCAAGCTAGTGACCACTAGGGGGAAATAGCGAGCGTTCAGCTCACATGGTACACATTCCTCAAATACCTTCAGCTGCGCGTGAAAGATTCCCGCCCTCACCTGGACAAGAAGGGTGTGACTAAGGATGACGTCACATGGACAGTAGCCAATGTGCTATTGAGGAGCCACATTCAAATGTATAGTCACTGCATAAAAGGAGCTGATTGTCCGCCATTACCTCATGTTCGTGCTGTACCCCATGCAATAAAGATGTGTTAGGCTAGTTTACAGCTGCTTCCATTGTCTTGATTCCCAAACACTAAAGTTTGTGACATTTTGGCATGAATATCCAACATTTTCTTGCAATTTTTTATAACATAACACACTATCTTACACAACCCAGCAACACAAATGAATTTATCAATACAATCTCATGAAATAAACCATCAGGGCAGGAAAAGAAACACCCTAGCATGACAGTTCCAACACCAACCCAGGAAGCTTCCCTGGGAGGGTAAAAATATTAAAAGCCACAAACCCAACAAGTTTGCAGTCTGTTGAATTTAATTCTATCCAAAACTGAATTGACTTGCATGTGACTAAGTTTAAAGGAAATGTTAACAATGTATCATGGCTTTAAACCTACCACTTGTAATTACTGCTTGACACCATCTTGTGACAGATGACAGATGTTGCTCAATTATACTAATTATGTTTCATTTAAATCCTAGGAGTTGTCATAGAATTTTGTCTAAGCCATCACTACTTAATATTTCACTTCTTTTAGTATACTAAAACAACTTACATGATGTTGAAGTTAAGATAGTGAACCAGATTCAAATGTTCCCTCTGCCATTAATTCATCTGAAGTGGCCTTCAGCAACCTCTTACTTTCCTATCACCAGCTGCACACAGCCAGTGACTCAACATCAAGTGTCAGGCAGTGGTTAACTAACCTGACAACCCTCAGGACTAGCGGCATTGGGCAGCAAAGTCCACAGGGAAGGGTGGTGGTCGTCAAGTGGATTAAATCCCACTTGAATTCATCTTGATGGAGGGCAGCAGCTTTATCAATATTGGCCTGGGGCTAATGAGGAATTTTTTTATCAATCAATCAGTTTAATTTATATCCCACCTTTCTCGGCCAAAAGCCAACTCAAGGCGGCTAACAGCATGTACAAATAGCAACAAAATAATAATACAGAGGTACAATAAATTTACAATAGCGAGCAATACAAGTAAGCATGGTATCAAAATACAAAAACTAGATAATTACATTATAAACTACAGTAAAAAACAGTATAATACAACAACAAACCCAGCATGGAAAAACCCCATGTCCGCTGGAGAAAGTCACAGGAGCTACCACTCCCCCCGGCAGCAAAGGCAGCCACGGCAGTTCAGATTGTCCCAAGGGCTGCAACAGCTGCAAAGACGCAGGCAAGAGCCTTAAGGACAGCATCAGCTCCAGCCAAGACAAAAAGGGGGGTTAACTCGTTCATTGCCGGCCGGCCACTGGTCGAGAGCCCCGCCGGGTCGGTGGTGGCTGGAGCGGGTTTTGAGGGCGGTGACGAGCTCTCCAGGTGCTGCTCGTTCATTGCCGGCCGGCTGCCGGTCGAGAGCCCCGCCTCTGGCCTGACTGGCCAAAGGAGGGGGAAGCGGGAGTCCCAGAGCCGTGGCAGCGCAGTCTTTTGAAGGCACCTGCCACCCTCCCACAGGTGGAATCACTCCCCTCTGGCCCGACTGGCCGAAGGAGGGGGGAGGGGGAGTCTCGGAGCCATGGTGGTGCAGGCTTTTGAAGGTGCCACCGCCCTCCCGCAGGTAGAATCACTCCCCTCTGGTCCGACTGGCCAAAGGAGGGGGGAGGGGGAGTCCCAGAGCCATGGTGGTGCAGTCTTTTGAAGGCGCCCACCACCCTCCCACAGGTGGAATCACTCCCCTCCGGCCCGACTGGCTGAAGGAGGGGGGAGGGGAATCTCGGAGCCATGGTGGTGCAGGCTTTTGAAGGCACCCACCGCCCTCCCGCAGGTAGAATCACTCCCCTCTGGCCCAACAAATTTGTGTGCCAAAAGGGCTCAGGACCAGAAACTGAAATGTGGAACTGAATCAGTGGTATGGGTGTCATGCTGTGATGCAGAAGAATGGAAGGCCACTGCATTATATTCTCAGGACAGTCTTCATGGCTGATCATGATGATGATTGTCTATATTCGGATTTGGATACGACAGAAGAAGCTGTATACTTTCTCACAACCCATACTCCCAATTCAGGATTTTTGTAAGAACTGTAATGGTACATATTAAGTAAATACTATGTTGTTGTCATTCTCATCTTTATTATTGTTTGCTTGCTTGTTTGCTTAAACAAAATTCATGGTAAATTTAGAGAGAACTAGTCAGAAAAACATGTCAAAACATGTCAAAACTTCAACGGTGGTAAATATATTGTGTGAAATTTCTTTAGCCTAGAGCAGGGGTGGCCAATGTTTTTATGCTGTGGGCCTGACCATGCCCCTGGACAGCTGAGTGGGCCAGACAACTCTCCCCGGAAGTGGAAGTGGGCACATTTGTGAGCTTTGTGAGCTGCCCTGAGTCAGGTTTCCTGAGTGGGTGGCATATAAGCATGAAATTAAATTAAATTTATGGCTGTCATAAATGCACCCACTTCCACATTGACAACAGCTGTGGGTGCATTTGCACATGTGCCGGGGCATTTTATGGCTGACATAAATGCACCTATTTCCACTTCCAGGTGTGGCAGAGGTGGTGATGGGTGGGATGGAATGGCATCACCGGCCATAGGTTGGGAACCCCTGGCCTAGATAGTATAACCCATTTATCTCTAATCATACTTCTACAAAACCAGGCTAGGCTTAGACTTATTACTATAGCTTTTTAATATATATACAGGTAAAACTCGGAAAATTAGAATATTGTGCAAATGTTCATTCAGTTAAGTAATGCAACTTAAAAGGTGAAACAAATATATGAGATAGACTCATTACATGCAAAGCGAGATAGTTCAGGCCTTATAACTTTGTTATAATATTGATGTTTATGGCTTACATCTTATGAAAACCCAACCCCCCAATCTCATGTACGCTGTACGCCATGATCATCACAATTATAATGAATTAAGGCATGACATCTCTCACTTTGCATGTAGTGAGTCTATCTCATATATTTGTTTCACCTTTTAAGTGAAATAAATGATCATTTGCACAATAGTCTAATTTTCTGGGTTTCACCTGTACATTGACAAATCAGTGTTTTGGGGAATTGACTTGGGCTTTCTTAGCAAGTCTTTCTGTTCTGAAGAAAAAGCAGATACCTCTACACTGATCACACTCTACATAAACTTATTTATTGGCATTAGTGCCTGTATCAAATACCCCACTTGATAACTGAATGTTAAAACAAAGAGCAATGCTATCTTTACTTTTCTTGCTAATATACTTTTCTTGCTAGTATGCATGTACTTTTCTTGTTAATATGTGCCCCTTCATTTACTGGAAGAACATGCTCTTATAATTACAGGCAGGTCATTAATCGAAGTGAGAATGCCCCAGTTCCAGTTTTTGTGACGTATCTGGAGATAGGGGATTGTTGTTTTGCCTTTATTTTTTGCATTATGGAGGAGTAATTCTTCAGGTGGTTTCAGATCGACAGAACACTGCAACCACTGTGATTGTTTCCTTTCCTTCTTCCTTTCGTTCCACCTAACATTTCAATTCTTCACATCATCCTAACCTTGCACTGCCTACATTTGGGAGGGGAAAGAATTACAGATATATTTAGGGGCACTCCAGAACCACCCAAGTTTCCCTGAAACTTCCTCAAGAATAATCTTTCAGATCAGCCTGAAACATCCTGCAATATAAAGCTGGCCACTTACATGTTTCAGAGTGCAATACAAAATTGCTCAAACTTCCAGTGATCCTGGAAAGCTGAAGAGAAGATAGGAGAATGAAAACCTGCAGAGGCTAAACTAATGTGTCATTTCTAGCCCATGCAACTTATATAAGCATGGATTTCCAAATACCAACCAATTCTAAAAAGCTCTTCAAAACAATTTTTCAAAAATTCTTATTGACCAGTTGTTGGAGGCTGATATATAATAACAAAAAAGAACAAACAATGACTCAATGAATAAAATACAGCTGATTGTTTGTATAGTTTTTAGCGCATATAGTTGATGCCATTCCATGCCATTCTCTCCCTACTTTTAGATTCACTACCAGGAAGTATAATACTTGATTTTGGGATCTGCAAAAATGTCCCATTTTAACAAAGATCCTTTGCATTTATTTAAGTTCCCTATGTGTAAAAGGTTCAGAATGGCAATACCTTATTTGGTTATTCAGACTACTGAGAAGAAATTCCTGTGGAATTGTGCTTGGTCTGGGAACCATTTACTAATGCACTGCGGCATTCCCACAACTGCCTGGGAGAATTATGCCTGAGTGACTGCCTCACAGCAAGATGGAAATGAGGAAAGGGTCTCTCTTTTTTCTGTTGGAGGCAGTCCTGTGTGTGTCTTTCTGTTATCGCTGTAGCCACTGCCTGTCTCCTGTATGAGAATTAACCTGATAGCAAGAGTCCAAACTCCTGTCAGACATCTCAGAGTTAAGTTCAGGGCTACAATGGAACTCTTGTTTCTCAACAAGGATGAAAACATCAATTTGAATTGGCAGTGCTTCCATAAGTACATTGGTAAATATTTCCAGGTGGCCAGCTCTCATTTTTGGGAGGTCAAGTTTGCAAAGGTTAAATAGCAGGCAGGATTTCTATAAAGCGCTATCAGTTTAGAAAATGAAATTGCAATGAAACCCTGCATTCTTTTAGAGATTGACTTGGAGTCATTCTGCACTCTTTTTCCTTTCCCTTTCCTTCGTGTTTAGTATTACAGTGGTGCCTCGCTTAAAGAGCATAAGGCGTTCCACGGGATTGCTCTTTAAGCAAGTTGCTGTTTAAACAAAACACTTGGAAAAAGTGCCACCGCTGCAAGTGTAAGTGACCAATTGTGACTTATGGGGGGGGGGGGGTTGTGAACCCTGATTTAGTTGTTAAGTGAGTTTTTGGTTGTTTTTAGTTGTTAATCAAGGATGACTATTCAGAGAAAATTCTGCTCTTTAAGCAAGTTAGTCTCTAAGCGAGGCACTCATTATGAGAGGTTTTACTGTATAACAGTCCAAAGATATATTCAGTTCATCTAGAAAAAACCAAAATGGAATTAGCAATAGGAGATTATGGGAATGTGAGCAAATGAGCAGGGATTAAGAGGCAATACATCAGAAGATGGTGCAGGATAAGTTTGAGTTGTATATTTAATAAATTTTGAAGAGCATTCTGTAGTTGACCAAAAACATAATTTGACTGTAAATTTGAGAATAATAATTAAAATGGTGTTTTTCACATCCTTTAGCATGTTGTTACTCATCACTCAAGAAAGAAGAAGAAAAATCATGACAGCTATACAACACACTTCAGTTTGCCCAGCTGCCATTGATGTCATCTTTTCCTATTAAGGGTATATCTATTTTATTAATAATGATTTCAAGGAAACAGAAATGTGTGGCATTTTTGGTAAAGAGGATTGGCTTTAGACAGCTTTGTAAAAACATTTCTCATAAGTCATATTGGCATGATTGTTACTTTTAACTTGGAGTGCTTGACCTATAATTATAATTTCATGTCAGAAATTATTCTGGGTTGAAAGGATTTTGCTTGAGGAACTGTGCTCAGGGTATGCCCGAATGAGGCACCTTTCATGTCCCCAAGATCTTTTCCTACTGAAATGTTCCCTATTTATCTACTTGCAATGTCTTGCTTTCGATCTGCTAGATTGGTAGGAGCTGGGACAGAAATGGGTGCTCGTTTCATCATGCAGTACTCAGGTCTTGAACTACCGACTTGCCGACCTTCCACCTAACAAGGTGAGCTTCTTAACCACTGAGACACTGCTTGACCTAAGGCAGACCTTTGGGTTGCTCCACTATTACAACTGAGGGTTATTCTGTTCAAGTCAAGACAGAGGCCCTTTTCAATGGCAGTCCAGCAGTCCAGCATAGTTCATTTATGGTAATGTTAGTTTCAGGAAAAATGGGTGGACATTCTTCTAAACATAGAAGGATATAAGTAAGCTACACAGCCAGGCCTTAACTTGCAGCATCCTTAGTAGGTGAGAGAGTAAAGAAAACTGCATGACAAAAAAGCTGAACAAGGAGATATTAAGGAAATGATTCATAAGCAATGAGAAAAAGAAGACAGCAGTATGATTATCCAGAAGTCAGGAAATTATGAATGACAGACAGTGCAATCCAAACTCAAATATATGTTGCTGTAGTGGATTTGGAATGACCAAAACTTATTGTTCAGGCACAATCCCCTTGTGCTGGCTGATTTCAGATCTGCTGGTGTAGCTAGATCTCCCGGAATAACTGCTGGCTGAGATCAATGAGTAGAACAGCCAAAAAGGGGGACAGAAAAGAGGAAGAGATGAGTCATGCCAGATTGAAACCCCTCTCAGCACAGACTCAAAGTACAAAGTTAGGCCACGGTGAGGCCACAGCCTTTCATTTCCAAGGATGTTAATAATAGGACTTTTTGGATGTCATTAATTCATAGAGCCACCACCAGAAACAACTTGATGGACCATAACAACAATAATGAGTAGCTTCATCCGGATGGCAGGAAGACAGGAACACAGAGAGTGATGCTGCTGGATATCCTATAAAGGAAACTCAGCACAGCCTTTTGCCAGGTTTAGGGAAGGAGTGGAGCTTGTTTGATTCACATTATGAAGTTGCCTTATACACACTTCCAAAAATTAATGAACTGCAATACACTTATCCTTCGATTTTTTCACACTTCTCTCAACTGAGTGATTTTATCTCATCAAAAACTCTATTAAAACACATCCCTTGAGGCATTTTTATATAAAGTGCATATTTTAGGCATATGTTCTTGTACAAACAGGGTATATTGTGGTAAAGAGCATTCCAAAATGCATATAAATTTGCAATCATCTAAAAATATGCATTGAAATGTATTTACATTTCCATGCAGACTTTGAGAAAAACATTTGCAAATGATGCAGAAACAGAATGGAATGAACTTTTGTTTCAAAAATTGTAACAGAAATGTTATAGAAAAATATACAATAAAAATAACAAAGCAAAGCAAAAAGCAAAGCAATTACTCATATACTGCCCCATAGCACTTAGTGCACCCTCTGGTCAGTTACTGACCTCAGACGGATGGAAGGCTGAGTCAATCTTGGCCCTGGTCAGGATCAACCTCACAACCTTTTGGTTGCATGACAACAACAGTTTAACCACTGTGCCACCAGGGCTCCTGAAAAATAGACTGGTTTGTTCATCCTTAACCAAACATGGAGCTTGAGAAAGTTATGGCTTTTTGGCTATTAACTTCCAAAATTGCCCATCTAGGCCTGGGGGTTCTAGGAGTTATAAATTTCCCAAGCTCTGACCAGGCCCTGCTTACATCAAGACCTCTGAACCAAGGATCACACTAGTAGGCTGTTGGCTATGCCCTGCATTAAAGCAACAGGGTTTTTTTTTTTTTTTGTAAAACTAGCAGATTGGTTTGGAAACATTTATACAAAGCATGGCTTGTTATAGCTGATGTTAAGTAATTGTCAGAAAAACAAAAGTCTTTAGTCAGATCAACACTATCTTTAGTCAGATAAAAAACAAAGTTTAATTTATAATCTATTGGGGGGAAAGGGGGGAAAGGGGGATGGGTTCTAGCAATTTGTTTATTCTCGTTGTTCTGTGCAGGACAATGACAATAAAGATTTATCTATCTATCTATCTATCTATCTATCTATCTATCTATTCCTTTAGTTATTAGTGCAGGTGTTCACAAACTACAGCCTGTGGGCCTAATTAGCCCCCTGCATATAATTAATCTGGCCTACAGTGGTCATCCGGGCACCTCTAGAACTGGCCCCACCACTCCTATCACCAGAAGTCATGATATGTCATGATACAGTGATGGCAGTGGCAGCAATTGTGTCAGCTTGGCTGCATTTTTCCACAGTCTCCACCACTTCTCTTAGGAGTGGGAGGCTTTGGGGATCATAATTGATCCATTTGGGGTCTTTCCACACTCCTCCGTGTTGATTTGGCAGGGAAAGTATGCCGTTCTGGGACTTCCTGGTTCCACACCGGGGGCCCAGGTGGAGCATCTGAAAGACCCCAAAATTGAGTGATTATGCTTCCCAAAGCCTCCCATTGCTGGGAGAAGCAGCGGAGACTGTGCAAAATGCTGCTAAACTGACGTAATTGCTGCTGCCGATGATGACGAAGAAGAAATTGTAAGCACTGGGAGCAACCCACCTCCGACCCCCACAGCTGCATGTTGGGGCTGTGTTGGGCCCACGGCAGGAAAACATTGTGAACCCCTGTATAACACTGTTCCTGATTTGCAACCATACTAGCACTTTTTATGGTAAAAATCACTGTTAAATCGTTTAAAGAAGAAAAAGGTATTTTTTACTTGTACAACCTGTAGTTAAAGTCAGAGGAAACAGGGAGGGGAAATTAATCTGCAGCAGGCAGGAGCTCCAGCACATTTGCTGCTTGGAGGATGGTCAGACAAAAGAGAGAACTATCAACCAAACAATGTGAACAAAAACATACAGGAAGAGGTGGCTTTCTCACATCTGACATTTGAGGCAGATCTCTACTGCTCCTGTATGGTTTTACTCTCATTGGTCTGCATCCTTGCAGAAGGGAAAACCTTCAAGAGATGACAAATGAGCAGGGAGAAGTCTTATATGCCATAGTGTCTTAACTAGGATAAAAATTATCCATTAGGTATCTAGGTTAACTCTTCCCTCCCTGGAACTAATGCATTCCCAGATTGCTGAGGAAAACATGGGGAGGGGGTTATGTCTTGATTAATACCTGACTGGGAATCCACAAAGGAATAGCACTCCCAGATAGTATTAAGAAAGAATCCTTTGCCTGCCCACTCCCCCAATAAAGACACGGACACCGTTGATGGATTTAAAATTTTGGGCCACTTTATTGATTATGCCTTAATCTTGAATTATGACTTCAACTTTAAACTTAACTTAAACTGTTCTTAATTTATTAAGGCAAGCAGGCCACAGTAGCACTGGTAAGGAACCAACCTTAATTGCCAATCATCATTGGCCACTTTGTATCCATCTGTATCAATCTGTTTATGGATGTAAACAAATTGTTGACCCAAGTCAGGATGCTACCTGTTGACTCCAGCATCTGACGTATATCCAGTAAAATATCAAGTTGATGCAGGCTTTCTAAATCATAGTATCACCCTGTTCATTGTTCGCCCTTGACCTGCTAGCCCCACTTTCCCTGTACCTTGTCCTTGGGTTGGCCAATCAACTGCGAGCCTGCTGGATACCTATGGGTAATTGACTTTACCTTACCAGTGCTACCCGCCACACGGGGAGGAGTCTTTGATGACTCAACCCCCCCCCCCCCCGACCGTCAATTCGGTCACCAGGCTGGCTTGCAAATCCTCCAAAAAGAGGTCCATGCCTCTCACTGAAAGGTGTACCCCATCTCCACGATACAGGCCGTAGTCCTGTAGCCCTATCCCTGGATGTTAGACCGATGTCCCTGAAAGATGTTTGGCAAGGAACTGGGCTACAGCCCTGTTCACTGACCGCCGGGCACGGTCTAAACCACGAGGATCAAGTCCTCCCCTATAACGGTATCTAGGTATGATCTGGGACCATAGCAACCGCGTCCGCAGCCACATGCGGTGTAAGGAATGGCATCAGTTCCTGCCACCTCATTCCACGCAAACAATACCACCGAAGATGCGTGACTGCGTGTAGACCGAGATGGGGACCCCAATCCGATGACGCTGCATAACGTGCAGCCCAGTACATGTAGCTGTGTCCAACCAGCCAGACTTCCACCAGTGTACGCCAACACACAGGGTCTGTAATAAAAGATAAGAAAGTGAGGGCAAGCAAGGCATTCACGCGAGGATAGGGTGAATATATAAAGCAAAGCACGCAGATCCCCATCTGCCCATCCTCCTTACGTCAGCCTCCGAGTACCCAAACGCAGCAGCTGTCAATGCAGTGCCTATCCAAAAGGAATGAGTACCATAACGTGCCCCAGGGACCCCCAAACTGCTAAGTGCAGTCCCTGTAATCCTCCAAAATTGGAACTTGGTGAGTTGGGACCCATCCTGGTGGCAAAACAACAGGCCTGGGTATGAGCCCCGCACCGCCATGAATGCATGGAGGGCACCAATGGGACAGATGTCAGAAAAAGTACATCTTAGGAGCGTCACATAACTACCCCTCCTTTGTTGGTCAGCTTTAGATGAGCGAATTTTCAGCTGAGCCCACTCTTGCATGAGGGAAACATTGGCTAGCTCCAATGCCCTGCGTGACCCATCATGCTTGGAAAGGGGCACCAGCTCGCTGATCCTAAGAGTCCCGAAAAAGCCACTGTGGTGGCCGCATGAAAAAGAAACTCCTCGTATTGGTCATAGCAAAGGCTACGCCAAGCCCTAGCCAGGCTGGCAAGCAGAGAAGGGGAAACCAGTTGCTGCGTGTCAGGGCAGCGGCCATGTTCACGCATCCATCCCTCTAAGACACGGTGTATTCGGAAGTTGCCCGTGTGATCAGGGTAACCCCGCGCCTTGGCAGCAAAGGCTAAAGCAGAAAGTCTAGTAGCAATAGTGCGTGGAGCTAACCCTTGGCTATGAAGGTGCACCATATACTGCAGGATATGGTCAACCGGGATTGGCCATATTTCAGGCAGGTGCACGTCCCTATGAAATGCCCTAAAAATCAAATATATGTGCTGATACGCCTTACACGTGCGCAGGGCCAAAGACATGCCGATCGCCCGGTTCACTTCTCCTCGCCAAAGGTCCACATCTCACTCGGGAGTGGTGAGGGAAGTTCTTCGGTGTCTGGCGCTAAGACCCAGAACCGGGAGATCTGCAGGCGGATAAAGCATCAGCAATATCATTATTAATGCCTGGAACATGTCTGGCTTTAAAAAGTACGTTAAGGTGCAGCGACCTAAGCACAAACTGCCTAACTAAGGCCATAACTCTGGGCAACTGGGAGGTTTGGGCATTAACAATGTGCACCACAGCAGCATTGTCACACCAAAAATGAACCACAGAATTAGCCCACATCTCACCCCACAGCATAAGTGTGCCCAGAATAGGAAAAAAAATCAAGGAAAGTGAGGTCCCGTAGATGCTCAGTGCCTTGCCATTCCTCGGGCCACCTACCATAAGCCCACCAGCCCTTAAAATAGATACCATAGCCCAGTGAACCTGGTGCATCAGACTGGACCTGAAAGTGGGGTGTGGCAACTAACTCTGTGCGCCAAAAGGACACCCCATTGAACTCCTCAAGGAAAGTTAGCCAGACAGACAGGTCGCCCCTCAAGCCCCTGGTGATTCAGACCCTGTGGTGCTTTTTGGAAAGACCCACATGACATCACACAGTCGCCTGGCGAATGCCCTGCCTGGGGTGACTACCCTGCAAGCAAAGTTGAGGTGCCCATGCAGCACCTGCAACTCACATAGAGATGCCTTATGTTTGGCTAGCATTGCCAAAATTGCATGTGAGATCCGGGTCACCTTCTCCCATGGCAGCTGGGACGTTTGTGCGAGGGTGTCAATTTCTATACCCAAAAAAGTGAGAGTGGTGGCAGGGCCCTTCATCTTTTCAGGGGCAAGGGGAATGTCAAGTTCTGCCATCAGCTCCTGAAAGGTAGCCAATAACTGCCCACAGGTGCCCAAGCCGTGTTCACCACCAAACAAAAAATCATCCAGGTAGTGCGCCACGGCTCGAGACCCCGACCTCTGAATGAAAGCCCAATGAAGAAAGGTACTGAAACATTCAAAGGCCGAGCACAAAATGGAGCAGCCAAAGGGCATAGCCTTATCCACATAAAACCTCCCCTTAAAACAAAAACCTAACAACTCAAAGTCATCAGGGTGTACTGGCAATTATCGAAAATCCGATTTAATATCACATTTAGCCAGTAGCGCCCCACGACCGCATGAGCGAACCATTTGCAAGGCTTGATCAAGAGACGGATACAGGACCGAACAAATTTCATCCGGTATAGCATCATTGACCGACGAGCCTTCCGGGTAGGACAGATGGTGAATCAAACGAAATTCACCAGAGGATTTCTTAGGTATTAAGCCGAGTGGGGATACCTTCAAGTTAGAATGGGGGGGGCTGTCAAAGGGGCCAGCAACCCTCCCTTCTTTGAGTTACTTGGCTATCTTCTCCTCGGCTATACCTTCCTTACTCTGGAGTGACTGCAAATTCGGAGCATCCTGGGGCGTGCGTAACCCGTGAAAGGGATGCGGAAGTCAGATGTAAAACCCTCTAACAAATAAACTGTGTCAACCTTCCTCGGATAGACGCGCAACCACCTTTCAAGAATTCTAACTCGAATTGGGGAGGGGGCCTTTTGGAGGTGCGGTTGCATCAGGGGCACCTCTGGCCGGCCCGTGCTGTCCCCGACTCCTGCCGTGTGATCCACCGGCCTGCGGGCATGCGGAAGCAGCGTGCAGTCCAGCGCATGAAGGGCACTCATGCCTGAATTTGCATTGCCGTCTATTGCAGACACCGGAGGATGAGAGGCTCCAGCACAGCAGGCGGGCTGGAACCCTCTGGAGACTGTGCCACACTGGGCCACTGCACCGCATAACCACAGTGATACCAGTCGCCGGCCGCTGGACACCATAAAAGCTGACTAGGCTCATCCCATCTCATCTTGGGGTGTAGGGCCGCCCTCATCCTAAATTCCTCGTCATAAACTAGCCAAGACAGGCCAGGGAAATCAACTTAGGCCTGATAAATGGTGTCCAAGTACTGTATCATCGGGATCTTCATATCGGGGCGAGCCCTATGATACACTGCTGCATATATTAGGTAAGCCGGCAGCCAGTTAGCCCAGGTATGAGGTGGCTTGCGACGACAAGACAACTCCTTGTCCCTATCGTCCTGCCGCTCCTTCTCATCCTTGGTGGGTTCATGGTTGAGTAAACTAAAAATGTCTACATACTCCCCACGCCATATCTTCTCCCTGGTGGCCTGTGAGAGAGGGTCACCAAGGGGGAGGGAGTAGCCGGCCGTAGGCATGGCGGAGGTTGGCACAGAGTGATATGTTGAGTTCACCAGCAGGCCATACGGCCAAATAGGGTATGGCACATTGGGAGCCGCAGGCGGAATACCAGGCAGAACAGGTGGGTAAGAGGCTCTCCAAGTGGCAGGGGGTGGCAAGGCCAGTGTAGGCAAGGCCATCGTGGCCTGTTGAGGCCAGGGCCACTGTACCCCCATATTCATGTTGGGGTGAGTGAAGTGTGCTCTAGCTTGACCGCCATACTCATACACCGCACACACACCCCAGCCACCCCCACCGGGGGTTCCGGCTAGTGAGGGGCATCTGAGCTCGTGAACGAATTCGAGCTCTGCACCACTGAGGATCCCATCCAACTGGGAGGGCCTGCCTGAGGCAAGCCCGGCTGGGGCGGCCGTGCGGAGAGCTGCAGAGGACTGAAAGGTGTGGGCCGGACGGCCTCCAGCAGCTCAACCCGGCTCAGAGCCTGCTTGGACACCTGAGGCCATCCTGCTTCGGGATAAGAAGGATAGACGCACCCAGGCTGCTCCACCTAGCAGTCCTGGGTGGCGGGGCAATGCCCATGGTGCGCTCCAGTCCTGCGATGCGTGCCAAAAGGGGGTGTGGGTCAGCCACATCCGGCCCACCAGGGTACTGTAAAGTGGGACCAGGATTAGGCCACAGTCTCCCATAGGTCCAGGAGTGGCAATCCAGCCCATGCCCCCCAGGGGACGGTGGGGTGGGACCAGGTGCTGGCCCCAGACCCCCATATGGCCAGGAGGGGCCATCCGGCCCATGGTAGGGGAAGGCCCCTACCATGGGGGCCACCTGTGCCACCCCCACCCGGGTCCTCCGACTCAGTGGGGGGTCTGCACTGGGGAGGATCACCTCCCCAGGATGCCCTGCAGGGGCAACAGAAGAAGGGGGCAATGCCCCAGGATCAGCTGCCTGGCCTGCCCTCGCCCGAGCCCTCCAGTCCAAGGTGGGACTGGGTCCAAGAGCGGGGGTAGACGGGCACACCCATCTCCGCGACCATTGTGCCACGGCGGCTATGGAAGCCTTCCGTTTCAGGGCCATCGCTGCCCCGAGACAGGACTGAAGCCGCCGGTGCAATTTAGAAAAAAGATCGGCTGGAGGAGCAAATGTGCTGAAGCCCAGTTGATCTTGTAAAAATGGCGGCGGGATGCCGCATGGCTGCACCTTCTATAGGGGTGTGGCCCCACCCCGCCAGAGAGGCCCGGTTGCCCATCTCTTGGGGGCGGGGGGCGGCATAGAGCACGGCGGCCATATTGTGCTGCCACGCTTTCCTTCTTGAAAACCCAGAGAGCCACTTAGAGGAGCAGGCTAGAGATATAAACAAATTGACTCAGTGTTACACAGCTTTTTATATTCTTATTTTCCTACACGACTACTTTTATATGTGGTTGGTTACAGGGTTAGTCCCTAAACCCAGAGATGGAGGGCTTGCCTATATGGGAATTGATGAAAGTGAGGACATGCAACGCATATGGACTGTTTGGTTCATCTCAGAGAAGTGAGGAAAACCTTGGAAGGATGTGTGGCTGTAAGTTTTACTGTAGAAAGAAAATGCAAATGCTGCCCTTGCCATCCAGAGTTGGGCAGTGGGAAGGCCCTCCTTGGTCAAGGCTTCCATGAAATCCAGACTCATAGAGCTACAAGAACTAGATGTTCAGGGAAGAGGATACAAGAAAGGATTGAGCACCAGTTGCATCCCATCCCACTAGATTGTTGGAGGTCTGAGTTGTCTTCACTAGCCCCAAGCCTAGTTCAGTCTTTGCTTCACCATGAAATCTAGCCACTGAGGACATGTCTGTAGCCACTAGAAACACCTCTGCAGTCTCCAGAAATACGTCAGCAGTTGCCGCCCCCCTCCCCGCCACTGGGAACACCTCTGCAGCTGCCGGGAATGCCTCTGGGACCACTGTGAATGCCTCCACAGTTGCCAGGAACACTTCCATGGCTGCCAGGAATGCCCCATGGTCTCTACGGCTGCCAGAAACACCTCCACGCCTGCTGGGAATGTAGCTGGAACTGCGAGGAACCTCTCAATGGAGGTGTTCCTGGTTGCCACATTCCCAGTGGCTGCAGGGGGTGTTTCCGGTGCCCACTGACACTTTTCCAGCACCCACTGACACATTTCGGATGCCTGCAAGTGAACAAGAGAATCTTGGTTTGAGTGAGGATTATTGCAGCTTGAGCTATAGCAGGTCCCAGAAAGAGGTCAATACACCAGGCTTAGTTTGAACTGGTATACTTACAATATTTACAGATAGCAGATAGACAGCAGTATTCAGTAGAATGCTTACAGCAGTAGTCTCTGTCTCTTCAGTTTACAGTCAAGTCTTCAACGGTGAATAGCAAGCAACCAACAACGGTTTAAGGATACATTATGCTTTATAACACTTACAGCCAATCAAGTCTATGCTGAGTCATGGTTGGAGCACACCTGACTCTGATCAATTACTCAGACCATACTGACATTATTTCTGCTTGTTGCCTCAATATAAATATATACTGACACTCCTCCTAGGCAATGAGAGAAATATTCAGTCCATCTCTTAGTTTTTTAAACAGATCAGCACATATATTCTTGGTAAATATATCAGCAATATTACATTCTGAAGAGCATTTTTCCAGCTTTACAAAACCATGAGCAACAGTTGTTTTGACATTTTGGTAACGAATTTGTATATGCTTGCTTCTTGCTTTAGTACTTCCTTCTTCAGATAAACGTATTGCAGCTGAATTGTCACTTCTGATTGGTATAGGTACAGAACATTTTATCTTCATGTCTGTTGGTGGGGCAGGTTTGGGGCTCAGATGGAAGAGTGGCCCCGCCTGCTGGCTTATAAAATGAAGCCCCCAACTTTTTAATGCGGGCAGTTTTAATGTGGTTAGTTTTAATAGGTGGGTGGGTATGTTGGGGTTTTAATTGTTTTTAATATGCATGTTTTAAATTTTGTTGTGAGCCACCCTGAGTCGGGTTCGCCTGATTGGGCGGCATAGAAATTTGAACCATAAATAAAATAAATAAACATCTGATACAGCCATTCTAGCTCTAGAATGCAGTGGCTTATGGCTGCAAACTCTGCTTCACAGGAACTGTTGGCTATTAAAGATTGCTTAACAGATTTATGCATTATTAGAGCTTTATCTAGATAAATAGCACTCCCTGTAGTTGCCTTCCGATCTGAGCGATCAGCCCAACTAGCATCACAATAGGAGTTTAATTTTAGCTCATGAGACACTTTCAGAACCAATTTGTATTGCATAATACCCTTGAGAGAACGTAGCACACGCTTGGCTGCCACCCAATCCTTATGATGTGGATCGGCACATTTCTGACACAAGAGATGTACAGCATAGCCAATATCTGCTTGTGTCCAGCTTGCTAGGTACAACAAAGACCCAACAAGCAATTGGTATTTAACTTCATCATCCCATGGTGCATCATCTGGTTCCTGTGGACATGGGAAACTCCACACTATTTGCACCTAGCATCTCATATTCATTTAACAGTTTCTCAATTTTATTTTTCTGACACAGCTCCAAGAACCCTTCTGTGGTCTGAGAAACCTCTATGCCTAGATAATTGGCTACTGGCCCCAGAAGTTTTATTCTGAAAACATTATTTGCCATTTTTATGAACCATTCTAGTTGGGAATTATTGTCATAGATATACAAGACATTGTCCACAAAATCTAGGAATTGCACCTCCGCACCATTTACCATCTGCAGGTTTCAACAACACCTTGGTTAAAGCCAACATCTATCAGTGCTCTGGGCAAATGCAGGAACCATGCTCTTGCACTTTGGTGAAGGCCATAAAGTGCCTTAATGAGCTGCAGAAGTGCATTTGAATCAGCAAGCTCAAATCCTGGAATCTGTTGCATATACAACACCTCCTCTAAGCGAGCATGTAGATATGCTGTTGTAAAATTAAAGTAGTCCACTTTCTTTCCTTGAACCCCTGCTTTACATAAGGCAATTTTCAGAGATTCAGATTTTACATAGGGTGAGAATACTTTATCATAGTCAGCCCCTTGTACTTGACTAAAACCTCTGGCTACTAGCCTAGCCTTATATTGCACTTCACCATTAATAAGCTGTTTTAGTTTGTACAACCATCTACACCCAATTACATTTGCGTTTTCAGGTATCTTTTGAACAGGAGTAAATACATTATTTTGTGTTAGAGAATCAAACTCTTTTGCATTGCATTTAGCCACAACTGTTTTTCTTTCTCTTCAAGAGCCAGTACCTCTTTGTAACTATTAGGTTCCTTTACATAAACATTATTTACAGCAACACTGTAACCAAACCTTTGTGGAGGAATACCTTTAGTTGACCTAATAGACACCCGCACTTCAGGAACAGAACTTTGAACCACTTCAGGTTCATGCTTAATTGGGGACTGCATCTCCCTTTCTTCAATATCTGAAACAGGTTTTCAGAGCTTTGTTCTAAACTCACATACAATTAAAGGCAACACTAGTTTTTGTGGGTCTTCATACCCATGAATCCTTTGCCAGTTAGCACTTTCTTGTACACTGGCAGACCTACTAAAGGTTAGTTTCTTTTGCTCATCTGCAAACCTGTAAGCTTTCATATTGTTTTGGTAGCCTAAGAATGTAAGTTTCTTTGTTTTGGACCCTCCTTTACATCTGTGCTTCAAAGGAACATGAACCCATGCTTTCATTCCAAACACTCTGGGAAAGCTTAAACTTGGATACTTGTTGTATAATAAACAATAGAGTATGTTATCTACAGCTATGGTATATAAATGATTAGAAACAAAACATGCTGCAGATAACGCCTTGGTCCAATAACTCATTGGCAAACCTGCATCTGTTAGCATAGCATACATCATAGTTTGCAGAACTCCCCCCTTTCTCTCAGCTAAACCATGCTCCTGGGGTACACAGGTGTTTGTTAATCTGTGAACTACACCATTACCCAGTAACCATTGAGCAAATTGTTCTGACATAAATTCACCTCCTTGGTATTTTTGAATGGCCTTGAACTCTAAATCCAATTGCTTTTGTACTCTTTTGGCCCAGTAGTTGAAAGTGTTAAAAGCCTCTGATTTTTGCTTCAAAGTAAACATCCAACTGAATCAAGAGAAGTAATCAGTTATAATTAATCCAAAACAGTTCTGGGAATGACTTTTAGGGTAAGGACCAATCAAATCTAGAAACACCAAACCTAGAGGCTTATTAGTAACTCTATTACTTCTTTTTGCTACTGGCAAGGCTTTTGTCTTCACCTGTTTGCAAACTGTACAATCAAGAAACTCTTTACATTGTGACACTTTTTCATTACTAAACAGAGCTAAAGTTTTCTTAATAGTATTGAAACTAGCATGTCCCAATCACCTATGCAATAAGTGAATGCATTTGTCATGCTTATTTTGATTAGTCACCACCACAGTTTTGGCTGCTGCATTGTTAATTACAAAAACATTATTGTGTAACATCCCTTTAACAAGCACCTGTTCATTCTTTGAGATAGTGTACTCTTTTTTGGAAAATGTTACAACAAAGCCTGATTCTGTTAAAGAACTCACAGATAGATTATTTTCCAAACTAGGGACACATAAAACATTCTCAAAATTGACACCAAGTGAAGGGAAACAAACTGTGCCTTCACTTATGACCTTTGCAGCACTACCATCAGCCAGGTTGACATGTGGTAATTTAGATTGTCTTGGCACAGTCAGTAAATTTTCTGACTTTGTAAAATGTTGACTTGCGCAGCTATCGAGCAGCCATAAATAATCTCCAGCTGGTTTTCTCGTCACCAACTTTGCCTGCAAGTCTGTTTTTGAAAGCTGCTTTCTTCCAGAGCTGAGGGCAGGAAAGATGGTTTTTTGAACCACATAAAAAACATTTTCTCACTCTAGAAACTGTCGGCTGGGAAACCTCAGTATTCACAGGTCTGTTGTCTTTAGCAGAATTCTTTTGCTTAGCTTTACAGCTGGGCTCCTCCTTAGGACATCTCTTATCTGCTGTTTGTCTTTTGGCATTTACTCTTGTTTCTTCCTCTAACAAACACAAAGAAACATAACTCAGAGTTAATTGCCCAGAGTCAACACTCTATTGTGCAGTAATTAAAGGGGGGAAGTCCTCAGAAACAGAGCTCAGTATTGTATAAACTTTATCAAGCTCTTGAAAAGTTTTCTCCCAGTCCTGAAGCTGTTGAAATGATTCAGTTAAGGCGTTAAGGTGCTCTTAAACTGAATCTCCTGGCTGCATGGAATGTTTATACAGACACCTTGTTAATGCTATAATTGAGCCTGCAGATACTCTAGCATAAACATCTCTGAGTGAGTCCCAAGCTTGCTTAGCTGTATTCTTCCCATGCAAATACAGCAATTGGTCGTCTGAGACTGACAACACTATATGAGCCAAAGCTTTTTCATCCCTCACAGACTCTGCAGCCATTGGAGCGGCTGGTGGATTATTCACATACCTCCACAGTGACTCTCTTTTTAGAAAATGCTTCCTCTTCAAAGACCAGACAGAATAATTATTGGAGGTTAGCTTGTCAACTAGTACCATTGTGGACTGCACCATCTCTTCTTCTGAAGCAGGTACTGCCAAGCCGTCCATTACCTCCTCCTCACTGAATGAAGCACTTTCACTGGTTGGCTGTTTCAGGAGCTCACTCTCCTCCTTAGCTTCATCATCAGACTAAGTTCCAGACTTCTTGCTTACTTTCTTTCTTGCTGTAGAACGTCCACAGCTCAGTGCAGTTTAGCTGACTGGGCCCATAACCCTATTGGTTTGAGTGAGGATTATTGCAGCTTGAGCTATAGCAGGTCCCAGAAAGAGGTCAATACACCAGGCTTAGTTTGAACTGGCATATTTACAATATTCAGCAGAATGCTTACAACAGTAGTCTCTGTCTCTTCAGTTTACTGTCAAGTCTTCAATGGTGAAAAGCAAGCAATCAGCAACCAACAACCAAAAATGGCTTAAGGATACATTATGCTTTATAACACTTACAGCCAATCATGTCTATGCTGAGTCATGGTTGGAGCACACCTGACTCTGATTAATTACTCAGACCATAATGACATAATTTCTCCTTGTTGCCTCAATATAAATATATATACTGACAGAGTAACCAAACAGTGAGAGCAAACAGGAGTTTGATGAGGGAATTCAGTGAGAGAGGCCAAGGGGAAAGCCTGGAGGAATGTTTTTAATTTAAACAAATATATATACACACTTTTTAAAAAATAGTTTCTCTATAAGATCATATATTAATGGATTTTTTCCCAGCATCCTCTAAGGCAAACAATACAAAAAAGAGGCAGTAAGAGACAAACAGAAAGAAGCAAAAATGTAATAGGTTACCTGGAAGGTGTGTGCAATTTTTGTCTTTGTGTCTGAGAGCAACAAAGTGTACATATGTAGCAAGTGTAAATTGGTAGCACTCTTGGAAGAAAAAGTGAAAGATCCGGAGAAGTGAATTGCCACACATAAGATTATAAGAGAAGATGTTGAGTACATAGGCAGAACTTTTGAGCTGCAACAGCCAAGGGAGGCACTTGAAAGAGAAGAACAGGAAGGCAAATCAAAGGAGAATGCTGATGAGAGAGGAAAAAGTGGAAGAAACACTTTGGAAAAGTGTCACAGTTAGGAGCAAAAGAACGTGAAGACACGCTCATCTGAGGAACTGAAACCTGCTTTCAGATTCTTTAAGATGAGTCTAGAAGACAGCATATAGAAGAAGACAAACTGGAGTCCCCAGAGGAGGACATGAGAGGGACTGAAGCTCAGGCAAAGCAGAGACACTGCCCACACCCTACAAAAAGAAGATAAGAGTAATTGTAGTAAGAGACTCTTTGCTGCATGGGATTGAAATGTGCCAAGAAGATCCATGGAACTGCCAGTGTGCTATCTCCCAGGAGGATAATTTAGGGATGTGACATAGGTTTGCCATTGCTAATAAAACCCACTGACACATATATCTTTCTTTTCATTCATGTAGGAACAAATGACACAGCCAAGAAGAATTATGAAGATACTAGCAGAGGTTGCCCGGTGTTGCCAGGCTGTTTTAAATTGTGTTGGATGGGGGGTTTTTTTTGGAAATGTTTGTAAAAAAGAGGTTAGTCTGTAATTTTTCTTTTTAAATTTTTTATTCATGCAAACCTTTTTTATGTTGTCATTTGTTAAATAGATTGTATTGTTTTGATACTGTAAAGTAATAACAACTTGTATTTTGTACTTTTTCTAATGTATTTTTTAATATTTGTTTTAACATATATGTTAATTTTTGTTACGATGCCGAGCTGTTATAAACTGTGATTAGTTTTTTGGGCGGTTTTATTTTGTGGATTAAAAAAAGAACAAAGGATGATATAGTTTTTTTCATTTTGTTTATTTAACCAAATAACGTTTTAGTATGTGATCTTTTTTTTAATAGTTGTACCGTAGGTAATAATTTTAAAAATGTGAAAGTACTTGTTTTTTTACATTCAATGTTTTAAAACTGTGTTTAGATATTTTTGGTTTTTATGTGAGTTAAAACTCAACACAGGATTCTAGAAAAAAATTATTTTATCTTTGTGACATATGTTTGTGATTTGTTTAAACTTGTGATTTATTGTTATGTTTTTGACTTGTTTTTACTCTTGTGGCCTCTGGGTGGGGCTGTTGAGTCTTTTTGAGTTGTTGAGTCTTTTTGAGTTGTTTTTACTATCGTGCCCTGCAGGTGGGGCTGCTAGTGGTTCTCTTTTACTTTATCTGTTTTTTCTCTCCTGGCTTCTGGGTGGGGCTTCTTCCAGTAAGTAGTCTTTGTTTCTTCATTTCTGTTCTGGTCGTCATGGAGGGAGTACATGCTGGTGAGTTGTCTGGTTTTCTTTCTTCTGGGGTTTTTCTTTGTTTTGTTTTTGTGGTGGTGGGCTGGGAGATGTTTCTGTTTGTTCTTTTTTGTTTTGGTTTAGTTTTAGGTTTGTTTAGTTTTTGGTGTGTACTTTGTGGTTTTGTTTTGTTTAGTTTTAGGTGTGTACATGGTGGTTTTTGGTGTTTTATTTAGGCTTTCCTTCCCACGGCCTGGCCTTGGTGGCTGGGCTGCGGGAACCCCAGCAGCACTTTAGGCGGTGTTGGGGAGGGGAGGCTTTCCTTTCTGCAGCCTGGCCTCGCTGGCCGGGCCGCAGGAACCCCAGCAGCACTTTGTATTTTTATTTTTCGCGTGCCGGCTTCCTCAGCGTTTTGCGCACTCATGGCGCACAGGACACTGGGGCTTGTAGTTTTGCATTTGTGGTTTCTGTTTATGCAGTGTTTTTTTCCTGTGGCTTGATTGTGATTGGCCACGGCGCGTTTCCGAACTTTCTTTTTGCTCGCGCCTCTCAGCTTTATTGGCTGTGGCGTGGCGCGGTGCAAAGAACGTTGGGAATAGAAGTCTTTTTTTTGCGTTTGTGGGTCTCCTGCCCCACTGCCGCATTTCTCAACCCGACAGTTACCTGCGAACCCGGGTCGGGCAAGTGCACGAATGCTCAGTATGGGCTAGTATGGCCGGGTGCAGGATCCTTTGTCACATTCCAACAGGTAATGCTCAGATTTATAGGTAAAGATAAGAGATCATGTTATTTTCACATTAGAAATATAATGTAATGTTTCAGGAAGAAAGAACAAAGTGCAAGCGTGGCACCAAAATGGCCGCCATGCTCTTTGCAGGCCCCCACCCACCCGGACTCAGCCATCCGGGTAGTTAGGGGGCGTGGCCACCCCTCTTTAAAAGGGGTGGCCACAAAGCAGCTGCGCTGCCATTTTAGAAGCAACGGAGCGGAATAGTTTGCTCCGCCGCTTCTCTTTTTGATTTTGAAAACTTTTCGGAGGAATCTTCCTCCCCCGAAAAGGCGATCGCTTGGGTGGCCATGGCACCCAAGCGCAAGGCTGCGGCCTCGAGGCCGCACATTAGGGGGAGGGCTCTGCCTACCCGCTCGACCTCCCGGGGGCTGCCGCCGGGCCAGAGGGCTCGGGCGGCATCCCCGCAATCAGGTGGCAGGGTTTCGGTGCCCACTGCCACCAATGTGGCCCCTGCATACCCACCCAGTCTGGTTCATACCCTTTCGGCTGTTCTATTTCATGTTCGGCCTTCGAACGATTTAGCGCCTTCCTCCACTGGGTTTTTGTTTGTAGGTCAGGGTCCCGGTCTGTAGCCCACTACCTCGACGACTTTTTGTTCGGGGGTGGACATGGCACGGGCATGTGTGCCCGTCTCCTCACCACATTTCAGGTGCTTATGAGGGAACTGGGCATCCCTCTAGCACCTGAAAAGACTGAGGGCCCAGCCACCACTCTCACCTTTTTAGGTATTGAAATCGACACCGTTGCCCAGACATCCAGGTTGCCTATGGAAAACGTGACTTGGATCTCGGCTACAATTTTGGCAATGCTTGCCAAGCGTAAGGTGTCTCTCCGAGAGTTGCAGGTGCTGCACGGCCACCTCCTCTTCGCCTGTAGGGTAGTAACACCAGGCAGAGCCTTTGCCAGGCGACTTTGTGATGCCTTGGTGGGCCTTTTAAAACATCACCACAGGGTGTGGCTGACCAGAGGTTTACGGGCAGACCTTTCGGTTTGGCTCACATTCCTACAGGACTTTAATGGCGTCTCTTTCTGGAGATCAGAGCTTATGGTCAGCCCTCAGTTCCAAGTACAGTCGGATGCCTCCGGCTCTCTGGGTTATGGGATTTATTTTGAGGGATGGTGGGCCTATGGTCAATGGCCTCAGGCATGGCAAGGCACGGATCACTTATGCTATCTTACTTTCCTAGAGTTTTTTCCCATCTTGGGGGCACTAATGCTCTGGGGGGATAGGTGGGCCAATTCGGTGGTTCACTTTTGGTGTGACAATGCTGCAGTGGTGCACTATGTCAATGCCCAGACATCCAAATCCCCCAGAGTCATGGCATTAGTTCGCCAATTTGTTTTGAGGTCCCTACGCCTTAATGTGCTATTCAGGGCCAGGCATTAATAATGATATTCCTGATGCTTTATTCCGCCTGCAGATCTCCCGGTTCCGTGCCTTGGCTCCAGAAGCAGAGGAACTTCCATCTCCACTCCCGGCCGAGATCTGGACATTTGGCGAGGAAAGGTGAACCGGGCGATCGGCATGTCTTTGGCACCTCGCACACGTAAGGCGTATCTACATGCATTCCTCCAATTTAGAACTTTTTGCGGGCAAAGGCAGTTGCCCGAAGTGTGGCCGATACCAGTCGACCAGATTTTGCAGCATATGGTCCACCTCCACCATCAAGGATTAGCCCCACGCACTATCGCCACTAGGCTTTCAGCATTGGCATTTATGGCCAAGGCACGGGGCTTTCCCGACTGTGTGAATGACTTCCGCATACGACACGTATTGGAGGGGTGGATGCATGAGTGTGGCCGACGCCCGGACACGCGTCACCCCATTTCAATAGGTGTTCTGACCCACCTTGCACGTGGTTGGCATAGATGGTGCTACGATGGCTATGAGGAGGCTCTTTTTCACGCAGCTACCACTGTAGCTTTCTTTGGAGCTCTCCGTATCAATGAGCAGGTCCCATTGTCAAAAGGGGACAGGTCTCATAGGGCACTGGAACTCGAAGATGTCTGTCTTAACCAGGAGTGGGCTCAGTTGAGGATTCGCTCCTCAAAGGCCGATCAGCACGGAGTAGGCAGTGATGTCAGACTGCTACATTGTACAATTGATGGCATCTGTCCGGTTGGTCCCCTACATGAATTTTTGGCAATGCGTGGCACACACCCCTGGCCTGTTTTTCTGCCACCAGGATGGGTCTTCCCTTACCAAATTTCAGTTGTGGAAGGCGACCGGAATGGCACTTCACAGTGTCGGCCTCCCTGGGGCTCGTTACGGCACCCATTCATTCAGGATAGGCGCCGCTTCAACCGCGGCTGCGTTTGGGTACTCTGAGGCAGATATACGTCGGATGGGCAGGTGGGGGTCCACGCGTTTTTCCTTATATGTATGTCCCCTCACTGTATGAGTACTAGTTATGTCCTTAATTTCTTCTCCTTCTTTTACAGACCCTGTGTGTCCACGCACACCGGTGGCAGTATGGCTGGTGGGCCACAGTTACGTGCACTGGGCAGCGCAGTATGCTGCAGCGACAGAGGGGGCCCCCCTTCTCAGGCTGCGTGCATCCGCACGTATGCGATGGTATGAGATGGCGGGAACTGTTGCCATTCCTGATGTCCATCAGGGATGCTTGATCGCCTGATGTCCTGATTCTGCACCTCGGTGGCAATGATCTCGCACAGATCACTGGCCTTTCTTTAAAAATGTTGATGTGCAGCGACCTGGCGTTCTTACATCATTTATGGCCGTGCACACGGCTGCTATGGTCTGACATCATGCCGAGACAATGCTATAGAGGAGTCATGGATATCCGTGGCTTGGACCGCGCTCGGTGGTCCGTGAACAGGGCTGTTGCCCCGTTCCTTGTTGATAATAGCTTAGGGACAGCCATTCGACATATGAGAATAGGCTTGCAGGATTTCGATCTATATGCAGGAGATGGGGTCCACCTGTTGGCTAGAGGTATGTACCTCTTCCTGGAGGATGTGCAAGCAGGCCTGGCGACCGAGCTGACGGTCTGGGCGGTGCGGTGAGTCATCATGGACGCCTCCCCGTGTGGCGGGTAGCACTGGTAAGGTAAAGATTTATGACCCAGAGGTATCCGGCAGGTTCGCAATTGACTGGCCAACACGTAGATAGGTACAGGGGAAATAGGATTGGCCGGTCAAGGGCGAACCATGATTGGGGTGATGGCAGGAGCTTCTCAGCCTGCATCAACTTGATATTTGAATGGATACACATCATAGGGTGGCGTCAGTAGATAGTATATTGACTCCGGTCAACAATTTGTTTGTGCCAACAAACAAATTGATACAAATAGATACATGTAGCCAATTTCCATTGGCACTTTGGGTGGAACCTTACAAGTGTTACTGCGGCCTACTTGCCCTAAAGAATTACAATTGGATGATACACCAATTGAAAGTGATAATTCGGACTAGGGCATTATTCAATAAAAGTGGCCCGATGCCTTTAATCCAATACAGGTGTCTGAGTCTTTATTTGGGTGGGTACGCCTGCAATGCAAGTGTGGTGCCAAAATGGCCACCGGGCTCTTTGCAGGCCCCCACCCACCCGGACTCAGCAATCCGGGTAGTTAGGGGGCGTGGCCACCCCTCTTTAAAAGGGGTGGCCACGAGGCAGCTGCGCTGCTATTTTAGAAGCGACGTAGCTGAGAAGTTTTTCCCTCCACCACCTCCCTAGGGGACAGTGTGATTTTCTGGTTGCTTCAGGGCCGGGTGGGAATTTTTGCTTGAACCTACAATTGGCACTTTGGTTCTTGGCTTTTTCGCCAATCCCACACTTTCGCTAGTGTTTGAGATACAGGGTAAGTTGACTTTGGTCACGTTTGGCGGGTAGCACTGGTAAGGTAAAGATTTATGACCCAGAGGTATCCGGCAGGTTCGCAATTTACTGGCCAACACGTAGATAGGTACAGGGGAAATAGGATTGGCCGGTCAAGGGCGAACCATGATTGGGGTGATGGCAGGAGCTTCTCAGCCTGCATCACCTTGATATTTGAACAGATACACATCATAGGGTGGGGTCAGTAGATAGTATATTGACTTCGGTCAACAATTTGTTTGTGCCAACAAACAAATTGATACAAATAGATACATGTAGCCAATTTCCATTGGCACTTTGGGTGGAACCTTACCAGTGTTACTGCGGCCTGCTTGCCTTAAAGAATTACAATTGGATGATACACCAATTGAAAGTGATAATTCGGACTAGGGCATTATTTAATAAAAGTGGCCCGATGCCTTTAATCCAATACCAGTGTCTGAGTCTTTATTTGGGTGGGTACGCCTGCAAAGACCTGGGTATCTGGAAACGATGGGATGGATTCAGTTTTCAAGATTTGAGTCTTTATCATAAGGTATACTCTTTTGACTCAAACAAATATCATGGTGATTCACCCAACTCATCATGGGGAATAATGACATCAACATATTCCACCCAACTTTTTTGTTCAAATGCTTTAGCTCTTCTCCATCAAGCAGTTTGAAGATGCCACTGCAACTGTTTAATAACCAGTCTGGCCTTGTGTATAAGTTCTAATTCATCATATATAGACCCAGACACCCATGTTAAATTAATTTTATGGTGTAAAGCTGATCTAAAGATTTCAAGACAACCTGTTTAATGAGGGAAATAGGGTTCACTTTTTGATATAAACTGCAGGCCAGAATTTTTTTACCATTTCCTACATTGCAAGTCACATATGATCTCCTTTCGGTAGTGGCATGCAATATTTACAACTGTAATATGCTTTGTATCCATAACCTTAAGTGCCTCAGCAACTCCTGACATTTTAGAAGCATTAATTGTATCTTTAGATAAATTTAAACCAGCCAACTTTGGTTCAAGGGTACCTTGATTGGAACAACGAACTGACATATTCGGGGCAAATTAAACAATGTAACTATGCCATAGCTTCAATATCTAAAATTTATTTAGCTCTAAACTATGATTGGTTTAGGAAATATTGATGTTCGGACATGTTGGACACCACTTCATTTATTTAGGCAGATATTGACCACTTCAGCTAAATGCTGATGATGGAACACATATAATACTTTTCTGAGGCATACAAAATATCCAGTGATGACCCTTTTTCAGTTGAATGTATTAGAATCATAGAATCATGGAATAACTGAGCTGAAAGGGGCATATGAAGCAATCAAATTCAACCTCCTGCTCAATGAAAGAATCAAATTAAAATCAGATCTGACAGATGGTTGTCCAACTGCCACATTCCTCCCCACCATCACACTAGTCCAAATACTCTCGATGGTGAGAATTCCAGATCTTGGAAAAAGTGACCATTTGTATTACAAGTCCCAGAAAGTAAAACATGATTTACAATTAAATAAATGGTATAAAGAAATTTGAAATATAGGTTTTTTTTAAATAATACATATCAATATGTATTAACTATTTTCTTTCCTGAAATATATCATTTCTTGGGAAGGTCTGCATCCTTTGTTATTGCAGAATACATATTTCACAAATGGTCTCCATATTTTCCAAAAGTGGTCAATTTTAGTCAAACCTTGTTAATTCGTTGTTCACTGCGATTTCCCATGTCTCTTTATACCATCCCTCCATTTTATAGACATAATTAGATCTCCAATTCCTTGCTATCAAGAGTCTTGAGGCAGTTAGGAAAATTGTTAATAAGTCATACATATTCTTATTTAACTTTCCATTTTCCATTTCCATGATTAATGCCTCTTTAGGAGTGATCTTATTTATTTCTGATTCAACTTTGAACCAGAAATCTCATACTTGCTTACACTCCCACCATACATGAATGTAAGTACAGTAAAACCCCTACTTATGAAAAATGTCAGTTCCATAGGCTTTTGCTTAAATTGTTTTTTTTATGTAACTCGAAGCAAACCCATAGGAAAAATGAATTTTTATGTAAATCGAAGCAAACTCATAGGGAAATGAATTTTTACATAACTCAAAGCAAACCAATAGGAAAAAGAATCTTTGTGTAACTTGAAGCAAACCAATAGGAAATCATGTACATCGGGAACTAGGTTTTGCACAAAATAATTATGTAACTTGAGGCATATGTAAGTCAGGGTTTTACTGTACCTTTCTTTTCCTGACATCACCAACAGTTATCAGATATCCACCAATCCATTTGATTTAATCTGACTGGCATTAACTACTACTTCCATATCAGTTTATGATTATGTTCTTTAATTCTTATGGATAAATTCTTCATTATTTTTAATCTCCACTTCTTGCCCCAAGATGTGTCTGTTATCTTTATTCCTAAATCTGTCTCCCATGTTTCTTTTAATATTTTCTGTGACTCAACTTCTTTATTTAGGATCTTATATAATTTGCTTACCAAACCTTTTGGTTTTGTCCTGTCTACAATTACCTGGTTTATCAACTCCTCAGAACTCGTTTAAGATCTACCTGCATCAAGTTCTTCCTTGTATTGTTTGTCCCATCTTTCTATATGTATTTGTTCATACCAATTCAGCTTTAATTTCTCATATATTTCTCTTCTGTATTGTTTATCCTTATTTTTTACTATCCAGTCTGCTATTTAATTTAATTTAATTTAATTTTTGCATTTGTATGTCGCCCAATCAGGAAACCCGACTCAGGGAGGTTCACACAATAATCATACAATATATATACAGTATAACAATACAAATATACAATATATTCAATACACAATACTCAATAATTATACAATATTCAATCCAAACAAATATTCAATATACTCAATACACAATACTCAATAATTATACAGTATACAATCAATATACAGTATTGTTCTACACTATTGTTCTAACCTGTCTATTACTTAATTCTTCTTTTACACTCACTCTATTTTGTAATGGAAATGAGTGCATTTCGTTCAGCTCCAATAAAGGGGAAATGACATGTGCAAACTTCTTCTTCACCCCCTTCAAAATAGCAACAAGTTTTTGCCGAAGTCATTTCCAATTCTATTGTTTTTAACAAATGTATCCAAAAATATTCCCCTGCCCTCACCTGTGATCTCTTTTAGCTCTATTTCTTTCCAGATTACTCTTTCCTTTGTTATCCCCAAAGGGAAGACCGTACACTGTATAATAATTCTTTATACAAGTGATTACAAACCCACCATCTCCTTATTCAGTATATCATAAGGACTTTGCTATCCTTACTTTCCTACCTCCATTACAAAAAATGTATTTATTAAGCTTTGCCATTTGTCTAGCTCTTTAATTGTCAACTTTACTGGAATCATATCAAACATAAAATTTATTATAGGGATTATTTTCATTTTACATAATGCAATCCTTCCAAACCAAGAGAGTTTCAAACTTTGGTACTTTTTCATTTTTTCTGTTATTTCTTGTCCTTTTTTCCATCAAAATTTTCTGGAATATTTACTCCTAAATATTTTAAGCTTTACTTTATCTTTATTTGGTACACCTTTTTAAATTGTTCAATTTATCCTTTAACTTTGTTGCATATGATCATTTCTTTTTTTGCTCCAATTTACTTTGTAGTCCCAATATCTCTTCAAATGTATTATGTTGGATGTGTGCCGTGAAGTGGGTTGCGCAAGTTGGATTGGGGCCGCGAAGCGGCTGGTAGGTCCCGGAGGAGACTGGTCAAGCAAAGACACACGAGGCAAGATGGAGCGAAGACCAGTGTTTAATGATGACAAATCAGAAGCATTTATGCCATTCTGGCTGCATGCATATGCATAGCGATACAGTGCGAACCCTGAATTCACACGTTATGTTTACACAAGTTAATTGGGGAAGTCTACACCAGGGGAAGTTCATTATCTAACTTAATTAACTACCGGGGTCATACATTGTTCCTCATTATCTGGGGTAAACAAGTGGCCAACATTGACTCTAGGGCTTTAAGGAATCCACAGACGCGAGATTACTTATTACATGCCTAGCAAGTTAGTCATTAGCTCTCCATTGTCTTAGCTGCCTGTCAGATCAGCTATTGATGAATTAAACTCTATCTAATATTCCGCTCCCCCAATTTCTGCCCCCTCAGACACCTGTGGCGACAAGGTGATCTTCATCACCAGGGTTCTGTCAGGGACAGTATACCAATTGCGCTCGCAGAACCCACACTCCCCCTTTATTTGTTTAATTGTACCTGACAGACGGCCCGACGTAGGAGCGGCATCAACTGATGTGGAGTGAGGACATTCTGGGGTTCTCTCCATGGGGGACACCTTGACATCAGTGAGGGAATACATTGCGCAAAACAACATATCGCTGTTCCCAGTATTATCACCCCCACAATCACCTTGAATGTCGTTTGTAGCCAATCCCATGGGAACCACAACAATAACAAATTCCACCACCCCCATGTAGCGTCTTCCTTGATATTTTTTACCAAGGTATGGAGATCTGTGAGTTGACTTTGTACCTTGCGAGAGTTGTCTGTGAGGTTAAAACAACACATACCATGGACTGACTCGCAACTCAAATGGTGTAACAGTAGGAGGTAATCGATAGCTGCTCGATTATCCAATATGGCATGGCGAAGCTCTGTCTGCTCTTGATTAAGCAGCACTATCGCCGAGGAGGTGTGGTTAATGGCTTTTGCCAAAGCGCAAGCCAATTGACCAATCCTCTGAGCGTTGCCTATGGCTAAGCCTGGCACGCCAAACAAGCTGACTGCCAAAGAAACATACTCAGCTTTACTCGGGGGGGTGTACAGAGTGGCCACATCAGCCGGTAGGACCTTGGTGACTTGAGTTCCCCAGTGCACATATGTTGAATAAGCAGTCTTGTGAAATGGGCCAAATATCCGCTTCACCAACCAGTCACCGTTCCTGATGCGCGCATCTGGGGAGTGACACACCGGGATGAGACAAGTACTGAGAAGAGAGGCAAAATTGGTGGTCTGCCTCAGGAAAAAATCGGACTGATTGGCAAGGTTTGCCAATCTTTCCCAAACGTTGTAGTGCAGCCGGGCAGAGAGATCTCCACCTGGCATCAGGTTATCTGCTTCCAGTGAAGCTGCTTGAACCCCTACCCCTGCAAGCAAGGAAAGGATCAAGATGATGGTCGTCATCAGGGAATTAGAAGTGATCTGGGACAAGGCTGCAACCAAGATGTTCTCCAGCATCGGCTCCTTGTTCTCCTGCCGAACGGTGTCCCTCCTGGCACAGGGACTTGGCCATTCCCCAGGTGATCTTCGGCGCTGTCATCTGCTGCCGTCACCTCCTCTGCTTGGCTCTCCCCATCAGGGTTAATCCCTCCATCTCCAGTATCGAATCCGGTAGTGCCTGGGTCAATGAGGCTTGACACACCGGGCTGGAATCCAGATGATGCCTGTAGGAGACATAATTGCAGCATACCCTCTTCCCCATGTTATGAGTGGCACTGGGCCCTTCCAAGAAGGATCCGGTGGCACTCGGTAATGCACCATCGGGCCCGGGAGAGCCTCCGTGTGACGAAAGTGCTTCTCCTGCGGAGTGTAATCCGAAAAAACATTGAGGTGATTGTACGTAAACAATACCTTGTTCAGACAATGCTGTGCCTGACCCTGATTTTTGGGGAGGGCTAGTTCCCCCCTTTCTGTTTGTTTGTCAATGTAGGACTTGAGCATCTGATTCACTCACTCCACAATCGCTTGCCCTTGCGGATTGTATAGAATGCCAAAAGTATGCTTTGATATCCCAGGTGGCCATGAACGTGGCCAGCTGCCTGGAGCTATAAGCCGGGCCGTTATTGGTCTTCACGTGCTGTGGTTGGCCCATGGCTGCAAAGCAGAAGAGGAGATGCTGCTCCACATGGGAAGCCATTTCTCCCTTCTGAGCTATAGCCCAAACGAACTGTGAAAAAGTGTCAATGCAAACGTGCATGTACTGCCATCTGCCAAACTGCGGAACGTGTGTGACATCCATCTGCCACACCTGGTTGACCTCTGTCCCTCATGGATTGACCCCCCACAAGGGCCCCCCCACTGCCCCTGCACAATGTGGGCAGGAACGGTCTATGCCCTGGGCTTGGGAAAGTGGCAGGTTGAGCTGCCGTGTAAGTGCTTTGGCATTTTGATGGAAAAATGCATGACTTTGAATCGGAGTCGTGAAGACTCCCAAAACTGACCTTTGCTGAATTTCCTTTGCGGCCGCATCAGCTCTACTATTGCCCGTGGAAATCGGGCCAGGTAAATCCTGGTGGCTTCTAATGTGGGCGATATAGAGTGCTTCGGTGCGGTTCCGCAAATGAAATTGAGTCCTGAGGAAAAGACCTAACAAATTTTTGTCTATCGCGGGAGTGATGTACGCTCCCGGTAGACTGTGAAGCAAATTCCGGACATACTGGCTGTCAGTTATGATATTTAAGCATTCCTTGGCAAAGGTGTGCAAGGTGAGGTTCACTGCTGCCAATTCCGCCCTCTGCGCGGATTTCTGCGGAAGAGTCAGAAGCGTGCACCAAGCCTGTCCCTCTTGCCAAGTAAGAACACCATATGTACGACCCCCATCAGTGAAAACTGTCCTAGCCCCCTGAAGTGGAACCAGGGACATTAGCTCCCACAAACTGACTGTCTGCGTTTGAAGCGAGACGAGTCTGGGGTGTTTCAGCAAATGGTATGCCAAACATCCAGTGAATCCTTCCAATGCAATCGTAAGTGAGTCACCGAGCTGCATCAGCTGCTGAATTTGATCTTTTGTGAATGGGACCATGATTTTCGCTAAATCGTGCTCTGAGATATCCCTTGCACTCAGCCTTCCTCGGTAAATCACCGTGGAGACCAGTTCCTGTGGAGGAACGATGTTTCGGGAAGAGGTGTGCTGTAAATACCCCCATTCCACAATACTTGCCCCTTGCTCGGAGTCTACCCCTAGAGCTCTGGTGAACATGGTTCCCGTCCGGACTATATACAGGTTTAGAACAGGAGCATATGGCCCCTGACTAATCCTGTCCACCCATTTCTGGCTGAGAACTTGGTTGACCTTTTCGGGAGTCAAGCGAGCCTCTCGCGGAATGTGTATCCGGTCTGCCGGCTGCTTACCTAGCGTTAGCAGCGAGAAAAGTGGCTTCAGGAGTTCTGTATCTAGCCTGAAATACAGTCTAGCCCAGTTGATATTCCCCAGAATCTGTTGCAACTCTACAAGGGTGACTGACTCTTTGAGATTGATCTGTGGCAAAACTGGTGCCGCGAAAGAACAGAGAAGCCGATGGCCCAAGTATGAGAAGGGCTCGGTCCTCTGAACTTTCTCCAGGGCAATGAGTAACCCTTTCTCCCCCAGAGTGGTCTGGAGGTCTTTAAATATTTCGCTGCCGAGTTGCGGCGCTGCAACCAAGATGTCATCCATAAAATGACACACTAAGACTGTGGGGTGAAGGTTTCAAAACTTTTCCAGTGTGTTGTGAACGTAAATTTGGCACAGGGTGGGCGAGTTGGGCATCTCCTGTGGCAAAAATTTTCACGCATAACGTTGCATGGTTCACGACTGGCACCGTAAAAGCAAACCTTTCCCGATCCCTTACTTCTAAAGGGATGGTATAAAAACTATCTTTTAAGTCTACAACCAAGATCTCCCAACCCTCGGGGATCATGTTCAGATTCGGAATGCCGCATTGAAGTGGACCCATTGGCTGGATACATTTATTGATCTCTCTTAGATCGTGAAGGAGTGATTCGGGTGATTCGCCAGTTGCGCACGCTCCTGGACCGGGGCTCCTTGCTTATGGTCACCCATGCTCTGGTCACTTCCCGACTAGATTATTGTAATGCGCTCTACATGGGGCTGCCCTTGACGACCATTCGGAGGCTGCAGCTGGTCCAGAATGCGGCAGCCCGGGTGGTGATGGGATGTGGGTGATATGCCCATGCCTCACCGCTACTTCGAGAGCTGCACTGGTTACCAGTTTGTCTCCGGGTGCAATTCAAGGTGCTGGTTTTGACCTTTAAAGCCCTATATGGCAGTGGGCCAGGATACCTTAGAGACCGCATCATCCCAAGAGTGTCTGCCCGTCCAACCAGAGCGGACCGGAGGGGCTCTCTAATAGTGCCATCAACTAGGGGTGCACATCTGTCCAGCACCCGAAGGAGGCCTTCTCTGTGTCTGCACCAACTCTCTGAAACCTCCTGCCAACAGATCTAAGACTTCAAAGAGAATTGCTGCCCTTCAGGAAAGGATTGAAGACCTGGCTGGCAGGGCAGGTGTGGGGCCCGAATGGGAACACGGTCCCCGCCTGCTGGCTTATGTAAACCATTAAGAACTCTCTCTTCTTCTTTTTATAGTGGGTGGGATGGGTGGGTGGGATATGGGTCTTTTAAAGTGTTTTTATGTGTTTTTAGAATTTGTTGTAATGCCGCCCTGAGTTGGGTTCTACCTGAGTGGGCGGCATATATAAATATGACTATTAAATTAAATTAAATTAAATTAAGGAGTTGCCACTTCCCTGACTTCTTTTTTATAACGAATATGGGCAAATTCCAGGGACTGGTGGACCGTTCTATATGTCCTGCGTCTAGCTGTTCTTTGACCAGCTGTTTCAGGGCGACTAATTTCTCCCCTACTACCGGCCATTGCTCTACCCAGACTGGCATGTTGGTAAGACATTTAAGTGGTAAAGCCATTACCCGAAGGTAAGAGTGGCACGGTACTGCTGTAGAATGTCTCACCCCAGAGGTTGACGTGCACATCCAAAAGGTGCGGCCGGATGACCGCTGTGCCGTCAGCTTCGGGGATCATGACTTCTACCCAATCTTGGCTTCTAAACGCTTCCTGAACACCGCCTACCCCCACACATCGGAGACCAGCTCGAGAGCCCACTCACACGGCCACTTACTCTGGCTGACCATGCTGACATCAGCTCCGGTATCTAATAATCCGTCAAAAGGTTTTTTATTTAAAAATACCTTTATGACTGGCTGCTGCTTCCACTCTATGTTGGTTTCCACTGCCACTAAGACCTGGTATCCTTGTACTGCCCCTTTCGTGCTCAAGCGGTTTGCCGATCCGGACTCTGAGCTGTCCCTGAGCCTTTCCTGGCTACCTGCTGGCGAGTGACAAGGAACCATGATCAGTTGTGCTAACGTGTCTCCCTTGTGAATGGTTTGGGGTAGGTGTGTCCAGAGTTGAACCTGGAGTACACCCGAAAAATTGGAGTCAATGACTCCCAGAATCACTAGGATTCCTCGCGTTCCTGCAATACTACAGGGCAAAACTAAACCTACATAGCCTTTAGGCAGGGGTTCCATGCACTGGGAATTGACCAGATAGACTGTGCCTGGCAAGTCACATGTGACTTCTGACTGGCAAGTCAAATCTAGTCCCGTACTGCCCTTAGGTCTGGCCTGCACCTCCGGAATGCAGGGAATGTGACTGGAATTTAATCCAGCTCTGGCTCTCCCAGAGCGATTGTGGTCTCTGTTTGGACCGGGGCCAGAGACAAGACTGCACTCCAGTTTTCCGAGTTCAGGCAGTTCCTGGCCCAGTGGAAGCCCTAATTGCATAGTGGACATGGGGTGGTCGGAGCTTTGGGATGACCCGCGTTTTGGCCGTTACCCTTCTTGGATCGGCATTCTCTAGTGAAATGACCGATCTTGCCATAAGTGTGACATGCTCCTTTGGTCTTGCCTTTGAATTTCCTACCGCCTTGCACCGCCGCTGCCAACAGACCCTTTTTGTAGGAATCGGTACCAACATCGGCACAAGCCCTAATCATGTCGGTAAGAGTCAGATCGGGACGATTGCCCAGTGACTGCAAGATTTTACGGCAGTCAAGGTTGCCGTTGTCTTTCGCCAGCTTCATCATAAGCTCCTGTTGGGTTTGCTCGTTGTCTATCTGCCTACTGACTGCTTCCTCCAATCTGTTGATAAAGTCCATGTAGGACTCCTGGGTGCCCTGTTTGACTGCTGTGTAATTTTTGGCTGCTTTGCCAGCTGCTGGGACCTTGAGATAAGCCCTAAAGTCTGTCTCAGCCACCAAATGGAGTGTGGCGAGAGGCAAGGTGATCTGCGCATCGACGGATTCGAACTGGCCTGACCCATATAGCTGGTCAGGAATTACTGCTCCTCCCATCCTGGCAGCCCTTGCCTGGGCTTCGAGTTGATACTCGCTGTCCCATAGCAAATACTGGCTGGGGTTGAGCATCATTCTCATGATGGCTTTCCAGTCGTATGGAATGAGCATCATTGTTTTGCACACTTGCTGAAGTGTGCCCCTAGTGAAGTGACTCTGGAGTCCTGTCTCTGTGATTGCCTTCCGTATTGCCATGAGCAACTTGTACGGAACCGGCAAATGGGTTGTTTGCTGCTGACCCGTGAGGGCATCTACCTCTACGTGGACTGGGCATATCTGCCTAAATTCAGCTAGTTCTTCCGCTGACAACTCCCCCTTACTGGTTTCTTCCTCTACCAAGCACTGGATGGAACTCTTGGCTGTCTGGGAACTTTTAGCTATATGGGGAACCCCAGCATTTCCCATACCTTGCATTCCTTCAGTGACATCTGCAGCTGTCACTGAGGGAAAGCTCCCTATGCTGCCCTGCTTGAACTGATGGATAGAGAACCATCGGGGCTGATGGTTCCGACTGCGCTGGGGGGTTCTCGGTCTCTATCCGGACTGGGTCTACCTCTGCTATGAGCTTCTTACACTTGCTCCATGTGCTGATTATCTTAGCTGGGGCTCTAGGTTCTTGCCTAATGCAGGTTCCTATCCTATCCCAAAGTTGGAGACTAAGCATGCCTGTTTCTGGATAAAACAGACAATGTTCCCCCAAGTACACCAAAAGATCTGCTAACTGGGCGCTGTGCATGCGTGTACGATTTACCCTGGCCAGGGCCTTGAGTTCCATTAAGTGAACTCTCTGGTTAGTGGTCGGACATTGTTGCTGCAGACAAGTCCCCATATTACCTGCCGGTCCTTTGAAGTTTCTTCCTCGGGATGAGTCAATGCGTCTGAGTCAGGTAACTGGTTTGGCGTGACGTCCCTCTGGGTAGGACTCGGAACGTGGACTACGGCCACAGGCCCTCAGTGGCCTCTGCGATGGAGTCAGGGTTCACAGCCGACCCTGAGCGGAACGTGTTTCTGCCGAGCAAGATGCCTCAGAGCTTTGGAGCATGCTCTGCCTCTGGAATGCCTCACCGCGTAGCTGTCACTCGGATCGGATGGCTTTCCGACCGGAGCTGCTGTGCTGTCCTCTGGGAAGACTCGGACATGGTTCTGGAGTAGAACCGGACCAAGGAGATCACTTACTCACAAGTAGATCATGTCGGGGTCACCATATGTTGGATCTGGGCTGCGAAGCGGGTTGTGCAAGCTGGATTGGGGCCTCGAAGCGGCTGGTAGGTCCCGGAGGAGACTAGTCAAGCAAAGACACATAAGGCAAGATGGAGTGAAGACCAGTGTTTAATGAAGACAAATCAGAAGCATTTATGCCATTCTGGCTGTGTGCATATACATAGCGATACAGTGCGAACCCTGACTTCACACATTATGTTTACACAAGTTAATTGGGGAAGTCTACACCAGGGGAAGTTCATTATCTAACTTAATTAACTACCGGGAACATACATTGTTCCTCGTTATTGGGAGTAAACAAGTGGCCAACATTGACTCTAGGGCTTTAAGGAATCCGCAGACGCGAGATTACCTATTACATGCCTAGCGAGTTAGTCATTAGCTCTCCATTGTCTTAGCTGCCTGTCAGATCAGCTATTGATGAATTAAACTCTATCTAATATTCCACTCCCCCAATTTCTGTCCCCTCAGGAACCCATGGCGACGAGGTGATCTTGATCACCGGGGTTCTGTCAGGGACAGTATACCAATTGCACTCGCAGAACCCACAGTATTTAAGTGTTGTTTTATTCTATCCATAGTTTCAAGAGGATCCTTTATTATGAGCAATGAACTGTCTGCATATAAATTTAATTTTGTACCCTCAATACACTCAATTTTTAAATCTGCTCAATTGCATTGGCTAAAAATTCAATTACCATTATGAACAGTATCAGTGATAACGGGCATTCTTGCCGAGTTTCTGCTCTTAATTCAATCCTATTTGATATTGTTGAATTAATTTTAATTTAGCATAGCTGTTTTTATATAATTGATTAATGATGCCTCAAAATCTTTCCCCAAATCCTATTTCTTTAATTAATATCTTTATTGTATCCCATTGTACCAAATCAAATATTTTGTATATGTCCAGGGACATGATTCCTACTTTACTTTTTTCTCGATTCACTTGTATTATTAAATATATTGTCCTCATTAGATCCGGCATGGATTTATTTTTCATGAATATACTGTTGCTATTAATGAATGGATAATATGTAAAGAAAAATTGAAAAAAGGGGAAGGGGAATCCTAGAATCCCTCATATATCAGAGTCGCTGGCAAGGCAAGACATTCTGGGAGCTGTAGTCCCAAAGAAGAGTAACTTGTCCATTCCCTTGAGTCTAAACCTTACCCATTCCTTTGCACTGGGAAAAGTGCATCAAATGGGGCAATTGTTTGATCACAGTGTGCACCAATATGATCATGCAACCCTTTTGCCATTCTTGATAGTCATTCCATAGTGAATTATCCTACCATAGTTTAATACCCACTCTTGCCTGTTTACTTTCTTCCCACCTGCCACAGCAATACGTCTCTGTTTAATTTCTCCACTGTGTTTGCAAAAGGAATGCTTATTTGAAAATACATCACTGACATATAAAATGTTCTTGTTTTATTACAGGTATCATAACATTGTACAGAAGCTCTGTTATGCTAAGTGTTCAATGTACCTAAAGTCACTAATTATATATTGTTTACGCAGTACTATAAATCAAAGCATTTCACCGAGACCTCTTGCAGCAGGATCTTGGGAACAGGTATCCTCTATTTGCAATTTGGAACACAGCCTGAAATATCTGACCCTGACAGCAGTAGTTGTTTAGCCCTTACCATTATTTGACATTGTTTTCCTCTCGGTTAAATTATCCCTTTGGTATCAAGTATTAGCCAGGACTTTATAATGATTAAAGTACCACATGATGAGCAATAATCATGGGTCAGGAAGGGTGTGTGTGTGTGTGTGTGTGTGTGTGTGTGTGTGTGTGTGTGTGTGATCTTCCTAGAACACATTTCTACAACTTGATGCCTTTCAGATGTGCTAGACTACAAATCCATACCTGTCAAGTTTCGGGAAATTTCTGTCAAATAAGGGAAATTTCCTGGCCAAAACAGGCAACTGGACAGCTATGCTTATCCTTTGCTGGCCTCCAGTCTAACTCCAGTCTAATTGCAGTCTAGCTAATATGGGATGATGGCGGGAAATACAGGGGTTTGACATAAATTTTCTGAAACTTGACAGGTATGTACAAATCCTATGTGTCTGAGAATGGTAACAGTTATAGCCCAGCTGTTCAGTTTACACCAATGTTTCCCAACCTTTGGTTTTTAGATTTCAATTCCTAGAAGCCTACATCATTTCCCCAAGTTACTGATCAGCCAATGAGGCTTCCGGGAATTTACATCCCTCTGTGTGGCATATGCCCCGTGTTGGGAACCACACAGTGCACCTACCATGGCCCCTGGCATGATACTGAAAAATGTAGCTACCATGGCATCCTGTCAAGTGTATCTTTATAGGATCTAACTATTTGTCAATGCTTGCTCTCCATTCTTATTCATGCACCCTAGTAATGTTTCAAGCACCTAAATGCTCAGGATTTGTATAAAGGTGAGCAGTATCTGGATAAAGGTGAATTGTTAGAGGAACTTTCAAAATATGTGTGTTTCTTCATAATGGCAGCAGAAGGAAGGTTCTGAAAAGGATTTTAGAAAGTAAAATGGGCAGATTTATGCACCAGTGCAGAATATTTTGAGACTTTAGCTCTTAAAAAACTAGGTTTCAATATACAGTTTTACCACATACAACAATTTTAACCTGTTCCACGGGGCTCGTTGTTGTACGAAACAATTGCTATACGATACATGCATCGTATAGCGATTTTCCCTATGGGATGCATCATACAATGTTTTTTTTTTTTTTGCTAAGTGGTTTTTCCCATTGAAAAATTGTTGTACGATTTTTTCCATAGAGATAATTGTTATGTGGGACACCATTCCCCCCAAAAAACAACAACAACAACAACACCTTAATTGTTATGCGATTTTGTTGTTATACGGGGTGATTGTTATATGAGGTTCCACTGTATGTGAATGCAACTTGGTTGGTGGTGCTAAATAAGGGTTGCCATCACTTTTTTGGAAAGTTTCCTCTCTACTACATGTCAGGTGGGTAAAACATAGTCCTCTTTATGTCAGGAAGTGTGGAAAACTAGAGACAGAAGCAGACATTACAGATAACCTGTCAGTAGAGTTATAAAAGCACATTAATACTATAGAGCAGGGGTGCCCAAACTTTTTGGACCGTGGGCCACTCATGTGGTCTAGCGGGCCAGACATGTGGTTTAGCAGGCTGGTCATGTGGTTTAGCAGACTGGTCATGTGGTTCCTCCCACCAGAAGCAGAAGTAAAACAGCCCTTGCCATCTTTTTTGCAACAGGATGAGATAGATTTATTTAGGCTGCCATTTTTTCCACTTAAACCAGGGGTGCCCAAACTATGATCTGTGGGCTGGATCTGGCCCATGATGCCAATTCATCTGGCCCATGCTGCCCTTGTCACTCCTGGAAGTAGAAGTAAAACACACCCATCTGTGTTTTACTTCCATTGCCAGAAATGACAAGGGCAGTGCGGGCTGGATGAATTGGCATCGGGGGCTGGATCTTCATCAAAGGTCATAGTTTGGGCACACCTGCTATAGAGTGGTGACTGAGTAAGTCTTCCTGTGTCTCTAAAAGCAGATATCAAAGGACTTCTATGCTTAACCTCTGAGGACAAATCACCAAACAAAGCAAACAAACTTGCTTAAACCTGGAAGAAGGAAAAATTCATTCTATGATGCTCACACAAGTTAAGAAACTCCTTTTTTTGTCACGGGCTAAGAATTATTTCCAGCTATCTGCCCCTCAGTGGAAAACATGGCCCTCTCCATGCTACACTACACCTTTTGAAGTTCGCCAGTTGATATGACTAATCTTTTTTTTTTAATGAAAGCCCCAATATTTTCCAATTCTTTAATTAAAAACTTGAGATAAAAAAGAATTGTGGGTAGCTAAAGCAAAACTGATAGAAATCATCTAAGGACATTTTCACCAAGGGAGCCCAGCAGGAAAAGTACAGTATAGCATTGATTTTCCATCACAGATTCTGGAAAAGTTTGTCCCTATCCCTTTGCTAGTAAGAAAAGATGCTACACTAGGGTGTGGGGATCACTTGACATCTGCATCTCAATCTTCCCAGCATCTCAATCTTCCCAGGCCACAAGTAAATTTATATGAGAAGAAAGAGCAGAACTTCGAGAAGGTTTTTGGACTTTTAAAACTACAAATTCCCAAATCCCACTGCCAACATAGTCACTGAACATACTGGCTGTAGGATTCTAGGAGCTGTAGTCCAAGAAAATAATTTTTCCTCGAGGATGAGGTATTGGTAGGGATTATTTTGTGAATACTGTCACAATTACTTGGAGCCATTTAAATCAACTAATTATAAGAAGTTAGAACTTTTAAAGATATTCTATTTAATCACTCACAAAATCTCAACAATGTCTGCAGATGCAGTGAAACACTCATGGTTCTTTAATTTCAATATTCATGTTGGGTGAGAGTTTTATTGGGCCAATGGGAAATGACACTAAGAAGTTTGCAAGCTTTTGAGATCACAGATCTCTTTATTTGTATCAGAGCACTACACAGTTTGAAAATAGATGAAATATAGATAATATTTGAAATAAATTAAAATAATAAAATAATTGGACAGTTTTAAACCAGAAGCAGTCTACTTCAATCACATTATCTTGGCCATTTACTAGGTCTTCTTTTGTACACATGGTGGGATATAATTTGCATGCACATAAATACTGCATTGATTTGAATTTCTCCACATTCACAGAAAAATTGTCCTATATCCAAGCAGGCCTATTTTACTTAATTATTCTTTGTTCTTTCTTTTTTGCTTTGATGTCTATTAAGTAGCTTCCAGGTAGTCCAGCCAGAACTTTGTCCTGTTGGGAGACACTCCTCAGTATTTATCCTGTTGACAAGGTGTGTTGTACATTAGAAATAAGAACCCAACTAGGAAGGCCATTGGACCATTAGATGACAATGGAAGACAAGGGGTTATTAAAGAGGAAACAGAGATTGCAGAGAAACTCAATGAATTCTTTGCTTCAGTATTCACTGAAGACAGAGACCACATGCCCAAAACAGAGCCTATCTTCATAGGGAGGAAAACCGAAGAATTAAGCCAGATAGAAATAACCAGGGAGGAGGTCCTTGCATGTCTTGCTCAACTAAATGCTAACAAATCACCAGGACCAGATGGCATCCATCCACGAGTTCTCAGGGAACTTAAAGATGAAATTGCTGATCTCCTAGCCAAAATATATAATCTTTCCCTCAAATTAGGCTTTGTGCCTGATGACTGGAAGGTAGTGAATGTAACACCAATTTTCAAAAAAGGATCCAGGGGTGATCCAGGAAATTACCGACTGGTCAGTTTGATATGTGTTTCAGGTAAAGTGATGGAAATCATCCTAAAAGAGAATTTATAGGCACATAGAAGAGAAGGCGCTGCTAAAGGAGAGCCAACATGGTTTTTGCAAGGGCAAATTGTGCCTCACTAATCAGTTGGAATTTTTTGAGAGTGACAACAATCATGTGGATAAGGGGGATCCAGTTGACATTGTTTATCTGGACTTTCAGAAGGCTTTTGACAAGGTCCCACACCAAAGGCTCTTGAATAAACTTCCCAGTCATGGAATAAAGGGACAGGTCTTGTTCTGGATCAGCAACTGGCTAAGGGACAGGAAATAGAGGGGAGCACTAAATGGACACTTCTCCAAGTTGAGGGAAGTAAAGAGTGAGGTCCCCCAAGTTTCAGTACTGCTTCTCAACCTCTTCATAAATGATCTAGAAATAGGAGTAAATAGCAAGGTAGCCAAATTTGCTGATGACACTACAGGGTAGTGTCACAGTTTCACTACAGGGTAGTGAAAACTGTGAGATATTTTGAGGAGCTCCAGAGGAATCACTGGGGGAGTGGGCAAACCAGTGGCAAATGAGCTTCAAAACTGGTAAGTGCAGAGTGTTGCACGTTGGGGCAAAAAAACCCCAATTACATTTATAAACTGATGGGGCCTGAACTCTCTGTGACAAACCAGGAAAGGGACTTTGGTGTCCTGGTGTCAACCCAGTGTGCCTCATCAGTGAAAAAAGCAAACTCAATGCTAGGGATCATTAGGAAGGGTATAGAAAATAAGTCAGCAAGTGTCATTTTGCCTCTTTATAAATCTATGGTGAGGCCCCATCTGGAATACTGTGTACAGTTCTTGTCACCATACCTCCAGAAAGATATTATGGAGCTGGGAAAAGTGCAGAGGAGGGCAACCAGAATGATTAGGGGACTGGAACACCTTCCTAACTATCTGAGGCTGCAACGGAGCTGGAATACTTAGCAATAGATAAGAATATTGATATTATTGGTATCACTGAAACCTGGTGGACGGATGATAACCAATGGGATACAGTTATCCCAGGCTACAAACTGTACAGGAAGGATAGGAAGGGGCAAACGGGAGGTGGTGTGGCCTTGTATGTCAAAGAAGTGATAAAATCGTATGAATTGAAATATCTAGGTGATTTAGAGTCACCATTAGAAGCTCTGTGGGTAAGAGTACCAGGCCACAAGGATGGTCTAACAGTAGGCATATACTATCGGCCTCTGACCCAAACTCTTGAGGGAGACTGGCAGTTGGAGAATGTTGTAAAGGAGGCATCCAAGAAGGGAAGCCTGGTTATAATGGGGGACTTCAATTACCCTCACATAGACTGGGTGAACTGTTGTTCAGCACATGATAAAGAGATAAAGTTCCTAGATATGCTAAATGATTGTTCCCTGGGACAGATTGAAGACCCAACTAGAGGTACAAGAATCCTTGACTTGATCCTGAGTAATACTCAGGATCTGGTGCAAGATGTTAATGTGACTGATCCAATAGGGAACAGTGACCACAAATCAATTATGTTTAACTTGATCATAGACTGCAAGTCACTGATAAAATCAAACACAGAGACCTTAAATGTTCAAAAAGGAAATTTCCCAAAGATGAGGAAACTAGTAAAAAAAGAAACTGAAAGGGAAAATTGAGAGAGTCCAAACACTCCAAGAGGCATGGAGGTTGTTTACAAAAACAATAACAGAGGCCCAATTGGAATGCATACCCAAAAGGAAAAAGGGCACTGCCAGGTCCAAGAGGACTCCGATGTGGCTTACAGGAGCTGTTCGGGAAGTGATCAAGAGCAAGAAAAGCTCATTTAGAAGATGGAAGGCTTGTCCGAATGAGGACAGCAGGCAGAAACATAAATTCTGGCAGAACAAATGCAAGGCAACAATCAGGAAAGGAAAGCAAGACTTTGAGGAGCGTATAGCTAAAAATACTCAGAGAAATAACAAAGACTTCTTTAAGTACATTAGAAGTAAGAACCCAACTAGGAAGGCCATTGGACCATTAGATGACAATGGAAGGCAAGGGGTAATTAAAGAGGAAACAGAGATTGCAGAGAGACTCAATGAATTCTTTGCTTCAGTATTCACTGAAGAAGACAGAGACCACATGCCCAAAACAGAGCCTATCTTCGTAGGGAGGGAAATCGAAGAATTAAGCAAGATAGAAATAACCAGGGAGGAGGTCCTTGCATGTCTTGTTAAGCTAAACACTAACAAATCACCAGGACCAGATGGCATCCATCCACGAGTTCTCAGGGAACTTAAAGATGAAATTGCTGATCTCCTAGCCGAAATATATAATATTTCCCTCAAATCAGGCTTTGTGCCTGATGACTGGAAGGTAGCGAATGTAACACCAATTTTCAAAAAAGGATCCAGGGGTGATCCAGGAAATTACCGACCTGTCAGTTTGACATGTGTCCCAGGTAAAGTGATGGAAACCATCCTAAAAGATAGAATTAATAGGTACATAGAAGAGAAGGCGCTGCTAAAGGAGAGCCAACATGGCTTTTACAAGGGCAAATCATGCCTCACTAATCTGTTGGAATTTTTTGAGAGTGTCAACAAACATGTGGATAAGGGGGATCCAGTTGACATTGTTTATCTGGACTTTCAGAAGGCTTTTGACAAGGTCCCACACCAAAGGCTCTTGAATAAACTTACCAGTCATGGAATAAAGGGACAGGTCTTGTCCTGGATCAGCAACTGGCTAAGGGACAGGAAACAGAGGGTAGCACTAAATGGACACTTCTCCAACTGGAGGGAAGTAAAGAGTGGGGTCCCCCAAGGTTCAGTACTGTGACCCCTGCTTTTCAACCTCTTCATAAATGATCTAGAGGTAGGAGTAAAAAGCAAGGTAGCCAAATTTGCTGACGACACTAAATTATACAGGGTAGTGAAAACTGTGAGAGATTGTGAAGAGCTCCAGAGGGATCTCTTGACACCGAGGGAGTGGGCAAAACATTGGCAAATGAGCTTCAACATCAGTAAGTGCAGAGTGATGCACGTTGGGGCAAAAAACCCCAATTACATTTAGAAACTGATGGGTTCTGAACTCTCTGCGACAAACCAGGAAAGGGACCTTGGTGTCCTGGTGGACAGCTCAATGAAGATGTCAACCCAGTGTGCCTCAGCAGTGAAAAACGCAAACTCAATGCTAGGGATCATTAGGAAGGGTATAGAAAATAAGTCAGCAAGTGTCATTTTGCCTCTTTATAAATCTATGGTAAGGCCCCATCTGGAATATTGTGTACAGTTCTGGTCGCCATACCTCCAGAAGGATATTATGGAGTTGGAGAAAGTACAGAGGAGGGCAACCAGAATGATTAGGGGACTGGAACACCTTCCTTACCATCTGAGGCTGCAACGGTTGGGCCTTTTCACTCTTGAACGACGGCGTCTAAGAGGTGACCTGATTGAAGTTTATAAAATCATGCGCGGTGTGGACAAAGTAGATAAGGAAAAACTGTTTTCACTATCGCACAACACTAGAACTAGGGGACACTCCATGAAACTTTTGGGTACTAGTTCTCAAACAAATAAGAGTAAGTACTTTTTCACCCAGAGGATTACTGGTCTATGGAACTCCCTGCCAGAAGAAGTGGTGACAGCTGTCAGTCTTGACAGCTTTAAGAAAGGATTAGACAAGTTCATGGAGGACAAGTGTATCAATGGCTATAATTATGGCTACCTAAGGACAACCTCCGGGTTGGAGAGATAGGCAGGATATCTCTCAATGCCATTTCCAGGGAATCCTAAGCAGGTGAAGGCATCTCCTTGGGAATACCCTGAAGGAAATGGTGAGCCACTGTGTGAGACAGAATGCTGGACTGGATGGGCTGTGGCCTGTTCCAGCAAGGCTGTTCTTATGTTCTTTTGTTCTTATGTAACGGTTGGGCCTCTTCACTCTTGAATTATGGCATTTAAGAGGTGACCTGATTGAAGTTTATAAAATCATGCACGGTGTGGACAAAGTAGACAAGGAAAAACTGTTTTCCCTATTGGACAATACTAGAACTAGGGGGCACTCCATGAAACCTTTGGGTACTAGTTCTCAAACAAATAAGAGAAAGTATTTTTTCACCCAGAGGATCACTGGTCTATGGAACTCCCTGCCAGAAGAAGTGGTGACAGCTGTCAGTCTTGACAGCTTTAAGAAAGGATTAGACAAGTTCATGAAGGACAAGGGTATCAATGGCTATAATTATGTATACCTAAGGACAACCTCTTTGTTGGAGAGATAGGCAGGATATCTCTCAGCGCCATTTCCAGGGAATCCTAAGCAGGTGAAGGCATCTGCTTGGGAATACCCTGAAGCAAATGGTGAGCCACTGTGTGAGACAAATGCAACAAAAAATCTTAACTTTTGAAGTAGAATGATAAGCATTTCTGTTAGTCCACATTCTTTAATAAGGAGATAGAGCTTTTTGAGCAGCAAACAACATCACATGCCACTATAAAGTTGACAAATGCTGCTTCAGTTTTTTATGCATTTCAAAACCATCTTCTATATTTGGCTTCATATACTTTACTTGATACCTGATTAACTTTCTTTCCCTCTTTCTCTCTTACAAATTCAAAATGTAAATAGTAAAACTGGATGACTTAAACATCCCCTGAACATATGCTGAAATTGGAATTCTTAGATAAGTGGATGACCTCAAAAAATAATCTGTAAAAGCTTTTATGTGTATATCCCTGTCAGATTTGATAAATGGCTCCCTCAAGATGCTGAATATTTATGGAACATGTTCCATTTGCAAAGGTTGGTTTTATTTTGTTCTGTTTGGGACTTTTAACTAACACATCATGATCACAGAGAAAAGACAAGTGACTTCAGATACTGCTTTCCGTTCCACTCCCATCTTTTTGTTTGGCATGCTGTTTAGTGACTGCTGAAATTTAAACTGGTTCCAGTGCTTCGTGGCACAAGCCCTCCAATATCCTATTGATACTCTGCATACATTTTCCATCAATAATCTGTCTTCTGCTATTATTCTTGAAATCTTCCTCTGTTCCAAGAATCTATTTGAAAACTTTGTCTCAGCAAAAGAGGAAACCAGGGAAGTAATTTGCTTTGGGATAGGAAAACTTGCAGTCATTAACAGGATGAAAGTGACTAGGCTGGAGGCTGCTCACTATAAACATGTGAATACTCTCACAGCCACTACCTCTCCTCAAGGTCTAGTAACTTTATCTTGGCTGAGGACTTACCTGGGATACTTTGTTACCTCTGGCCAGATGATATTTCCACAGTTTCATGTATGGAAATCATGTATGGACGAGTCAGAGTGCTGCTATCTTCTTCAGCATGAGTAATGGGATAGTATTCTCCAGTGTCCATGAGGGAGAAAGCAAACTTAAGAGCAGCCAATTAGGCTACAGTGGTATACATAGGTCTACCTTACAACAGCTTACTACCCATCACTCAGAATCTTCAGCCCAATACAGGCTACTTCATTCTGCCTTGGGGTGAAATAAACAGCTTATGGAGAAATGCAAAAAGTTGAACAATTTCAGTTTTTGTTTGTTTGCTGACAGAAGGGGGAAGAACCAGATGGGAATGAGGCATATATGTCCCTTATCTGGGAATGAAGTGAAATCAAGGTCAGTTGTCCAGTCTAGTAGAAGGAAATCAACTCAAATAGGTACAAAATGGGTGGATTACAAAGGGAACTTCCACATAATTCAACTCTCATTCAATACAAATGTTATGTATGTACAATGTTGCTGTAAGAAATGTATGAATGTAACCTGACCATAATTCCAATGTAGCCCAGCTGTTAAAGGAACGCGAGTTAGCTGCCCATAGAGGGCAGCTGCGAGCGTTCAACTCACATGGTTCTCATTCCTCAAATCACCGGCAGCCACGGGAATCCTCCCGCACGATCAAACAACTACAGAAGAGGGGCGTGACTTGGGACGACGTCACGCCGGTAGCAGCCAATGAGCTACCGTGTAGCAAGATTCAAATGCATTGTGCTAATGTATATAATGTGATGTATCTCCGCCATTACCACATGTTCAGCCTGATCATCAACCAATAAACCTGTGTTAGTCCTTACTGCGACTCCTTCTTTGTCTTCCGTGCAAGACACTAAAACAAAATTAATATTACAAGTAACAAATAGAATCATTTTAGTTATCCTTTCTACCACTCATTGTAGCTTTTCAAGATGCCGTACATTCAGACTACACTCATCACTAGGCCAGTATATGGGTCCCTCAATTATGTCTTGTGGCCAATTCATAGTTTTGGAACATATTACCATCTGGACCAGTGCAATTTTACAATCCACCCCATTAGATTTGTGCCCTGAATCTGAGTGACGTTATCCTCCTTTGGAAGGATCAGGTTCACAGTTGAGTGTTATTCTTAATCCATCATTTAAAAAACAAAACAGCTGCCCTGGTTGCGCAGTGGCTAAGCTGCTGCACTGCAACCAAAAGGTTGCGAGTTTGAACCTGACCAGAGTTCAAAGTTGACTCATTCTTCCATCCTTCTGAGGTTGGTAAAACGAGTACCTAGTATGTTGAGGCAAATGCTAATTAACTTGCAGACTATCTCCTCTCTGGCCACTGGTGGGGGATCGGAGGTGTCGATGAGGCCTCCAGACACCGATCAGTATATGTGACCCCTCCCTCAGTCCGTTGGTAGGGGCCCAGAGGTGTGATTGCTTTGCTTTTGCTTTGGTTTCAACTGGCAATATGCACAAACATGCTGATAATTTTTTAAAAATAAAATAAATTAAGTGATGCATTACATCACTGATGATCCAGAAGACTTTAAACAATTATTTCACTGCCCCTGACAAGATAAGTGTTTGATTCCACTGAATGGCTTGTCACTCCTCTGCTTGAACAGGAACCATCACTCAAAAAATATACAAGATTTTAAAATGATGAATTTTGATAAATTAAAAGAGGATCTCAAGTGTAGTTGGAAAAAATAGAAAAGTTAAAACTATCTTGGTTTGGGAGGGTAGCAATTTGTAAAATGAAAATCTTACCAAAATAAATTTTTGTATGGGATGTTGCAAATAAAACTAATGGAAGCAGAATTAAAACATTGCCCAAATATGGCAAAGAAAGTTTATAATGGGAATAAAGATCCAATAATATATAAAAAAAGATTTTGGGGGGCGGTGGGGGGGATTGAGTATCCCAAACGTAAGAAATTATTATATGACCAACCAGATCATACCTGTCAAGTATTCCGGATTGGCTGGGATTTCCCGTATTTTCGCGCTGATTTTCGCCATTTCCCGTCTGGAGCTGCCACTATCCTGTAATTTGGCAGTGGGGGGAAAGGAGTTACTGTGCATCCCTTCTGCACAGGTCCTTTCTATGCATGCGTAGAACTCTTCGCATGTGGAGAACCCTTCTACACATGCGTAGAAGGCTTCTGTGCAGAAGGGGATGCATAGAAGCCTTCTACGCATGCGTAGAAGTGAGCTGCACAGAACGGTTCTACGCATGCGTAAAAGCCTTCTACACATGCGTAGAACAGACCTGCGCAGAAATGTTCTGTGCAGGTCCCGTAATCTCCGGAGCTGCGCTTGACAGGTATGAACCAGATCAAAAGGATTATCAATATTATAACATAAAAAGATTTGATTTGGGGAAATATTGATGTGAATGGTAAGTATAAGAATTGAGTTTTTTTTAAAAAAAGGGACAGTATTAGGTTTATAAAGGAAGTTCAACAATATATAAAAGATGTTATGAAATTACCTTATTATTGAGGGTTGCATATTGCAATCAAATACGTTTGAAAAGGTTTAATGTATGAATCCCCTGTTGTAGTCAGCTCTGTCTTCCACTTTGTTCTATGTGTTTTATGTTTGTTTATTTGTAAGAAATTTTTTTTTTAAAAAAATCATTTTTGTAGGAATAATTTAGAGATTTGGTATAAATTTTTAAAAAGTGTTTAGACCAGAAATCTCACCATTTCTCTATACAAATGATTTAGAGAAGTTTCCAGATAACCTTAAGAAAGACCTAATAAAGGAAATAGGTAGAATTGGAGTAGCAAGATTAAAGGACTGGTTAGATAAAGTTTCTTATAGAGATGATATGGTTGGACGAATCACAAATTGGAATCATAATTGCTGGGAGAAACATCAACAATTTGAGATATGCAGATGATACTACCCTAATGACAGAAAGTGAGGAAGACCTAAAGAATCTCTTGCTTAGGTTGAAAGAAGAGAGTGCAAAAAGCTGGCTTGAGACTCAACATCAAGAAAACCAAGAAAATGGCAACAGGCCCTATCAGTCCCTGGAAAATAGATGGGGAAGAAGTAGAAGCAGTGACAGACTTTACTTTCTTAGGATCAAAGATCACTGCAGATGGTGATTGCAACCATGAAATAAAAAGGTGACTGATTCTTGGGAGACAAGCTATGAGAAACCTGGGGAACATAGTTAAAGTAAAGACATCACATTGCAAACATAAATTCGTATAGTCTGTCATGATTCCATGACAAGATGATGTTATTTTTTATGTTATTAATCATGGTTTTATGTAGGTTATCATGTTAAGATGCTATGTAGTTAATTTCATTTAATTCTGAGCTAGTACACTTAGCCTGATTGCATCTATTTTGTGAGCAACTCTCCACCATTTTCTAGAAGATGATTGAAAGCTGCCTTGTGGCCAGTTCTCAAGGTCGTCCCTAGGGAAAGGACCTTGAAGATGTTCTCTCTCATGGACTTAGATGGGGAACACTGATAATGTGCCATCAGGATCTTTGATCTACATACAGAAGTTGTCATTTTGACTAGTCAGTTAGGGCTTGTTATCTACCTTTTCTACATAGTGAAAGCAATGGTATTCCTGGTGGTAATGTATGGTTGTGAGAGCTGGACCATTAGGAAAGCTGAGCACAGAAGAATAGATGACTTTGAAATGTGGTGTTGGAGGAGAGTTTTGAGAGTCCCCTGGACAGTGAGGAGAACAAATAGATCGATCTTGGAAGAAATCAACCCTGACTGCATCTTAGAAGGTAAAATAGTAAAGATGAAGCTAAAGTACATTGGACAGCAAATGAGAAGAGAGAATTCACTTGAAAAAGCCTTGATGCTGGGAAAGATGGAAGGCAAAATAAGAAGGGACAGCAGAAAATAAGATGGCTAGATGGTATTGTAGATGTAATGGGCACAGAGTTGGGTGGGTTGAGGAGGATGGTGGTGGACAGAGATGCCTGGCGGGTAATGGTCCATGGGGTCGCAAAGGGTCGGACACGACTATGTAACTTAGCAACAACAACAATGGAAAATATATTTGAAGAAATTAATGTCTCTTGATTTAATACATTACAGTTGGAGAAATTGACTAAATACTGGTTAAAACCATACAGAACCTGTAGAAAACTAGCCAGGTTTGAAGAAATGATAATACAGTTAGAACAGAAGGAAATAACAACAAAGGGGTAAGTTAGTAAAATCTGTAAAATACTAATGGAGAACATGTACATACAGAAAGCTTTAGGATTATCTTGGGAAATAGATCTAGGAGTTAAAAACAAAGAAGAATGGGGCAGAATATGGAAACAAAGGATTATGAAAAAATATGTTGGCCAGAATCAAACAATGTAAAACAATTTGGAGATTGTATATGACTCTACTACAGTTAAGCTATTATGATTCAAACTATAAGATGGATTGTTGGAGGTATAAAAAAGAGGTTGGGACATATCTTCATTTATGGTGGGATTGCAATTATGTTAAGAAAATCTGGAAAAGGGTATTTTTGAAATTAATCAGGTACTGTCCCAGAGGTAATTAGAGATGTGTCCCGTGGTGGGATTCAATTTTTTTAGTACCTACTCTGTGAGTGTAGTATGGTGGGCGTGGTCAGGGGGAAAGCCCTGCATTATTTCAAAAGTTGTATGGACGGGGGCAGCCAGAATTTCTGCTACTGGTTCTGGCGAACTGGGGCGAACCTGCAAAATCCCACCACTGGATGCGTCCTAGAATAGCATTGTTAATGAATTTTGGGAATAAACAGACAGAAATAAATAAAAAAGAAATGATTATTGGTATGGTAACAGCTTTGAGATTAATTATTGTTAAAAAAAACTGAAGGGCAGGTGCAACTAAGGCCTGCCATTAATTCTGCACCTAGAAATATAGTAATGGGAAATATTGCACCATTTAATTGTAAAGGTAAAGGTTTCCCTTGTTCAAAAGCCAGTCATATCCGACTCTAGGGTTCAGTGCTCATCTCTGTTTCAAAGCCGAAGAGCCAGCATTGTCTGCTTCTGCAGACGTTTCCGTGGTCATGTGGCAGGCATGACTAGACAGTGCATGGAACGCGGTTACCTTCCCACCAAAGTGGTCCCTATTTATCTACTTGCAATTTCTTGCTTTCGAACTGCTAGGTTGGCAGGAGCTGGGACAAAGACGGGAGCTCATTCCTTCCTGCAGTACTCAGGAATTGAACTGCTGACCTTCTGCCTCCTAGTCAGCGTCTTAGCAACTTGTATGCTGTATTAAACAAAGACCAAAAATAAGTCCAAAAATAAGGTTTGGTATTAGGGTGGCAACTGAAAACCCATCACATGCTTGCCCTGCTACACGGAAGACAAGTCTTTAGCCAGCACTAGAATTAACCTTGTAATTTATCAGCAGTAGCTGCAAACCAGGCTTTTGTCTTGTTCCTAAAGAAAGGGAAATGCAAAAAGAGTCCAAAAGTTGCCCTTTCACATGTTAACCATACCAGAAGCAATATCAAGATAAACATCACTTCTTACATTGCTAACACACTGGCCCTAATTCCTCTCTTGTTTCTGTCCAAAGGAGAACAGACTGAATATATGTCAGCTAGTTCTATACAGTGATCCTTTGCTTTTCTCTATTAAGGTTTGAGGCTTCAAAGGCTGTATTACAGATAAATCAAGGTATCATTTCCCTGCCCTTTGAAAGGGCAGTCAGAGGAACTTTTGGCATCTTGCAGCTTTCTTTTGTATCCAGCTTTGCGTGTTTTCTTCCCTTGGTATAACTTCTTATCCTGAAAGAGTTAGATGGCTAAAATGACCTTGGCAAATATTTCTGTAAACCTCTCTGATTCTTCTTACTTGGCTTGATCTGAATACAAAGATAATCTTAATCATTTCAAAGGACTGGTGGTAGCTTGTTTGTATTTTCAGATATTTTCTTGTTACCTCTGAAAAAGCTTCCTTTATCTCTGAGCTCAATATATGGTGTATGTTTGAAATGGAATGCATTACCATGTGATAGGGTATGACACCATCCAAAACTGATTTTTGTGAGTAGGGATGGAAAAATCTGACAGCTGCATTTCATCCCACATTTTAGTATTTTAAACCTTAAGTTCTTTTTGCCTCATATATAAAGAAAGCTACACATTTTGATAAACTCTTTGAGAACATAGAAATGATGTCTTCCTCATGTGCTCTGACCAAATTCAGTACAGTAAAACCCCGACTTACATAAAATTTGACTTACATAATGATTTTGTGCTAAAACCATGACCCGATTTACACGATTTCCTATGGGTTTGCTTTGAGTTACGTAAAAATTCATTTCCTCATGGGTTTGCTTCGACTTACATAAAAATGTCATTTTTCTTATGGGTTTACTTCATGTTACATAACAAACCAATTTAAGCAAAAACCTACGGAATGGACTTTTTTCATAAATAGGGGTTTTGCTGTAGTTTAAAAGACTTTAAGCAAGGAGAGGGTTACGTTGTACTTTCTTGCTGTATACATATTAAAGATCATGAGTCTTTTACACAAAAAGGTGACAAACTAATTCAGAGCTAATATGAATGAACTCAAGGTGATTCAAATTAAGACTTCAAGAAACAAGGTGTTGAAGTTTCTGGAATTGGATGGATGAATCTGTGAGTTTCATGTTACCTCATATACATATTTTTAAAATCTCAAATTCTTTCCATCTCATATATGAAGAAGTTTGCCAGATCTGATTAATTATAAACAAACATGAAAAAGAATGAAATTATCATTAAACCCTACCCGCCAGTTTAGATGGCTTTGTCTTCTTCTTTCATGTCCCGATCAAACCCTAGACTGCCAAAATGAAGCCACTTTTGTTGCTTTGTCATTGCCCAAACCCAAGTCCTCATCAGTGCATGAGCCATGAGACAGAGACTGGCAGCAATCGACAGACCAGTAAATGAGCCAGACTCTATGTCTTTCCACATTCATACCATGTGTTGCTGTCTGCCAGCAGTCGCCACTTGAGCATTTTGGTCTTGCATTTAGAGACTCTAACTCTCAGCCTATTCAGGGTCCTCCATGTGATGTAGGGGAGATTGAGATCTTCAGCTATATCCTCCTTTAATGATGTTCCTTGCCCAGTGAGCTCCTTCCACCATTTTCTAATTTGGTTTTGCTCTTGTGTACCCTCAAGAATGTTTGTTATTGCTGTGAAGCTCTTCTAGGATCTGAGCCGGCAGACTTGAGGCTCATATCTGTTCAGAGAATGTAGAGGGTCATTCTCTTGCTTAGTTCTTCTGCATCCGCTGCTACTTCTCTCCTGATCTTAGGAGAGAAGCAATACCAACAAGAGGGTATATTTTCTCAACTGGTGTAGGTTTGAGGCATATTCTCTTTAAGGTTGAGAAAGGCTAATTCTTAAATAGAGAGGCAATTACGTCAGTAATATTCCAATACACACACAGCACACTCCGCTCATTAGCACGTGATTAACGAACGGGATGTCACTCAAAAAGGGGGATCCCAGCAATGGGTACATTGCAACACAATAACACCTGAGTATCTCAATAATCAGGAAAATAGTCAAAATAATTAAACATCTTACATCTTTCACATTCTAAAGGAAGGTGTGAGAAGTGGGCAAAAAGATATAAAAGATCACGCTTTTTAGTGATCAAGAGGATTCTTTCCCCAGGTAAGCGTGAGCCCTTGTCATTCTCTCTATTGAAGCCATGAAATCGTAAGTCTCGTATGAGGGTTAAACGCCTGCAATGTCACTAGCTATGAGATTAGCTAATTTCTCTTTTATTATTTTCTTAGAGTCTAAGTTAGGTTAGAATAGATTAGTTCTTCGCATGTTTATCCTTTATATTATGGATGAAATTTAAGCTTCAAATAAAACTCCAAAAAGACAGCTTCGGAGTTGCATCCTCTTTCTATATAAGAATGGGAGTTTCACTGGAGTGCTGATAACAGGTGCAAACCAGGGATAAGGCTGCATTCTAACTTCAACATAACCTTGGAGAGCAAGAAGGCTCAAAGGGAACATTAAATTAAAGCTAAGGGTCTGATCCCGTGATCCTGAGGGAGCTACTTTCACTTCCATGGCCTGGGAAAGCTTATCAGCGGACATTCCACCTTTGAGGTAAAAGTTACACTTTCACACCACCTCATTTTCCCAGGGCCATACCCTCTGTGTATGTGGCATGGTAGTTTGGGAGATGGCATTTATAAACAAGACTCTTACTTTGCCACATTGTTAGCTACCACATGTCCTGCTTGGAAGTGGGCAGGGCCATCTTCCCAATAGATACTAGCATACTGGGCGACAAAAACGCATTGAGAACAGAGCACGTAGGCCTGGGCCACGCAGTTAGAAAAGGAAAAGCGGGAAAGCAGTGAATTTGGGCGGCATGCACTAACCCCCAGTACCCTGGGAACACAGTATTTAGCCACAGCAACTTCATTACTACTTTTGACGTTCATTAGCACACTAAAAGAGTACAGAGTGAGGGTAAGAACGTGGATTAAAAACAGCATTACATAATGTAAGCTTTTTCTATAGAGTGTGTGGAAATGGGCGCAAACGGTGTAAACTCGAAGGAATAGTAGAAACCGTTTCATAGAATAAAAATTCTCCAATAGGTATATTCAAATTAATGTAGTGCTTTATATATTACTCAGCAAAAATCACAACATAAACAATTCCACCATGGGTTTGAAAATCTTCATTCGAACTGAAAGCTGTCGTCATGTAACACAAACATTTAACTTGAAGTGTGTAACAAAAATAATTCCTCTTTGGGTGAACTATAATACAATCACTTAATCAGCTGTTGCCAAAATATCTTTTCTAAGTCGATACTAGTTAATTCAACTTTTCCGAACTTATTGTTCCTTCTTCAGGAAATCTACATAAAAGAGTTACAAAATATACATATTAAATGTCATATAGGAGCTAATAACATAATACATATTAACAATACTAGCAATTAATATATTATTTGTTCTATTACACTGAGGATCTCATGTACTAGTATTTACTAATATGCTCCAAAGCCTCATTTAATAACCACTGAGTAGCTTACCTATTTATTATAAGGAAGTGGTTATTTTATCGCGTCCTCGCATCCATGTATTTTTTCTAGGTGCGTATGGACGTTAACAAACAGAATTAAAAGCCTTCCTTTATGCTGCTAAGAAGACTACTGAGGTGTATCAAATTCGGTGAACACTGACTCTCTCAACCTTGGTGGCCTGAACTAGGAACAGCTGTAGCCAAAAATCACTCACAAAAAAGATGTCAATTCAAATTCTTGATTTAATCCCTTAGGGTACATAGTATCGAATAAATGAATATAAAATGCCTCTCGTTGTCTAAGTTTCTTATTTATGTCTACCTTTTCATGTGGCCTTGGTCTAATAATTTCTAAAGCTACAAATTTAAAATCTCTCTCTGAATGCGCTTGTTCAATGTAGTGGTTAACCAAAGGGACTTCTGTAATCTGCCCCCTAATCTTACTGCGATGTTCCAATATCCGCACTTTCAGAGGACGACTGGTGAGTCCAACATAACGCTTGCCACATGGACATTCCCATAGATAAATTACATTTTTACTGACACAGTTGGTAAGGGATCTTAAAGAGAAGGAGTAATTCCTTTCCAGGATGAAGATGTCTTTGGTCTCCCAGCAGAACTGTCATACTACACAAGAATGACATTTATATTGCTCTGTTGGAAACTTTTTCTGCTGGGCCATGAGTGCTCTAGCTGTGTGATCTGAACGTATAACCATATTGCTAATGGGTTTGATCTTTCTAAAGCCTACTAAGGGCTTAGTGTCACAGCCAGGAAGCTCACTAACTAGATGCCAGTGTCTATAGATGATTTTCTTGATTTCTGCAGAAGCTGGTGAAAACTCAAAGGAGCATCATATATTGTTGTCTCCCCCCCCCCCACTGCTTTCTTTCAAACAATGCCATCCTAGGTGTGTCCTTAACTCTTTGAAGGGCTATATCCGTAATGTGCCTAGGATACCCTCTCTGCGTGAGTTTGTGTTGAATGGAGTGTGCAGAACGCGTAAAATCAACCATGTTAGTAGAATTTCTCTTAGCTCTAGCAAACAAACCAAAAGGAATGTTATTTTTTAAATAAGGAGGGTGTTGAGAAGTGTACTTAAGATACGGGTTCCTATCTGTAGGTTTTCTATACAACCTTACTGATATTCTTCTTGATTCTGAAGCATAAACTTCGACATCTAAAAATGGGATGGAAACAGGATCTGCATGAGGAGTGAAACGAAGATTAGTATCCAAGGAGTTCATCGACAGCACAAAGTTGTTCAGAATATCTTTAGAATTCCTGATGAAAAACAGATCATCAATAAACCTACCATAAAAGATAACATGTGGCAAAAAGGGATTGAATTGTGCGTTGTAAATTCCCAGAAAGGAATTACTCCTTTTCTTTAAGATCCCTTACCAACTGTGCCAGTAAAAATGTAATTTATCTATGGGAATGTCCATGTGGCAAGCGTTATGTCGGACTCACCAGTCGTCCTCTGAAAGTGCGGATATCGGAACATCGCAGTAAGATTAGGGGGCAGTAAGATTAGGGGGCAGTAAGTTTAGGGAAGCCCCTTTGGTTAACCACTACATTGAACAAGCGCATTCAGAGAGAGTCTTTAAATTTGTAGCTTTAGAAATTATTAGACCAAGGCCACATGAAAAGGTAGACATAAATAAGAAACTTAGACAACGAGAGGCGTTTTATATTGATTTGTTCGATACTATGTACCCCAAGGGGTTAAATCAAGAATTTGAATTGGCATCTTTTTTGTGAGTGATTTTTGGCTACAGCTGTTCCTAGTTCTGGCCACCAAGGTCGAGAGAGTCGGTGTTCACTGAATTTGATACACTTGAGTAGCCTTCTTAGCAGCATAAAGGAAGGCTTTTCATTCTGTTTGTTAACGTCCATACGCACCTAGAAAAAATAAATGGAGCCAAGGATGCGATAAAATAACCACTTCCTTATAATAAATAGGTAAGCTACTGTGTGGTTATTAAATGAGGCTTTGGAGCATATTAGTAAATACTAGTACATGAGATCCTCAGTGTAATAGAACAAATAATATATTAATTGCTAGCATTGTTAATGTGTATTATGTTATTAGCTCCTATATGACATTTAATATGTATATTTTGTAACTCTTTTGTATAGATTTCCTGAAGAAGGAACAATAAATTTGGAAAAGTCAAATTAACTAGTATCGACTTAGAAAAGATATTTTGGCAACAGCTGATTAAGTGATTGTATTATACTTCACCCAAAGAGTAATTATTTTTGTTACACACTTCAAGTTAAATGTTTGTGTTACATGATGACAGCTTTCAGTTCGAATGAAGATTTTCAAACCAATGGTGGAATTGTTTATGTTGTGATTTTTGCTGAGTAATATATAAAGCACTACATTAATTTGAATATACCTACTGGAGAATTTTTATTCTATCAAACGGTTTCTACTATTCCTTTTTCTATAGAGTGTTCAAGTTAATAATAGTAATACTTACAGATGGGATTAGTAAGAATATATACTTAACACTATCTCGGTTCATTGTAATTGTTGTATTCTTGGTATAGAAATTTACTTAGAAGATGATATATAAATATTTTATGGTATATTTTGTCTTTACAGATAGTTCAAAGTTATTCTGATGAAGGATTTCATTCCGAAAAGTTCTAATACTGGTGAACTTAAAAACTGTTTTCCTAAATTGATATTCTGTGGATACCCTTGCAATTTTGAGTAGTGATCAATCCTGAGTTTAAAATTGTCTACTTAAGTTGGTATTTATAAGACACCTTTGAAATTTATGAGAAGTTATTAATCCTGAGTTCAAAAGATCATTTTTTTGAAAATTATCAGTCCTGAGTTTATATTTTGAATATCAAGAAGATTTGAAAATTGATGGACATTGAGTTTTTATGATAAAAAAATGAGTATCTACAGACTTTTGGTTGCCTCGAACGTTTTTTTTTCCTTCTGGTTTTTAACCATTTTGGCCAATTTTCTTGCTTTCTGATAGGTGGCGTAATGGCTCTCACAGATAAAGGCTCCATAATGGAGCAGCATGTTCTGCTGCAAAGAAGCTCAGGGCCAAAGCTGATGTATGGGATTTTTTCTTGCAATGTGTTAATTTTCAATCTGTTTTTGTAATTGTGTAATTATATCTGTGATACTGTATTTATATGTGTTGTAAGCCGCTTTGAGTGGCACTTGTGCTAGGAAAGCGGGGTAGAAATTAAAACATTATTATTATTATTATTATTATGTGTGCAGTGTGGATGGTTGAGTTCCCCATTTATAGTTTGTGAGTTTCCTGATTATCTTGTTCCTTGTACTAACTTTGGCTTTGGTATTTAGGAATTGCTGCTTAAAAAAGAGTGTCCGGTCAAGTATCACACTAAGATATTTTGGTGCTGTAATCAGTTCCCTTGCCACGTACCATTCAACGTAACCCTTGCCTCATGGTTTCGAAGGTGGAAAGCACATATTTGCTTAGATATGGCTTCAAATGGTTGAAGTTGTAATACTGTCCTAATTCTTCAAGTGTTCCAGTAGGTTTTACAGCTACATCATCAAAGCTTGATCCTTAAATAGCTATTGCTATGTCATCCACATAGATGAACAGTTTTGTATTGTCTGGAACTGGCTGATCCTTTGAATATACTGTATATTATTCAGTGTTGGAGACAATACACTTCCTTGGGACAGCCCATTCTTCTGTAACCTCCATCTGCTGTTCTTTCCATCCATCATGACATAAAATCTCCGGTTCTGGAGGAAGCTGCCAATGACCCTAGTAAGCTTGTGATCTTTGGTAAGCTTATTTATTTTATGGCGCCTGCCCCACATGTGTCTTTGTGTCTCTGTGTGTTTGTCAGTGTTTGTAGCCTGCTCCCATGTGTGTCTCTCTGTGTGTTTGTCAGTGTTTGTAGCCTGCTCCCACATGTGTCTTTGTGTGTCTGTGTGTCTCTGTGTTTGTAGCCTGCTCCCATGTTTGTGTCTTTCTGTGTCTCTGTATGTTTATCTGTGTTTGTCAACTGCTCCTATGTGTGTGTCTTTGTGTGTCTCTGTGTGTTTGTCGCCTGCTCCCATGTGTGTGTCTTTGTGTGTTTGTCCCTGCTCCTATGTGTGTGTCTTTGTGTGTTTGTCTGTTTGTAGCCTGTTCCCACATGTATCTTTCTGTATCTCTGTGTGTTCGTAGCCTGCTTCTGGGTCGTCACTTTCCATCCCCCCTTCCTGCCTGCCTTGCTTCCCTGCCATAGAGATACCCAGAGATGGGGCAGCTCTCTGGCTGTCTGAGCAGGGCAGAGTCTTGCCCCTCCCTGGCCTGGCCTACCTCACAGGGTGGTTGTGAGGCTCAGCCAGGCTGGCCTGGAATAGGCCCTGCAAGGAGGGATGGGGGAGAGGATGAAGACACATGCGGATCCCCACCCCACCCCCATCGGTCAAGCAAGCAAGGGGGAGGGGTGACAGGGGCGCCTCTGATGGTGCGGGAGAGCACAAGCCTTACCCCTGTTGTGACCGACCCCACCCTTCCTCCATCGCGACATTCACCCAACCAGCCTCTCTGCTCCAGCACCCAGGCTCTGAGGTGGCTCCCCCAATGGGCTCCGGACCCAGCATGACCCCCAGCAGGAGACTGAGAGAGAGAAGGTGCGGGAGGAGGAGGAGACCCCCAACCCATGCCGCCGCCGCCATCCTCTTCCGGAAGCAGAGTCACATGGGAGGGGCCTATGCTGGCCTGGCCACTCCCCCTCCCTTTGGAGCCCAGGGAGCATCTGCCAAGAGGCTCCCCCAGCTTGGAACAGAGAGAGAGAGAAAGAGCAGGAGGGAAGGGTGCTCTGTACATGCCTAGCGGTGTCCTTCTCTGCCCTCTCATCTCCGGGGCCCCTCTCCGCTCTGGCCCCTGATGGCAGTAAGGGTTGTAATGCCCTGATGGCAGCCATGAGTATTGTCACCTTCCGAAAGGGCCTGGAGCAAATTCTGGGGGGCCTTTGGCCCTCCCTGCCCCCACTTCTGACACCGCTGTGTGTGTGACAACCTCTTGGAATATTTTTCCTTGATATTATTTTCATAAGATGGACAAATTGATATTTATCTGGATGTAGTGGGATCTTATCCACACTTTTGTCCAGCTGTTTCGAAAATTCACCCATTTAGCCATCTTAAAGTTAAGCCGTCTGCGAAAAGGCACTTCCTGGGGTTTCACTGCAGCATTTACTATGCATACGATGAGCTCAATAAATATTGAGGAACTTCGAGTAATAAGAGTTTCCTCCTTGCAGACATGTTCAGGAAATCATCGTTGTTGTCAGCTGCTACTAGTATCCAAGTATTTCTCCTGGAAATCATTTTCACAGTTGATGGATGTGAAAGAAGAATGATGAACAGGAAAAATGCCATTGGCATGAATTTGTTTAAGGTGGATCCCAGCTTGCCATGAAGTGACCCACACACTGTGATCACAGAGTCATCTCTTGCAAGTACGTACCAGGACTGCAATGGACTGCCACAGCCTTGAGGATATTGATAAAGTGTGCCTTCACAGCCAATCCACCTGGCATGGCCTCTTTCACCTCCGTGACCATTGGGAATCAGAATGGTGAAGTGGTTCCTCCTCCACTCATTTTGCCATTGGGAAATACAAATGTGACATGTTTCTGCTCCAGGAAACACATTGGGAGACAGCAAAGTACAGACCCAAAGTGGCTAGAATGGAGCTAGTGATTGAGAGATCTCATGACCTGTATGGGAGTGCAATTTTTGTTAGACCTGGCCTCAGCATGATATCAGCTGCATTGATGGAAACAAACAACACTGAAATTCTCACCATCCAAACCTCACAATTCTCCATTACCTCTGTCTATAAGCCACCAGAAGCAAATTTTAGTTTTAATGAACAGAACAATTTTACTTATGACCAAATAAACTTTGTTATTGGAGATTTTAATTGTCACTGTGAGGCTTGAGGATATAACCAAACCAGTGAGGATGGTGCAAAACTTGTATCTTGGGCAGACACCATACCTGTCAACCATCCCGACTTGGCCAGGATTACCCCATAATTTGATGTCGATTGACGTCATAACCTGCCCCGCGCTGCCAAAACCCCGTAATTTGGCAGCAGGGGAAAACGCTTTCCACGCATGCGTGGAAGTGCTACGCCAGTTGCGCAGCCCCTACACAAGCAGCGTAGTGCTTCCACGCATGCGTGGAAGGGGTAAAACCCTTTCACACATGCGCGGAAGCGCTACGCCTCTTGCGTAGGGGCTGCGCAAGCGGCGTAACGCTTCCACACATGCGTGGAAAGCGACCTGCGCACAAATGATCTGCACAGGTCCCGTTTTTCTGGAGCCGCGGGTTGACAGGTATGGCAGACACCAATTACCTTCAACTTGTCCATGATCCAAAACTGGCCGTATCCTTTAACAATGTTAGATGGAGGAGGAGGTATAATCAGGACATCTTCATTAGCAAGAAGATAGCAGCACAGTGCATGAACGTTGTTGATGATCCAATCCCACACACTCAACACAGGCTGATAGTATTCATAGTATAGATGACTGAAACGGGTTGATAAAAGATAGGTCTCTGCACGGGCAATGGCCAGGGTAGCCATCAGAAGCACAAATCTCTGAAGACCTTGTTCAGAGTACAAAGAATGGATTGGCCACCATGGCTTCTTTGGGAATTTTGGAAGTATTTGAAGATAGGGTGCTTATTGAAAATATGCAATGGCTTATCAAATGGCTCTCAAGCTTCCTTAAAGCATGAGAGTAATTCTTACTTCTCTTTACATCAGATGCCAATAACTAAACTGGCAAAGAGACTCTGAGAGTTGCAGTTCAAAAAGTCACTTTTTCAACTTGCATTTAAATAACTTGTTTTATCTAGTGGTATGCTTTTGTGACTCCGTGATATGCTGTGGTGATTCACATTGCCCACCCCACCCCCGAAGTGAAGAGATGGACACACGTCATGGGTTCAAAAATGGGCCACTTTATTAAGCCAAAATAAGTTGTTGCAAACTATTGCACTGGGGCCTAAGTAGTGCAGGTGCGTGATAATAATTCAGGTCAATACCAGAGAATTTGGATCCCAAATAATAGGGACAGCAGAAAAGCTCTGCAGAAAGGCCAGCACTGCGTCCAACAGTGTGGCCAAGCTATGTGACCAGGGAGCTAGCAAAGCATCCTGATCAGCTGTCTCAGGTCATGAGACATCCCAAGTGATAGTGCTGTCTGAGGTTTCAAATTAACCAAGACCCCAACTGAGTAACTAAACAGGCCATTCTGATTAAAATCACCCGCACTACCCACCAAAGTGACCGGAATAACCTCCAGCAAAAACTCAATCTGCAGCAACAGTATGGGATTGTGCACCCGCTCACCGCCTCGCCCTCTGAGCCCCACCTGCTTGGAGGGCTGAAAAAGCCGCTGATGCCACCACACCCAAGGACCATCCTGCCCGCCCCAGAGCCACTCCATTCCCCAGGAAAGTGTGTTTGTTTTGTCTTAGATTTTGTCTATGAGGGAGAGCCCTGGGATCCACATATGTCATTAGCCCGGACTCTGTGGGTTGATCTACTGTATTTTTTATGAATATTGTTGTGATTTGTATCTTCCCCTGTAATTATTGCATTTATATTGTAAAATTATTGACTGTTGGTTTTTCTGACTGTTGTTGCTGCTTCGGGTCACCTTCAGGCTGAGGGAAGCGGGATATAAACAAACCTTTATTATTATTATTATTATTATTATTATTATTATTATTATTATTATTATTATTATTATTATTATTATTATTATTATGGGCAAAAAAACCACGACCCCAAGAGCCAAACAGGGGTCGTGCAAAAATTCCCATCCAGCCCCGAAGCAACTGAATATCACACTGCTACTGAGGGAGGGTGGGATTTGTTTCTCAATGCCAAGCAGTTAAAGAGGGTGAGGCAGAAAGTAGCCACCACCTATAAAGGCTCCTCCCTATCACACCAGGCAGGCAGGCAGGCCTGCAAGAGCACATCCATCTCTTCCTGGGAGAAGCAGGCAAAGGCAGCACAGGTGGATATTTTATCCCTAGTGCTGGTCCATTAATTTGCTCAGATGAAATATATTCATTGCATGTGTGTCTAACACTGAAAAGGGACTATAGTGGCTTAGTGGTTAAGACACTGTACTTGATGACTGGAAGATCATCAGTACTGCATAATGGAGTGAGCTCACATCTCTGAACCAGCTCCTGCCAACCTTGCAATTCAAAAGCAAGAAATTTGAAAGTAGATAAATAGGTACTACTTCAATGGGAAGGTAAACAACATTCCATGCACTCAGGTGTCTAGTCATGCCTGCCACATGTTCACATAAATGTCTGTAAACATAGACTCTTTGGCTATAAAGAGAGATGAGCACTGAACCCTAGAGTGAGATACGACTGGCTTTGGAGCACCTTTACCTAACACTGAGAATTGTGATCCCTCTTAAATTTAAAAGATGGTGGCGTAAAAAGATCAGCACTTTGTGGCCTTTGGGCCATGATCTCACACAACCTTTAACCCATTTTCAAATGTTCTCTGCAAGTGACCAGTTCAGGCATTCACAAGAAAGCTTTCTTACTTCTAGAGCAACTAGAAAGTAAGATGAGAGCAAGAGAGAAATAAGAAAGAGGTGAACTTACTTTCGTTGGGTTGTGGCCCCACCCTCTGCTGCATCAGTTTGCTACTAGTATGTGGACCAAAACAAGTAAACCCTAAGTGAATGCAGTCTAAGCTTTAGTTCCCAGAAACTCCCCAACAACATGGGTACTGAATGCAATGGCTGTGGGTTTCTGAGTGTTGAAGTTAAAAAAATATATCTTTCACAAGCTCTGCCCTTTATAACAAAAGGGTTAAATGGTTCAGTAAAAGGGGACTATCTGGCTGAGTATACATTCTGGGCTGGAGTCAGAAAGAGTGTGATAACAAAAGAGTTATCTGCTCTTTGCCTAGACAGAAAAATATTTTATATTCAGGGATGAGTATGTGTATATATAAATATTCTTCTATAGATGTCTCAATATATTCCACTTTGCAGGCGCACCCACCCAAATAAAGACTCAGACACCGGTATTGGATTAAAGGCATTGGGCCACTTTTATTGAATAATGCCCTAGTCCGAATTATCACTTTCAATTGGTGTATCATCCAATTGTAATTATTTAAGGCAAGCAGGCCGCAGTAACACTGGTAAGGTTCCACCCAAAATGCCAATGGAAATTGGCTACATGTATCTATTTGTATCAATTTGTTTGTTGGCACAAACAAATTGTTGACCGGAGTCAATATACTATCTACTGACCCCACCCCATGACGTGTATCTGTTCAAATATCAAGGTGATGCAGGCTGTGAAGCTCCTGCCAACACCCCTATCATGGTTCACCCTTGACCGGCCAATCCTATTTCCCCTGTACCTATCTATGTGTTGGCCAGTCAATTGCGAACTTGCCGGATACCTCTGGGTCATAAATCTTTACCTTACCAGTGCTACCCGCCAAAAGTGACCAAAGTCAACTTACCCCGTATCTCAAACACTAGCGACAGTGTGGGATAGGTGAAAAAGCCAAGAACCAAGGGGGGCAATGTAGGTTCAAGCAAAAATTCCCACCCGGCCCCGAAGTGACCAGAAAACCACACTGTCCACTAGGGAGGGGGTGGAGGGAAAAACTTCTCCGCTCCGTCGCTTCTAAAATGGCAGTGCGGCTGCCTCATGGCCACCCCTTTTAAAGGGAGGTGGCCACGCACTCTAACTAACCTGGATGTCTGAGTCCGGGTGGGCGGGGCCCCGCAAAGAGTGCGGCAGCCATTTTGGCACCACGCTTGCATTGCAGGTGCACCCACCCAAATAAAGACTCAGCCACTGGTATTAGATAAAAGGCATCGGGCCACTTTTATTGAATAATGCCCTAGTCCGAATTATCACTTTCAATTGGTGTATCATCCAATTGTAATTCTTTAAGGCAAGCAGGCCGCAGTAACACTGGTAAGGTTCCACCCAAAATGCCAATGGAAATTGGCTACATGTATCTATTTGTATCAATTTGTTTGTTGGCCAGTCAATTGCGAACCTGCCGGAGACCTCTGGGTCATAAATCTTTACCTTACCAGTGCTACCCGCCACACATGATGACTCACCGCCCACCGCCCCCCCCAGACAGTCAGCTCGGTCGCCAGGCATGCTTGCACATCCTCCAAGAAGAGGTACATACCTCTAGCCGACAGGTGGACCCCATCTCCTGCATATAGATTGAAATCCTGCAAGCCTATTCTCGTATGTTGAATGGCTGTCCCTAAGCCATTATCAACAAGGAACCGGGCAACAGCCCTGTTCACGGACTGCCGAGCGCGGTCCAAGCCACGGAGATCCATGCCTCCTCTATAGCATTGTCTCGACACGATGTCAGACCATAGTAGCCGTGTGCGCGGCCATAAATCATGTAAGAACGGCAGGTCGCTGAACACCGACATTTTTAAAGAAAGGCCAGTGATCTGTGCGAGATCATTGCCGCTCAGGTGCAGAATCAGGACATCAGGCGGTCCAGCATCCCTGATGGACATCAGGAATGGCAACAGTTCCCGCAATCTCATGCCGCGCATACCATACCATTGCATATGTGCGGATGCATGCAGCCCGAGATGGGGTCCCCACTCTGTCGCTGCAGCATACTGCGCTGCCCAGGGCACGTAACTGTGGCCCACCAGCCATACTGCCACCGGTGTGCGTGGACACACAGGGTCTGTAAAAGAAGGAGAAGAAATTAAGGACATAACTAGTACTCATACAGTGAGGGGATGTACATATAAGGAAAAACGCGTGGACCCCCACCTGCCCATCTGACATGTATCTGCCTCAGAGTACCCAATCGCAGCCGCGGTTGAAGCGGCGCCTATCCTGAAGGAATGGGTGCCGTAACGAGCCCCCGGGATGCGACAATGTGAAGTGCCATTCCGGTCACCTTCCAAAACTGAAATTTGGTAAGGGGAGACCCATCCTGGTGGCAGAAAAACAGGCCATGGTGTGTGCCATACACTGCCAAAAATGCATGTAGGGTACCAACCGGACAGATGTCATCAATTGTACAACATAGCAGTCTGACACCACTGCCTACTCCGTGCTGATCGGCCGTTGAGGAGCGAATCCTCAACTGAGCCCACTCCTGGTTGAGACAGACATCTTCGAGTTCCAGTGCCCTATGAGACCTGTCCCCTTTTCACAATGGGACCAGTTCACTGATACGGAGAGCTCCAAAGAAAGCAACAGTGGTAGCTGCGTGAAAAAGAGCCTCCTCATAGCCATCGTAACACCATCTATGCCAACCACGTGCAAGGTGGGTCAGAACACCTATTGAAACGGGATGACGCGTGTCCGGGCATCGGCCACGCTCATGTGTCCACCCTTCTAATACGTGTCGTATGTGGAAGTCATTCACGCAGTCAGGAAAGCCCCGTGCCTTGGCCATAAATGCCAATGCTGAAAGCCTAGTGGCGATAGTGCATGGGGCTAATCCTTGATCGTGGAGGTGGACCATATACTGTACAATCTGGTCGACTGGTATCGGCCACACTTCGGGCAACTGCCTTTGCCTGCATAAGGTTCCAAATTGGAGGAATGCATGTATATACGCCTTATGCGTGCGAGGTGCCAAAGACATGCCGATCGCCCGGTTCACCTCTCTTTGCCAAATGTCCAGATCTCGGCCGGGAGTGGAGAGGGAAGTCCTTCTGCGTCTGGAGCCAAGGCACGGAACCGGGAGATCTGCAGGCGGGATAAAGCATCAGCAATATCATTATTAATGCCTGGCACATGTCTGGCCCTGAATAGCACATTAAGGCGTAGGGACCTCAAAACAAATTGGCAAACTAATGCCATGACTCTGGGGGATTTGGATGTTTGGGCGTTGACAATGTGCACCACTGCACCATTGTCACACCAAAAGTGAACCACCGAATTAGCCCACCTATCCCCCCAGAGCATTAGTGCCCCCAAGATGGGAAAAAACTCTAGGAAAGTAAGATTCCGTAAGCGATCCGTGCCTTGCCATGCCTGAGGCCATTGACCATAGGCCTACCGTCCCTCAAAGTAAATCCCATAACCCAGGGAGCCGGAGGCATCCGACTGTACTTGGAACTGAGGGCTGACCATAAGCTCTGATCTCCAGAAAGAGACGCCATTAAAGTCCTGTAGGAATGTGAGCCAAACCATAAGGTCTGCCCGTAAACCTCTGGTCAGCCGCACCCTGTGGTGACGTTTTAAAATGCCCGCCATGGCATCACAAAGACGCCTGGCAAAGGCTCTGCCTGGTGTAACTACCCTACAGGCGAAGTTGAGGTGGCCATGCAGCACCTGCAACTCTTGGAGCGACACTTTACGCTTGGCAAGCATTGCCGAAATCGCAGCAGAGATCCAAGTCATTTTTTCCATGGGCAACCTGGATGTCTGAGCGATGGTGTCGATTTCAATACCTAAAAAGGTGAGAGTGGTGGCTGGTCCCTCAGTCTTTTCAGGTGCTAGGGGGACGCCGAGTTCCCGCATAAGGACCTGAAATGTGCGAGGAGGCGGGCACACGTGCCCGTGCCATGTCCACCCCCGAACAAAAAGTCGTCGAGGTAGTGGGCAACAGACCGGGACCCTGACCTACAAACAATAGCCCAGTGGAGAAAGGTGCTAAATCGTTCGAAGGCCGAACATGAAATAGAACAGCCGAAAGGAATGGCTTTGTCCACATAAAGTTTGCCCCGAAAACAAAAACCTAACAGCTCAAAGTCATCTGGGTGCACTGGCAACAATCGGAACGCTGATTTGTTGTCAAACTTTGCCAGTAGCGCCCCGAGACCTCACGAGTGTACCATCTGTAAGGCCTGGTCAAAGGACGTATACCTGACAGAGCAAACGTCATCAGGTATAGCGTCATTGACCGAAGAGCCCGCCGGGTAAGAAAGGTGGTGAATTAGGCGAAATTCACCCGGGGACTTCTTAGGGACTAAACCTAGAGGGGATACCTTCAAGTTGGGATATGGTGGGTTGATAAATGGCCCCGCCACCCTCTGTGCCTTGAACTCCTTGGCTATCTGCTCCACAGCAATATCCTCATTACCTCTGAGAGAGAGTAAATTCAGGGCATCCTGAGGCCCGCGAACACCTTTAAAGGGTATGCGGAAGCCAAACTGAAAGCCCTCAAGTAGGTATCTCGCATCATCCTGTCTAGGTTAAGCGCGCAGCCATCATTCCAACACTAGTATATTAATTGGGGAGGGGGCCTTTTGGATGGGTAGCCCCGTCAGAGGGAGCTCTGACTGCCCTCTGCACACCCCGTCCTCTGCCCCGTGACCCGCCAGCCCGTGGGCATGCGGAAGCGGCGTGAGGGCCGGAACAAGGGCACTTGTGCCTGAACCGACACTGGCGTCTGCTGCACACACTGTTGGCGGAGAAGCTCCAACACAGCATGCAGGCTGGAACCCCCTGCCCCGCAATTGGTGGGGAGTCTGTGAAGTAGCAGCCCGCTGCACGGCATGACCACAGTGGTACCGGTCACCAGGTGTGGGGGTCATATACAGCAGCCACAACTGCTGGCAGGACTCGTCCCACCTCATCTCAGGGTGAAGGGCCACCCTCATCCTAAACTCCTCATCGTAGGCCAACCATGACGGGCCAGGGAAATCAACTACAGCCCAGTAAATATTGTCCAGGTACTGGACCATTGGAATGGCCAAATCAGGACGTGCCCTCAGGTATACTGCCATATAAATCAGATAGGCCGGCAACCAATTGGCTCAAGTGCGAGGTGGCTTACGACGACGGGACAACTCCTTGTCCCTATCGTCCTGCCCCTCCCTTTCCTCCTTAGTGAGCTCACGGTTTAGAAGTGAGAAGATATCGACATATTCCCCCCGCCAAATCTTCTCCCTCGTAGCCTGGGATAAGTGGTCACGCAGGGGCAAGGAGTAACCAGCCGTTGGTAGTGCCGCCGTCGGCACGGATTGAATTGGAGGTGCGCACAGTGGACCTTGCAGAACCCCTGGAACATTAGGCATACCCAAAGGGGCGGTCACCCCTGCCATAACCAGGGAGTAATTGGGTAACCAAGAATTATCAGGACAGTATGGATTAACTATCCTCCCACAGTAACTTGTCGTGGCCATGGCCACTGAACCCCCCCAGCAGAATTGGGTAGTGTTACTGGTGTGCTAACTTGACCCATATACTCACTCGGTGCACCCCCATGGGCCGCCCCCACTGGGGGTTCTGGCCCACGGTGGGCGTCGGAGCTCACAATGGGTATTGAGCTCTGCGCGCCCCTGCGACCCTGCCAAGCAGGACCAGTCCCCGGCGGGAAGGCCTGTTGCAATGGCCTGAAGGGGAGCTGCAAGGCACCAGCTTGGGCTGGCCTGATGGCCTCGAGCAGCTCGACCCTATTAGCGGCCAGCTGGACAGCCGTGGCCGACACGTGGGCCAGATCCGCAGGGTTTGCGAGCCCACCATTGACAGGTGGCGGATCAATGCCCACCAATGCCACCAGCACCGAAATGTGTGCGAGGAGAGCATTGACCGTCTCAGACCCACCTGGATAAGGTGGGCCGGATGGGTCAGATGGCCCACCAAGCAATTGCTGGGGGATAAGCCCAAATGGCGATCCCTGGCCTGCATAGGGCCATGCCCAGTAATCCGGCCCATGAGGGGCCGGAAGAGTGGTGGGGTGGGAACCCGCACCAAAGCCGAGTGGGCCGCCATGCCCCGAGCTGGGCGAAGGCGCAGCAGGGGTGGAAACCCCGAAGGAGCAGGCCCTTGCCGCCCCCGCCCGAGTCCCCAGACTGGGCGGGTAGGCAGAAGCCAACTCGCCCGCATTGGTAGCAGTGGGTACCAAAGCCCTGCCACCCGATTGTGGGGGTGCCGCCTGAGCTCTTCAGCCCGGCGGCAGCCCCCAGGAGGTCGAGGGGGCAGGCAGAGCCCTCTCCCTATTACGCGGCCTGGAGGCCGCTGCCTTGCACTTGGGTGCCATGGGCCACCCAAGCGTTCACTTTTTCGGGGGAGGAAGATTCCTCCGATAAAAAATTTAAAAGCCGGGAAGGGAAGCAACGGAGAAAACTTCTCCGCTCCGTCGCTTCTAAAATGGCAGCGCGGCTGCCTCGTGGCCACCCCTTTTAAAGGGAGGTGGCCACGCCCCCTAACTAACCCGGATGTCTGAGTCCGGGTGGGTGGGGGCCTGCAAAGAGCGTGGCGGCCATTTTGGCGCCGCGCTTGCGTTGCATGAGTCCTTTGCCACTAAGGCAATGATGGTGAACCTTGTAATTCCAGGTGTTCTTGAAATTCAATTCCCAGAAGTCCTGATCAGCAGTAATGCTGACTTGGGCTTCTGGTAACTGAAGTCCAAGAACACCGGGAGTGCCAAGGTTCATCATCACTGCACTAAGGCATCAATCTGCTACTCAACAAGCGAAAATGATGAACATTTGCTACCATTGGATAATCCCCTCTTTTTTCTCCTCTTGTTCATTTTCTGAACCTTATGGAAGGTCTAGACCTCCCTTATGATCTAGAGCAGGGGTCAGCAAACCTGGCTCTCCAGGAGTTCTTGGGTTTCAATCCCCAGAAGCCCGTCAGTACACTGCTGATCAGGGCTTCTTGGAATGAAAGTCCAAGAACATCTGAAGAGTCAGGTTTGCTAACCCCTAATCTAGAGGAAATACTTGGCTTAACTGCAGAAGATGTTACACAAATATGTAGTACATTTTGTGTACAACAGTGTGTATAAAATTACTGGATTTCTTAGATGAAATGGTGTGTGTAGTGTGCAATGTTTTTGAAAATAGTAATCAAATTGTTAAAATCACATAGAGTTCATATCAGCTGTGTTGTCTCTCACAAGATCTAAAGTTTTTTTAAAAAAAACCTTGGAAGTCCTATAATGTAGATTTCTTACCTCTTAATAATGCTTTTTTATGGACCAATTGAGCTAGTTCACTGAAGAAGCACTTAGTGTGTCTTGTAAGAGAACACTGTTAGCTTGGAATGAAGATATTCCTTTCTCAGACTAGTTCACTGTAGTTCAAAGAAAGTCTGTGAAAGAAGCAGGAATAATGAGATGTATTGAGGAGTCATATAGTGACCCTAATAACAACAATAAACTTAATAATGTTATTGTCACATGCTGTCTCCATTGCATGAATGTAGAATCCAAGCTCATAAAATAATAGTGTCAATGAATGCCATATAAAAATCATATGTATCAGTGTGTTCCTTGTGTCCTAAACATCCATGGTTTGAAAACAGGATTTTATTACAGATGTCTGGCTTCCTGCTGATTACAGTGATGACATGCTATAAACAAGAACTGACCTGGAATCATTTGGCAGTGGCATATTCCTCCTCCTGCTGTACAGTCACGACTTCTTCACTTGTGCATTTAATCCACATATAAATATATTGCCTATTTCCACAAAATAAAGATGGGGGAAGGGTACATGTGGCCCTCCAAATGCTGTTGGAGTGCAATTTCTATCCAACCCAGCCAGCACTGCCAATGGAAAGGGAGCATGGGACTTTGAGTCCAGCACCAATCTCACATTTCTGATGTTTGATCATTATTTGCTTCGGTGAGTGGGCGGCAATATAAATTTGAACTAATAAATAATAATAAATATATAAATTTATGCCAGGGGTTCCAAGCCAGGGGATGGGTCATACTCTCTCAGTCAGCTTCGAGGGCTGGATGGCCATTTTGCCCTGCCTGCATGATGAGGGTAGCCATTTTGTCACAACAGCTTCAAAAGTGTAGCCATTTTGTTTCTCAAATGCCCTTGGATGGGTGGGGTGGTCACATGAATGGCACCACAGGACAGATCTGGCCCACAGGCCTTTGTTTGAGAAACCCTGATCTATGTATTACAACATCTCCAAGGCATTTCTTAGGGGACAATCCATACTGGCTTCAAAAGAAAAATAATTTAACCTGTGTGTTTGACTCCCTCATAGAAATCAGTATAACTTTATAATACTTTTGAACTATTTTAGACACCTAAATCCATGGGCCATGTTGCTATTGATTGTTTTTGCTATCTTATTTATTAACTCCTGAATTGCAATATTTTATGTTATATCATTTTCTTCTTTGCTTTCTCTTTTACCCTGTTGGGTTTCAAAGGAGATGCAAGGTTCTTGTTCTGGCTCTTCTAGCAGCCTCCACTAGCACTATTTGGTGTTCTTGTAGTTCCTCTGGATCTGCTTCATTGTCTTTTTTATGTTATATAAACTCTAAAATAAAATTTAGTAAAGGACAATTTACAAATTTGTTAAATAAATGTGACTGCAAATCTGTGAATACTTTCCTCTGCATATGTGGAGGATTTATATATGAGATCTGGCTTTATAAGTACTGTACTTAGCTTACTCTTCCAGAACAAAGTGAAAAACAGAAGCCAAGGTCAGAACCCTTAGTTATCATGACATTTTAATTTAATTTAATTTAATTCTTAGATTTCTATGCCGCCCACTCAGGTAAACCTGCGGTGTACAGCAATCAAAGCAAATAATAATACAGATAAATATAAATAAAAACAGATTAAAACCCCAAACCAACCACCCAACAACCCACCCTCCTACTCCCACCCCATTTAAAAGACTAAAAGGGAATAGGCTAAAAGGGGGAACTGGAAGAATAGGAGGAAGATAGCAATACAAAATACAAGAAATTAGGGACCGTTGGGCTCTAGCTGGAAATAAGCCAACAGGCTGGGGCCACATTCCCATTAGGACCCCATACCTGCCCTGCCAGCCAGGTTTTCAATCCTTTCCTGAAAGGCAGCAATTCTGTCTGCAACCTCAGTTCTGTTGGCAGGAGGTTCCTGACATCTTTATATGGGGAGGATTCTTCTTCACCCGGTGCCATATCCATACCGGATATTGGCTATCATCAAGGTGATAGTCTTCTTGTTCTTAACTCCTTGGAAAAGTTCTTCTGCAAACATGCCACACCAGTTTCTCAAGTTCTTCAGTCATGTAGTCCATCTACAACCAGGACCTCTCTTCCCAGGAATCTTTCCTTGTACAGCAAGTTGGAGTATTCTATATTTTATGTTGTTCCTCATGATATGGCCAATGTATTGGAGTTTTCTTTGCCCTAATGGTCTTAAAGAGTTGTTGTTCTTTGTCCATTTGGTGCAATACTTATATGTTAGTCACAAGGTCAACCCATGATATTCTTAGCAGCTGTCTGCAGATCCACATTTCAAAAGCTTCAGTCCTCTTTTCAGATGCTTTAGTCATTGGGGAACAGAGTGTGCATTTGGGGAAGGATCGGTTGCGTGCTGTGCCTGGGGTGGGGATTCTGAATTTCATAATGCCTGAAACCTGTGCTCCCTGCTTTACTGTTTATACTTCAGGAAGGATGGCAGAAAGTGGTGAGATTTCTTTTTGTTCCAAGCAGAAACTTTAATTAAGAAGAAACGTTGATTAATGAGACAGCTAAATTAATTTAATGTTTGAGCTCCCTCTACTGGATGAAATGGAAAGACTGGATTGCCATAAACTATCTATACAAAGTTTGTTTTTCCTCCCTTATGAACTTTGTTCCACTGACAAGTCAAAGTACTTAACCAATGTTTTTGTTGAAGAATATGTGGTGGTCATATAATGCTAAAATTTCCTTTCATATAGTGAAAATACATATACTGTACATTTTGCTATGACTTCAATGTTTTGTGTTCCACTAAAGATGGAAATCACATCACAGGATTCGTTTACAGTAGATAAGTGCCCCCCACCCTGAGACCAGCTGCCAGTAGGCTTGCTTGGAGCAACTCTTTAAACAATGGGGGTGTTTTTAAATGTTTATTTATTTTGCAGATGTGATTGAAGTAGCACCTGCCACCAAGGATACTGGGATGCTTATGTATGGAAAAAACATACACAAAGAAGTGCTTCATGTGACCCTACTGTGTAAACCTGACCACAGTTTTTCCAATACATTTCTTTAGTGAATCCTATATCATATGGGTCATGAAGATATTATATCAAAAGAGATTCAAAACTCATAATGAGATGAGGAAAATGATCACCTAAATTTGCTGATTTATATGAGATGCCAGTCTTACTAATACAGACCTACTCCTTTAGAACTGCTGTATTTGCACAATGAATTTTCAAAATAATGATTTTGTAATAATCAATCACCAAAGGCAATCGAATCTGTGATTTGCAGAGCTGAAGAAACCTTTGGTAGGATAATCAATTGAATGTTTGCTCTCAAGGAACCTCCATTTCTAACTCCAATGTGATTCTTATGTAGTTTGGCCCTTAGTGTGATATGATAGGATAAAAGAATAATTGAGTTGCAAAGGGCCTATGAGGCCATCAAATTTAACCCCCTGTTTATTGCAGGAATCCAAATCAAAGCAGATTTGGCATATGTTTATCCAATTTTCTGTTGGAAGCCTCTAGCTTTGGAGCACTCACCATCTCCTATGCTATCGTAATTGGTTCCATTGTTGTACTGCTCTAACAGTTAAGACCTTTTCCTGATACTCAGCCGATATAAATTGTAAATTGAGTACATTATTATATGTCCTGCATTCTGGTTTGATCAAGAACAGATCCTGTATTTGAAAAGTGCTATCATGTTCTCCCTCAGTCTTCTTTTCTCAAGGCTACAGTTCTTTCAATCTTTCCTCCTAGGGCTTGGTTTCCAGTTTCCTCATCATCCTTGTTGCCCTTCTCTGAACTTGTTCCAGTTTGTTAGCATCCTTCTTAAAGTATGGCATCCAGAACTTGACACAGTCTTCAATATGTGACCTAACTAGTGCTGAATAGAAGGGAACTAGTATCTCATGGGGTTTGGAGATTATACTTGTGTTAATGCAGAATAAAATAGCATTGCCCTTATTTGAAGCCACAGCACACTGTAGACCCATATTGAATTTGTGATCTACAATAATTCCAAGATACTTCTCACTCATAGTATTACTGAGCAAAGTATTTTATTTATTTATTTATTTACATCATTTCTACCCTGCCTTCCTCATCCTTGGATGACTCAAGGCAGCTTACATAAGAGTTAAAAACATACACAATCTAAGAACAACTAAACCCTCCAAACCCTCCCTAACCCCTTAAGAAAAATACAAGACCCAATTTAAAAACCTCACAAAGGTTTAAAAGAGATTAAAAGGCAGACAAGTTAAAAGAAATAAAAAGGCAGACAAGTTAAGTGACATGTTGAATGAGGACCAGGGCAGTTATACCAGCCAGCGGGACTGGGCTGTCACAGCTATTGGGCCCCACACCTGCTGGCACAGCTAGGTCTTTAGCGCCTTCCTAAAGGGGAGCAGCTCATTCTAACGGTGCAGTTCAGATTGTAAGAGGTTCCACAGGCAGACACAAAAAAGGCTCTTCCTCCGGTCCCAGTGATGTGTGCTTCTCTCATGAAAGGGACCAGCACTGAGCCTCTCGGGTCTGCCCTCGTAGGATGGGTAGAATACCTTGGGGTGATGCGGTCCCTTAAGTATCCCATTCCACTGCCATGTGGGGCTTTAAAGGTCAAAAGCAGTACCTTGAATTGCATCCAGAGGCACACTGGCAACCAGTGCAGCTCCTGGAGCAGCGGTGAGGCATGAGCATAATGCCCCCACCATATTACCGCCTGGGCAGCCGCATTCTGGACCAACTGCAGCCTCTGAATGGTCATCAAGGGCAGCCCCATGTAGAGCGCATTACAGTAATCCAATCTGGAGGTGACCAGAGCATGAGTGACCGTGAACAAGGAGTCCAGGAGCGGGCATAATTGGTTGATGACTCGAAGCTGTGCAAAGGCCCTCCTAGCCACGAGCAGTAGCCACGAGTCCAGGAGGACCCCCAAATTATGCAGCAGATCTGTTTGGGGCAAAGATGCCCAATCCAGAACCAAAGATGGTAGCTCCCAAGATAACACAGGGCCACAAACCCACAGCCATTCAGTCTTGCCAGGATTCAGCTGAAGCCTGTTGTCCCCCATCCAGACCCGAACAGCCTCCAGACACCTGGTTAGGATTTCAACTGCATCACTCAGGTCCCCATGGGCTGTGATGTACAGTAGGGTATCATCAGTGTACTGATGGTACCTCACCCCATGAGAATGAATTATTTCACCCAGCGGTTTCATGTAGATGTCAAATAATAGAGGCGAGATAACCGAGCCCTGTGGCACCCCACACGGGAGAGACCTAGGGCTGGACCACTCACTCTCTAAAAACAATGACTGAGTCCATTCCCTCAGAAATGAGGAGAACCAGGACAACACAGTGCCCTGGGCCCACAATCCTTGGAGCCGGCCCAGAAGGATACTGTGGTTGACAGTATCAAAAGCCGCTGAAAGGTCAAGAAGAGCGAGAACAGAAGGATTTCCCCTGTCTCGCTCTCACCAGAGATCATCCATGAGTGCGACCAATGCAGTCTCGGTACCATAACCAGGCCTGAATCCTGACTGAAACAGGTCTAGATAATCCATATCATCCAGCACCCCCTGGAGCTGCTGTGCCACTGCTCTTCCCTCCCCAGTTTTGGAGGGAGGGACGGAGCTCTACACCACCTCAGCCACCATTGTCAGCGCCAACAAGGGACACCTGCACTGGCAGCGAGGCTTGAAAAAGACTCTCAGTGGCTGCTTGTGCCAGATACTTCCCTCCCTGGTTTTGGAGGAAGGGACAGAGCTCCATGCCACTTTAGCTGCTGTTGTCAGTGCCAACAAGGGACACCTGCACTGGCAGCGAGGCTTGAAAAAGACTCTCGGTGGCTGCCTGTGCCAGATGCTTTCCTCCCCGGACTTGGAGGGAGGGACAGAGCACTGTGAAAAATATTGGCGCTGGGGATTCGAGGCAGCTTTGAAAAGCCACCCCTCCACCTCTGCCACCACAGGAGCTTTGGCCACGGACAGAAGGACTCACTCCAAGTGAGGGTTTGAGGTGGACTTGGAATGCCGCCCCATCACCACCGTGTTCAGAGCTCTGTGGAAGGGGGTGGAGGGAGAGAGAGGGTAGGTTTTATTTTGGTTATGGAGGGAGGGAGGGAGGGAGGGAGGGAGGGAGAGATTGCCTTGCCAGCCAGGAAAGAGAGGCAGCTTTCTGTCCAGGGCAACTGGGGAGGCTCTGGGGGTCCATATAGGAGTTGTGATGGGCATGGGGCTATATGGCGGGTACCAAGGGGCGGGCCGCACTCGGGGAACATGGGATAGATGTTTAGTATCTGTCCCTCATTCTGCCCCCCCCCCCCCGTTACATCTCTAGGTACTGAGCAGCTGATCCAGGGTGACCCCGCCCTTAAGCTGCTGCTGATGAATGCCAGGTTGGTATGTAATAAGGCTCCCCTTAAGACTCTATCCTGGGGAAGCAGGCTGACCTGGCATGCATCACTAAGACCTGGCTGAGACCAGAGAATGGGGTTCCTCTACCAGAAATTGTCAGGCCGGGTTCAGTATTTGGCACCAGCCTAGGGATAAGGGGAAGGGCGGTGGTGTTGCCATCATAGCCAGGGAGTCACTGGGAGTTGCCAGGGCTACTGCTCCAGAAATTCTGGGTTGTGAGGCCCTGCTCCTGCATTTGGGCCCTAAGGGTCAGTTGGGGGTCTTACTCCTGTATCTGCCCCCTTCAAGGGTAAGGGACTGCCTGCCTGAGCTCCTGGAGGCAGTCTCGGCATTGGCGTTGGAGTTCCCTAGGCTGATGGTCCTGGGGGACTTCAATTTGCCTTCGCTGGGGATTGGCTCTGAGGTGGCTCAGGAGTTCATGACTTCCATGGCAGCTATGGACCTGACTCAGGTAATTCAGGGCCCTACCAGGGACAGTGGCCACTCATTGGACTTGATCTTTTTGTCAGAGCAGTGGCAGAGTGATCTGAGATTACAGAAACTAAACATAGCACCTGTGCCATGGTCAGATCACTATCTAGTGACTCTAGACTTCCTGGGTGCGACGCTTCATCGTAGGGTGGCAGGGCCTATTAAAATGGTCTGCCTCTGGCAACTGATGGATCCTGATGGATTTCAGAGGGAACTAGGGGATTTTCCTCTGGATCGGCAACACAATTCGCCTGAGGTGCTTGTTGACCTGTGGTACAGGATGACTACAGCAGTTTGGATGAAATCGCGCGACTGTGGCCTACCAGAGCTCATGGAGCTAGGTCATCCCCTTGGTTCACTGAAGAACTGTAGGAGCTCAAATGAGCAAAGAAACTCCTAGAGCACCACTGGGTGAAGACCCAGAGTGATTCCGATTGAACACTAGCTAGAGCTGCTATTAGGGTCTATCTAGTGGTGATGGGGGTGGTGAGGTGGCAATACTTCACCACCCTTATTGCCTCCACTGATAACCGTCTAGCCACTCTGTTCCAGGTAACCAGGTCTCTCCTTGGTAGTGGGGGGGGTACCTGGTTGGCACAGTTCGGCTGAGGACTTTGCTGACCAGCTGGTGGAGTAAATCGATTGGATTTGCTCAGGGTTTAATCCTGGCATGGTTGGGGAGGGTCTGGAGGGAGCTGGAGCACAGTCTTGCCATGTCACCTGGTATCGGTTTGATCCAGTTGCCCCTGATTAAGTGGACAGGCTCCTTGTAGCTGTTTGTGCCACCACATGTCCATTGGACCCTGTCCTGCCTGGTTGGTGAAAGCCTCCAAGGCGGTGACAGGTGGCTGGGTTGGGGCTATGATTAATGCATCTTTTCAGGAGGGGATGTTTCCTACACCTTTAAAATATGCTTTGGTGCACCCCCTCCTGAAGAAACCTTTCCTCGACCCTGCAGTCCTATCCAACTATAGGCCTGTCTCCAACCTCCCCTTTTTAGAGAAGGTGTTGGAAAAGGCAGTGGCATGTCAGTTGCAGGGGGTACTGGATGAAGCAGATTATCTGGACCCTTTTCAATCTGGATTCAGGCTAAGATATGGTACCGAGACGGCATTGGTCGCACTGATGGATGATCTCTGGTGGGAGCAGGATGGTGGTCACCCATCTGTTCTTGCTCTTCTTGACCTCTCAGAGGCCTTCGATATCATTGACGGTATCCTTCTGGAACGGCTCTGAGGATTGGGGATCCAGGGCACTGAGGGGTCCTGGTTTTCCTCATTTCTTAGGTGTTGGACACAGTCGGTGTGGTTAGAGAGTGAGATGTCCAGCCCTAGGCCACTTCATTATGGGGTGCCTCAGGGTTCGGTGCATACCTGTCAAGTTTTGGGAAATTTCTGTCAAATAAGGGAAATTTCTCAGTCAAAACAGGAAACTGGACAGCTATGCTTATCCTGTTCTAGCCTCCAGTCTAACTCCAGTCTAATTGCAGTCTAACTATTACGGATTGATGGTGGGAAATAGTGTAAAATATGGGGGGGTTGACAGAAATTTTCCGAAACTTGACAGGTATAGTTTGGTGCTCTCTCCTCTCTTATTTAACATCTACATGAAGCCGCTGGGTGAGATCATTCATTCCCACGGGGTATGGTACCATCAGTATGTGGATGACACCCAGTTGTACATCTCGGTCTGTGGGGACCCCAGTGATGCTATCAATGTCCTTTCCGGGTACATGGAAGCTGTTGGGGTCTTGATGGAGGCCAACAGGCTACAGCTGAATTCCTTTCAAAAAGGTAAGTATTAACAAAAATCACGAGGTCCTCACAGCCAAGGCTCCACTCCTTCTCTTTCAAGTGGGTAAACAAGTCTCCCGCAATGTCTGTAATGATCTGTTAATGTAATTCCCAAAGTCTACCCAGTTTGTAGACCTTTCATCAAAATTTCCTCAGGAGAGTAAACATATCTTTTATCTGTGGAGTTATACTGCGAATACTATCTCTGGTAGATTTGATAAAGACTTTTTTCTTCAAATTAAAGGAGTGGCCATGGGTTCGCCCATGGCCCCCAGTAAAGCAAATTTGTTTATGATTTCTTTTGAAAACAGCACTTTGCAGGCGCACCCCCCAAATAAAGACTCAGACACCGGTATATGGATAAAGGCATTGGGCCACTTTTATTGAATAATGCCCTAGTCCGAATTATAACTTTCAATTGGTGTACTCATCCAATTGTAATTATTTGAGGCAAGCAGGCCGCAGTAACACTAGTAAGGTTCCTCCCAAAATTGCCAATGGCAATTGGCTACAATGTATCCATTTTGTATCAATTTGTTTGTTGACACAAACAAATTGTTGACCGAAGTCAATAAACTATCTACTGACCCCACCCTCTGACGTGTATCCGTCAAATCACGGGGTGATGCATGCTGAAAAGCTCCTACCATCACCCCTTGACTGGTTCGTCGTTGACCGGTCAAAGTTATTACACCTGTACCTGTCTAAGTGTTGGCCAGTCAATTGTGAACCTGCCGGATACCTATGGGTCATAAATCTTTACCTTACCAGTGCTACCCGCCTAAAGTGACCAAAGTCAAAGAAAACCCCTTTGTCAAACACTAGCAACAGTGTGGGATGGGCAAAAAAGCCAGAACCCAAGGGCCAATTGTAGGTTCAGGCCAAAAATTCGCACTCAGCCCCGAAGCGACCAAAATATCACACTGTTCACTAGGGAGGGGGTGGAGGGAAAAACTTCTCCTCTCCGTCGCTATTTCTAAAATGGCAGCTCGTCTGCCTCGTGGCCACCCCTTTTATAGAGGGGTGGCCACGCCCCTCTAACTCATCCGGATGTCTGAGTCCGGGTGGGGGGGCCCGCAAAGAGCGCAGTGGCCATTTTGGTGCCGCGCTTTCATTGCAGGTGCACCCCCCAAATAAAGACTCAGACACCGGTATATGGATAAAGGCATTGGGCCACTTTTATTGAATAATGCCCTAGTCCGAATTATAACTTTCAATTGGTGTACTCATTCAATTGTACTTCTTAAGGCAAGCAGGCCGCAGTAACACTGGTAAGGTTCCTCCCAAAATTGCCAATGGCAATTGGCTACAATGTATCCATTTTGTATCAATTTGTTGGTTGACACAAACAAATTGTTGACCGAAGTCAATAAACTATCTACTGACCCCACCCTCTGATGTGTATCCGTCAAATCACGGGGTGATGCATGCTGAAAAGCTCCTGCCATCACCCCTTGCCTGGTTCGTCGTTGACCGGTCAAAGTTATTACACCTGTACCTGTCTAAGTGTTGGCCAGTCAATTGCGAACCTGCCAGATACCTCTGGGTCATAAATCTTTACCTTACCAGTGCTACCTGCCACACGGGGAGGCTTCAATGAAGACTCACCGCCCCCCCCCCCCAGACCGTCAGCTCGGTCACTAGGCCTGCTTGCAAATCTTCCAAAAAGAGGTTCATACCTCTAGCCGACAGGTGGACCCCATCCCCTGCATAAAGATCATAATTTTGGAGACTAATGGTGGGGTGTCGGATGACCATCCCCAAATCCTTGTCTGCCAAGAACCGGGCAATAGCCCTGTTCACCGAGCGGCGAGCGCGGTCAAGGGCACGGAGGTCAATACCTCCCCTGTAAGCATGACGCAGTATGATGTCCGACCACAACAGCCATGTGGACGGCCACACATAATGCAAATAAGCTAGGTCACTGCAAATCATGAATTTTAAAGAAAGGCCAGTGACCTGGGCGAGGTCATTGCCCCCGAGATGCAGTACAAGGACATCAGGCGGTTCAGCATCCCTGATGGAGAACAGGAATGGCAACAGTTCCCGCCATCTCATTCCGCACAGTACCACCGTATGTGTGCGGTTGCACGCAGTCCAAGCTGGGGTCCCCACTCTGTCGCCGCAGCGTACTGCGCTGCCCAGTGCACATAACTGTGGCCCACCAGCCATACTGCCACCAGTGTGCGGAGACACACAGGGTCTGTAAAAGAAGAAAAGAGAACAATGACTTAACTGGTACTCATACCTGAAGAGGGCGAACATATAATGCAAAACTCATAGATCCCCATCTTCCCATACAGCGTATATCAGCCTCAGAGTACCCAAATGCAGCCGCAGTGGACGCAGCACCTATCCTAAACGAATGGGTGCCGTAACGAGCCCCGGGGAGGCCAACACTGGATAGTGCCATACCGGTCACCTTCCAAAAATTGAAATTTAGTAAGGGGAGACCCATCCTGGTGGCAGAAAAATGGGCTAGGGTGCGTGCCACGCACTGCCAAGAACTCCTGTAGGACACCAACCGGACAGATGTCTGAAATGGAACATCGTAGTAGTCTAACTCCACTGCCTACGCCGTGCTGATCAACTTTTGAGGACCGTATCTTCAACTGAGCCCACTCATGAGAGACATAGACATCGTCGAGTTCCAGTGCCCTACGATTCGCATCCGCCTTAGACAGTAGTACCAACTCACTGATGTGGACCGCTCCAAAGAAGGCCACCGTGGTAGCCGCATGAAAAAGAGCCACCTCATACTTATCAAAGCACAGATCATGCCATCCTCGTGCAAGGTGGGTAAGCACCCCTGGTGAAATTGGGTGGCGAGTGTCTGGGCGGCAGCCACGTTCCCGTATCCACCCCTCCAAAACATGTCGTATGTGGAAATCATTCACGCAGTCAGCAAAACCCCTCACCTTGGCCATAAATGCCAGTGCCGACAGCCTGGATGCTATAGTGCGAGGAGCCAGACCCTGACTGTGTAAATAAACCATAAATTGTAAAATTTGTTCGACTGGAATGGGCCACACTTCGGGCAACTGAAGTTGCACACAAAAGGTTCTAAATTGAACAAAAGCATGGTGATACGCCTTACGCGTGCGGGGTGCCAAAGACATGCCGATCGCCCGGTTCACCTCTCCTTGCCAAATGTCCAAATCTCGGCCGGGAGTGGCGAGGGGAATTCCTCTGCTTCCGGAGCCAAGGTGCGGAACCGGGGGATCTGGAGGTGGGATAAAGCATCAGCAATATCATTATTAATACCTGGTACATGTCTGGCTTTAAAAAGCACATTCAGGCATAGGCTACGTAGCACAAATTGACGGACCAACGGCATCACCCTAGGTGACTTAGACGTCTGAGCGTTGACAATGTGCACTACCGCAGCATTGTCACACCAAAAATGGACCACTGAATCGGCCCACTCCTCGCCCCATAGCATCAAAGCTCCCAGGATTGGAAAGAACTCAAGGAATGTAAGATCGCGGAGGCGATCCATGCCCCACCATGCTGGAGGCCATTGGCCGTAAGCCCACTTCCCCTCAAAGTAAATCCCATATCCCAGGGAGCCGGAGGCATCCGACTGTACTTGGAATCTAGGGGAAACTAAAAGGTCGGATCTCCAGAAGGAGACCCCATTAAATTCCCGCAGGAATTGAAGCCAAACCAAAAGGTCAGCCCGCATGCCCCTGGTCAGTCGGACCCTATGATGGCGCTTTGACAGGCCAGACATGGCATCACATAGGCGCCGCGCAAATGCTCTGCAAGGCGTAACCACCCTGCAGGCAAAGTTAAGAGGGCCATGAAGTACCTGAAGCTCACGAAGTGACACTTTACGCTTGGCCAGCAAGGCCAAAATCATCGCGGAGATCCGGGTGACCTTGTCAATGGGTAACCGGGATGCCTGTGCGACTGTGTCAATTTCAATACCCAGAAATGTGAGCGTAGTGGATGGGCCCTCGGTCTTTTCGGGCGCTAAAGGGACACTCAGTTACCGCATTAGCATCTGAAATGTAGTGAGGAGACGCGTGCACGTGTCCGAGCCCCGTTCACCCCCGAACAAAAAGTCATCGAGGTAATGGGCTACAAACCGAGACCCGGACCTGCGAACAAAGGCCCACTGGAGGAAAGTGCTAAAACGTTTGGATGCTGAACATGAAATAGAGCAGCCAAAAGGCATGGACTTATCTACATAAAACTTCCCTTGGAATCTAAAACCCAATAGCTCAAAGTCCCCCGGGTGCACTGGCAGTAATCGGAATGCCGATTTAATGTCACATTTAGCCAGAAGCTCACCGGGACCACAAGAGCTCACCATCCGTAGGGCTTGGTCAAATGACGTATACCTGACCGAACAAAGGTCATCAGGAATAGCATCATTGACAGAGTAACCCGCCGGGTACGATAGATGGTGGATTAAATGAAATTCCCCCAGGGCCTTTTTAGGTACTAACCCCAGAGGGGAGACCTTCAGGTTAGGGAAGGGTGGTACAGAAAAGGGGCCCGCCACTCTCTTGGCCTCTACCTCTTTGGCAATACTCAAGGCAGCCACCTCCTCCTTACCCTTTAGAGAAAGTAAATTGGGGGCATCTTGGGGTCCCCGCACTCCTTTGAATGGGATACGGAAGCCCCACTGGAAACCCTCTAGGAGGTACCTAGCGTCCTCCCTCCTTGGATAAGTTGAGAGCCATCGCTCCAACATATACACATTAACTGGGGAGGGGGCCTTTTGACTGGCTAGCTCCATCAGCAGAAGCTCTGCCCACTCCCTGTCCACCTCTACCTCTGCCCCGTGACCCACCGGCCCGCGGGCACGCGGCGGTGGCATGGGGGCCAGCGCAAGAGGGACACTCGTGTTTATATCGGCACTGCCGCTTATTGCACACGCCGTTACCTGAGAAGCTCCAACACAGCAAGTGGGCTGGAACTCCCTGCCCCGCTGGCTGGCGGGGAGCCTGTGTTGGAGCAGCTCGCTGCACGGCATGGCCACAATGGTACCTATCCCCAGGCGCCAGATGCATGGGGGTCATGTACAAGAGCCACAATTTTTGACAGGGCTCATCGCATCTCATCTCCGGGTGTAGGGGCACCCTCATTCTAAATTCCTCATTGTAAGCCAACCACGATGGGCCAGGGAAATCCACCATTGCCCTGTAAATATTGTCCAAATATTGGACCATAGGAATGGCCAGGTCAGGCCGGGCCCTAAGGTATACCACCATATAAATAAGATATGCCGGCAACCAGTTGGCCCATGTGCGTGGTGGCTTACGACGGCGGGACAGCTCTTTGTCTCTGTCGTCCTGTCCCTCTCTCTCCTCCTTAGTGGGCTCATGGTTCAATAGGGAGAATATATCCACGTACTCCCCCCGCCAAATCTTTTCCCTCGTGACCTGGGACAAATGATCACCAAGGGGCAAAGAATAACCAGCCGTCGGCAAAGCTGTCACCGGCACATTAGGTATCTGGGGCATACGCAGCGGGACCTTACAGCCCCTGCGATGCCCGGCACTGCCCCGGGGGTGGAATCCCCCGCCCTCAATGAGGTACCATTTTGAAACCAAGGGGCACTGGGATAGACTGGTAACTGATGCCCACTCGCCTCAACTTGACGAGGCCAGGGCCACTGAACCCCACCACTGGAAGTGGGCTGTGATGTAGGTGCACTAATTTGAACCTGATACTCACTAGGTGCACCCCCGTGAGCCACCCCCACTGGGGGTTCCGGCCCACGGTGGGCATCGGAGCTCACGACCGGAATCGAGCTCTGTGGCCACACCTGACTGGTCCCTGTCTGCAGCTCTGGACGAACAGGGAGCTGCGAGACACTGGCCGGCACAGGCTGGAGCGTCTCAAGCAGCTCAACCCGGCTGGCCGCCTGGTGCAGTGTGGCAGCCGTCGAGGTAGCCGGTGGACACGAAGGGTCCCCGGCAGAGAGAGAAGGGCCCCCTCCCATAGGAGGCTGTGCAATCCCCAAGGATGCCTCCAGCACTGCTACACGTGCTAGTAAAGCATCCACTGCCACAGATCCCCCAGCATAAGGCGGGCCGGGTTGGCCGGAAGGCCCACTAGGAATTTGGAAAGGGACACCCAAGTGAGAGCCTTGGCCAGCATAGGGCCATGCCCAAAACTCCGGCCCATGAGGGGCCAGAGGAGGAACGGGTTGTGCACTCGCACCAGGCCCTCCCCACTGTCCTGACCCATGGCCGGCAATTGCGGGCCGAGGGCCGAAGCCCCTGAGGCTAGCCACCCAAGGCCTGCTGCCAAGTGCCAGCCTGAATCACCCCACCGGTATCAGTGGGCAAGGCTGGGTCAGTGCCCTGCCGTGGGGGCGCAGCCCTGGTCCTCCGACCTGATAGCTGCCCCCCGTCCTGCGCAGGGCTCGAAAAAGTCCTCCCCTTTGGCCGCGGCTTCATCGCCGGGGCCTTCCGTTTGGGAGGCATCGTCGAAAAGAAAGAGTAGGATCCCTTGCCAGGGATCAAAACCAAGTGCCGAAAGCACGCAGCAGCCTGCAAGCAAAAGGCTCTGTGCACGCTAATCCTCCCTTCCCAGCCGGGAAGGTATCAAGGGCTAAACAGCCGAAGACTACGATAAACAGCGACGGAGAAAACTTCTCCTCTCCGTCACTATTTCTAAAATGGCAGCTCATCTGCCTCGTGGCCACCCCTTTTATAGAGGGGTGGCCACGCCCCCTAACTCACCCGGATGTCTGAGTCCAGGTGGGGGGGCCGCAAAGAGCGCGGCGGCCATTTTGGCATGGGGCTTTCAATTTTAAACTCTACCGTCAACCCTTCCATTAATCACATTATTCTGTTTAAAAGATGCATTGATGATTTATTTTTTATTTTTGATGATTACAGCTTGATTCCCGATTTTGTTCAATGGATAAATATGCAGAGTCAACATTTGCAGTTCACTTCTAGTACGGATAGGACATCGTTGCCCTTTTTGGAACTGACAGTATATGTTTCAGATGATGCAAAATTGAAGATGAAGTTATTTCAAAAGAACACAGATAGGAATTCCTATCTCCCCTTTAAATCTTTCCACCCCCACACTTATGGAACAGCATTCCGTATGGTATTTTTGCAAGGACCAAAAGAAATTCTTTTAGTGGGGCCGATTTTGAGCAGTCGTCTGCGTTAATTAAGGGAAAATTGCAAAATAGGGGTTATCCGAACCATGTGTTAGACAGATCGCTGGCAAAGGTTGGGGGGGGGGGGTTCTGAGAGAAGCCCTTTTGTGAAGACAGGACAGGATCAGTAGACGAGGTATCCAGTGGTAGATAGAATATTCTCCTAGAGCAAAAGAAATTAAGAAAATCATCAATAAATATTGGTTCTTACTTTCATATATCCCTGGTTGTCAGGAGAAACTGATCATAGGTTTAAGGAGAACAAGCACTGTTGGTAACCTGATCAGATGTGCTGATGTTGCCCCCAGAGATAGTATTTGCAGTAGTCTGATTAAGGGGAATTTCCGGCGTGGACACTGCGGGATATGTAAAAATGTTTGGGAGACTGAGACGATTGATTTTCCAGGATTAGACTTTCATAGAACTCAGTCGTTCTTTAGCAATTGTGACAGCACACATTGCGTATATCTCTGGATCTGCCCTTGTGGCTTAAAATACGTGGGGAAATGTTCTTGAAAACTGAAGATTGGATTGAGCGAACATCGTTCCAGAATTACGGGACAGATCGAGCAAACCCCTCTGGTCGCTCATTATATGGAGAAAAAACACCAGGATCACCAATTTAAATTTGTGGTATTAGAAAAATTGAGCGTAACCAGCGGGAGTGGTATTGACATCGAGAACCTTTTAGTACAAAAGGAGGCTTTCTTTATACATCACCTAGACACTCTGCATTCTAATGGACTCAATCACGACTCAGACCTCTCTTGTTTTTTGTAAATACTTAAGGCTGCACAGGTTTTTCGAATTTAGATTCTGAAGGGTTTGTTGGGATTCAGGTGAACTGGTTCAGCTATTTTAATGAGAGCTCCATTCATGCTTGGTAACGTCCGAGAGCACCAGAAACAGATTACGGTGGGAGGCTTGTAGGACCCATGTTAAGATATTGGGCAATGCTATTAAATATTGAATGTTAGTCACTGTATTAGCACGCGATTATGTTAAATATATTATAGTCTAATGAACATTTTGTTGTATAACTCCACAGATAAAAGATATGTTTACTCTCCTGAGGAAATTTTGATGAAAGGTCTACAAACCGGGTAGACTTCGGGAGTTACATTGACTGATCATTACAGACATTGCAGGAGACTTGTTTCCCCGCTTGAAAGAGAAGGAGTGGAGCCTCGGCTATGAGGACCTCATGATTTTTGTTAATACTTACCTTTTTGAAAGAGGCTATATCTGATTTGAGTTATACATTTGACTAATTACTTTCATTATGTCTTGATACTACCTACTGATTTGAAGAACTTTGATTATAAAAAAATACAAAATACAAAGATTACTATACTCAATTGGAGTCAATTTATTTTTTGAAGACTTACTATTTCTATTGGGATTTTACCACAAACAGATTTGTATTTTGTTGGAATTATTGTTTCCATTTGGCCTCTTTTTTTGCTGCACATTTTCCAGGCAATATGGCCTCAACCAGTAAAGGTTTTTCTTATTCATCAGAAGACACAGAAAAAGTGTTAAGCAATGTTGCTTCTGTAAGAACAACTCAAAACAAACAGATGGGCGATTTTATGAAATTAAAACAAGGGAGCTTTGTTGCAAACCGACCTGACATTCACCAGCAGCAGCCTAAGGGAGGCGTCACTCCGAACCTGCTGTCTGGGAACCAGAGATAAAATGGGGGGGCTGTAACAAGGGACAGATAATAAACATCGGTCCCTCATTCCCCATGTGTGGCCCGCCCCTCGGTTCCCGCGATATTGCCCCATACCCATCATTACAGGGATGTGGGCCCCAGGAACCTCACATCCACCTCCAAAACCGAGAGCTCTCCCCTGTCTGCAGCCTATCTGCCTCCCAGTACCCTTCTCCCCAACCCCCCCCTCCCGTGCCTCGTCTCTAAGATGGGAAACGTCCAATGAAGTAGATACCCATAGTGATGTCAATAGAGATGAGGGCTTTGGCGATGGCTGTGATGGCCAAGCCACTCTGGACCCCCTCTGCCTCCTCGCCCTCCTTGCCCATTTGGGCAAGGCAGGGGCCGAAGAAGAGGTGGCGGCAATGCCAGTGGGCTTTAACCTGCCCGACCCACCCAGCTGTGGGGAATATTCTCCTCCTCCCCATCTCCGCAATGGCCTGAGCCCAGGTGTTGACAGTCTCGGCAGAGACAGAGACTTTGGCGGTGGCTGCAGAGGTGGCAGTGGTGATGGCTGAGCCACCCTGCACCCCCTCTGCCTCCTCGCCCATCTGGGCAAGGCAGGGGCCGAAAAAAGGCAGCGGCAATGTTGGCGGGCTTTGACCCACCCAAGCCGCCCAGCTGTGGCGAATCTTTTCCTCCTCCCTGTCTCCACAATGGCCTGAGCCCCGGTGCTGACAGGCTCAGCAGAGATGGGGGCTTTGGCAGTGGCTTTGGGGTTGGCAGTGGTGATGGCTGAGCCACCCTGGCTCCCTTCTGCCTCCTCACCCTCAGAGCCCATCTGGGTGAGGCAGGGGCCTATTTTGTAAATGTGCATTTTCCCCCAGATGTAGAAATTTGTACTTATCCTGGTTAAATTTTACGTGCGCCGTCAGGACTATCTGCCAGGCGTACGCTTTGTGGGCATCCCTACCCCGCAGATGTGAGTGTGCCGATTTACGTCAGTTGGGCAGGGAAGATCCAACTCCCCTTTATAAGGGGTGGCTGCTCCCTGCCCCGCCATTCAGTGACTCTGATCTGGAGAAGCTTCTGCTTCTCCTCCGGCTTGAGCTCTGACCATGTGGCCTGCCCTAACCTTCGGTTCCAGCCGCCCCGTCACCTCCTGCTTCCATGCCTCATGGCAAGTCTGCTTGCCCGGGCGTGTGCTCCCACCGCTGTGCCTCCTGTGCCTCCTGCAGCTGTTCCTCACTCAGCCAGTGTTTTCAGGCCAGTGTTCAAACCTACAAATATTATTTTGAATTCTGTTCCTGTGTTAGAAAGGTATTAGCTATTATACTCAATTTTGTCTGATCTGCAAATCTGATGAATATTCAAAAATTTTAATCCCTCATCCAAGTCATTAATGAAAATGTTGAAGAACACCAGGCCCAGATAATGGCTTTAGATCAGTGGTTCCCAAAGTGGGGCATACACCCCATGAAGGACTTCAGTTCCCAGAATCCTAAGTCAGTACACTGGCTGACCAGTGCTTTGGGGAATAGACTTAGGCTTTTGGGAATTGAAGTCCACAAACTAAAGTTTGGGAAACACTGCTTTAGATAATTAATTTAATTTAATTTAATTTAATTTAATTTATATACCACCCTATCCATAGGACTCTGGGCGGTGTACACAAGTTAAAACCAATATACAGGTAAAACAATTTTTAAAAACCTTAAAAACATATCAATATTACCCCCGCCGTGACATCTATTATCTAAAAACAAATATAAAATCTACAAAAACCTTAAAAAATTAATTACAGGAGGGGGGAAGCCTCAGATGAGCCAAAAAGGGGAGCTTGTTGACAATCCCGGCCCCCAGACCCATTTTGCCAACCACGTCTTCAATTCTTTCCTAAATGGTAGCAACTGGGCCTGGAGGCGTAGTTCTCCTGGGAGGAGGTTCCATAGTGTGGGGGCTAATAGCAAGAAGGCCCTTTTCCTTGAGCTGGAGAGGCAAGCCTCCCCAACAGATGGCACCTGAAGGGTGCCCTCTCGGTTTGCTCTCATTGGATGGGTTGATGTCCTAGGGATGATACGGTCCATGAGGTATCCTGATCCGCTACCATGAATGGCTTTAAAGGTGACAACCAGCACCTTGAATTGCACCCGGAGACATATAGGCAGCCAATGCAGCTCCTGCAGCAGTGGTGAGGCGCAGGCAAAATGACTACACCCCACCACCATGCGGGCCACCGCATTCTGGACCAATTGCAGTCTCCGGATGGTCATCAAGGGAAGCCCCATATAGAGCACATTACAATAGTCCAAACGGGAAGTGATCAGGGCATGGGTGACCATGAGCAGGGCCTCCCGGTCCAGGAGTGGGCACAATTGATTAATAACACACACTTGCCCAAAGGCCCTCCTGGCCATGGCCGTAAACTGCTCCTGGAGCAGAAGCCGCATGTCCAGGAGGACCCCCAAGTTGTGCACCAGGTCAGATTGGGTTAACAATGCCCCATCCCAAACCAGCAGTGATAACTCCCTGTAAGGGCCAGGACCCCTCACCCACAGCCACTCAGTTTTGCCGGGATTCAGCTGTAGTCTGTTGTCCCCCATCCAGACCCTAACCACCTCTAGGCAACTGGTCAGGACCTTGACTGCATGATTGGGATCACCACGGGCAGAGATATACAACTGAGTATCATCAGCATAGTGATGATATCTCACCCCATGGGATCAGATGATCTCACCTAGCGGTTTCATGTAGATGTTAAAGAGTAGGAGTGAGAGGACTGAGCCCTAAGGCACCCCACACATGAACTGCCTTGGACTCGACACCCCCACACACACACTGACTGTCCGGCCACTCAGGAAGGAGGAGAACCAGGACAATACAGGTCCCTGGATCCCTAACCCCTGTAGCCGGTACAGAAGGATACCTTGGTCGACAGTATAAAAAGCCACTGAGAGGTCGAGAAGAGCGAGAAGAGGTCAAACAGCATGACCAATGCAGTCTCCATACCATGACCCGGCCTGAAGTCTGACTGGAAAGGGTCCAGATTATCCGCTTCCTCCAGAACCCCCTGGAGCTGCCGCACCACCGCTTTCTCGACAACCTTCCCCAAAAAGGGGAGGTTCAAGACAGGGCAGAAATTAGTCAGTATATTCGGATTGAGTGATGTTTTTTTAAGGAGGGGGCACTCCAGCACATGTCTAAGTTGTGGTGGGAACACCCCATCCATCAGCAAAGCATTGACCACCGCTCAAATCCAAATGCCTGTCACAGTCCTGCTTGCTTTCACGAGCCAGGCCGTGAAAAGGCCGTGGATAAGCCTATTATCCATTCCCAGTTTGAGAAGGAACCATTGAGAAGCTTCCTCTATGATTCAGTAACCAACTGTGTGTGTCCTCTTGACACTTGTGCTGTCAAGTCCACACCTAGTTAGCTAGCTAATCAGAATATCATGGGGCACTTTGCCAAAGGGTTTGTGGAAGTCAATATATATTATGTCTGCAGCAATCCCACCACCTACCAGGGAAGTTACTCAATTGAAAAACGAGATAAGATTAATCTGGCAGGATTTGTTCTTGACAATTCCGTGTTGGCTTCAAGTTATTGCATTGGTTGCAAGATGCTTGCAGAGTGATCACTTTATAACTGGCTCCAGCATTTTCACTGGGATTGAAGATAAGGACAACATTAGCCCTCCTCCAATCATTTGGCACTTCACCAATCCTCCATAGTCTCAAGAAAATGAAAACATTGCATTCTATTTTGTTCTTAAGGGCTGCAGTCTGCTTGTACGTGAACTTTAGCCTTTGAGTAATTAAATGAAAAGTTGATACATTTGCCCGAGAGTAATTTTGTATAGGAAAAGATTTTGACTTACATACTCCTGGCCAGCTAACCCATCCTTTTTCCACACAGAAGACACTAATATGGAGGCAACTGGAGCTAGAGGAGGGCACATGACCAAACTGCAGAGAAAGGATCAAGACACAGCAGGATCACCACCCTAGTTTAAGTGGCTGGAAGCAAGGAGTTGAGTAACAATAACAGAGGAGCACATACTGTTCCTTAGGTCATGGTGGGTGATCTCTGATGGGAAGCAGCTACAGGGTGTGATTGATGTGTTTGAAGCTGAGGAGGATCCAGCTGGAAGAAGTCTAGCTACAGAGCCTATCCTTAAAGATTTACTTATTATTAACGGGGCATGTGGTTAGTCTAGGCAGGGAAGTTCTGAACTCATGTGCAAGACAAAGAGCTTTAACTCTCTTGTTTCTGGATTGAAATTGCCCAGTCACAGAAATTGAGCCTAAAAAAAAGAAGCATAGTTTTTTAAAACTGCATTATTTTATCAAAAGTGAAAGAGTCTCAGGAAACTGAGTTAAGGATGTTATGGTGTGTATGTTCATTTCTTTTTTTGTTTCCACCACCACCATGAAATAAGGAGACAAGGCATAAACTGCTGTAGTTAAAGGCTTGGGCCACGTTTATTGAAATTCTCACCACTATGACCTATGGAGGGGCAGGTAGGGCATAACCTGGCATCAGAGCAAGGGAAGCTAATCTACCCTTCCCTGGACCAGATGGGAGAATCCCTAGCACGCACTCAGTGCTGCACCTGCTAGCCACTGGTGGGCTGGCTTTTCAAGGAGGCATGCATGCAACTGTTTCCACTTCCCATCTCCTGAGTGGATCTTGGTCATGCCACATGCCTGCCTCATGGTGTTTTCCATTTTCTGTTTTGAATCAAAAGAGCCAATCAGCAGTCTAAATGTTTTTCCTTCCAGAAGTAACTGCTTTCCACTCTGTATTCATGATGATCTTTGGTTGTGAGTAGTGTAGTTGTTCTGCTTGTTTATTCTGTCTGAATGATTCAGTTATTCATTGTAGTTCAATCTTTTTCTGACTTAAAATGTATTAGTCTCACAAAATTAGTAACTCAGTACCTTCCTGCAATCATCATTTGCTTGAGATTTCCCCCCTGATTTTGTTTTTGCTACCTGACAACTTTATTTAAACACAAATCTTGTAAGTACATACATTAATACAAATATAACTGTTATAATGTGGCTTTCTTTTATGGAAGTGTGTATGTAAGACTGAAGCTGGAAATGCTTATTTAACTGTATAGCCACTGTCATCTTCAGGTGCATGTTGTCTCTGGTATTTCCTATTAACTCTTTTCATACTTAAACTTTCCAGAATGATGATGACCTAAAATAAAAAAGATATTTGCACTTTGAGCAAGCAAGGATATAATTTGCTTAGATTGACAGTGTTTAATGCTAGCCAAAGGAGATCACATTTCTGTTAGTCTCCATATAATGGACTCTTTTAACCGTAGAATGGAACATCATTGCTTCAATTCCAGTTGTTCATTGTTCATACTGATTCTTTCAAATTCTCTTATTTGGTCTAGATCAGGGGTTCCCAAACTTATTGCGCTGTGGGCTGGACCACACACCCCAGACAGCTGAGCAGGCTGGTCATATGGTTCCTCCAGCCATAAACACTGCCATAAAATGCATCACAGCTGTCATTTATTACAGTGTTTATAGCAGGGGTGGGTGCATTTATGCATGCACAGGTGCATTTTATGCTTGCTGTAAACACATCCCCTTCCACTTCCAGTAGTGGTGAGGATGGTGGCAGGCCACATCAAATGAGGCCACAGGCTAGGGCTGGCCTGCGGGACATAGGTTGGCCACCCCGGTCTAGATATTTTAAAAGAGAATATCATTTCAATGGCACAAATCTAACATGACAATATTTTGAAAATGTCAGCTCCAAAGAACTCCACAGTGGAAAGTTATTACTCATGCAGGAATTTTTTTTAATGACTCCCTCTTTCTCTTAAAGGGCTTTTAAAAATAACACAAGTAATAAAATATTCGTCATCTCTGTGCAAATTAATGTTTTCAAGAATTCTTCAGTTGGGATGAAATACAGGCAGGGTAGGGCCAGATTCTTTAAGATGGCACCAACCTCCACAGATTCCTTTGTTTTGTAATAACCAGGCATTAATCTAATTCAAGTGCATGCAATACTTCCACTAGCTTTCCATCATTATCTAGAAAAAGCTCCCTCTATTTTTATTATTTTGTCTTATTGAGCATTTGAGCTTAAAGTAGAGATCTGGGAGTCTCTGAAACTTGCTCATTACTTTGTGACATTACTAAGAGTTGTGCTCAAAAGTCATTAGTCATTAACACTGCTACTGCCTTTAGATGTAACTAGTCATAAAGGTAAAGGTAAAGGTTTCCTTGCTCAAAAGCCAGTCGTATCCAACTCTAGGGTTCATTGCTCATCTCTGTTTCATAGCCGAAGAGCCAGTGCTGTCTGCTTCTGCAAACGTTTCCATAGTCATGTGGCAGGCATAACTATAGACCGGAGTGCACAGAATGCTGCTTACCTTCCCACTGAAGTGGTCCCTATTTATCTCCTTGCAATTTCTTGCTTTCGAACTGCTGGGTTGGCAGGAGCTGGGGGAAAGACGGGAGCTCATTCAGTCCTGCAGTACTCTGGAATTGAGCTGCTGACCTCCTGCCTTCCAGTCAGTGTCTTAACCACTTGAGCCACTGCAGCCCTATTAACTAGTCATGAAACTCTTCTTAAAGTCAAAATTCAAGGTAAATTTTCAGAGCTTGTTCTCTAGAAGAACCATTGGTAGGAATTTTAAGAGAAAATAAATAACATTTTCTCATAGGAACATTTGAAGGAGATGCATATTTCCAGGTACTTTAAAATCAGCTCCCTAAAGGACATTAAAATCTACTGATACACCTCATTATGTCATACCTCCATCCTCTCTCAAAAAGATCAACATTATCTTTTCTGAGATAACATCACTGGGAGACCTTGCCAGAAACACCCAGCTAGCTTGTTCTAGAGAAGCTCTAAACCATGACATTAGGTTTTCTAGAATTACCCATTTTGTTCATTTTACATATGTACATAGTTATATATAAGGATCAAACCTACATTATTCCAAAGGTCACATGTTTGTTCAGAGATAAACATAGTCTTGTCCACAGTAAAACCCTGACTAATCTGTCCATTAGCATCGGGGCCAAGGAAAATCTTTTTTGGAGTATTACTATAAATCCAAGAGAAATAGATACAGAGTTTTATAGACATTTAGTATAACATGGGATTAGACCTCCCAGTCTGCAAAACATTGTGCTAGTTTAATTATGACTGCAATGAATGGAAGTTGCACTTATGGAAGTGCTTGAGTTAGAATGTAAAAGATCAGAGAACAGGGACAGAGGCATGATGCCCAGTATTACCAGATGTGGAAAGTTGTATTTCTGTGACTCACTGAAATTCAAGGAAGCCACTCTCTTGCATCCTACTATTGCATGGGAATAGTTTTTCTCCCCCTCCTCCCTGTTTTATTCAAGTTGCTCAAGGAATACAAAAAGTTGTGGTACTTAGTATTGAATTGTGTTGTAGTATTGAATTGTGGTGTAGTATTGAATTAGTTGAGGTGCTTAGTATTGAATTAGGATAAGAGAAACTGAACTTCAGTCTCTTGCATTGAAGTTGCATCCCCAAGGCTCCTAAGATGCCAGAAGCCTCCGAAACAAAATAGGGGAACTGGAATACGTAGCAATAGAAAAAATATTGATATTATTGGCATCACTGAAACCTGGTGGACAGATGACAACCAGTGGGGTACAGTTATCCCAGGCTACCAACTCTACAGGAAGATTAGGAAGGGGCAAACAGGTAGTGCTGTAGCCTTGTATGTCAAAAAAGTGATAAAATCGTACGAATTGGAATATCTAGGTGATTTGGAGTCACCATTAGAAACTCTGTGGATAAGAGTACCAGGCCACAAGGATGGTCTAACAGTAGTTGTAAAGGAGGCATCTAAGAAAGGAAGCTTGGTTATAATGGGGGACTTCAATTACCCTCAAATAGACTGGGTGAACTGTTGTTCAGCGCATGATAAAGAGATAAAGTTCCTAGATGTGCTAAATGATTGTTCCCTGGGACAGATGGTTGAATACCCAACTATAGGTACAAGAATCCTTGACTTGATCCTGAGCAATACTCAGGATCTGGTGCAAGATGTTAATGTGACTGATCCAATAGGGAACAGTGATCACAACTCAATTATGTTTAACTTGATCATAGACCACAAATCAATGATAAAATCTAAAACAGAGACCTTAAATTTTCAAAAAGGAAATTTCCCAAAGATGAGGAAACTAGTAAAAACAGAAGCTGAAAGGGAAAATTGAGAGAGTCCAAACACTCCAAGAGGCATGGAGGCTGTTTAGAAAAACAATAACAGGGGCCCAATTGGAATGCATACCCAAAAGGAAAAAGGGCACTGCCAGGTCCAGGAGGACTCTGATGTGGCTTACAGGAGTTGTTCAGGAAGTGATCAAAAGGAAGAAAAACTCATTTAGAAGATGGAAGGCTTGTCTGAATGAAGACAGCAGCCAGAAACATAAATAATGGCAGAACAAATGCAAGGCAACAATCAGGAAACCAAAGCAAGACTTTGAGGAGCGTATAGCTAAAAACACTGAGAGAAATAACAAAGACTTCTTTAAGTAGATTAGAAGTAAGAATCCAACTAGGAAGGCCATTGGAACATTAGACGACAATGGAAGGCAAGGGGTTATTGAAGAGGAAACAGAGATTGCAGAGAGACTCAATGAATTCTTTGCTTCAGTATTCACTGAAGAAGTCAGAGACGAAATGTCCACAACAGAGCCTATCTTCGTAGGGAGGGACACCGAAGAATTAAGCCAGATAGAAATAACCAGGGGGAAGGTCCTTGTATGTCTTGTTAAACTAAATGCTAACAAATCACCAGGACCAGATGGCATCCATCCACAAGTTCTCAGGGAACTTAAAGATGAAATTGCTGATCTCCTAGCCAAAATATATAATCTTATCCTCCAGTCAGTGTTTGTGCCTGATGACTGGAAGGTAGCGAATGTAACACCAATTTTCAAAAAAGGATCCAGGGGTGATCCAGGAAATTACCGACCTGTCAGTTTGACATGTGTCCCATGTAAAGTGATGGAAACCATCCTAAAAGATAGAATTAATAGGCACATAGAAGAGAAGGCGCTGGTAAAAGAGAGCCAACATGGCTTTTGCAAGGGCAAATCGTGCCTCACTAATCTGTTGGAATTTTTTGAGAGTGTCAACAAGCATGTGGATAAGGGGGATCTGGTTGACATTGTTTATTTGGACTTTCAGAAGGCTTTTGACAAGGTCCCGCACCAAAGGCTCTTGAATAAACTGGCCAGTCATGGAATAAAGGGACAGGTCTTGTCCTGGATCAGCAACTGGCTAAGGGACAGGAAACAGAGGGTAGCACTAAATGGGCACTTCTCCAAGTGGAGGGAAGAAAAGAGTGGGGTCCCCCTAGGTTAAGTACTGGGACCCCTGCTTTTCAACCTCTTCATAAATGATCTAGAAGTAGGAGTAAAAAGCAAGGTAGCCAAATTTGCTGACAACACTAAATTATACAGGGTAGTGAAAACTGTGAGAGACTGTGAGGAGCTCCAGAGGGATCTCTTGACACTGGGGGAGTGGACAAAACAGTGGCAAAGCACGTTGGGGCAAAAAACCCCAATTATATTCATAAACTGATGGGGTCTAAACTCTCTGCAACAAACCAGGAAAGGGACCTTGGTGTCCTGATGGACAGCTCAATGAAGGTGTTAACCACTTCCCCAGCAGTGAAAAAAGCAAACTCAGTGCTAGGGATCATTAGGAAGGGTATAGAAAATAAGTCAGCAAGTGTCATTTTGCCTCTTTATAAATCTATGGTGAGGCCTCTTCTGGAATACTGTGTACAGTTCTGGTCGCCATAACTCCAGAAGGATAATATGGAGCTGGAAAAAGTGCAGAGGAGGGCAACCAAAATGATTAGGGGACTGGAACATCTTCCTTACCATCTGAGGCTGCAATGGTTGGACCTCTTTACTCTTGAACGATGGTGTCTAAGAGGTGACCTGATTGAAGTTTATAAAATCATGCACGGTGTGGACAAAGTAGATAAAGAAAAACTGTTTTCCCTATCGCACAACACTAGAACTAGGGGGCACTCCATGAAACATTTGGGTATTAGTTCTCAAACAAATAAGAGAAAGTACTTTTTCACTCAGAGGATCACTGGTCTATGGAACTCCCTGCCAGAAGAAGTGGTGGCAGCTATCAGTCTTGACAGCTTTAAGAAAGGATTAGACAAGTTCATGGAGGACAAGGGTATCAATGGCTATAATTATGGATACCTAAGGACAACCTCCGGGTTGGAGAGATAGACAGGATATCTCTCAATGCCATTTCCAGGGAATCCTAAGCAGGTGAAGGCATCTGCTTGGGAATACTCTGAAGCTAATGGTGAGTCACTGTGCGAGACAGAATGCTGGAATGGATGGGCTGTGGCCTGTTCCAGCAAAAGCCAGTCGTATCTGACTTTAGGGTTCAGTGCTCATCTCTGTTTCAAAGCTGGAAAGCCAGCGTTGTCAACTTCTGCAGACGTTTCCGTGGTCATGTGGCAGGCATGACTAGACACTGGAGCACATGGAACACTGTTACCTTCCCACCGAAGTGCTCCCTATTTATCTACTTGAAATTTCTTGCTTTCGAACTGATAGGTTGGCAGGAGCTGGAACAAACACAGGAGCTCATTCCGTCCTGCAGTACTCGGGAATTGAACTAACAGCTATGAGATTATTAATGGCTAAAAATTGGGAAATGTATATACATATTGGTCTGGAAGAATGGTATAAAGAACTAGGGAACATGACTAAAAATGATTAGCTGACGTATAAATTAAAATAAAAAAAGGTTTAATAAGGGAAAATGTATTCTGGGGAGATGCTTTATGACTGTTTTCATATGCATTTTTATGTATTATATTGAGAAGGCTCCTTGTTGTAATGGAGGTTTCTCCTTTCTGCTGTTAGCCACCCTGGGTGGTGCATGTGTCAATAGGGCGGCGTAGTAATGCGAAGCCCTGCTGCGCTAGAATAAAGACACACCAAGGCCATGATGTAGTGGTCCAGCCCCAAAATGAGGTGGGCAAAAAGCTTTTATTACCCTGCCTGTGGGCGTAACGACCCTGAGGTGTTTGCCACCCCTAATTACAGAGGGGAGCTGCTTGCTAAGCATTTCTAAGTCACCCCCTATACTATAGGCAAGGGTTTCTAATGTTCTACTCTAATCTAAAGGAGCATCTGTTTTCCTGGGCCCTATCTCATTTGTGTCTATTAATCTCTATTGTTTACCTTAACTCAGGGAAACATCTGTGGCTATTGTTATGTTAAACCAAGATGTTGCCTGTCAATCGGGAAGCAGTTCAGGAATGTATGCCCAATCTTTATCTATCTCCTCCAGCAAAGCCCATGCTTCCAAGATAGGAAGTCTTTATTCTGAATTATGGTGCGGCTGTGGCCAGCAAACGGATTTAGGGAGAAGTATATTAATACATTCATATTCATAAGACTCCCTGCTACATGGGCAGTCCACAGGGTGGGATACAAATGTCCCAATAAATAAATAAATAAATAAATAAATAAATAAACTGCTGACCTTCCACCTCCCAGTTAGCATCTTCACCACTTAAGCCACTGCAGTCCCTATAGGCAAGAAAGCATTGCAATATTCCCATATTGTCTTGGATGTCATCCCCATCCCAGCCCCTGGAGATTATTTATGGTTCAAATTTACATTCACCAATGAAATTCATTAGACAATTTTTAGGCTAAGAAAAAGGGACATACCCAAGATTGCAGTGGAATGTAGAACAAAATGTAGATATATTAGTGATCATTAGCAGTCTGATTATTGATAAACATTTTCTTATAGAGATGCATGGTAGCAAACCACTACAATTACAAACCTGCTAGTACTAGGGCAGTAGGGCTCCTGTCAGATGGCAATGGGACTAAACCAAGTACATGAATCAATGAATTAAATGCAACAATGGGTTATTAAAGAACATTTGGTTCAGGCTCATACAACAGGATTGTCAAGCATCTAAACAAGTGTTTAACAGCAACAACAACAACAACCCATTATCTATTTCCATTTATATCCAGGAGTAGGTTGTTTGCTATGCACAATGAGGGATATTTAGTAGCTGCTGGTAGTCTGTTCAACAGGAGTAGTAGGGCAGTAGGACTCCTGTCAGGAGCCCTAGTCCCTCCACTATGATTTATGACCCCTTTAAGCCCTGCCCTTTCATCTTTGACTTCTAGCCCCACCCCCTTGAACTCTGACCCCTAATTCTCCCCTTGACCTCTGACCCCTAGCCCCCTCCCCCTGATGTATGACCCTCTCAGACCCCACCGGGGTCCCCAGGCACCACCAGGGGGCCCAGGCTCCACCAGGGGGCCCAGGCCCTAGCCGTATGGTAGGCAAGTTAGGGGACCGGCCATTAGGCAGGCTAAGGTAACGTGCCAGGCATGAACAGGCAGAAAAGTCCAGGCAGAGACCACCCACCCACCACTTGAACATGTGTTGTGCAGTCCCCATGGACCAATGGGAATGAATCCCTGGGCAGTATTGACATCTGTAGGCAGAAATAAGTGGGTATATGATGGGCTAATGCAGCTACTGGAGTTAAGAGGCCCAGCTGTGAACTTTACAGGGCACAAGGGTGTTGTGAGCAGATATGGAGACCACAAATACCCAGAAGACTGAAGCTAAGGTTCACTCCCTTACAAAAACCAAAAAGGTGGAAGGTACCCCGTTAAAGCCCAGCAGGTGGTTGTACCCCCAAGGAACCCATTATCCTGTGGTGTTTACTCATCCAACAATCCTTCTGGATTACAAACCTATCAGGGAGGTACGATGGGCTCTCGTGAACCTGTAAGAAGAAAGGAGGATATATTTGTGTTTACCAGCAAGAAGACCAAGGATGTTGAAAGGGCAGAGGAAACGGATCTCCAGGGCATAGACAGTCCTGTTGATTTTACTAAGCCAACAATTTTGTTGGATAAACGGCTCACAAAGAGGATACAACATGATGCGTCTGAATCTCAGGATGCAACTGTGATTATGGATGAGGAGACACAGGCAGGCATGACAAACGAAGGCTGCTGGATGGTAAGAACTGTATATTTTAAGAGACGGTTATGGTGAATGGTTGGACTATGGGTCAAAGCAACAACAACAGGTTAATAGTGCCTGCTTTAACTTTTACAGGAGAACGACGCGGATGCTGTACCCACAACTTGGTGGTCTGATGTGGAGTGCAATTGTGGGCATAACAGGAAACCATTTTTTCAAATATATGAAGACATGGATTTTGCAGAAAGCAGGGTGTGTGGAACAGATGTTATAGACAGATCTCTGCTTTCAAAACCTGCTATCTAGAGTGAAGATAAATTGGAAAATGAAAGCCCTGACCCCGCCGTGGAACTTAATGATGACACGGTAAGAGGGTTTTTAAATTTGAATAGCTGGTTATGCAGAAAGGATGGCCTATGTGGGTAAAAATCTTTACTAAGGGGTTTTAACACTCAACCCACAGGAGGAAAAACAGGGGGGAGGTGATGGTGTCAACCCCCGGGGGGAAAGGCCAGAGAACAATAATAAACTACTCTGTAAGAAAATACAAACTGTAAATCTTTTATGCATTTCATGTATTTCTATTAGTCCTGAGAAATAAGATAATGATCAATAAAATTATGTTTATGTTAATGCTAAATATCATGCAGCATAAAAACAAAAACATGTTTTTAATATTTTCAGGAGCCGGAAGAATCGGTTACAAAGCAGCCTGGATATATCAGCCTAAGCAATATTCTCAGAATAAAAAACAAATTTAACAGCAGATGTTACACAGAAAAAAGCTTATGTTGTGTGATTTGTAGTTAGGGTTACAGCCTTTGCGATTTTGAAACACTGTTTAAACAGCAATGTTTATGAAACTTGTGAAGGATATGAAATTAAAGCGCCAAGCCAAATGGGGCACAGTTGTCTTACTATGTCTAAATTGCTCATAAATGCAAGGCTAAGAACAATTTGCAGGGGTGTATTTTTTAAAAATATGTTGTATATATTAATTCTGGTTGCCTATAGTCATAATGTTCTTTATCTAACACATAAAAATATTGATCAGCTCTTGCTCCTGGTGACAAACATGTAGAAAGCTCCAAACCCTTTAAAATTACTGAATACTATGATTTAAAAAAACATTGAAAAGCAGTTGTTAGTAGGCACTTCAAAAATTGTTAATGAAAAACCATATAAATATTTCCTGATATCAAGATGAGAAATAAAAGCATTTTATTTCAAAACCTATGTTGTTATTCTGTTTGATGTTGCTAGTGTGTATTAAAAACAGCAATAAAGGACTATTTATTCAGTCATCATGTCTTCATAGCTGTTCTAGCCGCTAAGATAGCAGGATACGGAGATATCCTAAATAATATATATTTTACACCTGATAGGGTGGGCAGCTTCAGAGGTGTGAAGCCTTTATTTAAGAAATCAAAAAACAAAGCAAAGCCTTGAGGATAACTGATGCTGCTAAATGGCTTGCAGGGCAGGATGTGTATACACTGCATAGACCGGCCAGAATTCATTTTAAAAGAAATAAAACTATTGTTTCTGAACTGGATGGCCAATGGCAGGCAGATTTGTTTGATATGCAACAATATTCTCAGTACAACAAAGGTTACAAGTATATTTTAATGGTTATAAATATACTTTCTAATTATGGTTGGGCTATGGTTCTGAAAGCCAAGACTGGCAGGGCGGTGTCCAAAGCATTTGAGGCTATTTTCAAATAAGATGGAAGAATGACTGTCAAGTTACAAACAGATAGAGGAACTGAATTTCTAAACAAACCTGTAATCGCTTGTTGAAAAAACTTGGAATTCATCTTTTTGTTACCAATAATGAAGTTAAGGCCGGCATTGTTGAGTGATTTAACAGAACTTTAAATACAGAAATCTGGCAATATTTTACAGCTAATAATACCTATAGATATGTGGATGGACTACCGCAGCTCATTAAAAGTTATAATCACAGCATTCATAGGACTATCAAGACTAGACCTGTCAATGTTAATCATTCTAATGCCCTGGCAGTCTGGAAAACACTTTATGGGGAGGCTACTAAAACAAGAGAGGAGACCCACAAATTCAGAAAAGGAGACCATGTAAGGATTCCTAAAAAAAGGGTGTGTTTGCCAAAGGTTATGAACAGAATTTCACCACCGAGATATTTACAGTGGATCAAGTCATCCAAAGAGCACAAAGGCCTTTATACCTGTTAAAGGAATATGACAGGGAGGACATTGTCGGGACACTCTATCCTGAAGAAATACAGAAGGTGATTATCAATGAAGGCAAATAATACAGGATTGAAAAAATTCTGGCTACAAAAGGCCAGGGCACAAGCAAAGCCCACTTAGTGAAATGGTTGCATTGGCCCAGCAAGTTTAACAGCTGGATCCTGGCTAACCAAATCCATGATCTTGTATAGAGCCTTACAGACATGATGGGGGATAGGGGTGTTTACATTACATTACCTAGCAATGCATGTGCCAAGGTTTTTCCACAGAATACCATAGCAAGTTTTACTATCTGCTTAGCAAGGCCTTTGGACCTTCCAGGGTCATGGGAAGTAGGCCTAGCAGAGAGTCACACAACTTTGTATGAGGCATTGGGGTTTTCCCAGCTTGCATTGTGCCTGGGCAGTATAAAAGGCAGGACACATGCGTGCATTGCTCTTGTGGGTTTTGCATGAGACGAAGAGTGTTTAGGAGTGGTTTTGAGCACGATTTTGGATTTTTTTGGATTTTTTTTGTCAGAATTTTTAGAAACATTCCTGGGATTTTTGCAGTATTCTTCAGGTTCTTGGACAATCAAGGTTGTTTGACATGTTTTTGTAATGTTTTTAGCCTTTAGACAATGATTTCTTAAGTCACACAACTTTGTATGAGGCAACTTTTTTCAAGGAATTAGGCGATGTTGTATGAATCCGATGTTGTATGAAGCGGACTTTGTATGAGGTATTACTGTAATAATTCTTTTTTATTTATATCTATATCAATATACCCAACATCTGTCAGTAAGGCGGTTCGCAACTCCAGCTTAAAGTCACAACCCATTATTCCCGAAATCTCCTTCTCTATCTTTTCCCAAAACTCCTTTATCACATTACAACTCCACCACATATGCTCATAATACCCCCATGAGTTATTACATCTCCAACAATTCACCCCTTTTATATTATTAATTTGATGTAACCGGACTGGAGTCAAGTACCACCTCCACAGCATCTTATACTTATGTTCTTTGATCCTAACTGACAAAGTTCTCATAATCCTTTTTCTCCATTTACTTTTCCATTTTACTTCTTTTTTAAAAAAAATAATTTTTATTAAATTTTAACATAAAGACATACATCAAATTCACATCCAGTAATAACACTATATTTCAGTTGTGACTCGATGTTATATTACTTCTCCCTTCCATTTCTCTCCTTGGTACAATGTTTTTATCAATGTTGTTTATAATTTTTCCAAATCTAAATTTTTAAATTTTCACCATCTGTTTGTACATTTCATAATCTCTAATATACCATATATCCACCAAGTCACCCTACTACTTCATAATAGCAATACAAAAATGACATAACTAAATTTTAAAATTAATGGATTTAAACCAAAAAAGAAAACAAAACAAAAAGACTAACCACCCTGTGTTATATACATTGCCCTGGAGAGCACGGAGTAACATTATGAAATCATTCCCAAAAACCTTTGTGAACGGGTGTAGGTCTATTCAACTCTTCTCCCTTCAAAGAGTAATCCACAAAAGTTTTCCAAATCTTCCAGAATCTATTTTCTTTAATAATCCCCTTTTTCATATTTATCTCATATGTTAATTTATCGTTCAATGCCAATTCCCACATTTCCTTATACCATTCCTCAATTTTTATAATCACATCATTTTTCCATTTTCTCCCAATGCACAATCTACCCGTTGTCAGCATTATTTCAAGCAATGCTTTTTTATCTTTACTTAAATTTATATTTTCCACATCTGTCAGCATGATGGTATTTGCACTCAATTTGATTTTTGTTCCCATAATTTCATTTATCTCATTCTCAATACCTTCCCAAAAATCCTTTACAACCTTACATCTCCACCACATATGTTCATATGTACCCAATGCACTCTTACAACGCCAACACATTTCATCATTTTTTTAATCTATCTGATGCAATCTCACCGGTGTCATCTCCACAACATTTTATAATTGTGCTCCTTTACTCTAACCGGCAAAGTTCTCATAATTATTTTCTTCCATTTATTTTTCCAGTTTTGATCCTCAATCTTCATCTCAAAATCCTGTTCCCATCTCGCTTTCAGCTCCTCTTGTGGATTACCTTCCATATTTATCATTATATATATTTTACTCACCAGTCCCTTTATACCACTTTGTCCCTTTCTTATTTTCAAAACTAAATCTTCAAACTCTGTCTTCCCTCTTTCTAATCCGGCCTCATTCATAAATTTACAATTCCACTTATTTACTATTTTTACCTGAAACCAATTTAATTTCAATTGTGCATACGAATTTATTTTTCTCTCATTGTCTCTGCATGACCGTATCCAATCTTTCAACAGGAAAACTTCATTCTTATCCAATACTTCTTTAATCCTTTTATTAATTCTTATTGGAAAATTTGCAATATCCTCCAATTCAATAATAGGAGAAATATCTGGTGCCAACACTTTTCTCACTTTTTTCCATGTTCCCAATAATGTCTTCATCATCTTATTTTTAGTATTTACTTTCCCGATGTCGCCTCCTAGAAAGACTATTTCCCCCCTATAACTAAGTTCTTTCATTTCAATTTCTTCCCAAATTGCCTTTTCCCTTGCTAAGATCTTCACAACGTTCTTAATTTGAAAAGCTCGATAATATGTTATTAAATTTGGCATTCCTAACCCACCATCTTTTTGAGGTAAATACCAAAACTTTTTTGCCAATCTGGATCTTTTCCCCCCATTACAAAAATTATTAATCATTATTTGAAACTCATTGATTTCCTTATCCTTAAGTTGAATTGGGAGTGCGTCAAATAAAAAATTAATTCTTGGTAATAACATCATTTTACTTATTGCTATTCTTCCAAACCAGGACAACTTCAATTTTTGTAACCCCTGTATTCTATCCTCAATTTCTTTTTTCAGTTTTACATAATTCAGTTTGTTAAGATCTTCAATTATTATCCCTAAATATTTCAAATTATCCTTAATTTGTAGATTATCCTTTCCTTTTATCTTTTGTTGATCTTCTTTGCTCATATTATATAGAATCATTTCTGATTTATCCCAATTTATTCTCAAACCCGTAATATCTTCAAAGTCCTTTAATAACATATTCTATCCAATGCCCTTACAGGATGTTTAGTTATTATGAGAGTATCATCCGCATAAATATTTATCTTATTACCTAAAACCCCTTCTATTTCCATATCTTCCCTTATAGCTTTTGCCAACATTTCCATTGCCATGATAAATAAAATTGGCGAAAGTGGGCAGCCCTGCCTAGTACCTGCTTCTAATTTCACTTCTTCTGTGTCCTCATCATTTACTCTAACTATTGCGGTACCTTGCTGATATAGTTGTTCAATTGTCTTCCTAAATTTATCTCCGAATCCATAGCATTTGATTATCTCATTAATTGTTACCCATTGTAAAGAATCAAATGCTTTGAAAATATCTAATGATAATAGTCCTACTTTTTCTTTTGTTTGTCCAACCATGTCTATTAAATCTATAACTCTTCTTGTCAAGTCTGACATATGTCTACCTTTCAGGAAACCCACCTTATCCTCATTTATATAGCTGCCCATAAACTTGTTCAATCTATTAGCCAATATCGCTGTGAAGATCTTAGCATCCTGGTTTATCAATGAAATTGGTCTGTATGATTCAACTTTTTCCAAATCCTTCCCGGGTTTTGGCAATAACACTATTATGGTCCTATACCATGAAGTCGGAATTTGTCCACCTTCCAATATATAGTTATAAAGTTTAGTCAATTTTGGAACCACTAAATCTTTAAACTCCTTATAAAATTCAGCCGATAGTCCGTCTTCTCCAGGCGCTTTATCTGTTTTTAATCTAGCAATAACCTCTTTTATTTCCTTTTCTGTTATCCTATCTTCCATTCTATTCCTGTGTTGCTGATCTATCTTATTAATTATTAGTTTCTCCAATTGTTTTTTAATTTTATCTCATCTATCTTCTTTTTTGCATATAACTCCTGATAAAAATCCTTCACAATTTTGCATTTGTCTCCAGTTCTATTACATCTAACCCCATCTTTTCTAATCAAAACTCCAATTTCCCTTTTTTCTCTTTTTTCTTTTGCAGCTCTTGCTAATAATTTTGAATTCTTATTACTGTATTCAAAAAATTCTCTTTTTAAATATACCAAGTCTCTTTTTACCTTATCTATATCTTTTCCTTTCAATTCAGTCTTTAATCTTTGTAAATTATCAAAAACCTTCTTATCCTTAGTTCTTGCATGCTGTTCTTGTAAATGTTTTATCTCATTCTCAATTTTATCCTGTTCCACTTTGCGTTGTTTATTCCTAATACTAGCCAATTTAATACTTTCCCCTCTAAAAACCGACTTCATGGCATCCCATACCACATTAAAGTTCACCTCATCCGTGTCATTCCAATACCAACTCTCCTTCCAATTCTCCATTATTTGTTCTTTAAATTTAGGTTCCTTAAATAATTTTGCATCATATCTCCAGACCCTACTTTTTTTCTCACGATCCTCTACCCTCAACTCTATCATCATTTTTGCATGATCTGATTCCTTGAAAATACCTACGTCTACCTCATCTATGCTTTTGATTATATTCTCTGTTACAAATACATAGTCTATTCTAGAATATGAATTGTATACATGTGAAAAATAAGTGTAAACCCTTTCCGACCCCTTGAACTCTCTCCATGTGTCCTGCAATCCTAACGCAGTCAACCAATTGTCCAAAATCGGCTTCTTAGTTCTTTTCCCACATCTTAGTAGATTTGTACAATCTAGATTTGACCTTATTAAGTTGAAGTCTCCAGCCACTATCATTTTAGTCGTTCTCTCTTTCTCTAATATTTTGTACATTTTCTCTAGAAAAGCCTCTTGCTGATCATTTGGAGCATATATATTCACCAATGTTATTTCTTCCTCATCAATCTTTCCTTCTACTATCAAATATCTACCCTCTGGATCGGAAATACTACTTGTCATTTCAAAACCCAACCGAGTTGAAATCAAAATAGCCACCCCTCTTGCCTTTGAAGTACCAAATGATTTTTCGTAGTATTGCATCGATTTTAAAAATATCTTGTTTGTATCCTGAGATTTTTGATGAGTTTCCTGAAGAAAGATCACATCCGGCCTATCCCTTCTTAAGGCTGATTCAATTCTTCTCCTCTTAACTTGAGATCCTGTACCCTTCACATTCCATGTTAAAACCTTTATATTTCACATAGTATTGGCAAATGCACTCCTCTACAATCTCCAATTTCTCCATTGGGCATGCAACATTCAACCCCACAATTAAAACTAAACCTTCTACATAAAACATTCATCTCTACCCTCCCCACCTTTTTACCCAAAAAAGCCACCTTTGTACCCAAAGAGGGGGGGACGTGGAAGATGTGACCTAAACAAAAAGAAGAAGACAGTGCTCCAGCGCTATATTCTACAATAATAGATTTAAATTTTAACTACTCTTTTAAACTTTGAAGACATTTATATTCCTTATCCATCTATCCTGACCTCTCTCCTCCAGATACTTCACCCTTCTCCAGCCCCTTTCTCTGCCTTCGATCCTTCCTCCCTCCCTCCAGCTGCCCCCTCCTGCTCCATTCCCCCATAATCTCTTTTTATCCCTCCAGACTCTAACAAATCTTTCCTTAATGCCAGCCATTCTCTTGATGACACCTCAACCAATTCAATTGAGCTCAAATAATCCAATGTATCTGTTTCTGCATCAATTGTATGCATTTTCTTGTCATGGAAAAATCTTAGCTGCTGTGGAAATCTCCAGTTGTACTTTATCCCACGTGAAATCAAAAGTTTGGTTACTGGTTTCATTTTATACTGCCAAACACGCTCATTGACTGCAATATCATTATAAATCTCCACATCATTTCCGTCAATTTTCAAAACACCAGACCCAGCTTGTTTTATAAAGGCCATCACCTTTAGCTTATCCCCCCAATTTGCAAATTTGACTAAAACATTTCTAGGAGCACTTCTTCCTCTTCTCACCACCAATCTATAAACGTTTGCAATATCTTCGTTGACAAAATCTTTCCCCATTTTCAAATTATTCAGCCAGTCAATTATTCTATCCTTCAGCTGGTCTGGTGTTTGTTCCAAAAGATTGCGTATCACAATATTCTGCTTTCTCATCATCTCTTCCACCATATCTAACCTTTTCTCTTGCACCACCACTTTCGACTTTACTTCCCTATTTTCCTCATGCAATCCCTTCATATCTGTTTGCATCAATTTCATATCCCTTTGCATCAAATTAACATTTGTTTCCAACTTTTGAAAAGTGAAATCAACTTTATGAGCAAAATCTTGAAACATTGTAACTAATTTATCTTGTTTTCCCATAATTTCATTTTTATCTTTCCCCCTTGCTTCATTAATTTCCCAGAAACCTTTCACATTTGCCTCCTCCATTCATTCAAATTTCTGAAACAATTTACCCATCTCAACCATTAATTGTGTTTGGTCCATTGCTGCAGGCTCCAGTGATGGTGTTGATGATGTTGTATCTTCCACAGCAGCCTTATCTTTTTTCTTAGATCTCACGACCTCTTCTTCTTTTCCTTTTCTTTTCACAAATTTATCCATTGTAGCGTCAATAACCAATTTCAAAGCAGCCACTCCTTTTATGTCCCCAAATTCTTGCTCTAACTCCAATATCAATTAGACTAATAATATAACTCCTAGATTACGCCTCTCACTTTATATACTATTAACCCCAGCAGACCCTTTTTATATCAATCAAGAAGTAAAAAACCCTATACAGTTTTATTGTAAACCAAAATCAAGGACCATTTCAACCTTCCAAATTTAGATAAAAAAATCTAATTCCACTTGAGTAGTACTGCCCAATTATCTTCCAGTTATATTCCAGATTTAGATAGAAAAGTCTAATTCCACTTGAATAGTGCTGCCAATTATCCTCCAATTATATTCCAAATTTAAATAGCAAAGTCAATTCCCCTTGAGTGATGCTGTCCAATTATATTCCAAATGTAAGTTAAAAAGTCTAATTCCGCTTGAATCCTGCTGTCCAATTATCTTCCAATTATATTCCAAATTTATATAAAAAGTCTAATTCCACTTAGGTAATGCTGCCCAATTATCTTCCAGTTATATTCCAAATTTAGGTTAAAAAGTCTAATTCCACTTGAATAATGTTGCCCAATATATCTTTCAATTATATTCCAAATTTAGATAACAAAGTCAATTCCACTTAAGTGATGCTGTCCAATTATCTTCCAGTTATATTCCAAATTTAAATTAAAAAGTCTAATTCCACTTGAGCAATGCTGTCCAATTAACTTCCAGTTATATTCCAAATTTAGGTAACAGAGTCTAATTCCACTTAAGTAATGTTGTCCAATTATCTTCCAGTTATATTCCAAAATATAATGAGGAGAAGCAGTGCTGCAGATATTAGAGTTATAACTTTGAAAATAGGCTGGCTCTTGTTGTAATCCACAAAGGGAGCACAATGTATCGAATCACACTATCCCAATTGCAAGACTGTATTTGCTTATGTCCGTCTGAGTCTGTGCCCAACTCAAAGCAGCGAGGAAGCAAAACCGGAGAGAGGGAGGCAAGGAAAGAAGAACAAAAACCCATCCAAAAGTTGTATTCCAATTATTGCCCCATTGTAATCCAATTCCTGCATCCAGAGGGTACCCTTTTTTTCCTTTTATATATATTATGCTGCTCCTGTTCAAAAAAAAAGTAAACTAAAGAGTCTCTTCTTTCGTCTCCAAAACCACAAACGCGCAGGAACAATGGCAGCGGGTTGGGAAAAAGCCCCCCTCTCTCTCACAACACCACACGAACCAGTTCAATGTCCATCAAAATCTCCTTATTTCTTTCATGTCCCTCTGCCATGCTCCAACTCCTCCATTCTATTTCATCCACTTTCCACAGCTCACAGCTCCCGGCTCGGGTTCCTCTTCTTTTAACTTTCATTTTTACAATCACCCGCCACCATTTCTCCTTCTTCAGCCACTTTCCCTCTGCACACACTCTGCACTTACTTGTCCTTTCTGGTGTTTAACTCCACACCCAGACCTTTCCCCTCCGCGACCACCGCTCCAATGATTATGATTTGAATACCTTTCTCTTGGAGACCTCTATCAATCAAGTCCAATATTTCTCCAAACTCAGGGCTCCCGTCCGTAACGCAGTGGTTTGTTTGACCCGGCTTGCACCGTGTCTCACTCACCCCTCCTTCTCCGAACTCCGAGCCCGTATTTATATTTTTCAAAATCTCAGTGTTCAATCAGGTCAGATAAGTTGTTTTCACATCAACAGGTCCTCCAAGTTTTTAGATAAATCCACATTTTAAACCCCATTTCAGCGCGAGCTAGTCAATGTACGTGTTACTCCATACTCAACTTAGCCACGCACCCCTCCATTTTACTTCTGTAATATTTATTTTTAAATCTTGCTCCCAAATTATTCTCAGAGTATCTTGTGGATTTCCTTCCTGGTTTACCATTTTATATATCTTGCTTACCAATCCTTTAATCTTAACCTATAAAACCAAGCGTTAACCATTGGAACTTCGCATAGGTTACTAAGCCAGGCCCTACTAGTCTGCACCTACCATTTGTGCACATGCCCGAACTGGGTCCGCAGGTCACCAAGGTTTGAGAAAAGCGCCAGTGGGGCAAGAACCCCACAAATGTGAAAAAAAGGGAAACAACTTAATTTCCCAATGTTCCTTGCACCACACCAGAGCCAATCAGACTGAGACTGAGACTGAGAGGTGCGAGCAAAAGGAACGTTCGGAAATGTGCCGTGGCCAATCAAAAGAAAACCACAGGGGAAAAAACGATGCACAAGCCGAAAACGAAAATGGCAAACTACAAGCCCCAGCATCCTGCGCTCCATGAGCATGCAGAAGACTGAGGAAGCTGGCGAGCAAAAAATAAAAATAAAAAACACACCAGGAGCTCAAGTCCGCAGCAGCCAGACACAGCGCCTCACAGAAAAAAGCCACAAAAACAGGGGGGAAAAGGCACTGCCCCCCTAAAAGTGAACCCATTCCCAGGTAAGCAAAGCCATCAGACAGCGCTCCGCCCACTGACTTTACTTACCACAAAAGAGTTTTGCTTTCAGCAGAGAGGGGATTCCCCTCCCTCCATACACACACACACACACCATATTAAAGAGAAGAAAACAAGCAGTTTCTTCTCTTTAAAAACGAAATGTTTGGGAGGGGGGAATCAATCTCCTCTCCTGGGCCCCATGTGTCTGGAAGGTTTGGGGGGACAAAAGGGGTTTGTCCTTTTGGGGGGATTCCCCCTCTCCGATGGCTCTCCTGAGTCTGGAAGGGTTGGGGAGACAGACCCCTTTTCTCCCCTCAACACTCCCAACCCCAGGGGAGCCAGCGGAGAGGGGGATCGCAATCCCCCACCCACTGATATTAAAGGGGAAACCCCAATCTACTTTCACGACTCCACACAATCAGAGCACCATAAACCCCCCCAACGCTGCCTGAAGCAGCGCTGGGATTTCCGCGGCCCGGACAGTGAGCCCGGCCCACGGAAAGGAACCCCCCCAAGCCACAACATAAAAACAAACTTTTAAAAATAAATCAATAAATAAATACTTAAATAAATAAATAAATAAAAACACAAAAACAACAATCAAAACCATCCAAAAATACACAAAACCAAACAAAAATAACACCAAAAAACAATAAAAAGTAAACAAAAATTAAGAAACACAAACAGCACCCTGCCAAACATCACAAATTCAAAAACAAAAACCAGCCAAACACCACAAAATCCAACCCACCCACCCCCCACAAAATAAAGAAAACAAGCCAACTCACCCCCACGTCCTCCCTCCACGACGACCGGAAATGAAATGAGGAAAGAAAGAGACTGCTTACCAGAAGAAGCGCCACCCAGAGGCCAGTAGAGAAAAAACAGCCAAAGTAAAGGAAATGCTCAACAGCCCCACCCAAAGGCCACAATAGAAAAAACAGTCAAAAACATAAAATTACATCACACATTTACACAAATCACAAATAAATCTCACAATAAACACATCTAAACACAGTTTAAAAACATTAAATGTAAAAAAAATGTACTTTCACATTTTTTAAATTATTACCTAAGGTACAACTATTTTTTAAAAAAACCACAAACTAAAGCATTATTCGGCTAAAAAAAACAATTTGAAAAAATTATATCATTCTTTTCTCTTTTTTTAATCCACAAAAAAGGTGAACACATTTTATAACAGCCCGCCCCCCAAAAAAATTTGGATAAATAAAAAAATTTTAAAATTCAATTATAGACTAACCCAGGGGTGGGCAAACTTTTTGACTCGAGGGCCACAATGGGTTCTTAAACTGGACCGGAGGGCCGGAACAAAAGCATGGATGGAGTGTTTGTGTGAATTAATATAAAGAGAACCCTCCACTCTTTCAGATCCATTGGCCGGATAGAAAAGCCGAACGGGCCAGATCTGGCCTGTGGGCCATAGTTTGCCCACAGCTGGACTAACCTGTACTTTACAAACATTATCAAAAAAACCTTCCAACACCATGGGCCGGATAGAACAGCTGAACAGGGCAGATCCGTCCCGCCGGCCATAGTTTGCCCACAGCTGGACTAACCTCTACTTTACAAACATTCTTTAAAAAAACAACCTTCCAACACCATTTAAAACAGCCCGGCAATGCCGGGCAACCTCTGCTAGTACTTATTAAACCTCTTCTTACTTTGTAAATTAACTCTATTAAATCTGTCATTTTCCTTTCTAAGCTAGTTACACCATTATATTTAATATTCCATTTATTCAGTAGCACCTTTTGAAACCAGTTCAAACCCATTTCCAATTTTTTTTCATCATCTCCTTTCAGCAGGAACACACCATTTTCCAGAAGTATCTCTTTTATCCTCATATCTATTCTAATTGGAAAAGATTTAATATCTTCTAATTCCAAAATTGGGGAAATATCTGGTGCTAACCTCTTTTTCAAAGTCTTCCAAACCTCCATCATTGCTTTTGTTGTTTTATACTTTAACTTTAATTTTGTCATATCTTTATCTAAAAAGATTACATTTCCTTTTTGCTTTATATCTTTCAACTCTATCTCGTTCCAAATTACCACTTCCTTCATTAAAATCTTTACCACATTTCTAAAATGAAAGGCCCTGTAATAATTCTTAACATTTAGCAAACCCAGTCCACCTTCCTTCTGTGATAAATACCAAAGACTTTTTGATAGTCTTGGCCTTTTTCCTCCATTACAGTAATCATTTAACATACTTTGAAACCACCATTTCTTTTTCCTTATGTTGAATTGGCAGAACATCAAACAAAAAAAAATATTTTGGTAATAATTTCATTTTACACATTGCAATCCTTCCAAACCAAGATAAATTCAACTTTTTATATTGTTGTATCATATCTTTAATCTCCAATCTTTGTTTTTCAAAATTCATTTTTTAAAATCCCCCATGTCTTCTGAAATATTTATCCCCAAGTATTTCAAATTACTCTTAATTTGTATATTATATTTATCCTTAATCTTCATCTGTTCCTTCTTTACTATATTACAAAACATTGCTTTAGATTTTTCCCAATTTATTTTTAAACCTGTTACCTCCTCAAACTCATGGAGATGAACCTGCATCCTCCCAAAAAAATTCACTGGATTTTTTGATATCACTAATGTATCATCTTCATTTATTTATTTATTTATTTTATTTATTTTTCACGCTTATATACCGCCCACTCAGGTACAACCCAACTCAGGGCGGTTTACATAGCGGACAGTAAATACATAAAAGACACATGATAAAAAAGTTAAAAGTTAAAAAAGTTTTTTTAAAAAAACCACCCCTAAAAGGTGCGCAAGAACCGAAGGGACCTTGGGGGAAGGCACACTTCTCTATACCAACCACCCAACGGTACCCCCATCCCCACCCGCACCCCAAACTTGGCCCTCCAGCCAGGTCTTTAGTTCCTTCCTAAAGGGCAACAACTCCATCTGGAGACGCAGTTCCACAGGCAGGAGGTTCCAAAGGGCTGGTGCGGACACAGAGAAGGCCCTCCTCCTTGTGCCAGAGAGGCGAGCCCCCCTGGCTGATGGCACAATTAGAGAGCCCCTCCGGTCCGCTCTGGTTGGAAATTAATTTTATACCCTCAATTCCCTCAGTACTCTCATCCTCCCTCACAGCTCTTGCTAAAAGTTCCATGGCCATTATAAATAAAATCAGGGGGGCATGGCTAAGATGGCCAACGAGTAACATCTTGATCCGGACGCTCGTGCCTAGCAAAGTGGTAATCAATGTGATTGAATGAAATGGAAAAATTTTAAAGTGGTAATTCCTGTGGATGAGACTCCTGCCTGCCTTTTTGGAAAATTTTGGAAAGTTTTGAGGTCGGATGGTCGAAGTTCGGGAGGCTTTCCTGGGCAGGAGAGGCCTGCGATGGCAGTCACGGCTTTTCTGCCGAGGAGCCGAGAACGGGACCAGCGAGACAGCGGAGAAGCACTGGAATTGGCAAGAAGCTGTTTGGCAAGAAAACAACCGCATGTAAGTGCATGAAAGGAAAGTCAAAGTTTAAAGTTAGCTGGGGACTTTGCTTAGAAGAGCCTGGACTTTGAAATGGAAATGGGTGGAAGTAGATGAAATCAAGTGGTTGTTTCGTTAATGGCGGCGGTCCTGGAAAACGAAAGTGATCGTGTTTGGGTCTATGGTTTCCTCGCACCCCAGGAGAACCGTGGCGTGTTTTGGCGATAACAAAGTGGTTTAAAAAGTCCTTGTTTGGGCTATAGTATTCGAAGGCAGCAGTGTGTCTCCCAGCTTAAAGCGTGTGGGAAAAGTTTGCCGTTCCACAGAAGAAGAAGGGGGGCTTTTACCCTGAAGTTAAGGCAACCGCTGGAAAATGGAGTTTTGATTTGTCCGTCTCAAGAGAAGGATTAATTGGTCTTCTTTTTGTTCCTTCTCCGTATGGATTACAAACATTACCTTTTTTTTAGTACATTGCTTCTCACATCTTTTTCCCTTCCTGCTTGGATTTTGGGCTTTTTCTCCCTTTCATTCCCCCCTCCCTTTTTTGGCGGCTTGGACTCAAATGAAAAGTTCTGGGTGACTGTTTCCTTGGAGCCTTTACTTTTGCAGTTTGGAAGACGATCAGCTGGAATGTGTGCCTTGGGGAAACGGATCTGATGTGGATTATTATTTTCTTTTTCTTTTTTCCTTTTTTGCTGTTTGTTGGGAGTACACTTCGGTTCCTTCTATCTTTTTTGTGGATTACAGTATCTAACTCTCTGTTGGATTTCTTCCTCCATACAAATTTCCCTCTTGGACTTGTGGTACCAGGGGTTGCAGTGTTACAGGTCCTGTCTGACTGACTAATTTCTACAAAGTTCTGCAGCATTGGACTCTTATATTTTGTATTACTATGGATAAAGGCACAAGAGGGAAAGCAAAGGAAGAAGAGCCAGTCGTGAAGTCCAAGAGGAAGGAAAAAGCACCAATGGAGGAAGCCCCTAAGTCTTCATCCCCGCCCCCAGAGCCATATGATCAAACCCAAATTATGGTGGAAATCGGCAAGCTGTTTCAGAAATTGGAGAAGAACGAGGAATCAAGGGTGAAAGATAGAAATGAAATGATGAAAAAGCAAGATAAGGTGGAATCATCTGTTGCAGACTTCTCGAAAAAGGTGGATTTAAGTTTGAAAAAAATAGAGGGAAATGTGAAATTGGTTCAAACTGAGGTAATTGCCATAAAAAAGAAAATAAAAGGGACTCAGGAGGTGGTGCGGGAGAATAAGCTGAAATTGGATGAGCAAGAGAGAAGGATTGATGCTGTGGAAGATATGATGAGAAAGCAGAATATTGTGATCCGTCGGGTGGTGGAACGGACACCGGACTTGTTAAGAGAAAGAGTGGTTCAATGGTTAAACGGTTTGAATATGGGAAAAGAATTTGTTCAGGAAGATCTTGTAAGTGTATTTCGGGTGGGCCCAAGAAGAGGGAGGGTGGTTCAAAGAAATGTTTTGGTAAAATTTGCAAATTGGGCCAATAAGCTAAGAGTAATGGCCCATTTGAAAAGAGTTGGTCCTGATGCTTTGAAATTTGATGGTTCTGATGTAGAAGTTTATAATGATATTTCATTGAAAGAAAGAACGTGGAGATATAAGATGAGGCCTGTAACTAAATTGCTGATGAGTAAAAATATAAGGTATAATTGGAGATTCCCACAGCAACTGCGCTTTTACTATGACAAAAGAATGCAAGTAATTGATGAAGGGGCCAATCCATTGGAGTATTTGAGCTTGTTGGAGCTGGTAAAAATAGACTCGGAAGAGTGGATAAATCTCAAGAAGGAATTGATGGAATCGGGAGCCTTGGGGAGGGAGTATGAGAGGCCGGAGGCCGGTGGGGCAACAGGTGGAACACCGCAGCGAAGGGAAGAGGAGGAGGAGCTGTCGCTGATCATGGTGGAGGAGGAGGCAAGTAAGGAGCAATGAGAATTAGATTATTAAAATTTAAAGCATTTAATTGATACAGAAGGGTGAGTAGCGCGTAGCACTGGTAGGAAGGCACATCTTACATGTCCCCCCTCTCCCCTCTTTGGGTGTCAAAGGCGGCTTTTTTTTTTGAAGAAGGTGGGGAGAGAGATAGTGTGTGTTATATGTAGTTTTTTGTGGTATGGGGGTAAGGGGTTGGTGGTGGCACGCCCGATGGAGAGTTCAGAGTTTAGAAAGGAGATAGGTTATGGGAAATATTAAAATATTATCATGGAATGTGAAGGGTACAGGTTCTGTTCTTAAGAGACGGAGGTTGGAATTGGTGTTGAAGAAAGATAGACCCGACATATTGTTTTTACAGGAAACGCACCAGAAGTCAAAGGACACGAATAAACTTTTTTTGGGATGGATCCAACATTATGAGATGGCGTTTGGAACTTCAAAAGCGAGAGGGGTGGCAATCATGATTTCTAAAAAATTAGGATTTGAGATTACAAAAAGTATTGTTGATTAAGAGGGTAGATATTTGATTGTAAGAGGAAAAATAGAGGATGAGGAAATCATGTTGGTAAATATTTATGCTCCAAACGATCATCAAGCGGATTTTTTAGAAAAAGTTCGGAAAATAGTGGAATTAGAGAATGTTGCAAAAACTATTGTGGCAGGAGATTTTAACTTGATAAGGTCGGGGTTAGACTGCACGAATATAGCAAGAAGTGGAACCGGCTTGAAAGGGAAGGTGTTGGATAAATGGATGGATGTGATGGATTTGAAGGATTCTTGGAGAGAGTTTAAGGGCTCTGAAAGGGCATATTCCTTTTTTTCACATGTCCATGGGACCTACTCGAGAATAGATTATGTCTTTCTTACGGAAAACTTGATTAAAGATATAGAAGGAATGGAAATTGGGATCATTAAGGAATCAGATCATGCCAAAGTACTTTTGGAATTGAAATTACAAAAAGATACCCGAAGTGGAAGAAGTTGGAGGTATGATCCTAATCTATTTAAAGATCAAAAATGTAAAGAGCAGATTATGGAAAGGTGGAAAGAAAGTTGGCAGTGGAACGATAATAACGAGGTTAATTTCAATGATGTATGGGATACCATGAAGTCGGTTTTCAGGGGGGAAAGTATAAAGTTGGCGAGTTTTAAATATAAACGACATAAGGTAGAACAGACAGAAAAAGAAAGAGAAATAAAACAGTTACAGGAGGATCAAGCAAAAAGTAAAGATAAAAAAATCTTTATGAAATTGCAAAGACTTAAAGCAGAATTAATGGGTAAAGATATTGACAAAGTTAAATGAGACTTGATTTATTTAATCAGAGAATATTTTGAATTTAGCAACAGAAGTTCAAAACTACTAGCAAGAGCAGCTAAGGCCAAAAGGGAAAAAAGAGAAATTGGGGTATTGGTTAATAAACAAGGTATAAGGTGTAATAAGAGCAGAGATAAATGCAAAATTGTGAGGGAATTTTATCAAGCATTATATGCAAAAAAGGAGGTTGATTCGGAGAGGCTCAAAAAGATATTGGAGAGACAGTTGGGGAACAGAATAAAACAAGAACATAGAGAGAAAATGGAGGAAAGGATCAATGATAAAGAGGTTAATGAGGTAATTAATGGGTTGAAGATGGGGAAAGCCCCGGGGGATGATGGATTATCGACAGAGTTTTATAAAGAATTCAAAGAAGTGAAGCTATATAATTATATTTTAGATGGAGGATCAATCCCGACTTCATGGTATAACACTACAATCGTTCTACTGCCAAAGCCTGGTAAGAACCTGGAAAGAGTGGAATCGTATAGACCAATTTCTCTTATAAATCAGGATGCCAAAATCTTCACAGCAATATTGGCCAATCGTTTAAATGGTTTTATGGGGGAATTCATAAATGTTGATCAAGTTGGGTTTTTAAAAGGTCGACACATGGCGGATTTGACTAGAAGGGTATTAGATTTAATTGATAATGTTAATCAAACGAAGGAAAAGGTGGGTTTATTATCATTAGATATTTTTAAGGCATTTGATTCATTACAGTGGTCTTCAATCAAGGAAATAGTTAAAAAATACGGGTTTGGGGACAGATTTAGAAGGGTAATAGATTTATTATATCAAAAAGGGAATGCTAGGATCAGAGTAAACGAGGAGGTTACTGATGTGGTAAAGCTTGAGGCTGGTACTAGGCAGGGATGTCCATTATCTCCTATCTTGTTTATCATGGCAATGGAGATATTAGCTAAAAATATAAGGGATGATTCAAATATAGAAGGGATAATGGGTAATAAAGTGAGCATGTATGCGGATGATACATTGCTTATGGTGAAACATCCGGAGTTGGTAATGGATAGGATTAAAGATCACCTACAGGTATTTGAAGTTATAACCGGATTAATGATAAATTGGGATAAATCAGAATTGATGCTGTGTAACTTGGGGGTTGGCGAGATGGGAAGGATAGTGGAGACACTTAATATACAAATTAAAGATAAGCTGAAATATCTGGGGATAATTATTTCAAATAAATTAGAAGAACTTAAACGATTGAACTATGACAGCTTGAAAGTCGAATTTAAGAGTAAAATACAAGAGTTTCAGAAGTTGAAGCTGTCATGGTTCGGAAGGATTGCAATTTGTAAAATGATTTTGCTACCAAAGATTAATTTTTTATTTGATGCACTAGCAATCCATTTGAAGGAGAAGGAAATTAATGAATTTCAAAAGATGTTTAATTGTTTTTGTAATGGAGGTAAAAAATCTAGACTTTCAAAGAAGCTTTGGTATTTGTCTCAGAAAGAAGGGGGTTTGGGCATGCCAAATTTGTTAGCATACTATCGAGCATTCCAAATCAAGAATGTTGTGAAGATTCTGGCAAGAGAAAAGGCAATTTGGGAGGAATTGGAGATGAAAGAGTATAGAAATATTGGTAATATGATTTTCTTGGGAATAAAGGACAAGCCGAAAAGGTCAAATAATACTATGATGAGAGGGCTCATGGAGGTGTGGAAAAAGGTAAAGAAAGATATGGTCCCAAATCTCTCTCCAATTTTGGAATTGACTGATATGGTGTGTTTTCCAATAAAATTAGATAAGGAAAAAAAGGAAATATTGGATAAAAATCAGATGCTCTTACTGAAGGATTGGTTAAAAGTTTGTGATGATGATATCAAGAGAAAAAATATTTGAGAAGTTAAATTTGGATTGGTTTCAGAAATTAAAGGTGGATAACTGGAATAAAAAATATAGAAGAGAAGTAGGGATAGATAGAACAAAGACGGAATTTGAAGAATTGGTAATAAAGATCAGAAAAGGGGAAAGGAGTATTAAGGGTCTTGTAAGCAAACTTTATACTATATTGAATAAGGGTAAAGATCCACAGGAAGATTTGAAACGGAAGTGGGAACAAAATTTGAATATAAAAATTGGGGAGGTTGAATGGAGAAATAAATGGAAAAAGAGGATTATGAGAACAATGTCTGTAAGAATCAAAGAACACAATTTCAAAATGTTGTGGCAATGGTACTTGACACCACTAAGACTTTATCAGATGGATCATAAAAGAGACAAATTATGTTGGAGATGCGAAGAAACGGATGGAACATATGAACACATGTGGTGGAGTTGTAAAAAAATAAGGGATTTTTGGGGAAGAATAGAAGGGGAGTTTGGTGAAATAATGGGTAAAAGTGTTAAGTTGGTGTCAGGTACCATTCTTCTAACAAATGTGGAAGGTTTGGGTTTGAATAAGGAGGAAAAAGAATTACTGGAAATTGTATTAACTACGGGTAGACAATGTATAGCTAGAAATTGGAAAAATGATGTTGATATACAGATTGGAGAGTGTTATAAAGAAATGTGGAGTTTAGCATTGAACGACAAATTGACATGGGAGATCAAAGTAAAACGAGATAAATTAAAAGAGAATAGTTTTTGGAATATTTGGAAACCGTTCGTGGATCATTCTCTTATGGTAAATGACAGCTCAGGACCTGTACCATCCCAAAGAGGTTTTTGGAGTTGAAATAGAAACTAAACTCTCCGGGCATTGTATATATTCACAGGGTGATGTGTAACTATTAAAAAATAATAATAGTGGTAGCACAGAAAGCTTTTATTGTTATGATTGTGTAATAATTCACAATGTGGTAGCTAGTATTGGTGGTTATATGGTAAATAATTAGTTTAAGTATTATTATGTGCTAACTCCTATGAATTTGAGCTAACAATGTAATGATGTTGTTTTTGATTTATCATTATATTGTATTGTTATTGTTTTTTTCTTTTTGTATGTCTGTCAAAAAATTAATAAAAAATATTAAAAAATAAATAAATAAATAAAATCAGGGATAACGGACAGCCCTGACGAGTCCCAGCTTTAAGCGCAGTCTCATCTGTAAAACCATCATTTACTCTTACTTTAGCTGTTCCTTGTTGATACAACTGATTAATTATCCTTTTAAATTTAACTCCAAAGCCATAAGTCTCTACCATCTCATTAATTGTTACCCATTGAAGTGAATCGAATGCTTTAAAAATATCCAACGACAACAACCCTATTTTCTCATTATTTTGTAAGGCAATATCCACCATATCCAAAACTTTTCTTGTCAGGTCTGCCATATATCTTCCTTTTAAAAACCCCACTTGAACTTTATCTATGTAATTGGTCATGAAACTATTCAACCTATTTGCCAGAATTGCTGTAAATATTTTAGCATCTTGATTTATTAATGAAATAGGTCTGTAGGCTTCCACCTTTTCTAAATTCTTCCCAGGGTTCGGAATCAGGACTATTATTGACCTATACCATGAAGTCGGTATTGCTCCACCCTCTAGTATATGATTAAACAACTTTTGCAACTTTGGAATCATTATTTCTTTAAATTCTTTGTAAAATTCAGCAGGCAACCCATCCTCACCTGGTGATTTATTCATTTTTAATTTCCCTATAATTTCCTTAATTTCTATATCAGTTATTAATTCCTCCATTCTATTCTTATGATCATCATTTATTTTCAATTCTTTATGTCATTTCAAATATTCTTTTAATTTTTCTAATTTTATCTCTTTTCCAGAATATAATTTTTGATAAAAATATTTCACTATTTCTATTTGATCTTTAAGCTTATTACACCTCACCCCTTGTTCATTTACCAAAATACCTATTTCTCTCTTACTTCTCTTTTCGTTAGCTGCTCTTGCTAATAATTTTGAATTTTTATTACTGTATTCAAAATACTCCCTCTTTAAATATATCAAATCCCTTTTAACCTTTTCTATATCTTTTCCAATTACTTCCTTCTTTAATCTTTGTATCCTATCTAAAATCTTTTCATCTTTAGTTCTAACATGTTCCCCTTGAAGCTGTCTAATTTCATTTTCAATTTTTTTCTTCATTATATCTAAACTGTTTGTTCTTTATACTAGCAGTATTTATACATTCTCCCTTAAATACCGACTTCATTGTATCCTACGCCACATTATAATTCACCTCACCAGTGTCATTTAAGTTCCAACATTCTTCCCAATTCTTAATAATCTGTTCTTTCATTTTTGGATCTTTAAATAACCTTACATCATATTTCCAGATGTTCCTTTTTTATTTTTATATTCAAATTTATATGCTGCCCAATCAGGTAAACCCAACTGTGGGCAGCTCACAACAAGTTAAAACATACATAAAACAATACAACCAATTAAAACCCAACATACCCACCCACCTACCCCATTCCTCTTAAAAACCCACATTAAAAACTGCCTTCATTGACAATTAAAAGAAATGGGGGCTTAATTTATAAGCCAACAGATGGGGGCCACTCTTCCATCCGGGCCCCACACCTGCCCCACCAACCAGGTTTTTAGGTCTTTTCTGAAAAGTAGCAGCTCCATCTGCTCCCACAACTCTACAGGCAGGAGGTTCCACAAGGCCGGTGCGGACACGGAAAAGGCCCTCCTTTGTGTACCAGAGGGACGGGCCCCTCTGGCAGATGGAACAATTAGAGAGCCCCTCCGATCCGCTCTGGTTGGACGGGCGGACACTCTTGGGACGATGCGGTCTCTAAGGTATCCTGGCCCACTACCATGTAGGGCTTTAAAGGTCAAAAACAGCACCTTGAACTGCACCCGGAGGCAAACTGGTAGCCAGTGCAGCTCCCGAAGTAATGGTGAGGCATGAGCATAACGCCCGCGCCCCATCACCACCTGGGCTGCTGCATTCTGGACCAACTGCAGCCTCCGAATGGTTGACAAGGGCAGCCCCATGTAGAGCGCATTGCAATAATCTAGCCTGGAGGTGACCAGAGCATGTGTGACCCTGAGCAGGGAGTCCCAGTCCAGGAGCGAATGCAACTGATGGATGACGCGAAGCTGTGAAAAAGCCCTCCTGGCCACAGCCGCCACCTGACTTGCTATTAGCAGCCCCAAATCCAGGAGGACCCCTAAGTTGCGTACTGGGTCTGTCTGGGGCAAAACAGCCCCATCCAAGACCAAAGTTGGCAGCTCCCTGGATAATGCGGGGGGGGGGGCTATCCATAGCCACTCAGTCTTGGAGGGATTCAATTGTAGCCCATTGTCCCCCATCCAGACCCCAACTGCTTCCAGACATCTGGATAGGACATTGACTGCATCCCTAGGGTCCCCATGGGCTGAGATATATAACTGGGTATCATCAGCATACTGATGATACCTTACTCCATGGGAACGGATAACCTCACCCAACGGCTTCATGTATATGTTAAATAGGAGAGGAGAGAGCACCGAGCCCTGAGGCACCCCATACTGTAGGGGCCTAGCACTGGACCTCTCACTCTCCAACCACACCGACTGGGTATGACCCTCCAGAAATGAGGAAAACCAGGACAGCACAGTGCCCTGGATCCCCAAACCTTTGAGCCATTCCAGAAGGATACCGTGGCCAACGGTATCGAAGGCCGCTGAGAGATCCAGAAGAGCCAGGATGGATGGATGACCCCGCTCCCGCTCCCGCAAGAGGTCGTCAACCAGTGCGACCAATGCAGTCCCAGTACCATATCCAGGCCTGAAACCCGATTGAAAGGGGTCCAGATAATCCGCTTCATCCTTTTCCTACATTCCCCTTCTAATTGCAATTCCAATAAAATCTTAGCATGATCTGACTCTTTAAAAATGCCTACTTATATTTCCTCTATATTTTTAATCATATTATCTGTAACAAATATATAATCTATTCTAGAATAGGAATTATAAACTTGTGAAAAATAGAAATAAGCCCTTTCCATCCCTTTAAATTCTCTCCAAGTATCCTTTAGACCCAGAAGTTCAATCCATTTATCCAAAATTTGCATTTCAATTCCACTCCTATATTTTGTAACATTGGTACAATCTATATTGGAGCATATTAAATTAAAATCTCCTGCTACTATCATTTTTACTGTTTTTTCTTTTACTATTATATATACACTTTTCCCCAAAAATTATCTTGATACTCATTAGGCGCATAAATATTTACCAACATAATTTCCTCATCTTCAATCATTCCTTTTACTATCAAATATCTCCCTTCTGGGTCACAAATTATTTTAGTCATCGTAAAACCTTATCTATTTGAAATCAATATTGCCACTCCTCTTGCCTTTGAGGTACTGAAGGCCTTTTCATAAATCTGTGTCCATCTCAAAAATAATTTGTTTGTATCTCCTGATTTTTGGTGCATTTCCTGCAAAAATATCAAATCTGGTTTATCTTTCCTGAGAGCAGATTCCAAACATCTACATTTCACCTGGCATCCAGTGCCCTTCACATTCCATGATAATACCTTAATTGTCTTCATTATCAAATTTTATTTTTCCACTAGACTTACTGCAATCTCCAACAGGCGTGAATTTACCTAAACATTTAAATCCCTCTACCCACATATATAAAATAAAATAAAAATTCCATCACCCCCCACTCTTCCATTTGAAAAGCCACCTCTGTCCACCAAAGAAGGGGGGAATGTGTAAGATGTATGTGCAGTTCTTATACTATGCTCTAAGTGCTATTTCCCCTTTTTTCTTCCTTAAAACTACTTTTATAGTTAACCCTTATTAAATTCCCCTCTCAACCCTCATCTGAAACCTCAACTACATCTACCCCAGCACCCCCTACTGCAGACTTTTCTTCATCCTGTTCTCCCTCCATTCTTTCAATTCCTCCTGAGTCCAACAGTTCCTTTCTCAGATTGGCCCATTCTTGAGTACCTCCTTTAACCAAACCTATTAGTCGCATGTACTCAAAAGCATCCATCCTTGAATTTATTGTACGCATTTTCTTTGCATAAAAAACCTTAATTGCTGAGGAAAGTTCCAATGATAGTCAATCCCCCATTCTCTCAAACTCTTGGTCACAGGTTTCATCTTATATCTCCAACTTTGTTCATCCACAGATATATCATTATAGATCTCAACATCATCATCACCATTTTTTAAAACACCAGACCCTGCTTGTTTTATAAATGCCATCACTTTCAGCTTATCCCCCACATTAGTGAATTTAACTAAAACATTCATTTGATAATTTCTTTCTTTTCTTGCACCCACCCTGTATACACTTACAATGTCTTCCAATACAAAAATCCTTGCCCATTTTAAGATCATTAAGCCAATCAACAATTCTTATTTTAAGGTGGTCTGGCGTTTTTTCAGACAATTTCCTAATCAAGATATTACTTTTTCTCATATTTTCTTCCAGAATCTCAACCTTCTTTTCCTGTGTCTCAAAGCTCAATTTCACCTCTTTTCCTCTTTCCTGAACTTCCTTCATTTCAGTGCAATTTCTGAGATGGCTATGATGAGATCATCTGGAGTGGAACATAAAATGGCTTTTCTCTGGTGTCGCAGTACCTTAACGAGCAGCTTTAAGATAGGCAGATTCTGCCTTATACGTTCAGACATATTGTCTTGCAGAGGAACACCACTCGATATATGGAAGCATTCAAAAGTCAAACCTTTTTTTGGTAGAAATGCTCTTCTTCATTGTATACACTACAGGCCAGTCCAGAGGGGAAAACCCTGTTCTCAGTCTGTAGGATTCAGGGGTACTGGGGTTTAAATCCACTAGCAGATAACTATGAGGCTTCCTGGTGGCATCCATAAAGGCCTCCATGAAGAAACGGGTGTTTTGGGGGTACATCTGACGATCCAAGATGGCAATTTGCAGTTTGTCCCAGGAGTTCTTAAATAATCCCATGTACTTTGTGTTTAGACTGATGGTCCTGTTGCTTTTCCCTTTGCAAAAAATATTCTGAGTAATGAAAAAACCACTCACATTCCTGTGATGAACATACTGGGTAAAAACCTTTTCAACTTCCTTGTTATCAGAGGCAGACAGCATCAAATCATCAATAACCAAGAAGTTTATTTTATTTGGTGGTAATAAGGAATAATCATCAAATTTATCAGGTAGACCTTCTACAAAACGAATAAAGGGGTATTTACATAATAGTTCTTTATACAAAGGTTGCCAACAATTATAAAACCATACAATATTTTCAAGTACAGAAGAAAATACACTGTGAGCATTGTCCAAGATATTTTTTATAAAAAAAAGTTTTGCCACAGCCGCTAGGGCCTCCAAGGATAACTGAAAAAGGATGAATCCAATGTGTATCAATTTCAGCAACCATAAGGGAGAGTTTTAAAAACAGTTTTGTAATCTGTCTCTTAGCAGGGTTCACAGCTATCTCTGCTTTGTGCAAATGTACCCCCTCTTTTTCTTGACAGTCCGATATATATTTATCTTTATCTGCTTCACTTACACACCACTGAGGAAATCCTGAGGCTTCCTGTTTCTGTCCAAGTGCTGGATCAATACTGTTTTTGGAATTATGAGGTCTAAATCCAATATTCATCCTATCTTGATTGGGTCTAATGAAATGAATTCTGCTTCTAAGCCCCATTATGTCTACTCTAAAGGTAAAAGTTTCCCTTGCTCGAAAGCCTGTCATATCCGACCCTAGGGTTCAGTGCTCATCTCTGTTTCAAAGCTGAAAAGCCAGTGATGTCTGCTTCTGCAGACGTTTCCGTGGTCATGTGGCAGGCATGACTAGACACAGTAGTGCATGGAAAAATTCTATCCTGTTCATCCTGACTTTGCTATACCAAAAAATAAAAAAATAGAAAAGGCTTATGTCAGCTCTAAGAATAATAGATTTATTTCATCATTGCTTGGGGCAATTGCAGCATATTTCTTCAGACAGAAACAAAGATTTATAGTCTTAGCATATATGGTTATGGAGTTGAAGTCTAAAAGATAATCAGTTCATTATACTAGTACTTTCAGGATCCACAACAGAGTGAAGTTTAAGAAGTCTGGACTTCCAAGCTACATGTGGTGGGAAGGGGGGGCTGGGTGTGTGTGTTGGAGATACTCCTTACCTTTACCTATTTTAAAAAATGCAGGCAAAGGGGAGGGGGCAGTGTAGGGGGCTCCATAATTCATCCATGACACATGCTCTTTCCTGCTGCTGGAGGCTTGTAAGAAATGCGGTTCCAGCACGGAGAGGTGAGGCTGAGTTTTCCTCTGCTCTCATATCCTTGTCCTTTTATCTTATTTATTTTAAACTACAGTTTTTGCAGCCAGTTAATTTTACTTAGATGATTTTTCGGAATGGGCAAGAGTATTATCATAATGAAGTTTTTAGAATAATCTTTTAAAACAACAATTTTATCAGTCTTTTTGCTGAACCCTGCCTCCCGACAGCGGCTGGGTTTGTGAGCAAGTTTATCCTATTTTATTTTAGTTCACTGTCCTGTTTGTAGCAGTTTTATCAGTGCTTCCACGGTTACAGTACCTGCTAGTAGTCTTACAAGGTCAAATGACGAAAAGAAAGAAAAATGAAACCTTATCTCCTCAACACCACAGGCAGAGGAAAAGGAAAAGACAGGCCGGTACTGCTGTGAACTCTCCCAAGCAAATTGAGACTGATAAACAAATGAAGTTAGATATTTTTCTTGCAAGGGAGGAGAGAGAAAATCTGTGTGCTGACTTCCCTATCTCCAACAAGTTTGATGTTTTAGCTACAGTCTCCAATACAGTGGCTGGGGAAAAGCTTAATGAAGTGGAAGAACCTAACCAGAGGCCAGGTGGACGCCGAACTCTTGAGTTGTGCAAAGCTCAGCAATCAAGGACCTGCCCCTCCCTCCCTCCAGGTGATATGGACAATGTCAACAACATGGGAGAGAAGCAAAGGATATGAGGGTTGGTGACGATAACTCAACGCTTGGGGATATAAGGACTAATTTTATAGCAGAGCAATGCATTTTAATTTACCAGACGGTTGCAACCATTTTTAAATCTTTGAAGATAATAGAAAGCAAACTAGAGCAGATAAAACCATTCCCTGAAAACTATCCAACAATATGTGGTAAGAACCTTAAGGAAGCTAATAAATCAGCAAGAAATAAATCCCAGTACTGCCCTGAATATAATCAAATCCTAAACAGAGGTTTCTGTGGGCCGGCGGTAGAAGGCCGATTTGCCAGCACAGCGTCTACCAAGTTTTCTCGTATATTGCAAACAAACCAGGTTGCCCTCCAAATTACAATGACAAATAACAACTATGGTCGTTGGTCCTCTGAGTCAGCAGTCAAACTTTCCTTAACCCAGATTTTGAGATGTCAAAGTAGCCAGCTAGATTTACGTAAAATAATCTGGCTTCCAATTCTGGCGGGGTTCCAACGTATTCTACTAATTTTTAGTCGGGCTACTATACCTGGTATGCTTCTCAAAATGAACCAGTATTTAGCAACTCTCCAGATATTCCCAAAAAGGGTATTCCAAGATAATGCTGTGATTCCACTCCTTAATTCTATGACCAATCTTCAAGCTACCAGATCAAAAAAGGCAAGCATAGATGATGGGAAAGCTGAAAGAGTTTTACCAACCTTCAAATCAAGTACCTGCATTCCAAACAACTTAAGGACTCAGAAGGATGATCACAAGGATGATCACAAGCCAGTTACCCCTGATGAAGAGGAGCTTGCATTAATTCATTCATTCGGGGTCCTACCTGAGACAGAGCAGATGGAAATCTTGCACAGATTAGACAGCCTTAAAGACACACTTATGACAATTACATCCATGGGCAATCAAGACTCGGGGGTACCGGCTAGGAGTAAGGAAACAGGGGCAATGCTTAGTACACAAGGAAATGCCTCCAATGTAACAGACTCCTGTGCTACAAACAGGCCAAGGCCAGGTAACCCAGCCCTAAAACAGTGTCGTGCTGACATCCATGCTAACTCCTTAAAAACCATCACCAAATGTTTTAATATACAGCAACAGCAATCGGCCCCTCTTGGTGATGTGGTCAACCCGCTAAGTAAAGATCCTTCTTGTTCTACCAAGACCAATCCGGCACAGGAAAATGATCTCCGAACTCGTCATCCAAGGGAGCAACCAATATCAGAGGCCAATGGTTGCATTGTCTTTGATTCAGAAGGCCTCTTTGATCAGATAAACTGTGAATGACAACCAATCAGACCCCACTTGTCTAATGAGAACCATGATGAAAATTTATCGTTCATCTCATGGAATGTAATGGGCTGGACTACTAAAGTATTGGACCCCACGATCTGTTGCTACCTGTCAAACTTTGATGTGGTCATTATGCAAGAGACATGGATTACAAACCCCCCTTTCTTAAAAGGATATGCCTCATCGGACCTGGCAGCTATCCCTTCATCACATGGCCGAGCAAAGGGGGGCCTGGCTATCCTGGTGGCCACATCGCTAGCAGTTAATGTCTCTGACTTACCCTCATGTCACAACATGGGTATGGCCATCCTCATTAGCTACCACCAAATTACTATTTTGGTAATCAATATCTATATCCCCCCTGCCAGGAACAAAATAGAGTCCGACAGGGATTGGTCAGAACTAGAAAGATACTTGAATATTCTCTTAACTGACCATCCCACAGCACTTGTAATATTGTGTGGAGACTTTAATGCTAGACTGGGACCTAACGACAAATACCTAGGTTTAAATTATATCATCCCTTACTTGAGTAGTGATCAATCACCACTCCCCTTTGATAGACACTCAAAGGATCTAAAATCAAATTATGCAGGTAGCCTCCTGGCTAGGATGTTGTTCAACCTGGATCTTTGGGCACTGAACGGCTCAGTCCAAGAGGATCATCCAGCTGAATTTACTTTCTGGTCTGGGAAAAGGAAAAGTGTGATCGACTATTTCATAGTCTCGAAGGAGACAGTCAGGTTCGTGGACCAATTTAAGGTTTCCTCGTACCACGACAGCGATCACTTGCCATTAAATCTCTTGCTCAAGTTACCGTCAAGTAATCTGAGACTCAGGGACAAACATAGGGGGCCTTCTGAATTAGAGTCAAAACTAAATCCAGTTAGGTGGAAAGCGGATATGTCCCAGATTTTATCTGATCTGTTTAAGACTCAAGACTTTAACAAGATCTTGGATAAATATATGAACAACGTAAACATGGGAGTGGGAATAGAACTTTTTGAGGTTTTACTGAAGGAAATTCTTTTAGCCCTTGAGGGTTTTAACTCACGCTACGGAAGTGCCAAGGGCACTCAAAGTAAATCATGGTTTGATAAGGAGTGCCTCCAGGCAAAAGGTGCCCTGAGACTTAAATATAGAGAATATTGTTTAAACCCTACGGATAGCCTGTGGACTGAACTATCTATAGCCAAGGTACAATACAAAAAGATAATTAAACACAAAAAGATTGACGAATGTAATAGAGCTTGGGATCAGCTAAGTCAAGCAATTGAGCAAAAAACCATTCCAAATTTTGGAACTTAGTGTCCAGTTGCTCTAAAAGTCCCCATATGCCATCTGTCATACTCCCAGAAATTTGGGAGAAACATTTTCGTGAATTATATTTGGCTTTGGATACAAGTGATACATCCAGTGGGTATACAGCCAGTAGCAATAACCTCCCCCCATGGAATGCAGTATCGATCTGTGAGGTAAAATCATTAATAAGTAGATTAAGATCTGGGAAAGCTGCCGGCCTTGATCAAATACCTCCAGACCTGATTAAATCAAATTCGGAGTGGTGGGCCCCAGTCCTGGCAAGACTGTTTACAATAATTGACAACACAGGACAGTTCCCTAAGAGCTGGGAGGTATCAGTCATCTGCCCAATTCACAAAAAGGGAAGTCGCGGTGACCCTGCCAACTATAGGCCGATCAGCCTCCTGAGCATCCTTAGTAAACTTTATGCAAGCCATCTTCTAGGGAAGCTCCAAGAGTGGGTTGAGGATACTAAGTTATTAGCCGACGAACAAGGTGGGTTTAGAGGAGGCCGCTCTGCGCTTGATCATTGTGTAGTCCTTGATTACTTTATCAACAAATATTCTTCTAATTCCTCTGTATCTTTATACGCAGCATTTGTTGATTTGAAATATGCTTTTGATACTGTCTCAAGAGTTCTACTATGGGAGAAACTGGAGAAAGCATCCATTGACCAACGACTATTGTTTCTTATAAAGGCGATCCATGGCAACACAAGTATAAGGGTGAAGTGCAGTGAGCAGGGACATCTGTCAAACTCTATAAAAACAAGTTGAGGAGTTAGACAGGGCTGTGTCTTAGCACCAACCTTATTCAATATATACATCAATGATATCATTGAGTACTTACAATGCAGGGATCACCATCCACCCAAATTAGACAGCAAACATGTCCCAATCCTACTTTATGCAGACGATGCAGTTCTGCTTTCAAGAACACAGGTGGGGTTACGCAGGGCCCTGCGTTCGCTTGCTAAGTATTGCTCTCAAAACCAACTTGTGGTTAATTATTCGAAAACGAAAATAATGGCTTTTGCCAGAAAGCCCAAAATACATCGATGGCATTTAAACCACCAGGTACTAGAGCAAGTCCTTCATTACAGCTACTTAGGAGTGATATTTCAGGCTAATGGGTGCAGGAAGTTACATACAATGTATTTAGCTTCTAAAGCAAAAAAAAAGTGCGGCCGCTATACAAAACTTCCTTCGGAGGAAAGGTGGGCATAATGTAGTTGCGGCCCTTAGACTCTTTTCAGCAAAGTCACTTGCCCAAATGTTGTATGGATCCCCTCTGTATTTTGACTCAAACATAAATCCGCTTGAGGTCACGCAATCAAAGTTTCTTAGGACAATTTTACAGTCCCCTTGCAGTATTTCTAACACGGCTCTGAGATTAGAAACTGGAATGTATACAGTGCGAGTGAGACTGTTAGTAAACGTAGCTAATTATTGGATAAGAATTCTGTTTGCCCCATCTGGCTTACTCAAACTAGTGTTATCAGACCCTTGGATGCCACCATGGATTAGCTCTCTTGAAAGGACACTAACCACTTATGGCATTTCAAAACCTTATGTTCTTTCCTTAGGATTTATTCATGCTAGAGAGTTAATAAAACAAAGAATTCTCGATATACATCGCCAAAATGATTTAAGTAAACTAGTCTCCCCATTGTTTGATAGATCAACTTTCAATGTTGCTAAGCCCTTAGCATACCTGTCTTTAATAAGAAATCCCGATCATAGACGTTCCTTAACACTTATTCGGTATAACATGCTTCCCTCCTCCTACAGGGAGGATTTCTTTAAGAAAGGCATAGCACCCGAGCGTTTATGCCCATGTCAGCTAAATACGATAGAAACCTCTGAGCATATTCTGCTAGAGTGTCCCCTATATAATAAACACAGGAGCGACCTTTTTAGTGTTTTCCCGAACTTGAAGTCTAACAATAAAGTCAGGACATTGAATATTCTTTTATCGGGTGAAGGGCAAGATATGACGATAGCGGTCGCTAGATTCGCATGGTATGTAACTTGCATTCGTAAAGGCAAGATAAAATCAAAGGAATAAGGAAAATGCTTCCAGATTACAACTTGACTGTCATAGAATATGACTGCAGGACATAGAAATAACATCCCTTGTAATTCTGGTTGTATGTTGCTATTGTATATATAATCTGGTGTCCATGATTTTGTGATAGTTTTATTAGGTTGCCTCACTTGTGTCAAGCAGCTTGATTTTGCGATATTGTAACACTGGCCTTGGGCTGTAATAAAGAATTTGTTGTTGAAATGCGGGAGGAGGATGGACCTATGCCCCAATAAATCATTCAGGACACATGCTATTTTCCTTGTAAGAGGCTAATGCAGGAGGAAGGTGGGACTATGCCCCAATAATGCATTTTGATTGGAGCCCTCAGATGCAGGAAGGGGAGGCGGGGTTAAGGAGAATAAAGCCTGATGAGGCAGAAGTTGAATGTGTGCTTGTTCCTTTTTGTGGCTGGGTGCTGGGTCTATCATTATGCCTGAAGGAACAGCTATGTGGTGCTCAAAAAACCCTTGCTGATAGATTTTGGAAAATCTGGAAACCGTTTGTGGAGTATGCGCTTACAAAAGGAGGTGGTAGCCATCCAGTACCAGATCAAAGGAAATTTTGGATGAAATAAATTATGTCTGCGATGTGCCGTATCCCCCCATGGCTTTGTACATATCACAGGGTGGAGTTAATTGTGATGATATGTTTTGTTATAAAAGATGTATACTTCAAGTATTATAAATATATTGTGTAAAGTTTAGAATATATTATTTTTAAAAATGGGGAAGTTAATATAATGAGGTCAAGCTTATGACAAAACATTTCCCCTCTATTTTCACTTTCCTTTCCCAATGAAAAAGAACATAGTATTACTATAACGTGGATAATAATTGTTTGGATGAGGTTATATGTCTTTTATACGCTTTTCTTTTTTTCTGTATCTATGTATTTTTCATTTTATATTTCTGTGTATGTATTGTTTTATATGTTTATTTTTTGCAAAATTTAATAAAAATATTATATATATAAAAAACTTGCTGGTCAGATATGTATGTAGGAAGAGGGGGAAGGGAAGACTTTGGGGGGGGGAAAATGATTTTGCAGGGAAGGGAAGGAGGGGTGTACATCTGCACCCATATGAGGGTGGCTGGCGGGGGTCGGTGAGGTTTTTTTTCGGGTGGGGCACTCATATACTTAGCTAACATGGTCTGTTTGTGGGTGGTGAATATGGCCACATTTTACATGTGCAATCTGCTTGGCTCCCCCTGCCTTCATGACTGGGTTTTGAAAGACGAGCAATAATCTGCTATTTAAAGGAAATCAAAATGTATGAAGTGTACATCTGTCCCTTTACAAGCATGTGAGGGTGCCGGGGGGGGGGGCTTTGGGGAAAACAACCTTGCAGGGAAGGGAGTGGGGTGGGGTCTCAGAGATACAAAGTGTTGTCTTGTGGGGTGTGTGGGTTTTGGGGCTCATATACCTAGCTAGCATGGTTGGTTGTGGGGTGGTGAATATGGCAAAAGAAAAGATTAATTAGTTTATTAACTCACCCTTTTTTAGAATGGAACCAGGGTGGCTTATATTGTACTTTGTCTGTGAAAAATCCTGAGAAGTTGCATTTTCTTTCGTCACAGATATGCTCAAGTGTACGAAGACAACACATCCCTTTGTTTGCCTCTAGAAGGCCATTATTAACAATGGCACAATTGAAATTGCCTTTCTAAAACTTAAAGAAATAAAAAGAGGCTTTTAATACACACTAGGAACATCAAACAGAACAACAACATAAGTTTTGAAATAAAACACTTTTATTTCTCATCTTGATATCAGGAAATATTTATATGGTTTTTCATTAACGATTTTTGAAGTGCCTACTAACAACTGCTTTTCAACGGTTTTTTAAATCATAGTATTCAGTAATTTCAAAGGGTTTGGAGCTTTCTGCATGTTTCTCACTAGGAGCAAGAGCTGATCAATATTTTTATGTGTTAGATAAAGAACATTATGACTATAGGCAACCAGAATTAATATATACAACATATTTTTAAAACATAGACCCCTGGAAATAGTTCTTATTCTTGCACTTATGAGCGATTTAGGCATAGTCAGACAACTGTGCCCCATTTGGCTTGGCACTTTAATTTCACAACCTTCACAAGTTTCATACACATTACTGTTTAAATAGTGTTACAAAATCACAAAGGCTGTAACCCTAACTACACATCGCATGACATAAGCTTTTTTCTGTATAACGTCTGCTGTTAAATTTGCTTTTTATTCTGAGAATATTGCCTATGCCTATGCCTTTGGCTTTACCCCGGAAAGATTGCTTGTTATGGCTTTTGCTATAGCATGCTCTGTAGTTTTGTGCAAACCACGTGACTGCCTTATGTACATGTGGTGTTAGGATTTTAGGAATAAATATGAGCAGGGGATCCTTTGTTGGATCGGTCTGACTTTTTCACCCAAATCCTGGCGTGTGTGTGTTCATCACCACACAATGGTACCCCAGATGTGACTCTGATAACCAGCAGACTCAGCAGATCACAAGTGCCTGTCTGCGTGCAGCTGACTGCCTGATCGCCTGCCTGACTTCATGTCAATCCCATAAGAAGGACCCTCAGCTCTCATCTTGCCCCGTCCAAGAGATAAAGGACTTCGGTGTGCACCACTTTTTTCAGGTAAGATGGGGGCCACTCTTAGCGCAGACCAGATGGAACATGTCACAGAATTGAGATATTTACTGACAAAAATTGGTAGGGACATCCCAAAAAGCAAACTAAGGGATCTGATTCATTACATAAGAGAGCATTGTTCTTTTTATCTTGAGAAAGGTTCATTGGCATTGAGGGAGGGTAGGGGCAGCATTACTTGGCAGATATGTAAACAAGCTGTACAGGAAGTGGGGGTCGAGTCATCTGAAGCAACCTATGGAGTAGCTGCCATGTCTGTGGTAACATCAAATCCAACCAGCTACACAGCCACTGGCTACCCCAGCCAGCACAATTGGTTTCCCTCATGGCTCCCACGAGTGCTTTTCAGGCAATGGAGGAGAGGGTCTGTAGTCCAGGTTGAATTGGAACGTGGCTGAATTGGAATGCATGTAATCCTCAAAAAGCATGGAACCCAGGGTGGCTAATTGTCACTCTGAGAGATCATGATTAGATTGGCCTTTAAGATTGGGAAAAAGATGAGATCGATGTGTAACTAAGTTAATACACACCCCAAGGTAAAATTACCCAGATACTGTCAGAAATGACAGCCTAAGAAGTAGCAATGGAACTAACTTCAAAGCAAAAAAGCCCAGTGTGGTTAGTAACTTGCAAAGCCACATGAGAATTGGTAATAAAGGGATATTCCAAACAGCCCTTAAAATCTGAAAGGTATGGAACTATTTCCTCATGAGTAAAGAGAAGCATTGCAAACAGAAAGGGGGGTTTCTCAAGGGAGGGATACAGGTTTCTAAGGTTTGAATGTGTACAATTATGAATGAATTAATGGGTGCCCTGTGTGTTTGCATGATTGTGTAATGTTGCAACAGAATGATGGTAAGAGTGATGTGTTAAAATTTTTGTTTAGAAAATAATAAGAATGTTAATGATTAATCTTGTTCATGATTGAAACATTGTGTTCAAATCAACTAAGTCCTTGAGATGCAAATTTGCAATTAAGGTGCTAATTAAGTACCATAAAAGGAGCATGCAATCTATTACATGTCTGTAAAAAAGGGAGAGAGTATTTTCTTCTCGTAGCTGTCTGGCCAGCTGCTGCGAGAGGGAAGAGTTAAAACAAAGAGTTCCCCCTCCCTCCCCCCACAGCCACTGGCCAAGTGCTCTTGGAAGAGAGAGAGAGAGAGATAGAAGGAGGGGGAGAAAAGGTTGTAAAGTTAAAGTAGGGAAGTAAATTTGGTTTCACGAGCCAAAGTTTCCTCCCCCCTGTTTATCTAGTCTAAAAGATAAATCTTATTTACTTAGCATGTAAACAAAGTCCTGTCTGCTTTAAAAAATGTTGTACAAATGAAAAATTGCTAACTATAAAAATCATTTTGGTGAACTACATTTAAAGGGCTTCTGCTTTGCAGCAGTCAATATATGCCTTGTTTTGGACCCTAGCTTTTTCTGTGTAATGCCTCTCCTCACAGCTTCCTTCCAAAAGTTAATTGTCTTTTCTTTTCAGAATTGCTTTCTTTTCAACAAGGGAAGCTTTCTTTTCATTCCTTTTTCAGGGACTGATAACAAAGCATCTTGGTATTTGTTTGAATGGGTCATTAAATTTACCATGCCCCTGAAATCTGCTCAGCATGCAGAGTTAGCTGCTGTTATCTTGGCTCTTTGCCTGTTCCCTGACCAAGATCTAAATATTATTACAGACAGTCTGCACACACGGAACCTGTTTTATCAGCTTCCTGGAGCATATGTAACTCCCACAATTGACAGTAATTTAATGTTGCTGTTTCTAACGTTGCAATTTTTCTCCATCAAAGGAAGTATTTACTCTTTGTTGCACACATTCACAGTCATCGAGGGCTTCCTGGATATCTCTTGGAAGGTAACCAATTGGCGGATCATGCCACTAAACAGTCTATGAGTCTATTTTCTTCACCAATTCAGAGTCATACTTATTTTCATCATAATGCAAAAGCTTTGGCTAAACAATTTTCCAGGTCAGCTTAGTCTAACGGTTCCTTCACATTGACTAAAGATTGCCTCCTCAGTACCCAGCTTATGGTAAGTGGAAACATCTCCATGTTACCATCGACACTTACTCCCATTTTATCTGGGCTACGGCTCACAGAGGGGAGATGGCTAAACAAGTTTGTACACATCTGCTGGCATGTACTGCTATCATGGGACACCGAAAGGCCATAAAAACAGACCACGGTCCAGCCTATACCTCTTCCCTCCTCGCACAATTTTGCAAGGATTGGGACATTGCCTTTTCTCAGGGGGTCCCATACAATTCCACTGGCCAAGCCATTGTGGAACGGGCCAGAGAAAGGAAGGGAGCATTTCCCTCCTAGATATTCAACAACAATTATATACTGTGTTATTCACCATTAACCATTTGAATCTATTTTCAGACTTTACTTCACAGGAAAGGCACTTCCAGGCCGCCACTCCACTCCCAAAATTAGACGTGTTTTACCGCCAACTGCCAGACCCAGATGTCATGATTTTTTATCTCTACAACCCCTTCGCTCAAGCAGCTTCTTCCACCAGAGAATTTTGCTGCAGCCACCCCTGCGCAGCTGAGCCTACAGCATTCTTTCCTTTGATGATTTTAGATTACCCTTTTCCGTGGGTGGGGTTTTTTTCACACACACACACACAAACACACACACACACGTTTTCCTCACAGCTGGAGGAGGTTGTACATACTATATTTTCATGAACCTAATTGAACTATGAACTCTGCAAAATATAATCTCAACATATGGACTTGCTGACTTGCCTTTATGCCAGCTTGCTCAAGGAACACTCAATCTTATGTTCAACCACACACAGACTTTCCAATGGCCCAATATCTTGTTTTACCTGGAACCACAAAATAGAAGGACTGGAATGATACTGATATGATTTTGTATGCAACTATATTGGTTATTGATTATTTCTGGTTATGAGGGAGGGGCATTTGAATTGGATTATGAATTTTGCATACACATTTTACATGTATTGCTCATATTTTGCTCATATTGTGTTACTTATGGACCCAATTTCCTCATTGGGCCACCTATTTGCTCAGGAATGAACATCCCTCAAGCCAATGAAACTCACCTGCCCTTTATAATCCCTTAGTTGCTTTTTGTCTACCACATCTGTCATTGTTGCCATAGCAAATTGCTTGCAAATGGAAAAATTCTCTGCAGGATAAAGACAACTGTCAGCTAAAATTTCACGATCTCTACAAGGCCCTTTAAAATGTTTTGAACTATATATACACACTAGCAATTTACAAATGGTTAAACATCCACAGAATGTGAAAAATGCATGGTTTTGAGTATTGCTATTCTCCCGTGGAATAACATTTCTTTCAATGAGTGCTAATTCTCATCATGGAATATAAAGTGTTCTCAAAATGCATATCAATCTGCAAATCTAAGTAATCAATCCTCATTATAGCCTGCTGAGATTTATGCCTAACCTTAAGTCTGCTTTTCATCATGCACTCAAAGAGCACCTCCCTTCTCTGCCTTTACACACAGCATTGCCACCATTTGGTCTTAAATAATAAAAAGAAAGAGGATATGTTGGAAATAACCTTATATTAGTTATTATATTAGCTTAATGGTAACTGCTTTTAAGTTTTCTATACTCTTCTGAAAGGGAGCTTCTGGACCAAAAAGGTCCAGCATAACATCAAGAGTTTTTTTTTCTTGATGGCTGCCTGGTGGAAGATGGTACATGTAGTCCTTTGTCTCTTTGAAGCTCTCTAATTCCTGGCCTCCTAAAAGTGCCTGTTTGTGTAAACCAGATGTCAAGACTGGGTGAAATGTTCTATGTGAAAGGTTAGGTCAAGTCAGCTTCCGCCACCCTGGTGCCAGATAACAAAGTGTATGCCTTCCTATGCCTTTGGCTTTACCCCGAAAAGATTGCTTGTTATGTCTTTTGCTATAGTATGCTCTGTAGTTTTGTGCAAACCACATGACTGCCTTATGTACATGGGGTTTTAGGATTTTAGGAATAAATATGAGCAGGGGATCCTTTGTTGGATCAGTCTGCCTTTTGCACCCACATCCTGGCGTGTGTGTGTTCATCACCACAGTAATCCAGAAGGATTGTTGGATGAGTAAACACCACAGGATAATGGGTTACTTGGGGGTACCTTCCACCTTTTTGGTTTTTGGCTTTAAAAGGGTACCTTCCACCTTGGCTTTAACAGGGTACCTTCCACCTTTTTGGTTTTTGTAAGGGGTTGGGCCTTAGCTTCAGATATGCGGTCTCCATATCTGCTCACAAGATGATATCTTGGTCGGGGCGGGCGGGATCCCCCCACAATCGTTAGGAAAGCTAGATGATTCACTAAAACCATACAGGCTACTCATAGCCCCAGAAAAGGTTCAAAAACACGGTTGAAAATCGGGGAATCAAGTACTTATGTTGAGCTCCAATAGCTCTTGGGGACACTGAATTGGGTGAGACTCTATTTCAAGCTACCCACAGAAACACTCAGTGCTCTGTTTCACCTCTTAACCAAAGGGAAACAGCCCACTGACACGATAAAGATTGATGCTGCCACCCAAGAAGCCAACAGGCATATTAACATGGCTTTGGCTGTGATCTGAGTAGATCGGGTCCCAGAACCCAACCAGCCACTAAATCTCTTCATTCTGGGTACCTCTAAGTCCTATTTTGCAGTTTTGGGCACCAAGGGAGACAAGGACACTGCATGTTTGGTATAATGGATCTATTTGCCTCACATGTCAGCCAGGAATATAATTTCCCCCTCAGAAATGCTAGCTGAGCTGATCCAAAAGGGACGCATGAGAGCCAAAGATCTCTCAGGGTACGTTCTCCAGGAAATAGTCCTACCAATCAGCAAAGAGCAAGTCTCGCACCTTATGGCCAATGGAGACTCGCTCCCCATAGCTTTCACTGGGTACACCGGGGAAATAGGCTTTCACTACCCCAAAGACAAGCCGCTCATCTGTATGCAGAGAGACACGGTCACTCTAGGAGCCAGCCTTTCCGATCGTCATTTACAGGACTCGCTGACAGTCTTTGCTGATGGTAGCAAAATGCACAGGGGGGGATGTCACTTGGCAGACCCCAGAAAAATGGGAAATTAAGTTTACCATGACACAGCAGTCTGCCCAGAGAGCCAAGGTTGCGGCAGTTATTTTAGCCCTTCAACTGTTTCCCAAACAGGATTTGAACATCATCACTGACATGTATGTGAGGAATCTCATTTATCAATTGCCAGGGGCATATGTCAACCCTGAAATTAACAATAACTTAATGCCACTCTTTCTTTCTCTACAGCACCTGCTGCACCAGCGAACGTGAGGTCTATAAATAGCCCACATTCGTAGCCACCAGGGTTTGCCCGGTCAGTTGTCTGAAGGCAACGAGTGAGCAGATCAAGCCCTCAAAATTGCAGGGGGCTTGTTTGCCACACCGATCCAAAGTCACGCTTTCTTTCACCAGAATGCAAAGGCACTGGTGAAACTGTTCAACCTGCCTCTTGCCCAGGTGCAGCAAACCATCTGCTCATGCCCACAGTGCACAGGAATGCACTGCGTGCCAGAATGGGGAGTAAATCCAACTTAAGGCCAACCAGCTTTGGCAAATGTATGTAACACATTACCCTGAGTTCAGGAAGTGGAAATACTTGCACGTCACAGTGGACACTTTTTCTCATTATGCATGGGATACCGCTCAAAAGGGGGAGAATGCAAAGCATGTGCAGAACCATCTGCTTGCTTGCATTACTATAATGGGCAAACCAGAAGCCATAAAAACGGATAACGGGCCCGCCTATGTTTTTGCGGCCATAGCAAACTTTTGTCAGACTTGGGACATCAAATTAACTCATGGCATTCCTTATAATTCCACAGGGCAAGCAACCATGAAGCGAACTAACTGCACTTTGAAATCCCTTTTAGAAAAACAGAGAAGGAGGGAGGACACCGGCCATACCCTTCCGGTCTTCCAGCAAAGACTTACACCATTTTGTTTACTTATAACCATTTAAATTTAACTTTTTCAGAATTTTCTCCTCAGGAGCAGCATTTTCAGAGTGCGGCGCCACTTCTGCAGCCGGAGGTTTATTATAGGCAGATGCCAGATCCTGCATGGAGAGGTCCTGTCAAACTAATTACGTGGGGTAGGGGCTACGCAGCTGCTCTCTCCCCTACAGGTCTGCTTTGGGTGCCCAGCAGGTGTGTGAAACCAGCCCTAAGACGACTGCATGCCATGGTACCAGCCATCCCAGAACCCGATTCCAGAGCTTCCACAGATGGGAGTCCAGCCCCAGATGTTGAAGCGGAGGAAGCGCAAGACCCCCAGGACAGTGCCAACCACCCCAGTGACATGAGGACAGATCAAGCACCTTAGCGAGCAGGCAACCGCCTCATTACGAGACCAAGGAAGGGACAATACACCCGAAAACTTTATGGCAGCAATCATTGTCCAGCTCACCTACAACTCATTGCTCATTTTGCTCACTTTAGCTTGCGGACGTCCATGGGGGGAGGGGGTTGCACACTCATCGGAGATCAGTCTCAACATGTGAGTACGACATGCACATTACATGTTTGACAGGACACAGTTTTGTTCTATGAGAACCCCATCACCGTCTCAACTTTCTCCTTCATTCCCACTCTGCTTAACGAACCTTCCATCGTGGTTTCCCAATTGCAACACCTTAATCAGCCCAATAGCCTGTTTTCCCAACCACCCCAACTACTGAACGATGTCAAGTGAAAATATTTGAAATTCTGCACGTTTACCAAGGATGTGTGTTATTGCTGTTGGAACAGGGGAATATGGAGTCACAAGTGGAAGAACTGGGAAAAAGCAAGCAGGGTTTTGTGCAAGGTTGGGAATTATTCCAGTTGTTCTGACCATTTCTGGTTGTGGGGAGGGTTTAATAGTTCCTACAAGGACTCTTTTGACTTTGCCAACTCAACATGGAGAGACATTTATGATTTTGCCCCATTTCACTGATTACACAGGTTCAGGGGACATTTGCTCTGGGTGGCAATTGCAGGACCCTAATACATGGTTCTTCTTCAATGGTATTGCTACTAACTACCATCCCGGCCCCTTTCAATGTGCAGGGTGAGGCTATCTGACTTTCCCAGTACAGGTAGAGAAGCCCAGGGTCTCCCCTCTTCCACTTCACCACTGCTGAGCAGCTGTCAGGCCGCTGGGGCCACAGTGTTCAGACGAAGTCATTACTGTTGTCCAGCTCAGCGACATTTATTCCCCCGGGGGGAGGGCTTCTGCAGCAGCGGTCACCTGAGTGCTTATCCAGGGATCATTGCGCAGGAGAACCACAGATCAATTCTCCGTCTCACTTGTCAGCTAGAGAAACCCATTAATGCCACTGGGAGAATAGTTAGGGATCTCTAGTCGAAGATGGAGGAACTTAGCCAAATCATCATGCAGCACAGAATCGCCCTAGATTATTTGCTTGCCAAGCAGGGAGGTTTTCGCCAGGTGGTCGGGAGAAAGGGCTGTCAGTTACGGTTTCACGATCTCAACCCGACCATCGAAACGAACTGGGTAACCTTCAGAATGTTTTAAAAAATAACATACAAACTGGCAATTTACTGTCACCTTTGGTCTTGGCTCCCATCTTTGCAATGGGTCAGACAAATGGTACAATATTTCATCATTGGTGTGGCTACTCTAGTCACTGGTTGTTGCTATTTTCAATGCCTACCTTCTCTCCTTTTGAGGTGTGCCAGCTCTCAGACCGAGGTACCAGAGACCCCCGAGAGAAGAGCTGCCCCATTTATATAAAGCGCTGCAGCAATTTGCCCCCAATAAATAAATATTTTAAGGGGAGATGTAGAGATGACCCAGCCTTCACCCCAAAAGCACCCCAAGTCTGCCCCAAGAAATGCCTATAGCCCACAGCCCCTAGCAGCTTCTGAAGGGGGGGAAGGCCAGGTCGCACGGCCCGTACAACCTGGGGTCATATCAACAGGATACAACCACAACAATCCTTCAAGGATGCTTCCCCTGCATAAGTTTAGATAAGAGGGTCCTTATCGGATCCAGCAGGATAGATCCCCGAGGCATGGAGCCCCCTTATCTTCCCCACCAAACATCCCCATTCCACAAACCATTGTCCACCGCTGTTTACCCCAACTAACTGGTCACCCTCTGGCATAAACATCTGCTTATCTGTCACCAACACACAAAACTCATTGTTTGGATCCACTTTCCCCTGATCCGTTGCTGATGTGCAGCTATGCCAGGCATGCATAACTGAGGTATTTTTGGCTAGTAATGAAAGTAGGTCGCTCCGCACCCCTTGGTGTCGCCTCCCTTGCACCTTTACCTGTGTCTGTGTCTTCTTTCATCCCCACGAGAGGCCCCAATTGGCCACAATCCCTACACATCACCAAGGCTAGAGCAGTCACAGCATAATAGAAACATTTTAGCATATTCAAGATTCTCCAACAGCATCTGGGAGAGGGAACTTGTGGCATAACCCAAATACTGGTTTGACAAAAAAAATCATCATTTATTCAATGTATTTTGAAAATTTTATTGTTTATTATTAAAACAAATATCTTTAACTGTATATGTATATTCATGAAATTCAAAGTACTTGTTAGGCAAGCCATTGCATAACATTAATTTAGGGACTAATCTGTGTTAGGTGGTAATCGATATCTTGATCACATGGCATTTACTCCTCAGCTATTTTTTTTAAAGTATTGCATGACATTTGTTCAATGTCTATGGGAAAAGTAAGGGATCCTCTCAGTAGTGGATAAGAACCCCTATGATGGAGTCGTTAAACTGCAGTGTTATAGGCAACACTCTGCCCACGATCCCAACTGGCTCAAGGTTAACACAGCCTCCCATCCTTCTGTGGTTGATAAAATAAGTTCCCAGCTAGTTGGGGGCAAAAATGTTAATTATCTTGTGAACTGAACAGAGAGTACTCTGTTATGGAGCAGTATATTCTGTAGGTACAATTACTATTGCTATAATGAGACCATGGAAATCCCTGTCATGAGAGATTTATTTTCTCCCATTTCTTCATATTTTCTCCTGCTGCATTAAGATTTCTGTCTGTCTGTTTGTTTAAGCAGGTGGCTTGCCTTCTGTCAGACAATTTTAAAGGTAATGGTCGCCCTTGCTCAAAAGCCAGTCATATCCAATTATAGGGTTCTGTGCTCACTCTGTTTACAGCCAAGAAGTCTGAGTCTGCAGATGTTTCCATGGACATGTGGTAGGTATGCCTAGATGTTATCAATTAAAGAAATACTGGGTATGGTTTAACTGCATTTTGCACTGTTTTTTATTATGCCATTGGTTTTTTTAAACTAAACTTCAGTTTTAGAGAAGAAAGTCAGAATATAAAACATTTACTATAATAAATTAAAATCCTTGATCCATGCCTTGCTTGTAGCTCACAGGAATCTGGAAAGTGTAAATTAATCACAGTGACTAGGACATTGGGCAATGCCAAACCAAAAACTGCAGGGAGCAGAAGTCTGATTCTCATGAAATACTTTAAATATTTATTTATTTATTTTTGGATTTATACCCCGCCCTACTCAGCACAAGGCCGACTCAGAGCAACATTACAAAATATTAAATACAATGTAACAATACAAAAATGCAATAGGAAAAAAAATTACACATCAGGAAAAAAGTACAATAATCGGGGGGGGGGCGTGTCGGAGCCCAAGGCTCAACGACTTCAAACAGGGTTAACAAGGAGCAGGCTCAACAACCACGTTGGAGCCCAACTCCAAGTCCTCAGCTGCATCAACAGAGCGAGGACTCCCACAGCCAAAACCAGACTGGGGAAGAGGGCTGAGGTGAGGTGGTGGTGGCGGCCAACTTTAAAGTCTTTTGCCACGCTGGGAGCCCAGGTGATTCCTCTCCCCTGTGGCAAATGCTGGACCAGGAAAGAGGGCTGAGGTGAGGTGAGGCCGTGCCGGAGGGAGGCAGGGCTGGTGGCCACAGCTGACTCCCATCCTGGGTGATGGCAGGGGCCTGGGAGAGTCATGGCAAGGCTTCTTGGCTGTGGCTCCGGCGTCTTCTTATCCCTCTGTTCAAGGCAGGGCCGAAAGTAGGCAGAGCTGGTAGCCACAGCTGACTCCCATCCCAGGCAATGGCAGGGGCCTGGGGGAGTCACGGTGAGGCTTCTTGGCTGCGGCTGTGGTGTCTTCTTATCCCCCCCCCGGTCAAGGCATGGCCAGAGGGAGCCGGAGCCGGTGGCCACAGCTGACTCCCATCCTGGGTGATGGCAGGGGCCCGGGAGAGTCACAGCGAGGCTTCTCAGCTGCGGCTGCAACGTCTTCTTATCCCTCCAGCCAAGGCAGGGCCAGAGGGAGGCAGAGCCAGTGGCCACAGCTGACTCCCATCCCAGGCCGATGGCAGGGGCCCGGGAGAGTCATGGCAAGTTAAAATGAGGGTACTTAAAATATGATTTCAAAAGGACTGCTTCTGCTCAGAGTTAAGGAGTAGTAAAATTAATATTCAAAATTAATAATGTTATAAATATTGCTTTGTCTATGATGTAGTGCTAGTAATTTATTTAGCTGAAGCACCTGCCAGGATTGTTCTTCTGATCTTACATGCTGTGGATCAGAATGTGGCAGTGTGTTGTGGGTGAAGGTGGGCCTTTCATCAGATAGCAGCCAGTGCAGGTGTGTGCTGTTTGGCGGGCCAGGATACTTGCAGAGCAGCGGGTATATGAACTTATTCTGGATGTCTCTGTAGAAAGGGCAGGTACAGAGACTATGTTCTATGGTTTCATTTTCTCTAGTGTAATGGGGCATTGTGTCTCTGACATTGATGTGGAACTTTAAAGCCCTATATGACAGTGGACCAGGGTACTTAAGGGATCATGTCACCCCAAGTATTCTGCCCTTCCTATGAGGGCAGATCAGAGAGGCTCTATGCTGGTCCCTTCTACAAGAAAAGCACATCTGACTGGGACCAGAAGAAAAACCTTTTCTGTGTCTGCCCCAGCCTTGTGGAACCTCTTACTTTCTGAATTGTGCCTCCAGACAGAGCTGCTCCCCTTTAGGAGGGCACTTAAGACCTGGTTATTCCAGCGGGTGTGAGGGCCGTCAGGTGTGATGGCTCAGTCCCGCTGGCTTATATAAACAGTGCCCTGCAAATGACTTTTCTGTTTTTATCTCCCTTCCTCCTCCTCCCCCTCTGTTTTTATTCTTTTTTCTTTTTATCTCTTTTTGACTATTTATCTCTTAAGGGGTTAGGGAGGGTTTTCTTGTGGGTTTATATGTTTTTAACTTTGTTGTTTTAGATAGGGGTTTTAGTAATTGTTTTATCTGTAATGGCCTTTTATTGTTTTTGTATTTTATTGTATTTCTTTTTATGTTGGCAGCCACCCTGAGTGGTGTTGACACCAATAGGGCGGGATATAAATATACAAAATAAATAAATAAATAACAATAAACTTTCCCTCGAGAACTGCAGAAGGGAGGGCCTGGCAGCAGGCTAATGTAAATGCCCTCCAATGACTTGGTGTCTCAATTTGGAGCAGATACCAGGCCAGGGCAATGATATGTCTCCAAGTCTCTGGAGCCAGAAAGGTTTGGGCCCTGGCTAGGTCAGTTTGCCTTTCTGTGTCTAGCGTTCTCTGTTTAATGGCTTGTTTTGCCTCATTGTGATTCATGGCTTGTATGAGAGGTTGGAAAAAGCCAAGGTACTGTAGTCTGGATTGAATTGTTCTTTTCCATACAGATTTGAAGCTGTCCTGGAGAGTTAGAGGAGCCAGGTCACTGGGATTAAATCGAATTTTGTAACAACCTTTATCATGTTCAGCTCCAGGCAAAGGGTGGTGCTGGATACACAGCAGGGGGTCTGGAGAGCTGCACGTAAGAATTTAGATTGCTCTCTTTCCATAAGAGCCAGGTTGTTAGGTGGGGGTCCTAATTGGACTCCATTGAGTAGCTGTGGAGGATTTTGACTTCAAATTGTTTGAGTGCAGCAGGGATGTATTGGCCTCCTTTTGTACTCAGGAATTTAAGTACAATATGGTGAAAACGGATATCTGGGCTGTAAGAATGGCATGTGTGTTATGGGCATTCCTTGGGCCTGCAGTTTGGAGGACTACTCCCAAGTATTTAAAGCTGGTATCCTGTTCTATCTTATAATCATTTATTCTCCAGGTGTGTTTCTTAGGCCTTTTAGCAAAGGTTATAAATTCTGAGCTAAAAAAATCTGTTTGAAAGTGGGTCTCATTTATTTATTTATTTATTTATTTATTTATTTATTTATTTATTTATTTATTCAATTTATATCCCGCCCACTCAACACAAGGCCGACTCCGGGCGGCTAACAACATAAACGTAACCCCAGGGCAACCCAAGGAGTTTACAAATGTAAATACAATATTCACAAATACAATAATAAATACAACATTTCAAATATATAATCACAATCCTAAAAACAGTTAAAACAGTAAAAACAAATTAAGACTACCCACCCCCTAAAAAGCAGGGGCTGCAGGATCGAAAGGCACCATGGGGAAGAGTTCCTCTACACCAACCACCCCATGGTGGTTACCCTTCCACCTGCACCCCACACTTGACCTGCCAGCCAGGTTTTAAGATCCCTTCTGAAAGGCAGCAACTCCGTCCGAAGACGTAATTCTGTTGGCAGGAGGTTCCAGAGGGCCGGTGCAGACCCAGAGAAGGCTCTCCTCCTTGTGCCAGAGAGGCGAGCCCCTCTGGCTGATGGAACAATTAGAGAGCCCCTCCGGTCCGCTCTGGTTGGACGGACAGACGTCCTCAGGGCGATGCGGTCTCTAAGGTAACCTGGCCCACTACCATATAGGGCTTTAAAGGTCAAAACCAGCACCTTGAATTGCACCCGGAGACATACTGGCAACCAGTGCAGCTCCCGGAGCAGTGGCAAAGCATGAGCATAACGCCCACACCCCATCACCACCCGAGCAGCCGCATTCTGGACCAGCTGTAGCCTCCGAATGGTCGTCAAGGGCAGCTTCATGTAGAGCGCATTGCAATAGTCTAGTCTGGAGGTAACCAGAGCATGGGTGACCGTGAGCAAGGAGTCCCGGTCCAGGAGTGGGCGCAACTGGCGGATCACCCGAAGTTGGGCGAAGGCCCTCCTGGTCACAGCCGCCACCTGTTCTTCTAGCAGTAGCCACGAATCCAGGAGGACCCCCAAGTTGCGCACCAGGTCTGTCTGGGGCAAAATAGCCCCATCCAGAACCAACGATGGTAGCTCCCGGATTAACGCAGGACCCCCTATCCATAGCCACTCAGTCTTGCTGGGATTCAGTTGTAGCCCGTTAGCCCCCATCCAGACCCCCACAGCTACCAGGCATCTGGAAAGGACTTTGACGGCATCACTGGGGTCCCCATGGGCCGAGATGTACAACTGAGTGTCATCCGTGTACTGATGGTACCGCACCCCATGGGAACGAATGATCTCACCCAGCGGTTTCATGTAGATGTTAAATAGGAGAGGAGAGAGCACTGAGCCCTGAGGAACCCCCCATTTGAGGGGCCTAGGGCTGGACCTCTCATCCTCCAACCACACCGACTGGGACCGACCCCTCAGAAATGAGGAAAACCAGGACCACACAGTACCCTGGATTCCCAAACCTCGGAGCCGTTCCAGAAGGATACCGTGGTCAACGGTATCGAAAGCCGCTGAGAGGTCAAGAAGAGCTAGGACGGATGGATGACCACCATCCCGCTCCCGCCAGAGATCATCCATCAGTGCGACCAATGCCGTCTCGGTACCATATCCAGGCCTGAATCCTGACTGAAAAGGGTCCAGATAATCCGCTTCATCCAGTACCCCCTGCAGCCGACACGCCACTGCCTTCTCCAACACCTTCCCTAAAAAGGGGAGGTTTGAGACAGGCCTATAGTTAGTTAGGACAGCTGGGTCGAGGGAAGGTTTCTTCAGGAGGGGGCGCACCAAAGCATGTTTTAAAGGTGCAGGAAACACCCCCTCCTGCAATGATGCATTGATCACAGCCCCAACCCAGCCACCTGTCACTGCCTTGGCGGTTTTCACCAACCAGGTGGGACAGGGGTCCAAGGGGCAGGTAGTGGCGCGCACAGCTGCAAGGAGCCTGTCCACTTCATCAGGGGCAACTGGATCAAACCGGTCCCAGATGGCATGGCAAGACTCATAATATTAACACATTGCCATTAAGACTGCACCATCACCAAAGAGACCTTGTCATGACAATGCCTTCTTTTAGTAACAACAACTATGCCAGCTTTTAGTGTTCTGGTAATAATAGGCAGCAGCCAGCAATACGGGCCAAACACACAACTTTATTCGGAATAAGAATAGGTGACCAGAGTTAACAACACACCCTCACATTCCTTATTTATCTCTGATCAAAATTGACAGTTGGAAAAATCCGTTGGAACCGTTGACAGCTCTGTCTCATGCACTTCTTGTTCAGAACCTTCCCGAAGTCTCACAAGACTTCAGACCATAGTAAAGCAAATACATATTAAACTCTATCAAAACAAAGACAAAATGGTAAACACGTTTCCTTAAATACACAATACCCATCCCCCTAAGGTCGAACAAAATCCTGCAACCATTTAGGAGGACCACAACATCTTTTGTGGTGCACTGACACCTGGTCAGTTAGCGAAGCCCTGGGGCTACTTGAGGTAGATGGTAAAGTCCCCACAGTGGGGGCACCTCTAGAACTCACAGCATGGTGCGGACAATTACCCGTTTCATGTTCAGCACCATTGCCTGTTTCAGTAGGGGACGACTCAACACAAAAGTCCCTCCTTTGGTTACGAGTGGGGGTAGACTCTAACACAGGAGGATGAGGGGTCCCAGGAAAAATTTGAAAAACTCCCCCTGATCCCTTAACTGACTGGAAGAAATATCAGAAACTGTGAGTCCTGCGCAAGGGGCAAAGATGCTCGCTCAGAGTTTGAAAACAGGGCTGAGCCTTCTTCATCTTCCCCTTGGAATAAGTGAGTGGGGGAGGACTCTAACATAGAATTATTACACGTTTTGGCAGCTGAGGGTACCCCAAATTCAAAAGATTCTCCCTGTTCTTCCATTGACTGGTCTGTTACCCTATGCCTCAGTTGGATTGCGTGTTTCCACCACAGAAGGCTGTTCCCTATTTTTATCCGGTAGGAGACTGGTCCCATTTGTTCTAAAACAGTTCCTGGAACTCAGGCTGGCCCTCTGGCAATGTAATTACTGCAATGCACAGGAACTCCTGCTGCAAAAACCTTTTTCTGCCTCACTTCCAGATTCACCCCCCCCATCCTCCACTCTGGAAGGATCTAACCTGTCCAGTAGGGTGGTAGGCTTCCTACGAATGAGGAGGTCAGCAAGAGACAGACCCGAGGCCAGGGGGTGACCCAATAGGATAAAAGAAATTGACAGAGCTGCAGATCAATGTCCCCCTGCCCCATCTGGTGTAAAGCCTCCTTAGTTGTACGGACCTGTCACTCGACCTGACCATTGGTGGCAGGGTGAAATGGTGCAGATGTGATATGTTGGATAACGTTTCTCTCGAGAAACACTTGGCATTCAACAGATGTAAATATAGTGGCATTGTCGGAGACAAGCATGTCTGGCAAACCAAAACAGCTGAACAGTTTATGTAATTGCTTAATTGTCACAGCAGTTGAAGTATTTGGGACAGGAATTACCTCCAACCACTTTGAAAAAGAATCTACCACTAAAAGGAATAAGGTGCCTCAGAACGGACCATGTGGATTCGCAACCACAGTACACGAGCTGTGTCCCATTCCTTGAATGGAAGTCGGGACTCCTCAGGAACTCTGACAGCTAACGCAAGTGCCAACTAGTTGCTCTATGTCTCGATCTACCTGTTGCCACCAAAAATAGCTCCCAGCCAAAGCTTTGGAGTGCACTATTCCCGGATGGCTAATGTGCAGAAGTTTGAGTTCCTTGGAATGTAAAACAGTAGGAATCACTACCCACTGACCCCATAATAAACAACCCCTCTCAAGCGACAACTCCAACCGTTTCCTGTAAAAGGTTTTGAATTCCTCTGAGGGGGCATTTGTGGGCCAACCCTTTTGGACCCAAGTGACAACTTGGGACACCAGCTTATCTTTTGCAGTAACTTTAGCAATTTCTGAGGGAACAACGTGGGGTGAATCGAGAGATTCTATCAGCAGTACCTGATGATCACTCTCTATTTCACAGTCTGGCTCTCCAACCCTGGGCAACAGGGACCTGGAGAGAGCATCAGCATGGCTGATGTCTTTCCCTGGGTGATGAATCAACGTAAACTGATAAGCATTTAGAAATATTGCCCATCTCAGCATATGGGGGAAGAGTATTTGTGGAGTGGGCTTTGAAGTGACAAAAATTGCCAATAAGGGCTTATGATCCATCACAACTGTGAACTCCATCCTGTACAGAAAATTGTGGAATTTTTTCGTTCCTGCAACTATGGTCAGAGCCTCACAGTCTGTCTGCGCATAGTTCCTCTCAGCCTTGGAAAGTGACCTTGAATAAAAGGCAATTGGGGCTTCTGTTCCATTATCCAATGTGTGGCAAAGAACAGCCCCAACCTCCACCAGCGATGCATCGCATACTAACAGTACAGGCTTTCGGGGGTTGAAATGGGTTAGAACTGCTTCAGAAGATAAAAACTCCTTTAACTCTTTGAATGCTTTTACTTGGTTCTGCCCCACCTCCAAACCGCATCCTTCTTGAGAAGGTGATGAAGCAGTTCGGCTACAGATGCTTTCCTGGGCAGGAAGGAATGGTAAAAGCAGGCCCAGGAAAAACGGTAATTCTGACTTAGAAGATAGTTGTGGGGGCATTACGGACAGCAGAAATCTTAGAATCAGAGGATCTGACCCCCTTGGGAGTTATTTTGAACCCAAGAAACTTGACCTCTTTAGCATAAAATACACACTTATGTCTAGATAAACGGAGCCCAGCCTTTTCTTTTTTTTTCTTGTTTCATATATATATTTATTTCAAAAAAGCAAAAAATACAACTAACAAACATACAGAAAAAAACAATAACAATACAATACAATATTACATCAAACTCATAGAAAATAGCACATGATAGTAATTAAGCTAATTATTTGCAATATTAACCACAATATTAAATACCCACATTATAGGTTATTACTATAACCATAACAATCATAAAAGCTTTCAGTGCTACAACTGTTTTTTATTTCTTTACTAATTACACAACACCCAGTGAATATTTACAATGCCCGGAGAGTTTAGTATCTATATCATCTCCAAAAACCACTTTGAGATGGTACAGGTCCAAAACTGTCCCTTGCCATAAGAGAGTGATCCACAAATGGCTTCCAAATACTCCAAAACCTATTTTCTTTTAATTTATCCCTTTTTACTTTTATCTCCCATGTCAGTTTGTCATTCAATGCTAAACTCCACATTTCCTTATACCACTCTCCAGTCTGTATAAATACATCATTTTTCCAATTTCTGGCAATGCATTGTCTACCTGTAGTTAACATAATTTCCAATAATTCTTTTTCCTCCTTATTCAAACCCATACCTTCTACATTTGTTAATAGAATGGTACCTGACACCAACTTAATTCTTTTACCCATTATTTCCCCAATCTCTCCTTCTATTCCTCTCCAAAATTCATTTATTTTTTTGCAACTCCACCACATATGTTCATAAGTTCCAACTGTTTCTTTGCATCTCCAGCATAAATTATCCCTTTTATTATCCATCTGATGGAGCCTCAGTGGTGTCAAGTACCATTGCCACAACATTTTAAAATTATGTTCCTTAATTCTTACTGACATTGTTCCCATTATCCTCTTTTTCCATTTATTTCTCCATTCAACATCTCCTATTTTTATATTCAAATTTTGTTCCCACTTCCATTTCAAATCTTTCTGTGGATCTTTACCCTTATTCAGTATAATGTAAAGTTTGCTTACTAGACCCTTAATGTTCTTTTCCCCTTTTCTGATCTTTAATACCAATTCTTCAAATTCGGTCTTTGTTCTATCTATCCCTACTTCTCTTCTATATTTTTTATTCCAATTCTCAACCTTCAATTTCTGAAACCAGTCCAATTTTAACTTTTCAAATATTTTTTTCCTCTTGGTTTCATCATCACAAACTTTTAACCAATCCTTCAATAGAGACATTTCATTTTTATCCAATATTTCCTTTTTTTCCTTATCTATTTTTATCGGAAAACACACCATATCAGTCAATTCCAAAATTGGAGAGAGATTTGGGACCATATCCTTCTTCACTCTTTTCCACACCACCATGAGGCCTCTCATCATAGTATTACTTGTCTTTATCAATTTATCCTTTATTCCCAAAAATATCATTTTGCCAATATTCCTGTATTCTTTCATCTCCAATTCCTCCCAAATTACCTTTTCTCTTGCCAAGATCTTCACAACATTCTTAATTTGGAATGCTTGATAGTATGCTAACAGATTTGGCATACCCAAGCCCCCTTCTTTCTGAGATAAGTACCAAAGCTTCTTTGGAAGTCTAGATTTTTTACCTCAATTACAAAAATTATTGAACATCTTTTGAAACTCATTGATTTCCTTCTCCTTCAAATGGATTGCAAGTGCGTCAAATAAAAAATTAATCTTTGGCAGCAATATCATTTTACAGATTGCAATCCTCCCAAACCATGACAAATTCAACTTTTGAAACTCTTGTAATTTGTTCTTAAATTCTACTTTCAAACTGTCATAATTCAATCTTTTAAGTTCTTCCAATTTGTTTGAAATAGTTATCCCCAAATATTTCAACTTATCTTTAATTTGTATGTTAAATGTCCCCACTATCTTTCCCATCTCATCTATCCCCATATTACACAGCATCAATTCTGATTTATCCCAATTTATCATCAATCCAGTTATAGCCTCAAATTCCTGTAGTTGGTCTTTAATCCTATCCATTACCACCTCTGGATGTTTCACCATTAACAGCATATCATCTGCATACATACTCACTTTATTACCCAATATCCCTTCTATGTTTGGAACATCCCTTATATTTTTAGCTAATATTTCCATTGCCACAATAAACAGGATAGGAGATAGTGGACAACCCTGCCTGGTACCTGCCTCAAGCTTTACCACATCTGTAACCTCCTCATTTACTCTAATCCTAGCACTCCCTTTTTGGTATAATAGATCAATTACCCTTCTAAATCTATCCCCAAATCCATAATTTCTAACTATTTCCTTAATTGAAGACCATTGTAGTGAATCGAATGCCTTAAAGATATCTAATGATAATAAACCCACCTTTTCCTTCGTTTGATTAACATTATCAATTAGATCTAATACCCTTCTAGTCAAGTCAGCTATGCGCCTACCTTTTAAAAAACCAACTTGGTCAACATTTATATATTCCCCCATAAAACTGTTTAAACGATTAGCCAGTATTGCTGTGAAGATCTTGAGCCCAGCCTTTTCAAACCTCTGCAAAACCCGGTCCAACTTCTCTGCAAGTTTGAATTTGTCTTCCACAGTAATTAAAACATCGTAGAAGTAGGAGAGAACCCCAGGGAGACCCTTGAGTAGCTGCTCCAAAAGCAATTGAAATATACTGGGGGCTGCATTCACCCCGAACTGTAGGTGTGTGACTTTGAAAGCCCCTTTATGAGTGACTATCATTTGCATTACAGCAGCAGCAGGTGTAATGGTCAACTGCTGATAGGCCTGGGCTAAATCTAATTTAGCTAAACACTTTCCCCCATGTAATGAAGCCAGCAAGTGACTTACAACAGGGAATGGGTATGCATTGGGCCGAAAGGCTTTGTTGATTGTGCACTTGTAGTCTGCACAGATCCTAACCTCCCCATTTGATTTTATTGCTGTCATAATAGGAGTTTCCCACTTTGCAGAATCAACGGAAACCAAAATACCTTGACCCACAAGCTTATCTATTTCCGCCACTATCTTGTCCTTAAGGGTGAAAGGAAAATGGCATGGCTTAAGGCAGACTGGCCGTGCGGCCTGGTCAAGTTCAAATGAGACCGGAGGCCCCGCATAAGTGTCAAGTCCTTTCTTGAAAACCTCTGGGTGCATGTTGCAAACGTCCAGCACTGGGTCAGAACTCACAGCATTGATTCCAGACGGTGTTATTCCCAGTGGGTCAAACCACTGGACTCCCAGCAAACAGTTAGTTCCTTGCTTCACCCCCACAAGAGGCAATTATGTGGAAATATTCTTGAAACGTACAGTGAATTCCCCCACCCCCAGAATTGGTATGTGGCACCCTTGAACATCTCGGAGGGACATCTTCATAACTTAGGGCGTGAGGTGGGGGGGATTTTTAAGAATTCTTTTTTGGGGAAGAATGGAATAAGATGTACCCGAGTCCACCTCCATGCGAATTGGTTTGCCTTGCAATTGCAAGTCAGCAAAGAACCGGCCATACACATTTGCCACTTTGCTATATAAAGTCTCCGACATGGAGATCTTGGAGATATGCACTTCCAGCTTCCTCAGGTGCTTGTCCAACACTGGGGTTTGCCTGCTCCACTGGTGACACACCTTTGCAATGTGCCCTCACTTGCTGCAATGGTGGCAATCCACATTTCGAAAGGGGCACTTTTGACGGTCGTGCTTGCTTCCACAGCCATCACACCTTTTCAAGACTTTGGGGACATGTTTTTCCTTTTTCCTCCAGACCTTCCCAACCCCTCAGTCCTCATCATTGGACCCAGACATGATGCCAGCGATGCTGTCGAAGATGAGCATGAAGGTGAGGAGCAGTGGTGGGCCTGTACAGCAGATTCGGGAGCCCCGGAGGTGACAGGCCATAGCTTGAAGGACTTTACCCCCGACCTGGCCACCTCAGACACCAATGCTTCCTTCAGCACAGACATAAAGGTGAGTGTGTCCCAGGTCATCAGCCTGCGTTGGGCCTCTTCATTTCGAAGTCTGGTTAGCAGGTGGTCATGGAGGGCTTCTTTGATGTCCGGCAACTGGCACGGGACAGCAGCGTGCCAAAGGGTGGCAGCATAGTTGGCCACAGACTCCCCGGGGCGTTGGTCACAGCAGTGAAATGCCACCCAGGTGGGAAATATGGAAACCCTCAGCTGGAAATGGCTTCACAGGACCGTCAGGATATCGGTGAGGGGAACATCGTTGATATCCCTCGGCAGCACCAAGTGAATGGCCAGCTCGAGAGTAGGCAGGCCACATCTTGCCAGGAAACATGAACACTTTTGGTCCTCCTCTACGATGTTGTCAGCCACCATGGCATGCTTGAACTGCTTTTCATAGAGAACCCATTTCTCTGGTGCTGAGATATCAAAAGGGCCAACGGAATTCTGCTGGGACGCCATCCCATTCTCGTCGCCAATTTAGTGTTCTGGAAATAATAGGTGGCAGACAGCAATATCGACCAAACACACAACTTTATTCAGAATAAGAATAGGTGACCAGAGGTAACAACACACCCTCACATCCCTTATTTCAGAATCAGAACTGATAGTTGGAAAAAGCCGTTGGAACCGTTGGCTGCTCTGTCTTGTGCACTTCTCATTCAGAACCTTCCCGAAGTCTCGCGAGACTTCAGACCATAGTAAAGCAAATACATATTAAACTCTATCACAACAAAGACAAAATGGTAAAAATGTTTCCTTAAATAAACAACACAGCTGCATATAGATGCGCCCTATCTTAGTCCCACACTGCACATCAAAGGCAGAAGAGATGGACTTGGGGGATGAGAGTTTATCTAATAAATAGCATCATGGAAGTTTGAGGTTCTGGGCATATCATCCCTTTCAATCAGGATTCAGGCCCGGACATGGTACGGAGACGGCATTGGTCGCAGTGATGGATGATTTCTGGCAGGAGCGGGATGCTGGTCATCCGACTATCCTTGCTCTCCTTGACCTCTCAGCAGCCTTTGATAACGTCGACCACAGTATCATTCTGGAACAGCTCAAAGGATTGGGGATCCAGGGCACTGCGTTGTCCTGGTTTTCCTCTTTTCTGGAGGGCTGTACCCAGTTGGTGTGGTTGGAGAGTGAGAGATCCAGCCCTAGGCCCCTTAAATATGGGGTGCTGCAGGGCTCAGTGCTCTCCCCCCTCCTTTTTAACATCTACATGAAGCCACTGGGTGAAATCATCCGTTCCCATGGGGTGCTGTGCCATCAGTACTTGGATGACACTCAGTTGTACATCTCGGCCCATGGGGACCACAGTGATGTAGTCAAAGTCCTGTCTGGATGCCTGGAGGCCGTTGGGGTCTGGATGGGAGACAATGGGCTTCAGCTGAACCCTGGCAAGACCGAGTGGCTTTGGGTTGGGGGTCTGGGGTTATCCAGTGAGCTACCACCTCTAGTTTTGGAAGGGGCAGTTTTGCCCCAGACAGACCCAGTGTGCAACTTGGGGGTCCTCCTGGACTCGCGACTGCTGCTAGAAGAGCAGGTGGCGGCCATGGCCAGGAGGGCTTTTACTCAACTTTGAGTAATTCACCAGTTGCGCCCGCTCCTGGACCGGGATTCCTTACTCATGGTCACTCATGCTCTGGTCACCTCCAGACTAGATTACTGTAACGCGCTCTACATGGGGCTGCCCTTGATGACCATTCGGAGGCTAGAGCTGGTTCAGAATGCAGCTGCATGGTTGGTGATGGGATGTGGACATTATGCCCATGCTTCCCCACTACTCCGGGAGCTGCACTGGCCACCAGTTTGCCTCTGGGTGCAATTCAAGGTACTGGTTTTGACCTTTAAAGCCTTATATGGCAGTGGGCCAGGATAACTGACAGACTGCATCATCCCAAGAGTGTCTCCCTGTCCAACCAGAGCAGACCAGAGGGGCTCCCTAGTTGTGCTTTCAGCTAGAGGGGCCCACCTCTCTGGCACACGAAGAAGGGCCTTCTCTGTGTCCACACCAGCCCTCTGGAACCTTCTTCCAACAGAATTGAGGCTACAGACGGAACTGCTGCCCTTCAGGAAAAGTCTGAAAACCTGGCTGGCAGGGCAGGTGTGGGGCCTTAATGGGAATACGGCTCCAGCCTCTTGGCTCATCCCCAGTTAGTACTTAGTAAATATCCCTCCCTTTGTGTTGTTGTATTCCTCCCTCCCCATTCCCTTTTATTTCTTTTTATTCTTTTAATTGGGGTGGGGGTAGTATGGTGGGGAAGTGAGTGGGCAATTTGGGATTTTAAAATCTGTTTTTATACATTTTTAACTGTTGTACGCCGCCCTGAGTCGTGTTCTCCTGATTGGGCGGCATATATATTTAAATAAATAAATAACAATAAATCATGCCCCAAATGTTCTGGGATGCCATAAGAATGCAACTGCGTATGGCCAAGTACCACTCAAAAGGATCTTGCTTATACTTTCAGTGCCAGAGGTGAAAGGGGAAAATGTTGGAGTATCCACAGAACAGTCCATTTATGGGGGGAAAACATAAGCCACAAACTCTTATTGGTTTAAGTTTTTTTGGTTTGGGCATAGCAGAGGGCAAGGACTAGGTTTTCATTAGGTGCTGCTGGCTGATTATCCACTCTTTAACCACCCACCCCAACTAGATAAGGGCTCTAAGCATTTACCAATCATAAGGACTCTTTGAGTCATCTGTATCTAAGACAGGCAAGTGAGCCCCCAAAGCCAAACAGTTACCAAAAGGCAAATCACCCAAACCTCCCCCCTCCATTTGGAAATCAGGGTTCCCTATACTTGTTTCAGCTTAAATGGATCCTTCCCAGTGCTTCCTAATGTGCCTCAAATGGTGTGACATAGGGACTTAGAAGAAAAGCCAGTTGAACAGCCTAAACTAGAGAATGAGCAACAAGAGGGGCTGGGGGCATAAGAAGGCAAGTTCTCTGCCACACAAGCTCAGGCAATAGATGGATCAAAATCCTTCTTGGTACCAGGAGCCATTAGCTAATAACCACTCCTGGCAAACTGTGTGCAATAAATTGAAGATGACAAGTAGAGCTGAAGCTCGCAAAAACTAGAGTAGTAAATCCTGTAGAGCTGGCTTGAGTGAGAATTTCAGAGTGGACCACACAGAAGTGCCTCCTTCCTCTTGTTTACCCTGGAAAAGGTCCATGCCACAACCATCCAACCTACTCTATTTCCTGCCACATGGGTGCAAATGGGGTACCCATTGTTTCTATTTGGTCATTTGTTTTTCAAACTGCATCAAAGACAATGAAATGGTGAATGTTATAAAAAGGATGTGAAGGATAAGTTTAATAATCTAACTGTTATTTTACTCCCATTTCATCATTGTTATCATCATTGTCATCTTCTGCCCCCCCCCCCACTTTTTTTGTCCCTGATTGGGCTTGTAATGGCCACATCTGCTTTCCATCAAAATATATACATAATCCTGACACCCAACACCCGGCAGTACTCACCAAACAACATAATGAAATGAACATCTTGATATGTGGTGTAATGACTAAGCTTTATGAAACATCATTGCACTGGGGAAAACATGAGAAATATTCTAGTGGATAAAGGTCATCTAGTAAGCCTAGTAATAATGTAAAAATACTTAAGGTCCCCTATTAAATCTCATAGAGCAGGACTAAGCAAATAACACCTGCACACCTTAGGGAAACATGGAGGATTTTTCAAACTATTATAAACAGATGCAAATATCATTGAGTAAAGAGGGACAGAAACATTCCGATAACATACTATGTCCAGAATGCAACACTCTGAGAAATCCATATGTGGCTCATTTATTTTATTAATTCATAAATATACCAATACATATAAATTGGTAAATCTGTAAACATTCTGGTATTTGTACTACATACAGGCATTTGTAGATGCATAAACAGACAGCTACATTTTTCTGTTCCAGCTACAAATACACATGGAAATCTGCAAGATGAATGATCATATCAGAATGCAAGCGCGGCGCCAAAATGGCCGCCGCGCCCTTTGCGGGCCCCCCCCATAGGACGAAGGCATCTGGGTAGTTAGGGGCGTGGCCAGCTCCCTTATAAAAGGGGTGGCCATGAGGCAGCCGAGCTGCCATTTTCCGAAGCGACGGAGCGGAGAAGTTTTTCCCCTCTTGTCTCCGTCGCTCTTACCTTGCCAGGGAAGCCTTTTTGGCGGCGAATTTTCTCTTTTGGCTTCCCTTAGATTTCCTTGCGATGCCTGCGAAGAAGAGGGCGGCCGCGAGCGCGGCTCGCGCTGTTAGGAGGCGCAATCCGGGTCGGAGGACCGCGGTTGCGCCTCCCCAGCAGCCGCCTTTGCTGGTACCCGCCGGGACCGGTGGAATGGGGTCTATTCCCCCTTGCCCGGAGGCGGGGGATCCGAGCATGGGTCAAGCGAGGGCTGTGGCCCGCGGCCCGCAAGCGGTGGACGCCGCTCCTGGTGCTTCCCATCCTGTTGGGCCTCCAGCGGCGGGGGCTTAGCTCACCCCGGGGCCTTCTAGCCTTGGGGGGTGGTGTGGCCCCTTGCCCTGGCAGGTACCTACATCGGCCCTACCGGGCCTCGGCGTGGGGCGATGGCCCTATTAGGGTCCCGGGGTACAGGGACCTGTACCTGTGCCTGTAGCAGGAGGGCCGGCCGGCCCTTGGCCCCATGTCAGCGTGGAGGCTTTACTGGCCCGTGTTGCGGCCCTTGAGGCGTCCTTGGCTCGGGCCAGCCATGCTGGGGCTCCCTTTGGGGTTCATTTCAACGCGTCGTCTGCTGGGCAGCGGCAGGCGACGGGACGGGTTGAGCTGCTTGAGGCGTGGCACAACCTCGGCCACTGCCTCGCAGCTCCCCAACCAACAGGCCGGTGCGGGTCAGCCCCCAGTGACGAGCTCTACGGCGGTCGTGAGCTCCGACGCCCCCAGTGGGCCGGAACCCCCGGTGGGGGCGGCCGCGGGGGTGCAGCACGTGAGTATGCGGTCCAAACTAGTGCACCTACACACGTGGCCACGTTTGGGGGGGGCTTTCCAATGGCCTTGGCCTCGCGTGGGTGGTGCGGCGGTGCACCCGCTGACGCCCCACCCGGCGATGACAACTACCACCCAGGGCCCCGTGGTGGGGGGTGTACCCTACCCCGAGGGGAATGTTTTGGGTGGCCGGGTTGGTCCAAGCCCCTATTCCTTACCGCTGAGTGACCACTTGGCACAGGCCAACAGAGAGTAAATTTGGCGGGGGGAGTACGTGGATATCTTCTCACTCCTAAACAGAGAGCCCACCAAGGAGGAGAGGGAGGGGCAGAATGAGAAGGATAGTGGCAGGCACGTCGTCGCAAGCCACCAAGTATGTGGGCCAAATGGTTGCCGCCTGCATCATATGCATGGCGGTGTACCTTAGGGCACGGCCGGATTTGGCAATTCCGATGGTCCAGTATTTGGACAACGTCTACCGGGCGATGGTTTACTTTCCGGGCCCATCGTGGTTGGCTTGTGACGTGGAATGCCGTAGGCGGATTTCCCCGCACCCTGAGATTAGGGTTCAGCGGGCGGCCCCAGCACAGGTCACCGGCCAGGGGGCGGGGCGGGGGGTTCCAGCCCGCCTGCGGTGCTGGACTTTCTTGTCCAATGGCTCCTGCAATGGGAAGAATGGCAAATACAGACAGGAGTGTCCCACCTGTGTTGGCCCCCATGCGGCCTCTGCCTGTCCCAGGCCTAGAGGGATGCGGGGCAGAGGGTGGGGCAGACAGGGGACTGGCAAGACTGCCGCAGATGGATCTAGTCCACCGAAGGGCTCCCTCCCCAGTTAAGGTGGGCATGTTGGAGCGTTGGCTCACATTGTACCCGAAGGGAGAGGCTGCGGGTTATCTCCTTCAGGGTTATAGGCAGGGGTTCCGGATCCCTTTCATGGGTAACAGGTCCCCTCAGGATGCCCCCGATCTTTTATCCCTTAGGGGGAGGGAGGAGGTGGCTGCTGCCAGCTTTGACAAGAGGGTCGATGCGGGCAGGGTCGTTGGCCCTGCCCCTGCACCCCCGTCCCGGGGAGCATATTATTTCAATGATGCCATGCCTTTTGGCTATTCCATTGGGGCTCGGTATTCGAGCGTTTCACCACTTTCCTAGAGTGGGCCTTTGTCCGCAGGTCAGGGTCCCCGTCTGTAGCCCATTCCCTGGATGGTTTTATTCGGGGCTGAACGGGGCTGGGACACGTACACACGTCTCCTCAACACATTTCAGACGCTAATGGAGGAACTTGGTGTCCCTTTAGTGCCCGAAAAGACCGAGGGCCCATCTCCACAGCTAGTATTCCTGGGGTGGAGAGTGACACGGTAGCGCAGGATTCTAGGTTGCAGCGGGATAAGGTGTCAAGGCTAGTGGCCCTTATCTCGGACTTGCTGGCAGAGCGCATGGCATCACTGAGGGAACTTCTGGTGCTACATGGTCACCCCAATTTCGCTGGCAGGGTCGTCGCACCGGGCAGGGCATTTGCTCTGCGCTGGTGTGACGCCATGGCAGGATTATCCGGCCCCACCATAGGCTTAGATTTACCCGGGGTATCAGGGCAGACGTGCTTGTCTGGCCATAGAGCCAGAGGTAGTTCAACGGGGTGTCATTTTGGGGTCTGATCTCCTGGCTCCCCCTTGCTTTCAGATGCAGTCCGATGCCTCAGGATTCCTGGGTTATGGGATGTACTTCAATTGGAAGTGGGCCTATGGTGGGTGGCCACCATCCGGGGCAGGCAAGGGTCGCCTGCATGGTCTCACGTATCTGGAATGTTTCCCTATCCTGGGTGCTTTGATGCTATGGGGCAGGGAGTGGGCCAACTCGGTTGTGCAATTTTGGCGTGACAATGCGGCTCTTGCCCGCATCGTCAATGCACAGATTTCCAAATCGCCCGGGGTTATTGACCTAGTGCGCGAGTTTGTGTTATGCAGCCTGTGCCTCAACGTTCTCTTCAGGGCCAGGCATGTCCCAAGGGTTGATAATGATATTGCTGCTGCTTTGTCCAGCCTGCAGATCTCCCGGTTCCGTGCCTCGGCCCCGGATGCGGAGGACTTTCCCTCGCCACTCCCGGACGAGAGATGGAACGTTGGCAAGGAGAGGTGACCCGGGCGATTGGCCTGTCACTAGCGCCATGCATGAGTAAGGCGTATCACCACGCATTTAGTTCCTTCAGAGCATTATGTACCCAATTTGACTGCCAGGAACCTGGCCGATCCCAGTAGCCCATGTTCTGCAGTTCATGGTTTACCTGTATGCCCAGGGCCTTGCACCACGCACCATAGCATCTCAGCTGTCAGGGTTGGCTTTTATGGCCAAAGTGGGAGGTCGTGTGGACAGCACCAATGACTTCCGTGTGAGACATGTTTGGGAAGGGTGGGTGTGCGTGCGCGGGCGTTTCCCGGGCGACCGCCACCCGATTTACCCAGGGGTTTTTTACCCAATTGGCCCGTGGCTGGCCTGGCCTCTGTTTTGATGGATGAGGCAGCCCATTCCATGCGGCTACTACGGTGGCCTTTTTGGAGGCGCTCCGCATCAGCGAGCTTGAGATGCTGAATAAGGCGGATGCAAGATTTTCCCAAGGTTCTTTACACAATTGGCCCGGGGCTGGCCTGGCCTCAGTTTTGGTAAATGAGGCAGCCCACTTCATGCGGCTGCAACGGTGGCCTTTTTTGGAGCGCTCCGCATCAGCGAGCTTGAGATGCTGTATAAGGCGGATGCAAGTCGTAGGGCACTGGAACTTGAAGATGTCTGTGTGGACAATATTGGGCTCAGTTGGGGATACGCTCCCCTAAAACGAATCAGCACGGCGTAGGCAGTGGAGTAGACTGCTACGATGGTCCTCGACAGACATCTGTCCGGTTGGTGCCCTACAGGATTTCCGTGCACTGTGTGGCACGCACCATGGCACGTTTTTTCTGTCACCAAGGTGGGTCTTCTATTCCTAAATCCCAATTTGGAGGGTGGTGGGAAGGCACTAGACAGTGTTGGCCTCTCAGGGGCTCGTTGCGGCACCCGTTCGTTCTGGATAGGGGCGGCTTCTGCTGCAGTTGTTTTTTGGGTACTTCAAGGCTGAAATACGCCGCATGGGAGGGTGGGGATCACAATGTTTTCAGTTTTGTCTTCGCCCTCCTCAACTGTGAGTACCAGTTTTAGTCACTGCACTGTTTCTCCCCCCCCTCCCTTTTTTTTTTTTACTTGACAGACCCTGGGTGTCGTTTTACACCGGTGACAGTATGCCTGGTGGGCCGTAGCCATGTGCACAGGGCAGCGCGTTACGCTGCATGGGGGCAGCACGTTACGCTGCGGCGACAGAGTGGGTACCCGACTGGGACAGGGTGCATCCGCACGTTCCGGGTGCTATGGTAAGCGCGGCATGTTATGGCGGGAACTGTTGCCATCCCTTTTCTACATCAGGGATGCTGGCTCGCCCGATGTCCTGGTTACGTACCTTGGGAGCGATGGTTTGGGGCGGGTCACTGGCCTATCGCGGAAACTTGCGGTTCGCAGTGACCTGCCCTACTCACATTATGTGTGGCCTGCCACAGCCCTCAATTGGTCGGACACGATACCGCGGTGCGCTTACAGGGGGGCGTTCGGACTCGGGGCTCTTGACTGAGACGACGCTCTGTGAACGGGGCTATTGCCCGGTTTCTTTGACAAGGGCGGGGGATGCGTCATTAGCCTCCCCGCCATCAGTCTGCAAATTTACGAGCTTTACTCAGGGGATGGGGCCCATCTGTCGCATGGAGGTATGGACCTCTGGATTACTGGACTGGCGAGCAGGCCTGTCGACCGAGCTGACGGTCTTGGGGGGGGCGGTGAGCCTTTGCAAGCCTCCCCGTGTGGCGGGTATCACTGGTAAGGTAAACATTATGACCCACAGGTTCGCAATTGACTGGACAACAATAGACAGGCATAAGTTGGTTAAACGTTGTCCGGTCAACGACGAACTAGGCGACGGGGTGATGGCGATAGCTAGCCAGCATGCAACACCCTGTGATTCCACGGATACGCGTCAGAGGGTGGGGTCATTAGTTAGATATTGACTACGGTCAACAATTTGTTTGTTGTAAACAAACAAATTGATACAAAGTGATACATTGTAACCAATTGCCGTTGGCAATTTTGGGGTGGTACCTTACCAGTGTTACTTCGGCCTGCTTGCCTTAAGAATTATGATTGGTCGTTTTACCAATAGAAATTTATAATTCGGACTAGGGCATGAATCAATAAATGTGGCCCGATGCCGTTATCCACTTTTACCAGTGTCTGAGTCCTTTATTGGGGGGTGCGCCTGCAAAGAGATATTGCTTGCTTTAAATTTGACAATTTGATTCTTTTAAAAGTCATGGAGGTTGTCGTTGTTAACAAAAACTCTGATCCCATACTTACACTAATAAGCAAAGACAGCAGTAATCCTTTTAAAAATTTATCTGACTTTTCTGATACCATGAGATTAAAAGGCATGGAGGTGGTTTCCAGAGATACACCTACATTCTTTTGCAGATATGCAGTACAAATTGTGCAGCAAGAAAGATAGAATGGACATCACTGGGTGGGATACAAGATGGTCACCATTTTATTCAGACAGGAAATTAACAAAACCAACACAATGCAACTAATAGACGAGGGGGCAGAATTTACATCCAAAAGCAATCCCTGAGGCCTTCATCCCTACTGCTGCAATCCTGGTCAAAGCTGGGGGTTAACGCTGGGTGTACATCACATAGCAGCTGCCCAATTCTAGAAGATAGTTCAACTCAATACTCCCTGCTAATTCTGGGCTACTCCTGCTCATCTTCACATTCACCTTCATCCTCACTATAGGAAGGGACCAGTCTAGCTCAGCATTTTTCCCCAATCCAACTCTGCCCAATAGCAGAAGTCCTAGTTATGCTGAAAGAGTCCACAAATTATCAGTTGAAGGATGCACTCACCATGAAAAAAGTGCTCAGAATTGGGAAGGATTCTGAGCAAAAGGCAATCCCACTCAATCAAAGTTCTATATAATGTTCTAGTTTGTTGATACCTAGATGTTAGCAGCAGGATGATGGGTTCCTGGCCAGATCCATCAGGCAAGCATCTTCATCTATACCAGTGATGTCTAAACTTGGCACTCCAGAAGTTCTGTAACTTTAATTCCCAGAAGCCCTGAACAGCAGGAGTGCTGACTCGGGCTTCTGGTAATTGAAATCCAAGAATAGCTGGAGTGCTAAGGTTAGCCACCAGGGATCTATACTATGTGGAAAACAGTGTACAACTGGCTTATGGTGTGGAAGTACAAAGTCACCATGGCAACCTACTGTAGCCTAGAAATCTTGATGAGGCCATTCTTCACATGTGTATGATGATAATTTGTAATGACACTTTATTCTTCCATAGTTTGAACATCAGCATGTCACTCAGCCCAGAAGATGATGTTTATAACATACCTGTCAAGTTTTGGATTTGGAAATAAGGGAAATTTCCTGGCAAATACGGTATGCATGACAGCTATGCTTATCCTGTGCTGCCCTCCAATGGTGGCAATAGGGAATTGCAGTCTAATTAATAAGGAATGACGGCAGGAAAGAGGGTAAAATAAGGGGTTTTCCTGGCCAATAAGGGATACTTGACAGCTATGGTTTATAAACATAATTACATGTACTTCCCAGGATGTCAGAGATGTGATATTATGGGATCAGACCTCTAAAGTTATGTCCTACTTGGATTACCATAGCATGCTTTACATGGGGCTGCCTTTGAAGACAGCTTGGTTCAAAATACTACAACAAAATTGCTGACAGGGGCTAATGACATGGATCATATAATTCCCTTGTTATAACAGTTTTACTGACTATTGCCCAGTTCTGGGACCAATTCAAAGTGCTGGTTATGATCTAAAAAGCCCAAAATAGCTAGGAACCTGGATATCTGAAGGACTGTATTTTCATGTATGAGCCTTCTCAGCTCCTAAAATCATTTGAGTAGACCCTTCTCTGAGTCCTATTGCCCTCACTGAAGCTGCTCCTAAATCATGGAATGCCTTCTCTTGAGAGGCTAGGTTTCTCTCTCTCAAGAAAACAGTAAAATGTTTTACTCCCTTATAGAAAGTGGTCTTTAATGACCCCAAACACAGTAAAACCCTGACTTACATATGCCTCGAGTTACATAAAATTTTACTTACATAATGATTTTATGCTAAAACCATGTCCCAATTTACACGATTTCCTATGGGTTTGCTTTAAGTTACATAAAGATTCTTTTTTCCTATGGGTTTGCTTCGAGTTATGTAAAAATTAATTTCCCTATGGGTTTGCTTCTATTTACATTAAAAAAATCATTTTTCCTATCTGCTTGCTTCGAGTTACATTTAAAAAAAGATTTAAGAAAAAGCCTATGGGGGCGTGGCTGGGATGATGCCGGAGTAGCACATAGTTTGATCAGCTCGCGCTTGAATGTGATCAAGCTCGCGCTTGAGATTTTACGCCTAAAGTTGGGATTTTAATTTTTGGAAATAAGACCACAGAGCCTTGGAAGTATTTGCTACAATTATTTTAAAGTGGAAGTGCCATCGGAGTTGGAGTTCAGCGGACAGGGGGGTGAGTGAGGCGCGGCACAGGCCGTGCTAAACGAGCCGCTCGGGGCTGGATGAGACTTGGTGTTTGTTGTTTTTTGGGGCTCCTGTGGAAAAAGAGGGCTAAATAACTGGCGCCGGTGGAGGACGAGACCCGAGGATTGAGTTTGTGAGCTGAAAGAAGGTAAAGAAGGGAGGCGGAGGAGGTGTGTGTGAAAGAGAAGGTCGGGAAAGACGAGAAGTGCAATGGCGACGAGAGGAGAAGGAATCGAAACTTAAAGTGGGAAAAGAAAGGAATGTAATGGCACAACATTGTTTACAAAGTTGTAGCTGAGAAAGTGAAAAGCGTGAGAAGTGAGGAAGAGAAGCCAGGTGGCCAAGAGGAAAGGTTTAAAAAATAAGAAGAATTGAAAATTGGAGTTTGGAGTTTGTTTCTGGTTGGATTGGCTGAGGAGGTATGAAGGGGGCTCTCGTCTGAAAGCCGCTGCTGCTGCTGTGGTTTGGATCTTACAAAGATTTTTTTACTTATTCTTTACTTTTATTCCTATTTTTGCTTCTTCCACTCTGGGATAGTTAATGTGGGTCCCTCTTTATTTTTGGACTGTGACTGCTTCCTTACACTCGTGGAATATTTTTTATTTTCATTCCTATTTTTGCTCCTTCCACTCTGGGATAGTTAATGTGGGTCCCTCTTTATTTTTGGACTGAGACTGTTTCCCCACACTGGTGGAATATTGGTGGAATATAAGTGTTGGCAGTTCCCTCATTTTTTTTTCAGCTTGCTTTGCCGTGCCGTCTTTTTCTTTTCTTTCTTTCCTGGAACCTCACCTCTTTGGAATACTTACAATTGGGGAACTGTTTTTATTTTTTTTATCTACACAATTGGATTATAATAATTAAGAAGATTTGGATTATAACAAGACCAAAATACGGATATAAAATTCAAAATTATTGGATTGGTTCTGGTTTGATTTTTGTGTTTGGGTTTTGACTGCAATTACTAAGAATTTTGGAACATTTTCAAGGAAAGCATGGTGGGGGATCAAAACCAATTTCTGCTTTGAAGCTATTATTTGACATTATAATGGATAAGGCTGCAAGGAGCAGGGAAGAAGAGGAGGAAGTTGTGAAGCCAAAAAGAAAGGGCAATGCAAAGGATGTGGAACCCCCACCATCATCTTCTTCATCGCCTGAACTTGCATATGAACAGACTCAAATTATGGTGGAACTCGGCAAATTATTTCAAAAAATTGATAGGATGGATGAAGTGAGGGTTAAGGATAAAAATGAAATGTTGGATAAATTGACTGGATCGATCACTGATCTTTCTAAAAAATTCATTTAAATATTCATAAGTTAGAGGGTAATGTTAAGTTGATGCAAAATGAAATGAAAGCTATGAAAGGGGATTTTAAAGGGATACAAGGGGAGGTGAGAGAAAATAAGATGAAAATGGAGGAGCAAGAGAAAAGGATTGATGTGATGGAAGAGATGATGAGAAAGGAAAATATTTTGATTCGTCATGTGATTCAAAGATCTCCAGACCAGCTAAGAGATAGAATTGTAAATTGGCTAAATAATTTGAATATGGGGAAAGTGTTTGTTAATGAGGACATTGTAAGTGTCTATAGAGTGGGATCGAAAAGGGGAAAAAGTGATCACATAAATGTTTTGGTCAAATTTGCAAACTGTGGGGATAAATTGAAGGTGATGGCTTTTCTTAAACAAGCTGGTTCTGGAGCTTTGAAAATTGATGGAGTGGATGTGGAGGTATATAATGATATTCCAATCAAGGAACGTGGGTGGAGATACAAAATGAAACCAGTGACAAAAATTTTGATTAAAAAAGGGATAAAATATAATTGGAGATTTCCACAACAGTTAAGATTTTTTTATGAAAGAAAGATGCAGGTGATTGATGAAAGAACTGATGCTTTGGAATACTTGACTTTACTTGATTTGGTTAGTGCGGGTTCAAATGAATGGTTGGAGTTAAGGAAGGATTTGTTGGCATCGGGAGGGATAAAAAGAGAGTATAGAACTGATGAGAGAGGTGCAGCAGGAGGAGAACAAATGGGAGGGGAGGGAGAATTGTCATTGATAATGGTGGAGGAGGAGTCAAGCAAGGGTTAGAGGGAAAGGAGAAGAAGAAGGGAGAATTGTTAAAGGTAAAGTGGTATTTACAATAGTTTTATTTTCAAAATGTGATAGTGCGCTTGAGCCTTCATTATGATGCTTACTAGGTTCATCCCCCCCGTTCCCCCCCTCCCCTCTTTGGAGGTCAAAGGCATTTTTCTCTCTTTTTTTTTCAAGGAAAAAGCAGGGAGGTTGCTAATGAGTGTTTTATGTTTTATGTTTTGTTTTTATTTTGTTAGGTTAATTGGTAGCACGCCCATTGGAGAGCTCAGGAGGGATAAAAGTGGGGGACAATTCAAATTATGAGAGCGATAAAGGTATTAACATGGAATGTGAAAGGTACAGGATCTCAGATTAAGAAGAGGAGGATAGAATCAGCTCTGAGAAGGGATAGACCAGATATAGTCTTCTTACAGGAAACTCACCAAAAATCTCATGATACAAATAAAATCTTTTCCACATTCTAAATATATTCTTTAAAGAAAAAATAAGAAATTGGGGATTAGTTCTTATCTCACCTAAAAATAATTCACCCTTCCAATTTCTAAACTCTATATAATCTAATTCATACTTTTGCGCACAATTTTGACTTAATAGTTTAATAATTCTCTTTAAATTAAAAGCTCTGTAATAGAGTTTAACATCTGGGATATTTAGCCCTCCCAACTTGTTTTTTAAATACCATAAACTTTTATTAATTCTTGGCTTTTTTCCGTTATTACAGATTTCATTTATCAATTTCTGCCAGATTTCAAGCTCTGTTTCTTTTATTTGTATTGGTAAATTTTCAAATAAAAAGTTTAGTTTTGGCATAATTTTCATCCTGCACAAATTTATCATCCCAAACCATGATATTTTCAATGATTTCCATTGATCCTTAATTCTTTTTATTTCCTCTTTTAACTTATTAAAGTTGATCTTATACAAATCCTTAACTTCATCTGATTAAAACCAATATTATCTCCCAATTCTTTGCCCATAATGGAAATTCTAGACCAACAAAATTGTCCTTTAGAGGTAACAATAAGTACAAGAGAAATTTTAACACGCAAAAAAGCTCTATTAATCACGGATTGGATTGATAATTGTAATACCATCTTCCAAAGAAAAAGTATTTATGTGGAGTTAGGCTTAAATTGGCTGCAAGAACTCCAGATGGAGGCGTGGAATAGAAAGATGAGGGAAAACAGTACAATAAATCAGGCATCAACCCCCTTCGAAAATCTGACTCTTGAAGTAAGGAATGGTAAAAAGAATTTAAAAGGTTTAGTGGGTAAGATTTATCAGTTGTTAAATTCTAGTGAAGATACTCAGCATTGACTTAAAAAAACTTGGGAGGAGGATTTGGGAATTATAATAAAAGATGAGAACTGGAAAAAGAAATGGACCCATAGAAGTATGAAATCACTTTCAATAAAGGAAAAAGAACATAATTGTAAAGTACTTTGGAGATGGTATCTCACTCCAGCCAAATTACATTTAATAAATAATAAGAACTCTGATTTATGCTGGAGATGTAATAAAGGAAAAGGGACTTACATTCATATGTGGTGGCTGTGTGATAAAATGAGGAATTTCTGGGATGTTATAGAAGAGGAATTGAATAAAATATTAAAAATAACAATAGTGCTAAGTCCAAAGATAGTATTATTAGGTGAAGTGGATGATTTACATCTGGAAAATAATAAAAAAGAATTATTGTTATCTTTTTTGATGGTAGCCAGACAGCTAATTGCCAAGGAATGGAAGAGTGGAACTAATATTAGTAAAGTTAGATGGTACGCAGATGTTTGGCAATTAGCTCTCAATGAGAAATTAACTATCCAAGTTCACCAGAAAAAGGGGTTACCAATAAAGACACCATTTTGGGAGATTTGGGGTTCCTTTGTCAACTTCGCTTTATTAGGTGATAACAAGTTTAACCCAAGCCCTGACATGATCCAATTTTGGAAATAGAATTAAAGGCAAATGGTCAAGAAACCCCTGCCAACACCCCTGACAGAGCACAGGTGGTCGGGTTATATTGTTTTATTGCTTTAGATATTTTTTATAATGTATAGATTTGTTACTGTATTATTTTTTGTATTATTTTCATTATTTGTTTTTGTATTACTTCAGTTCTTAATAAAAGCTTTAAAAAATTAAAAAAACCAATAAAATCTTTTTAGGTTGGATGCAGCACTATGAGAAATCCTATGGTACATCAAAATCAAGAGGAGTAGCAATTTTGATTTCAGCTAGATTGGGGCTTGAGATAATAGATAGTATTTCAGATTTGGAAGGGAGATTTTTGATAGTGAAAGGGAAAATAGACGATGAGGAAATAACATTGGTGAATATATATGCCCCAAATGATCATCAAGGGGAATTTTTAGAAAAAATACGTACGATTTTGATAAAAGAAAAGTCAACAAAGATGATTGTGGCTGGAGATTTTAATTTAGTAAGATCAAACTTGGATTGTACAAATTAAAGGCCAAATGTTGGACAATTGGATGGCTGCTTTAGGCTTGAAAGACTCTTGGAGAGAATTTAAGGGTACTGAAAGGGCATACTCATATTTTTCGCAGGTTTACAACTCTTATTCCAGATTAGATTATATATTTGTAACTGAAAATTTGATTAAAAGCTTGGAGGACATGGAAGTGGGAATATTTAAGGAATCGGACCACACTAAGGTGATATTGGATTTAAAATTACGGAATGAGACTAGACCAAGGAGAATTTGGAAATATGATGCTAACTTATTTAGAGACCAAAAGTGTAAAGAACAAATTATCAAGAATTGGAGTGAAAGTTGGCAATGGAATGATAATGGGGAGGTAGAATATAATGTGGTCTGGGATACCATGAAGTCGATTTTTAGAGGGGAGTGTATAAAGATGGCAAGTAATAGATATAAAAATTATAAATTGATACAGGATAAGCTTGAAAAAGAGATAAAGTTGTTACAGGAGGAACATTCAAAAACAAAGAATAAAAAGTCTTTGTTAACTTATTAAAATTAAAGACTGAATTGGTAGGTAAAGAAATAGAAAAAGTGAAAAGAGATTTGGTTTATTTAAAAAGGGAATATTTTGAATTTAGCAATAAAAATTCAAAACTTTTAGCAAAAGCAGCAAAGGATAAAAGGGAAAAGAGGGAAATTGGAGTTTTGATTGATGATCAAGGGATAAGATGTAATAAAATAAAGGACAAATGTAAAATTGTGAAGGATTTTTATCAAGCTCTTTATGCAAGAAAAGATATAGATGAGGAGAAACTTAAAAAGCACTTAGAAAAGCAAATAATTAGGGGAATAAAACAGGAACATAGGGATAGAATGGAAGAATTAGTGACAGAGAAAGAAGTAAAAGAGATAATTGCTAGATTGAAGTTGGGAAAAGCCTCCGGAGAAAATGGAGAAAATGCCTGTGGATTTTTACAAGGAATTTGGAGATATCGTGATACCAAAGTTGGTAAAATTATATAATTATATATTAGATGGAGGGCAAATTCCGACTTCATAGTACCGGACCACAATTGTACTTTTGCCAAAACCTGGAAAGAATTTAGAGAAAATAGAATCATATAGACCCATCTCATTGATAAATCAGGATGCCAAGATCTTCACAGCAATACTTGCCAATCGATTGAATGTTTTCATGGGGGAATATATAAATGCTGACCAAGTAGGGTTTTTGAAAGGTACACACATGGCAGATTTGACCAGAAGAGTAATTGATTTAGTTGATACGGTGAGTCATACAAAAGAAAAAGTGGGATTAATATATTTGGATATATTTAAGGCATTTGACTCTCTACAATTTCAATCAAGGAAATAATAAAAAGCTATCGGTCAATTATATCAACAAGGAATAGCCACTGTTAGAGTGAATGATGAGGTTACAGACGAGGTCAAGTTGGAGGCAGGCACGAGACAGGGTTGCCCACTATCTCCAATATTGTTTATAATGGCAATTGAGTTATTAGCAAATGCTAATTAGCAAAGAGGAAGCAAAAATAGAGGGAATTATGGGGAATAAGATAAGTATGTATGCGGACACTTTGATAATTGTAAAACAACCAGAGAGGGTAATGAACAGAATTCGGCAACAATTAAGGGATTTTGAGGATATTACTGGGTTGAAAATAAATTGGGATAAATCGGAAATGATGCTTTGTAATATGGATGAAAAAGATCAGAAAAAGATAAAGGATATAGTTAATATTCAGATTAAGAATAAGTTGAAATATTTGGGAATAACTATATCAAACAAATTGGAAGAGCTTAATAGATTGAACTATGATAGTTTGAAAACTGAAATTAGGAACAAGATACAAAGTTTTCAAAAGTTGAAATTGTCCTGGTTTGGAAGAATTGCACTTGCTAAAATGACGCTGTTACCTAAAATAATTTTTTTATTTGATGCGATAGCAATTTAATTGAAGGATAAGGAAATTAAGGTGTTTCAAAATTTGATCAATGACGTTTGTAATGGTGGAAATAAATCTAGGTTATCAAAAAAGTTATGGTATTTAATGCAGAAAAAAGGAGGGTTGGGAATGCCGAATTTGATGGCATATTATCGAGCGTTTCAAATCAAGAATGTTGTGAAGATCCTGGCAAGGGAAAAGGTAATATGGGAGGAAATTGAGATGAGGGACTATAAACATTTGGGCAAAATGGTCTTTAGGAGTCAAATTGGGAAAGGTAGCGACTAAGAATACTATGATGAAAGGCTTAATGAATGTATAGAAGAGGGTAAAAAAGGATTTGGTCCCAAATGTCTCTCCAATATTGGAAATTTTAGATATGGCGAATTTTCCAATTAATATAAATGAGGAGATAAAGGAGATTTTGAAAGAGAATGAGGTTATCCTGTTGAATGACTGGTTTCGGATATGCAGAAATGAAGCTAGTAGGACAAAATTGTTTGAGAAAATAAAAATTAATTGATTCCAAAGATTGAAGATTATTAAATGGAATAGTAAATACATGAGTGAATATGATTTGGAAAGAGAAAAGACGGAATTTGAAGAGCTGATTCTAAAAGTTAGAAAAGGTGATATAAAGAAAAGGTGATATAAAGGTGAAAGTACTTTTTCACCCAGAGGATTACTGGTCTATGGAACTCCCTGCCAGAAGAAGTGGTGACAGCTGTCAGACTTGACAGCTTTAAGGAAGGATTAGACAAGTTCATGGAGGACAAGTGTATCAATGGCTATAATTATGGCTACCTAAGGACAACCTCCGGGTTGGAGAGATAGGCAGGATATCTCTCAATGCCATTTCCAGGGAATCCTAAGCAGGTGAAGGCATCTCCTTGGGAATACCCTGAAGGAAATGGTGAGCCACTGTGTGAGACAGAATGCTGGACTGGATGGGCTGTGGCCTGTTCCAGCAAGGCTGTTCTTATGTTCTTATGTTCTTATGTAAATACTAAGGGATTAGTTAGTAAATTGTATGCAATATTAAATAGGGATGGTGATCCACAAGAGGATTTGAAATTAAGGTGGGAACAAGATTTGAATATAAAGATAGGAAAGGATTTATGGAGAAATAAATGGAAAAAGAGGATAATGAGGCCTATGTCGGTTAGAATAAAAGAGCATAATTTTAAAATGTTGTGGAGATGGTATCTGACCCCAGTGAGGTTACATCAAATGGATAATAAAAAAAGATAATATGTGTTGGAGATGTAAGGACACTATTGGAACGTATGAACACATGTGGTGGAGTTGTAAAGTGGTTAAAGATTTCTGGAATAGAATTGAGAAAGAAATTGGAGAAATTTTAGGTAAGATGGTAAAACTGGGATCAGGTATCACTCTGTTGACAAACGTGGAAGATATTAATTTAAACAAGGATAAGAAAGAGCTACTAGAAATAATGATTACAATGGCTAGACATTGTATAGCTAGACATTGGAAAAATGATGTAATTATACAAACGGAAGAGTGGTATAAAGAAATGTGGAATTTAGCCTTGAATGACAAATTGACATGGGAGATAAAGAAAAAGAGAGATAATTTGAAAGAAAATAGATTCTGGGATATTTGGAAACCTTTTGTGGATCACTCCCTCAAGGGTGATGAGAGAAATAGACCTGTACCTGAACAAAAGGGATTTTGGGATTAATGCTAATGAGATACTCTGAGCTCTCCAGGGCAATGTAAATAAACACTGGGTGATTTATTATTTGCATTTACATTTTTGTATAACTATCCATATTGGCATTAAATGTTTTACTTCAAAACAAGTTTTAGAGAGGGGAATCAAGATTAGAGAATAAATTGAAAGTAATAAATTAAGAGATTGTATTTATAAAGATGGGTGTTAATTACCAGGATAGCTGTACACATTTTTGTGTGTGTATTTTTTGGTATTATTATTTGTTAGTTGTTTTTTGTATTTTGTACATGAATTATTACTTCTTTTTTTTCAAGTATTATGTTGTACAATTTTGTATTTGTGTTTTGTATTTTATATGATAAAAATCAACAAAAATTTTTTTAAAAAAGAGGAAAAAGCCTATGGAATGAACTTTTTTTCACAAGTAGGGGTTTTTACTGTACCTCATATAAATCAAAGGGTACCTTTCACCCAGTGACTATGTTGGGCGGGAGGCCTTTGCCACACCTTCCTGGCACGCTATTGGCTACACCATTGTTGGCATGCAGGGATTGGTCAGTTAGAGTAGGGGTAGAGGAGACTGTGTTTTGAACAATTGTTTATGGTTGTGGAGTTTTGGAGTTCAACGAAGCAGGATGCAAGATTGTAGCTGGCTTTGTTGGGTTAGGATGTCGAGGAAGAGAGGTCAGATGGGGGTAGGGGTGATGAGTTGCTTCCCATGAAGAAGGTGCAGGGTAAGGAGGTTTTATCAGAATCGTCGGAGGACGATGGGGAAGCAGAAATTTCTTCTTTGAGAATGCAGATTAGGGAGATAGAGCAAGAGGAAGGGGTGCCCCCACCCCTGAGCTCTAAGGTTGGAGAGATAAAGAAAGGGGGGAAGTGGTCAAAAGGGCTGCCCTTGAGAATTTGGTGGTAGAGTTACAAGCTAGGATTGCCATGTTGGAGGAATCAAAGGCTGCCATTCCTCCTTCTCAGCTGGACAACGGTGCCAGGGTGGTGATTCAGGAAGAAAAGGAGAGGGCCATGATGGACATGGAAAGTGGAGACGGGGCCCCAAAAAGTGAAGAGTCAATGGAGTTGGAGGAAGAAGTACAGTGTGGAGGAGGTGATTCGGGCTTGGATCGTGGTGCGGAGGTGGCAGCAGCAGTGGCCGGGCCGGCGGCAGTGACTCCAATGGGATTGGTGAGTTGGGGTGAGTTTCTTGCTTCTTTTGCGGGGGGGATTGGGGGACAGCCGTCCACTTCGTCACAGCCTATTTGGCAGTGGCCATTTGGGTTTCCATGGGGCCAGCCCATGATGAATCCATGCTCAGCCTTGGGCAAGGGGGATTGGTATGTCCTCGTATGTCTACTGGAGCTGGGAGTGCTTTGGGGAACAGTCATAAGGGAAAAGAGAATGCTGATGTGGCTGGGGGAAGCAGTGGTACTGGGGGGGCACTGAGAAAGCAAGAGATGTTGGGGTGCAGACTGAGAATGAGGAGAAATGATCTGGGGCAGGCCCTGGTGACAAAATTGCAGAGGCCGCGGTGAAAGAGTGGGAAAGGGAGCCACCTGTAGGAGAAGGGGTGAGCAAAGGAGTTGGAACCAGGGAGGTGTGCTAATCAGTTTCATCGTTGGGTGAGCATTTGTCTAAGGGCAGTGGAGGTGAAGGACATGGAAAAATTGGATGAGAGGGAGAAGGAGATTTTGAGGAGAAAAAAGCCTAACAGATGTTGGGGGAATTGGCTGCCTGGGTACATAATTTACAATGGGGGTGATCATTCAGGAGCAGCCTGAGAGAGCGGTGGATTTGCTTAAATATTTGGACCTCATGTATAGAGCTTACACAGATTTTTTTTGGGGGGCGGGATTTGCATGGATGCGTTATAATGAGCAATTTTGAGCTAAGTTGGAGAATCACCGCAAGATTCCTTGGGGGGAGCCCAATAATTTGTTATGGCTGCAATGTATGACGCCAGTGAGGCCCTTGGTGGGCGAGCATCATGATAGCGGTTATCTGGTACAGAGGAATACTCTGGCGTTTTCCCCTCACACGGGTGGGGGGCAGTCGGTTCAACCCCGACTTGTGTGCTGGGAGTTCAATTCACACGGGTATTGCTCCAGGAGGCCCTGTAGATATAGACATGGTTGTTCCCAATGTGGGGACCCGCATCTCGTTATGTCATGTCCCAAAATAGCAGACAAGGGGGCAGGGGGGTTGAGGGCAATTCTCTAACTACCAAGTTCCACAGCCCCATTAAGATTGAAGCGTTGCAGTTTTGGTTGTTGGGCTATCCTCATGTTCAGGATGCCAAGTCATTGTTGAATGGTTTTAAGTTTGGTTTTAGGATACCCATTGAAGGGGTTATTGGGCCACCTTTGGTCAGGAATTTGAAATCAGTCAAGGGGAACGAAGAGAAAGTATTGGAAAAGATCAGGAAGGAAAAGGTGTTGGGGAGGCTAGTGGGACCTTATAAGGAAAAGCCTCTGCCGAATTTTCATTTGTCCCCTCTTGGGTTCGTTCCATTTATCTTACCCCTATTGGTGTTTGGTGAATGATGCCATTCCAGATGTGCTGTGTTCGGTACGTTATGCATCTCTTGATTCTGCAGTGGACATTGTTAGGAAATGTGGGAAAGGTGCCTTCTTAGCTAAATGTGATGTCAAGGCAGCTTTTCGCCTACTTCCCATTCATCCTGAGGACTTCCGATTGTTAGATTTTGAGTTTGATGGAGGTTTCTATGTTGATAGGGTGCTTCCTATGGGGTGGTCAATATCTTGCTCCCTTTTTGAATGTTTCAGCAGATTCATTCAATGAGCTTTTTACCAGAAGGCTGGTGTCAAGAGCATAGTGCATTATTTGGATGATTTTTTGATAGGATCGGGAGGGGGCAGGCAGGATTGTAATAGGCTGCTGACAATTTTTCAAAATGCTTGTGAGGAGCTGGGGGTCCCTCTAGCTCCGGAGAAGACAGAAGGACCAGATACAAGATTGACTTTTTAGGTATCGAACTGGACAAGTGTCCAGGTTGCCTGGTGACAAGCTTCTCGATTTGAGACTCAGGGTGGGTGAGATGTTAGGCAAAATGAAGGTAACATTGAGGGAGATTCAAGTGTTGGTAGGGCACTTGAACTTTGCATGCAAAGTAGTGGCCCTAGATAGGGTGTTTCTTCGCCGTTTGTGTGATGCCATGACAGGGATGAGGAAGGAATTTCATCATAAAAGGGTTACAGCAGAGATGAGGGCAGATTTGCTGGTGTGGGACAGCTTCCTTCATAGGTATAATGGCATTTCCTTTGGGAGGGGAGGCTGCTTTTTTAAAAAAGATCTTCAAGTGCATTTGGATGCTTCTGGGGTTTTGGGGTTTGGGATATTTTTCAAAGGCAGGTGGTGTCACTGGCAATGACCAAGAGAATGGGAAGATAGGGGCTTCACCAGAGACCTTACATTCCTGGAGTTCTTTCTGATTGTGGGGGCGTTGTACATGTGGGGGGCAGAATGGGCTTATCAACCCATTCTATTTTGGTGTGACATTGAGGCAGTGGTACACATAGTCAATAAGCTGACTTCTAAATCAGCTAGGGTTATGAGATTAGTGAGGACTTTTACACTAAAGTGTTTGGATACTAATATTCTTTTTGTCACCAAGCATATTCCAGGGACAGAGAATGAGATTGCAGATGCATTTTCTCGCCAGAAGTTGGAGAGGTTCAGAAGTTTGGCCCTGTGGGCGGACAAGGAGCCTGCCTCACTGCCACAGGAAGTATGGGCTCTTGGAGATGACAAGCAGATGAGGCAATTCGGAACTCCATTGCTCCCAGTACTAGGAAAAGCTATGCTGCTGCTTATGCAGAGTTTGTATCCTTTAGCGGGGCTGGGAAATTGGAGGATACATGGCCAGTGCTGATTGATCATTTATTGCAGTTTTGTGTTTGGTTGCATGATAAGGGTTTGGCGCCTAAGACTATCAGAGGGAAGTTGTCTGCCTTAGCCTTTTTCTCAAGATCACGGGGATGGGCTGATACGTCAGGGGATTTTAGGGTCAAGAAAATGTTGGAAGGATGGGAAAGAATGGGGAGGAGAGGTAAGGACAGTCGGACCCCCTTTAGTCCATCTGTCTTGATTAGGCTGATGAGGGTATGGGAGAAGGCATGTTCCAGTGAATATGAGATATTGTTGTTCAAGGTGGCTGCATTGTGGGCATTCTTTGGGGCTTTGCATATTAGTGAGTTGGTGGTGACATCTAGATCAGACACGAGTGACAGGGCACTCAGAGGGGACGATGTTTGGGTTTCTCAGAGCCCGGTTTTAGTATTCGTGTGGTGGTCCAAGACGGATCAACTTGGGGAAGGTAAGTGTTTAAGGATGGGAGTTTGTTCTATTCAGGACCTTTGTCTGGTAAAGGCAGTGGGGGAGTTTGTAATGGTGAGAGGACATGGCAAGGGGCAATTCTTGAGGCATGTTGATGGGGGACCACTGACCAAGTTCCAATTCTGGTCAGTCCTTGCCAAGGCATTGCAGAAAGTGGATATCAGGAATTGGAAGTTTGCCTTGCATTCCTTCTGGATAGGGGCAGCCTCCACAGTGGCTGCCTTAGGATATTCAGAAGAGGCGGTTAAGCAAGTGGGCAGGTGGTCTTCGTCCAAGTTCAGAGTGTATGTGAGATCATTGCCATGAAAGGGAATGCGAAGAATGTTTGTTAACAGTTATTTCTGTTTTTCAGGTTTTAATTCCTGGGGGAAACCCGATGTATGGCTGTTGGTGGATGGCCATATCGACGGGGCAGCAATGAGAGCAGCTAAGTCTTTCATTGGCATACATAGGTTTTTTTTTTGAAGTATAATGTTATTTGGGGAGGGGTAAAGGCTTCTGGAGCCTTTCCAGGGATATTGAGAGGCATGTTGATCGGGGACTGCCACACCCGGCAGTGGTTATTTTTCATTATGGGGGCATGAATAGGGATAGTGGAAGGAGGCAGAGTTGGTGGAGAGGGTGGTCCAAGTCTTTGTCCAAGGCAGGGCGGCTTGGCCCGAGGCTGTTCTTGCTTTTTCAGCGATATTGCCACTTCCTGATCGGGCTTACAGTGGAGAGAACAGACTGTCCAGTTTTGGATGCCTAGAAAGATCAAGGTTGTTTGTTAATGCCTGCATCGCAGACATGGTGCTGCCAGAAGGAGGAAAAATAATATGTCACCCCAGCATAGAATGTTCTAACAAGACACTATATACAGAGGATGGGAGGAGTTTGAGTTGGAGGGGGCAGGAACAGTTCATTTACAGCCTGTGCATGGGCATCAGTAGATGTTTGGGGGGACACATCAGACAGTAGGACAGTCCTCCGTGCTGGTGGGAAATAAGGAGAAGCTTCCCCTGCTCTTTGGGGGTGTTTATATGTTTGCCTTGGGAGTATGTAAAAGTGGGGGATCCCTTGTCCATCCGGGAGTTTTTGGGTTCTCCCTGGGGTCCGTGTTCCCCCCTCAGTGTTCCCTGGCCCTGACAGCTTCTCCTTATTTCTGGTGCCCCTGCTGTTTAATTCCCTTGTACCCCTAATAAAGTGGCCCTGTTTATTCCAATGATGGTGTCCTTTCTTCTTTCAAAAGGGATCGGGTGGCAAAGGACAAATATTGCTTATCTTGAAGAAGAATAGTTGATCCCACTTTTTTATTTCTTTTCTTTCTTTTTGGTATTCATAATAAATCCCAGCTTCAGAGACAGAAATACTAATCCTTTAAAATGCCTCTCAAAGGGCAAAATGGTGACTATTATAAATGGTGTAGAAGAGGCATGGATGGAAAAGATATTGAAATCTATAATGACATAGCAATTGATGAGAGAATAAGGAAGTATAAGATGAAGCCAGTTACTAAGATCCTGAAAGAACAAGGAATTAGATATAATTGGAGGTTTCCCCAACAGTTGAGATTTTTTTATGCTAAGAAAATGCATGTAATTGACTCAGAGATGGATGCAATGGAATATTTGAGAGCAATTGGTCTGCTTCAAAGTGGTTCTCAAGAACGAGGCGAACAGTGGGAGGAGTTGGAGACTTTGGGAGGTGTGAAGAAGGGGGAAGATGAAGCATATGAAAGGGGTGCTGTGGGAGGGATAGTAGTTGGAGTGACAGGGAAGGAGTTGAGGGTGGTGGAAGAGGAGGAAAAATGAGAAATGAAGCTATTTAATGGGTGAGCGGTTAGAGCAATGAATATGAAAAGTCTCAACATCTTACATGTCCCCCCCCCCACCCCACCCCCCATCGTTGGAAGACAAGGGCTGCTTTTCTTTAGTCTCAAAGAAAGAGTATGGGGGAGATGATGGAGCTTTTATGTTTATGTATATATATATGTTTACATGTATGGTATTTGGGCTTAAACGTTTAGTTAAATGTACACCTTGGGAAATTGTGGAGGACCTAGCGAAATGTATTCAAACTTAATTATGAAGTGTGTAAAGGTATTGTCGTGGAATGTCAAAGGGTCTGGCTGCCAAGTGAAGAGACGTAGGCTGGAAATGGGCCTTAGAAGGGATAGACCTGATTTAATTTTTTTGCAGGAGACGCATCAAAAATCGGAAAACACAAATAAATTATTTTTGGGATGGACACAAATTTATGAAAAAACTTTGGGTACATCAAAGGCACGAGGGGTAGCGATTTTGATTTCGAATAGATTGGGTTTTACAATGACAAAAAGTATTTCTGACCCAGAAGGTAGATATTTGATAGTTAAAGGAACAATTGAAGATGAAGAGATCACATTGGTTAATGTGTATGCCCCAAATGAACAACAAGATAAATTTTTGGAGAAAATTTATCGAATAATAGATAGAGAAAGGTCAACAAAAATGATTGTTGCAGGTGATTTTAATTTAATAAGATCTGATATAGATTGTACAAATGTGACTAAATATAGACCTGGGGTAAAAATGCATTTGATTGACAAATGGATTAAATTACTGAGATTGCGAGATGCATGGAGAGAACTTAAAGGGTCAGAAAGATCATACACTTACTTTTCACAAGTTCATAATTCATATTCTAGATTGGAATATATTTTTGTTACAGAAAATATGGTTAGAAATTTGGAAGAGATGGAAGTGGGTCTTTTTAAAGAATCAGACCATGCTAAAGTGTTGTTAGAATTTAGTTTGGAAGGACCGAATCAGGGAGGAAATAATTGGAGATTTGATATAAATTTATTTAAAGACCCTAAGAATAAAGAATTAATAATGAAAAATTTGGAAGAATGTTGGCAATGGAATGATACAGGTGAAGTGAATTATAATGTAGTGTGGGATGCCATGAAGTCGGTATTTAGAGGAGAATGTATAAAATTAGCTAGTATCAAAAATAGACAGTGGAAGAATAAACAAAAAGACTTAGAAAGAGAAATTGAGCATTCAAAAAGAACATGCTAAGACTAAGAATATAAAGATTTATGAAAAGATGCAGAGATTAAAAGCTGAACTGATTGGGAAAGATATATAAAAAGGGAAGCGAGATTTGATTTATTTGAAGAGAGAATATTTTGAATATAGTAATAAGAATTCAAAATTATTGGCTAGGGCAGCAAAAGAGAAAAGGACTAAAAGAGAAATGGGAACATTAATAAATAGAGAAGGTATTAGATGTAATAAGACAAAAGATAAACTTAAAATTGTAAAAGATTTCTATCAATAATTATATTCAAAAAAAGAAGTTAATGTGGAAAAGTTGAAAAATATTTAGAGAAGGGTTCCAAAATTAAATTAATAGCACAGGACTATAATTGTACATAAGAACATAAGAACAGCCTTGCTGGAACAGGCCACAGCCCATCCAGTCCAGCATTCTGTCTCACACAGTGGCTCACCATTTCCTTCAGGGTATTCCCAAGCAGATGCCTGCTTAGGATTCCCTGGAAATGATATTGAGAGATATCCTGCCTATCTCTCCAACCCGGAGGTTGTCCTTAAGTATCCATAATTATAGCCATTGATACTCTTGTCCTCCATGAATTTGTCTAATCCTTTCTTAAAGCTGTCAAGACTGACAGCTGTCACCACTTCTTCTGGCAGGGAGTTCCATAGACCAGTAATCCTCTGGGTGAAAAAGTACTTTCTCTTATTTGTTTGAGAACTAGTACCCAAAAGTTTCATGGAGTGTCCCCTAGTTCTAGTGTTATGCGATAGGGAAAACAGTTTTTCCTTATCTACTTTGTCCACACCGTGCATGATTTTATAAACTTCAATCAGGTCACCTCTTAGACGTCGTCGTTCAAGAGTGAAGAGGCCCAACCGTTGCAGCCTCAGATGGTAAGGAAGGTGTTCCAGTCCCCTAATCATTCTGGTTGCCCTCCTCTGCACTTTTTCCAGCTCCATAATATCCTTCTGGAGGTATGGCGACCAGAACTGTACACAGTATTCCAGGTGGGGCCTCACCATAGATTTATAAAGAGGCAAAATGACACTTGCTGACTTATTTTCTATACCCTTCCTAATGATCCCTAGCATTGAGTTTGCTTTTTTCACTGCTGAGACACACTGGGTTGACACCTTCATTGAGTTGTCCACCAGGACACCAAGGTCCCTTTCCTGGTTTGTCACAGAGAGTTCAGACCCCATCAGTTTATAAATGTAATTGGGGTTCTTTGCCCAACATGCATCACTCTGCACTTACTAATGTTGAAACTCATTTGCCACTGTTTTGCCCACTCCCCCAGGGTCGAGAGATCCCTCTGGAGCTCCTCACAATCTCTCACAGTTTTCACTACCCTGTATAATTTAGTGTCATCAGCAAATTTGGCTACCTTGCTTTTTACTCCTACCTCTAGATCATTTATGAAGAGGTTGAAAAGCAGGGGTCCCAGTACTGAACCTTGGGGGACCCCACTCTTTACTTCCCTCCACTTGGAGAAGTGTCCATTTAGTGCTACCCTCTGTTTCCTGTCCCTTAGCCAGTTGCTGATCCAGGATAAGACCTGTCCCTTTATTCCATGACTGGTAAGTTTGTTCAAGAGCCTTTGGTGTGGGACCTTGTCAAAAGCCTTCTGAAAGTCCAGATAAACAATGTCAACTGGATCCCCCTTATCCACATGCTTGTTGACACTCTCAAAAAATTCCAACAGATTAGTGAGGCATGATTTGCCCTTGCAAAAGCCATGTTGGCTCTCCTTTAGCAGCGCCTTCTCTTCTATGTGCCTATTAATTCTATCTTTTAGGATGGTTTCCATCACTTTACCTGGGACACATGTCAAACTGACAGGTCGGTAATTCCCTGGATCACCCCTGGATCCTTTTTTGAAAATTGGTGTTACATTCGCTACCTTCCAGTCATCAGGCACAAAGCCTGATTTGAGGGAAATATTATATATTTTGGCTAGGAGATCAGCAATTTCATCTTTAAGTTCCCTGAGAACTCGTGGATGGATGCCATCTGGTCCTGGGGATTTGTTAGTGTTTAGTTTAACAAGACATGCAAGGACCTCCTCCCTAGTTATTTCTATCTGGCTTAATTCTTCGGTTTCCCTCCCTACGAAGATAGGCTCTGTTTTGGGCATGTGGCCTCTGTCTTCTTCAGTGAATACTGAAGCAAAGAATTCATTGAGTCTCTCTGCAATCTCTGTTTCCTCTTTAATAACCCCTTGCCTTCCATTGTCATCTAATGGTCCAATGGCCTTCCTAGTTGGGTTCTTACTTCTAATGTACTTAAAGAAGTCTTTGTATTGATTCCTAAGCCTGGGAAAGATTTAACGAAAGTTGAATCATATAGACCAATTTCATTAATAAATCAGGGTGCTAAAATATTTACAGCCATTATTGCAAAAAGGTTGAATAGTTTTATGACAGACTACATAAACAGGGACCAAGCAGGGTTTTTAAAAGGGAGGCAGATGACAGATTTAACAAGGAGGGTAGTAGATTTAATAGATTCAGCACTTCAAACTAAACAGGAGGTGGGATTATTATCTTTTGATATATACAAAGCATTTGATTCATTACAATGGGTTACAATTAAAGAGACGGTTAATAATTATGGGTTTGGTATGAAATTTAAAAGGACTATAGACCAACTTTATCAACATGGTTTTGCTAAAGTGAGAATAAATGAAGGTTTTGCAGATTAGGTAGAGTTTAAAGCTGGAACACGTCAAGGCTGCCCACTTTCACCAATATTATTTATAATGGCAATGGAAATATTGGTGAATATGATAAGGGAAGATGAAAACATTGAAGGATTAGAAGGGAATAAAATTAGTTTCTATGCAGATGATACCCTAATAATTATGAAAAACCCAAAAGGAGCTTTAGCTAAAATACAATGCCATCTTAAAGAATTTGGGGAAATGACTGGACTGAGAATAAACTGGGATAAATCGGAAGTAATATTTTGCAATATGAATAAAGAGAATAGATAATAGATTAAATTAAAATATTATGTTCAGGTTAAGGATAATCTGAAATATTTGGGGATAAACATATCAAATAAATTTGAGGATTTAATAAAGTTAAATTATGAAAAACAGTAAATAGAACTGAAGGAAAAAATTCAACAATATAAGCGGCTGAACCTGTCTTGGTTCGGTAGAATTGCACTGTGTAAAATGAAATTATTACCGAAATTAAACTTTTTGTTAGATGCTTTGCTGATACAACTGAAAACAAACAGATAAAAGATTTTAATTTTTTTTTGAATTACCATTGTAATGGGGGGAAGAGATCAAGATTATCAAAAAAGTTGTGGTATTTAGCACAGAAAGAGGGTGGATTGGGAATACCAAATATAGATACCTATTATAAGGTGTTTCAATTAAAAATGTGGTGAAAATATTAATGAAAGAAGAGATGATATGGGAGGAAATGGAGATGAAGGAAGTGAAGCAGGTTGGCAAAGCAATTTTTTTGGATAAAATATTAACAAAAATTGAATTTAAAAATAGATTGATAAAAAACAACATTGAATCTATGGAAGAAATTGAAAAGGAAGTTAGCACCAGATATGTCCCCAATTACAGAAATGGAAGATTTGAGGAATTTTCCATTGAAGTTGGATAGGAAAGTGAGGGATGTGTTTCTGAAAAATGATGTATTCCTGCTAAAAGATTGGATTCAGATATGTAAAGATAAAGAAAAAAGACTGAGAATTTATGAACAATTGAATTTGAACTGGTTTCAAGGCATTTTATTGAATAAATAGAATAATATGTTGCCTTGCTCACTACACCAAATGCAGACTAGAAAGAGATCTTCCAATTTCCATGCTCTTTCTTAGGATTAGGTAATTTGAGTAAGAAAGCATGCAGGTATATCAGATCAAAAACTCTATGAATGTGTTGTGTGAATGCTTTCCAAAAGTTCTCATCTTTTGAAATAAAAAAGGAGAGCTAGGATTTTGCAATGATTGTCCCTAGAGTCCAATTTAAAAATTATCCATACTACAGAATCATAGGATAGCTGAGTTAGAAGGGGCCCTTTCGCCCATCGAGTCCAACCCTCTGCACAATGTAGGAATCTGAATCAAAGCAGATATGACAGGTGGCTGTCCAATTCTCTCTTGAATGCTTTCAATGTTGGCACACTCACCACCTCTTGAGACAGGTGGTTCTACTGACATTCTGCTCTAGCCATTAAGAAGTTTTTTCCCTAATATTTAGCCTATATCTGGCTTCCTGTAGCTTTAGTCCATTATTACACATCCATAAACTATGTAAAATAATGATAGGGAAGAAAGATGGGGAAAATCAACTCATCAGGATTAACAGCTAATTAGGTCCTGACAGAGCTTTGGGGCAGAGTCAAAAGTTCAGATTGCCCCAAAGCTCAAGGAACCTGCAACAATGGATCTATGTTGGTATGCCTCTTCTTTATTAAAAAATATTTTTTATTACTTTTTAAAAAAAGAAAAAGTAGTACACAAACAAAAAAGACATCAATACATAATAAAGGATAACATAAAAATACAAATTACAAGTAATTCCTTTGCTCTGTGTTTCATTATATGTACTTACAATTTTATGAATTTTTCAGTAGGAAAGGTTGCAAGCACCCCTAGGCTATTCAAACTTTTTGGTTCCATGCATAACTGATATTGCACAGAGAAGGAATCTGTCCCCTTGACCTTTCTGGCTGTGTCCAGGTCTACCTGTCAACATAAGACACTTGCTAACTCAGGTCAAGGAAAAACCATTGATTTTCTTCCTGTGTTCTTCTGCTGAAGTCACACATTGCCAGGCCAAACCCCAACAGTGCAACTGTTTCCCCCACTATTTATATGTGTTACTAAGAAACATCAGCTAAGAATATGTTATTACAAGTTTGGGAATGACCCCAGTCTTGGCAAAGTCCCAAGGCAAACATTTTATTTTACTTTAAGCAGCAAAATGTGACATAGCCAGTAGTTATAATTATCATTGGCAAACAGATGAAGCAGAAGAGCTACTATTCAATTTACAAGGTAAAAGATTTGGACAGAGGATAATGAAAATGATTGCTAATGGAATTAATAATTCTGACACTGGAACTGGAAGCAAAGGAATCATTTGAGAATATGGATCAAATAAGGAGAAGAAGAGCTATTGGAATAAGAGTCAGGTAAAAATATTCTGGTATAGTAACAAACTAGAAATAGTTCAGGTAAATAACTATGTTTTGTAGTATTTACTTATTCTGTTAGTTTACACCACTTTGAAATCAGGATGAAAAGAAAAAATGACTGTTCTCAGAAATGTTTAATAGGAGATAGAGAGAAAATGTGGCACTATAGACTTGCAGTTTTGAATGAAAGTGTGAAAGAAATGTGATAAATATGTTCAGTAGAGAAAAGCTGCATGCCAATGTCATCACACTTGTTTTGGGCTTACACCACTATGAACTGTGTGATTTTCCTTTGCTGAGCCACCCCCAGAGTAAGGAGACAGACAACTTCTGTGGCTTAAACAACAGGCCACTTTATTAGCAAGCAGTTAAATTGTTACAACTGATCTGCACGGCAGCAAGGAAGCATGGGTCAGGAGTACCTTATGGTCACAGCCGTAATTCTATTAGATTTGCAATTCTGATTGCCTTAATACCATTTACTTGAGGCCATTGGCAACCATGCTGTCCAGCTTAATTATGCCCAATGCTTACCTTACTTTCTTTAAACCAATTTGTCTCACTAGTCAGAACTATTTTACTTATGCCACAGATTACATTATGTTTAGCAGAAAATTCTCTCCTAACCTGTGCTTGATAATTCAGCCTGGATGCCACAGTGCAGGGAAGACAACAACAGCTGCATACCCTCTTCCGAGAGGTGTACACCCTCATTTCAGACAAGCTGCAGAATTCAACATGAATCTCAGGGTGTGTGATGATCGTGCCCAAACCCTCATCCTCAAAGAAATGGGTCATGGACTGGCTCACGCCCCGCCTGGCCCTGTCTACCTGTCTGGGGTCACAGGGCACTCTGCATGCAATACGGGGAATGATGCAAGACCTCACGAACCACACCACTGGCCACCACTGATGAATCAACAGGAGGTCACGGCGCACCGCCATGCTCAGATCAGTTCCGGTCATGGAACCAATATCTTTGCTGCCCAAGTGAAGCAACAAAATTTCCAGGGGGGGGGGGGGGCTGGACTCCACCAAAATTGGCAAGAGATGGCTCCAGCGCATCCTCCAAGTATACTCTGCATGGTGCATGGGCAGCATGATACTCCACCCAGTAGAGGAAGCTGTGACCCACAAGGAGGATGCAGCGAAGACCGCAAGAGGTAAGGGGACCTGCGCCCTTTGCGGGCCCCCCCCCCCCACAGGACAGAGAATCCGGGTAGTTAGGGGCGTGGCCAGCTCCCTTATAAAAGGGGTGGCCACGAGGCAGCCGAGCTGCCATTTTACCTCAGCGACGGAGCGGAGAAGTCTTTTCCCCTGTGTCTCCGTCGCTCTTGAGCCTACCGGGAAGCCTTTTGGGTAGCGATTCTGCCTTGCCGGCTTCCTTTTGCTTCGGTGGAAATGCCTTCGAAGAAGAAGGCAGCTCCGAGTGCAGCTCGCGCGGTTACGAGGCGCAACCCAGGTCGGAGGACCGCGGTGCTGCCTCCTCAGCTGCCGCCTTTGCTCGCCCCTGCCGGGGCCGGCGGAATGGGGTTTATTGCCCCTTCGCCCGGAGTGGGCAACCAGAGTGCGGGCGCGGAAGGGGTTCCGGCCCGCGGCCCGCGAGCGGTGGACACCGCTCCTCCACCTGCTTTCGGGTCCTGGGTACAGGGGCCTGTACCCACGCAAGGACCAGGCGGGCCAGCCGGCCCTTCGCCCCAGGTTAACGTGGCAGTCAGGCGGGGGCCCCCCCTCCTTTGGGGTTCCTTTTGAGGCGCTGTCTTCAGGAGGACAACAGCCGACGGGGAGGGTTGAGCTGCTGCAGGCGCGTGGCGCGGTTTCGGCAGCTCCCCAGCCAGCGGCCAGGTGCAGGTTCTCCGGGGATGAGCTCTACGTCGGTCGTGAGCTCCGACGCCCCCAGTGGGCCGGAACCCCCGGTGGGGGCGGCCCGCGGGGGTGCAGCATGTGAGTATACGGTGTAAGCGAGTACATCCACACACATTCCCAATATGGGGGGGGGCTTTCCAATCGCTTTGGCCTCGCGCGGGTGGTGCGGCGGTGCACCCGCTGACGCCTCACCCGGCGATGACAGCTAACACCCAGGGCCCCGTGGTGGGGGGTGTCCCCTACCCTTAGGGGAATGTTTTGGGTGGCCGGGTTGGTCCAAGCCCCTATTCCATACCGATGAGTGACCACTTGGCACAGGCCGCCAGAGAGTAAATTTGGCGGGGGGAGTATGTGGATATCTTCTCATTCCTAAACAGTGTGCCCACCAAGGAGAGAGGGAGGGGCAGAATGAGAAGGATAGTGGCAGGCACGTTGTCGCAAGCCACCAAGTATGTGGGCCAAATGGTTGCCGGCCTGCATCGTATGCATGGCGGTGTACCTTAGGGCATGGCCGGATTTGGCAATTCCGATGGTCCAGTATTTGGACAACGCCTACCGGGCGATGATTTACTTTCCGGGCCCAGCGTGGTTGGCTTGTGACGAGGGATGCCGTAGGCGAATTTCCCTGCACCCCGAGATTAGGCAGGATGAGCCAGGCCAGAGGCTGTGGCTTTTGTACGTGACGCCCACGCGCCCTGCACCCGGGGAGATATACCATTGTGGGCATGCGGTTCAGCGGGCGGCCCCAGCACAGGTCACCTGCCAGGGGGCGGGGCGGGGGGTTCCAGCCCGCCGGCTGTGCTGGACTTTTTGTCCAATGGCTCCTCTAAGGGGAAGACTTGCAAATACAGACAGGAGTGTCCCACCTGTGTTGGGCCCCATGCGGCCTCTGCCTGTCCCAGGCCTAGAAGGATGCGGGGCAGAGGGTGGGGCAGACAGGGGGCTGGCAAGACTGCCGCAGATGGATCTAGTTCACCGAAGGGCTCCCTCCCCATTTAAGGTGGACATGTTGGAGCGTTGGCTCACATGGTGCCTGAAGGGTGAGGATGCGGGTATCCTTCAGGGTTCTAGACAGGGGTTCCGGATCCCTTTCATGGGTAATAGGTCCCCTCAGGATGCCCCCAATCTTTTATCCCTTAAGGGGAGGGAGGAGGTGGCTGCTGCCAGCTTTGACGAAAGGGTCTATGCGGGCAGGGTCGTTGGCATTGTCCCGCACCCCCGTCCTGGGGAGCATATTGTTCAATGATGCCATGCCTTTTGGCTATTCCTTTGGGGCTCGGTATTCGAGCGTTTCACCATTTTCCTAGATTGCGCTTTTGTCCGCAGGTCAGGGTCCCGGTCTGTAGCCCATTCCCTGGATGGTTTTATTCGGGGCTGAACGGGGCTGGGACACGTACCCACGTCTCCTCATCACATTTCAGACGCTAATGGAGGAACTTGGTGTCCCTTTAGCGCCCGAAAAGACCGAGGGCCCATCTCCACAGCTAGTATTCCTGGGGTGGAGAGTAACACGATAGCGCAGGATTCTAGGTTGCAGCAGGATAAGGTGTCAAGGCTAGTGGCCCTTGTCTCGGTCTTGCTGGCCGGGCGCATGGCATCACTGAGGTAACTTCTGGTGCTACATGGTCACCCCAGTTTCGCTGGCAGGGCGTCGCACCGGGCAGGGCATTTGCTCTGCGCTTGTGCGACGCCATGGCGGGATTATCCAGGCCCCATCACAGGCTCAGATTTACCCAGGGTATCGGGGCATACGTGCTTGTCTGGCCATAGATTCAGAGGTAGTTCAACGGGGTGTCATTTTGGGGTCTGATTTCCTGGCTCCCCCTTGCTTTCAGATGCGGTCCGATGCCTCATGATTCCTGGGTTTCTGGGATGTACTTCAATTGGAAGTGGGCCTATGGTGGGTGGCCACCATCCTGGGCAGGCAAAGGGTTGCCTGCATGGTCTCACGTATCTGGAATGTTTCCCTATCCTGGGTGCTTTGATGCTATGGGGCAAGAGGTGGGCCAACTCGGTTGTGCAACTTGGGCATGGCAACGCGGCTGTTCCGCATCGTCACTGCACAGGATTCCAAATCGCCCGGGGTTATGGAGCTAGTTAGTTGGTTTGTGTTATGCAACCTGTGCCTCAACGTTCCCTTCAGGGCCAGGCATGTCCCAAGGGTTGATAATGATATTGCTGCTGCTTTGTCCCGCCTGCAGATCTCCCGGTTCCGTGCCTCGGCCCCCGGATGCGGAGGAATTTCCCTCGCCACTCCCGGATGTGAGATGGACCGTTGGCAAGGAGAGGTGAACCGGGCGATTGGCCTGTCACTAGCGCCATGCATGAGTAAGGCGTATCACCACGCATTTAGTTCCTTTAGAGTATTATGTACCCGATTCTGACTGCCAGGAACCTGGCCTTTTCCAGTAGCCCATGTTCTGCGGTTCACGATTTACCTGTATCCCCAGGGCCTTGCACCACGCACCATAGCATCTCAGCTGTCGGGTTGGCTTTTATGGCCAAGGTGGGAGGTCGTGTGGACAGCACCAATGACTTCCGGGTGAGACATGTTGGGAGGGGTGGGTGCGCGTGCCCGGGCGTTTCCCGGGCGACCGCCACCCCATTTACCCAGGGGTTTTTGACCCAGTTGGCCCGGGGCTGGCCTGGCCTCTGTTTTGATAAGATGAGGCAGCCCACTTCATGCGGTTACAACGGTGGCCTTTTTGGAATCCTCCGCGTCGGCGAGCTTGAGATGCTGAGTAAGGCGGATGCAAGAGTTTCCCAGGGTTTTTACCCAAGTGGCCCGGGGCTGGCCTGGCCTCTGTTTTGAAATGAGGCAGCCCACTTCATGCGGCTACAACGGTGGCCTTTTTGGAGCCCTCCGCGTCGGCGAGCTTGAGATGCTGAGTAAGGCGGATGCAAGATTTTCCCAGGGTTTTTACCCAATTGGCCCGGGGCTGGCCTGGCCTCAGTTTTAAGAAATGAGGCAGCCCACTTTATGCGGCTACAACGGTGGCCTTTTTGGAGCCCTCCGCGTCGGCGAGCTTGAGATGCTGAGTAAGGCGGATGCAAGATTTTCCCAGGGTTTTTACCCAATTGGCCCGGGGCTGGCCTGGCCTCTGTTTTGAAATGAGGCAGCCCACTTCATGCGGCTACAACGGTGGCCTTTTTGGAGCGCTCCGCGACAGCGAGCTTGAGATGCTGTATAAGGCGGATGCAAGTGTAGGGCACTGGAACTCGAGGATGTCTATATTGCCAAAGACTGGGCCCAGTTGAGGATACGTTCCTCTAAGACAGATCAGCATGGCGTAGGCAGTGGTGTAAGACTGCTACGGTGTTCTTTGGCAGACATCTGTCCGGTTGGTGCCCTACAGGAATTCCTGGCACTGCGTGGCAGGCACCACGGCCCGTTTTTCTGTCACCAAGATGGGTCTCCCCTTACTAAATTTCAGTTTTGGAAGGTGACAGCCAGAGCCCTCACCAGGGTGGGCCTACCAGGTGCCCGTTATGGCACACATTCATTCCGTATTGGTGCAGCCGCTACAGCAGCTGCTTTTGGGTACTCTGGGGCTGACATACGCAGCATGGGGAGGTGGGGCTCGCAATGTTTTCAGTTTTATGTGCGCCCACTCCTGCCATGAGTACCAATCCAGTCACCTTACCGCCTTTTTTCTCAATTTTCTTGCAGACCCTGGGTGTCGTATTACACCGGTGACAGTATGGCTGGTGGGCCACAGCTATGTGCACAGGGCAGCGCGTTACGCTGCGGCGACAGAGTGGACCCCGACTGGGACTGGGTGAACACGCCAGTCTCGCATGGCATGGTAAGCCTGGGATGTTATGGCGGGGGCTGCGGCCTTTCCCTTTTCTGGCCTGAGTGCTGACCCGCCTGACATTCTCATCATCTACCTTGGGGGCAATGATTTGTGCCAGGTCACCGGCTTATCGCTCAAGCATGCGATTTGCGAGGACCTCGCCTACTTGCATTATGTCTGGCCTGCCACAACCCTAGTTTGGTGGACATTATCCCGCGCCTTTCTATAGAGGGGGCGTTCACCTCCTGGCCCTTGACCGCGCTAGGCGCACGGTCAACGGGGCGGTGGCGCGGTTTCTTGCTGACAGGGCTTGGGGACGGGTCAGTCATCACCCCGATATCAGTCTACAAAATTATGACTTGTACGCAGGGGATGGGGTCCATCTGTCGCGAGGAGGTATGGACCTCCTGTTAGGTGATTGGCGAGCAGGCCTGTTGACCGAGCTGACGGTCTGGGTGGGGGCGTCAGGTCTTCTTTGAAGCCCCTCCGTGTGGCGGGTAGCACTGGTAAGGTAAACAGTATGACCCACAAGTATCCGGCAGGTTCGCAATTGACTGGACAACACTAGACAGGAATAAATTAGTTAAACGTTGTCCGGTCAACGACGAATCAGGCGATGGGGTGATGACGATTGCTAACCAGCATGCATCACCCCTGTGATTTCACGGATATGCGTCAGAGGGTGGGGTCATGAGTTAGTTATTGACTACGGTCAACAATTTGTTTGTTGTCAACAAACAAATTGATACAAATTGATACATTGTAACCAATTGCCGTTGGCAATTTTGGGGTGGTACCTTACCAGTGTTACTTCGGCCTGCTTGCCTTAGGAATTATGATTGGTCGTTTTACCAATACAAATTTATAATTCGGACTAGGGCATTGAATCAATAAATGTGGCCCTATGCTGTTATCCACTTTCAATGCTGTCTGTGTCCGTTATTGGGGGGGTGCGCCTGCAATGCAAGCGCGGCGCCAAAATGGCCGCCGCGCCCTTTGCGGGCCCCCCCCCACAGGACAGAGAATCCGGGTAGTTAGGGGCGTGGCCAGCTCCCTTATAAAAGGGGTGGCCACGAGGCAGCCGAGCTGCCATTTTACCTCAGCGACGGAGCGGAGAAGTCTTTTCCCCTTCACCCCCTCCCTAGTTAACAGTGTGATATTTTGGTCGCTTCGGGGCCGGGTGGGAATTTTTGGTTGGGACCCATATTGGCTTCCGGGTCCTGGCTTTTTTGCCCATCCCACACTGTTGCTATGGTTTGATATAGGGGTCTTTCTGTGTTCCTAATGTTGACTTTGGTCACATTGGCGGGTAGCACTGGTAAGGTAAACAGTATGACCCACAAGTATCCGGCAGGTTCGCAATTGACTGGACAACACTAGACAGGAATAAATTAGTTAAACGTTGTCCGGTCAACGACGAATCAGGCGATGGGGTGATGACGATTGCTAACCAGCATGCATCACCCCTGTGATTTCACGGATACGCGTCAGAGGGTGGGGTCATGAGTTAGTTATTGACTACGGTCAACAATTTGTTTGTTGTCAACAAACAAATTGATACAAATTGATACATTGTAACCAATTGCCGTTGGCAATTTTGGGGTGGTACCTTACCAGTGTTACTTCGGCCTGCTTGCCTTAGGAATTATGATTGGTCGTTTTACCAATACAAATTTATAATTCGGACTAGGGCATTGAATCAATAAATGTGGCCCTATGCTGTTATCCACTTTCAATGCTGTCTGTGTCCGTTATTGGGGGGGTGCGCCTGCAAAGAAGTGCCAGCAAATAGTCAATCCACCAGCAGAAATAAAGAGGCCAGAAACCCAGCAGCCTATCCATTTGATGTCATCAGTGCGATAACCGAGTGAAGCGGCAATTGATGCAGCTCCTATCCTGAAAGAATGGGTACAAAACCTAGCCCCAGGCAAGCCCACCTCCCGCAGATCCTGGCCAGTGATCTTCCAAAATTGGAACTTGGTCAAAGGTGAGCCATCCTGATGCCAGAAGAAAGTGCCGGACTGGGCACCCCAAATAGCAAGGTACTGCTCGGCAGCCACTGGGCAAATAGAAGGCATGCAGCAACAACACAAGGGAACCCTGGAGCCCTTTTCTAGCTGATTGGTCTTGGAGCTCCAAATCAAAAGAACCAGCTACCCTCCCTGCCAGAATTACATCAGCCAAGAGCAAAGCCTTGTCTGAAAAATCATTGGTGCTGCTGACAACCAATTCACTGATACATAAAGCCCAAAAAATTCAATAGATGCTGCTGTGTGGAAAAGAGTCACCTCATAAGGGGAAGAACAAAACTGAAGCCAGTGGTCCGCTAGCATAGCTAGGAGGCCCGGCAAAATGGGCTGCCTGGAATCTGTCATTAGGCCATGCTCCCGTACCCAACCTTCCAGAACCTTACGCACACAAAAGTCAGATAGGGAATCTCTGAAACCGCAAGCCTTAGCGTGGAAGTATAGGACAAACAGTTTTGTGTGGATAGTGCAGGGGCAAGGCCACAGGTATTAAGGTCTACCATGAAGCGCAAAGCATGTTCTACCAGGATAGGCCAAGTGAGCGGCAAGCCAGCCTCAGTGCGAAAACAAGCAAACTGTGAGCAAACCACTGCGTATGAGTTGTGAGTGCGAGGCACGAGTGAGGCACCAATCGCCCTATCTACTTTTCCTTTCGAAGCCTCCAGAGGTCCACTGGTAGTTCTTATGACTGCTCCTGGGCACCAGGTGCAAGAGCTTGGAAGCGCAATGTCTGTAAGTGGGAAAGAGTATTGGCCATATTATTATCCAAGCTTGGTACGTGACATGCCCTTAAAACTATATTAAGCTTCAAGGTTGCCAGGACGAAGGCCTGTACCACCTGCATCACCCTGGGTGACCTGGACATGAGAGAACCAATAATCTGGACCACTGCCATGTTGTCAGACCAGAAGGTAAACATGCAGTTGGTCCACAGGTGGCCCCACAACAAGACCACCCCTAAAATGGGGAAAAGCTCCAGGAATGTGAGTTCATAAGAAAGTAAGAACGCAAGAACAGCCTTGCTGGAACAGGCTACAGCCCATCCAGTTCAGCATTCTGTCTCACACAGTGGCTCACCATTTGCTTCAGGGTATTCCCAAGCAGATGCCTTCACCTGCTTAGGATTCCCTGGAAATGGCATTGAGAGATATCCTGTCTATCTCTCCAACCCGGAGGCTGTCCTTAGGTATTCATAATTATAGCCATTGATACCCTTGTCCTCCATGAACTTGTGTAATCCTTTCTTAAAGCTGTCAAGACTGACAGCTGTCACCACTTCTTCTGGCAGGGAGTTCCATAGACCAGTAATCCTCTGGGTGAAAAAGTACTTTCTCTTATTTGTTTGAGAACTAGTACCCAAAAGTTTCATGGAGTGCCCCCTAGTTCTAGTGTTGTGCGATAGGGAAAACAGTTTTTCCTTATCTACTTTGTCCACACCGTGCGTGATTTTATAAACGTCAATCAGGTCACCTCTTAGAGAAAGTACTTTTTCACACAGAGGATCACTGGTCTATGGAACTCCCTGCCAGAAGTAGTGGTGGCACCTGTCAGTCTTGACAGCTTTAAGAAAGGATTAGACAAGTTCATGGAGGACAAGGGTATCAATGGCTACAGTGTGGCAGTAATTTTTTTTGGAGCCCACCACTGCATATGGATAATTATGGATTTCCATAATAGACTGTCTACCTGAATTAGAATTTTCAGTTAATTATTAAAGAAAAATAATTTAAAACATCTATCTAGGAGAAATTAACATACAGCCCTAATTCTTATGGCTTATGATCTTATCATGTGAAATCAAAATCATCATTAATATTATATAACATATTACTTTAAAATATCTAAAAACTTCTCGTGTGTATCTCTTTTTCAGTCTAGATTGTTTTTCTGATAGCAAAATTATAAAAACCAACAATCAAGAAGAAGGTCTCCAGAACATGAAATATGACTGCCATCCATATAAAAAAATTTCTAGATTTAAATTTGCATGACTTACTCCAGAGCATTCCTACACTTGATATTATGAAAGGAAAGAAAAACACATTTTAGACTACATTGTGTTAAAGAGATAATCTAAAATGTATTTCTACTGCTGTCGCATAATTCATGTAATTAATGAAGTGCCAACATTCCAGTCAAATGGCTGCCACATACTATTGTAAAGAGATTACCAGTATCTAAAACTTTTTAAAATGTCCACTTTAGCTAGGAAACTTCAAAAGCATGCAGCATGGATAAATATATATTCTTTTGGAGTGAGATCGTGCTCTTTTTGATCTAAGCCACATGCTAATATCAGGCTGCCAAATTTCTGTAGCTCAGGCATATACCACCCAGATGTTAAAAAAGGATATGTTCAGCATTACAGAAATACTGCTATAATGATCACTGACTATATTTGTAGCTAGAATGCCAATTGATACTTGGCTCTTTTCTCTGGGAAGGTAGGGTTTGCAGCCTGAGGAGAAAGATAGCCACCACCACTCCATTTTTCATCCAGAATATCTGCTGAGGCAAAATCCTATAATTTTCAGATGGAGGATGTGTGACTCCTTTAGAAGAACAGAGCAGAAATTCACAGAAGTTTGAAACATCAATGATTATATATATATATATATATATATATATATATATATATATATATATATATATATATATATATATATATATATATATATATATATATATATATATATATATATATATATATATATGTGTGTGTGTGTGTGTGTGTGTGTGTGTGTGTGTGTGTGTGTGTGTGTGTGATACCCCACTTTAAGAATATGTAGGGACAAAATGGCCACCCCCATGATGCAAACAGGGCGAAATGGTCATTCAGCCCACGAAGCTGACTAAGCAAAAACTTCAATCAGGTCACCTCTTAGACACCATCGTTCTAGAGTGAAGATGCCAAACTGTAGCAGCCTCAGATGGTAAGGAAGGTGTTCCAGTTCCCTAATCATTCTGGTTGCCCTCCTCTGCACTTTCTCCAGCTCCATAATATCCTTCTGGAGGTATGGCAACCAGAACTGTACACAGTATTCCAGATGGGGCCTCACACAGATTTATAAAAAGGCAAAATGACACTTGCTGACTTATTATCTATACCCTTCCTAATGATCCCTAGCATTGAATTTGCTTTTTTCACTGCTGAGGCACACTGGGTTGACACCTTCATTGAGCTGTCCACCAGGACACCAAGGTCCCTTTCCTGGTTCATCACAGAGAGTTCAGACCCCATCATTTTATAAATGTAATTGGGGTTTGTTGCCCCAATGTGCATCACTCTGCACTTACCAGTGATGAATCTCATTTGCCCCTGTTTTGCCCACTCCCCCAGTGTCAAGAGATCCCTCTGGAGCTCCTCACAATCTCTCACAGTTTTCACTACCCTGTATAATTTAGTGTCATCAGCAAATTTGGCTACCTTGCTATTTTACTCCGATTTCTAGATTTATTTTTATTTTTTTATTTTATTTTATTTAGTATATTTTTATACCGCTTTCCTCACCTATTGGTGACCCAAAGTGGTTTACAGACAAAGATGGTAAATTACATAAAACCTAAGGCCAATGTCATGGGTAACAGCCACTTCCACTCCCCTGCAACCGGCTGAGGGGAGGAGCTTAGGGGGCTCTGTGGCTGGGACGAAGGTGGAAAATGTCCTCCTGCCACAGAGTGATGGTCACTCCCACTCCCCTCCAACCAGCTGAGGGGAGGAGCTAAGGGGGCTCTGTGGCAGGGATGAAGGTGGGAAATGTCCTCCTGCCACAGAGCAACGGTCACTCCCACTCCCCTCCAACCAGCTGAGGGGAGGAGCTAAGGGGCTCTGTGGCAGAGACGAAGATGGAAAATGTCCTCCTGCCATGGAGCAATGGTCACTCCCACTCCAACCAGCTGAGGGGAGGAGCTAAGGGGCCTCTGTGGCAGGGACAAAGGTGGAAAATGTCCTCCTACCACGGAGCAATTTATGAAGAGGTTGAAAAGTAGGGGTCCCAGTACTGAACCTTGGGGGAAACCACTCTTTATTTCCCTCCACTTGGAGAATTGTCCATTTAGTGCTACCCTCTGTTTCCTGTCCCTTAGCCAGTTGCTGATCCAGGACAAGATCTGTCCCTTTATTCCATGACTGGCCAGTTTATTCAAGAGCCTTTGGTGCGGGACCTTGTCAAAAGCCTTCTGAAAGTCCAAATAAACAATGTCAACCAGATCCCCCTTATCCACATGCTTGTTGACACTCTCAAAAAATTCCAACAGATTAGTGAGGCATGATTTGCCCTTGCAAAAACCATGTTGGCTCTCCTTTAGCAGCGCCTTCTCTTCTATGTGCCTATTAATTCTATCTTTTAGGATGGTTTCCATCACTTTACCTGGGACACATGTCAAACTGATCGGTCGGTAATTTCCTGGATCAACTCTAGATCCCTTTTTGAAAATTGGTGTTACATTCACTACCTTCCAGTCATCAGGCACAAACCCTGATTTGAGGGAAAGATTATATATTTTGGCTAGGAGATCAGCAATTTCATCTTTAAGTTCCCTGAGAACTCATGGATGGATGCCATCTGGTCCTGGTGATTTGTTCACATTTAGTTTAACAAGACATGCAAGGACCTCCTTCCTGGTTATTTCTATCTGGCTTAATTCTTCGGTTTCCCTCCCTACGAAGATAGCTCTGTTTTGGGCACATGGTCTCTGTCTTCTTCAGTGAATACTGAAGCAAAGAACTCAGCCTGCAATCACTGTTTCCTCTTTAATAACCCCTTGCCTTCCATTGTTGTCTAATGATCCAATGGTCTTCCTAGTTGGGTTCTTACTTCTAATGTACTTAAAGATCCAGGAGCCTTGGTATCGATGTTCCATTAACTGAATGTCCTTGTGGAACCATTCTCCTTGTTCATCACTCACCATTCCAAGATTATCTGGGGGAAAGTCTAGGTGAGAGTTCAAAAAGTGTATTTTTAATGACATGCAACAACCAAGTTTCTGGCATGAACGAAGAAGATTCTGACCTCCCTTTTTGTACCCAGGAGACTTGTGATTACCGAAAAAGTTTTTGACAAGCCAAACAAAAGCCTCCCAAGCTTCCAACTCTTCTGCTGAAAGAGATTGTTTAAATTCTTCATCATGCAAAACAGACTTATTCTGTGGGCCTATGAAAATTCCTTCTTTTAGTTTTCCAGCGCTGGTGCTGGGAAATTACTTTACAAGGCACTGAAAACCTCTTGAGTTCAATTTACCCATGGCCTTGACAAGATTCTTCATCAAGCCTAACTTGATATGGAGAGGAGGTAGATAATTTTTGTGTGGATCAACCAGAGGCAGAAACTTGACACTGCTTGTTCTGGGTGTATAGGCATTTCTTGGTTGCCAGTTGCACTTGACATAATGTTTTGCAGTAGACCAGCTGTCCCACAGGCACAGGAAGCAGCAGTATTTGGTGAATCCCCCTTGCATCCCCATCAATATGTCAATAACTTTTAAATCACCACAGTTGTTCCACTGGTGTGTCTTAAAACTAATAGCGTCCAACAAAGTGTTCATTTTCTCGTATGACTCTTTCAAATGGACAGAATGTGCAACTGGTATGCTCGGTTTGGAGTTACCATTGTACAATAAAACTGCCTTCAAGCTTCTTTGTAAAGAATCGATGAACAGACGCCATTCAGATGGGCAGTGCACATGTGACAAACCATTGAAGAGTCCATTCATATCATGGCAATAGCACAATGAGCCATCATGAGTAAAGAATGAAGACAAATTATGATTTCTTTGCCTACAGTAAGTTATTTTCACACCATGTGCGAGCAAGTTCTTTTGTTTAAGTCTGGAGGCAAGAAGCTCAGCTTGATCTTTAGATAGCTTTAAATCACGTACAAGATCATTCAGTTCAGCTTGGGTAAAAGTCTTTGGTTCTGTGTCATCATCCCACAAGTAGTCTGGGTCTGATGTTTCTGGAACGTGGCCAGCGGCTTCATCGCATTTCTGATCACCTTCTACCGAAGCAAGACTATCATCTGGTGGTAATGGAACGGGCAAGGAATCATCATGGAGAACAGGTCTAATTGCTGAATCTAGGCTAGGATATGCAATTTTGTGCTTTGTTTTAGATGAGAATCCAGTTGTATTAACCTGACAAAAGTAGCAGTCGTTAATATGGTCTCGCAGTTCCCTCCACACCATTGGGATGGCAAAAGGCATTGATGTCCTTCGTTGATTCAACCAGTTGCGTAGGCCACTGGAACAGCTGGTGCACATGTTATGTGGAGCCCAGGGTTTATCCTGGTCACCTAGTGGATAGCCAAAGTACAGCATGTACATCTTTTTAAGATCTGCAGTAATTGGTTGATGTGGTGCTGATGATGTAAATGATCCACACACGTAACAGAAACTATCAGGTTCGTTCCTGCAGTGCCTAGACATGATTCCACCAGAATAGATAGATAGATAAAGATAGATAAATCTTTATTGTCATTGTCCTGCACAGAACAACGAGATTGGGAATATAGAGGAAAGCAGATTTTATTAAACACAATTTGTCTTAGATAGTGTCAAAAGGCTGTTATTTACAGCCGGGTCTAACCGTGCAATACTCCATAGGGCGATAACTGCCGTTGTCAAGGCAACCAGTTACACTGTCATGCTGAGCATGAACTCACACAGCACGGCTTATAGTAAACCCATCAAAATATATAATTGCTGATAAAACAAAAACGTGCTAGAGAAAAAATGGTTTACAGATTTGAAATCAGTGTGAAAAATGCTATAAGACCCATATGAAATGGTCTCCGTTACAAATTTTTGTAGCCTTGTGTTATTGAATCACCTAGTACTCTCTCCTGCAATCTGTTCATCTGCATGCACCTCATCAACTATCTTAAGGGAGAGGACTTCAGTTTGTTCTTGTTGTTTATCTTCCTGTATCTCATCAAGTTTAATGAAGGAGAGATCCTCAGGTGGAACCAGTTGTTCCTCTATGTGTTCCTCATCAGGTGTGGTGAGGGAAAGATCCTCAAATTGATTCTGTAATTTCAGTCTCTCAGAATGATCCCTTGCCCTTCTCCTTCTTCAAGTCACATTCCTCCATGCATCTACCTCCTGAGTTAGTGAAATGACTTCTTCCTCAGAACTGTACCCTGTCTCTTCTTTGTCCAGAATAGTCTGCTCTGCTCTGTCCAAGAACAGCTCAAGCTCCTTAATTTGTTGATGGTTAGATATGCGGGCCTCTAGCTGCTGGACCTTCTCTTCTAGTAATGCAACCAGCTTGCACTTGCTACAAGTGTAGTTCTCCATGTGCTTTGGCAAGATCACAAACATAGCACAAGTGTTGCAGGTAACTACAGCTGCTCTCTCAGAATCCATTTTAACAAGCGCAGTATTCTATCTAGTAAGAATATATTCTTCCTTTGTTTTTTGTTTGAAATCTTAGCGCACAGGCCTCTAAAGCAGCTCTACTCCAACTGCAAGCATGCCCCAAACTTACCAGTGCTCACTTCCTTTGTTTGGCTCTCCTCAGCAGCATTTTAAAAAGAGGCATTGACATTGGTTGCTTCAACTGCATCCTGAACAGACATGTGTGATACCCCACTTCAAGAATATGTTGGGACAAAATGGCCAGCCCCATCATGCAAGCAGGGCAAAATGGCCATCCGGCCCTCTAAGCTGACTAAGAGAAAACTTCAATCAGGTCACCTCTTAGACCCCGTCGTTCAAGAGTGAAGATGCCCAACTGTTGCAACCTCAGATGGTAAGGAAGGTGTTCCAGCCTTCTTCAGCATTCCTCCACAGGCTCAGCTGCGCCTCTAGGCTTTGCAAGTCTCCCTCCGTGATGTACAGGGCCAGCACATCCCAGTCATGGGCATCAAAACATTCCAGGTCAAGTTCAAGTCGCATGCTGTGTCACTGCCACTGGTTGTTATCAAGACCGGTAAACAGTAATTTGTTGGGGGTACAGTGATTGCCTTCTCTAGAATCAATGCTGTGGAGCCCGACCCAATCCCAGCCATTTGTGCACAGTATCCTGAGGTTTTCCAGCCAGGGTTGGGGTTGTACATGGGCCCTCCTGTTGGATTGAAGCTGAACTGGACAAGTTGATGGGGCAAGGGATCCTGAAACCTGAGGACTCTGTACCCTGGGAGACCCCTATTGTCACTGTTCTTAAACCAAACGGGGATGTGTGCATTTGCACTGATTATAAGTGTACTATTAATAAGGCAATAAGGGCAAATTCATACCTGGTTCCAGTTCTTAGTCACTTGCTGGCTTCACTGTGGGGAAAAGTTTTTTGCAAAACTGGATCTTGCTCAGGTAAGTCAACTGATTGTAATTAGGCATCAATGCCACACCTGGCATATTCCAGGCTCTTGTTGAGCAATTATTGAAAGGGCTGCTGGGGGTGGTTCCGTATTTTGATAATGTGTTGGTATCTGCAGGATCCAGGGATGAGCTGGCTAAGAGATTGGGTATGGTCTTTAAAAAATTCCAAAATGCGGGTTTCTGTGTCAAGAAAGAAAAGTGTCACTTCTGCACTTCTGAGGTGGATTTCCTGGGGTTTCGAGTAACGCCAAAGGGTATCAAGCCATCCCTGGAAAAAGTTAAGGCTGTAAAGGATGCCCCCAGACCCAGGTCTAAGTCTGAGCTACAATCATTTTGGGGCTGTTAAACGTTTATCATTCTTTCCTGGTGGGCAAAGCTAATGTAGCAGAACCGCTGCATCAGTTGCTTAAAAAACAAGCAGTGTGGAAATCGGGGTCTCGGCAGGAGAATACTTTTCCGGAAATCAATGGGTTGCTCACTTCAGATGTTATTTTGACTCATTATGACCCATGTAAGCCTTTAATTTTAGTTTGTGATGCCTTGCTTGTTGGGGTGGGGGCTGTCCTCTGCCACGACATGGGAGGGGGCAGAGAAGCCCTCATAGCCTATTATTCAAGGCCCTTAACGCCCATGGAGCGGAACTATGCCCAGATCAATTGTGAGGCTCTTGAGATCACTGCGGGTGTTAAAAAGTTCCACGACTTTATTTATGGCCGCCCTGTCACCATTGTGACTGACCACAGGCCACTGATGGGAATTTTTGATTCTGATCGGCTGACACTGCAAATCCTGTCCCCTAGAATGCTCTGGTGGGCCATGCTGCTACAGGCATGTCAATTTTCCCTGGTGCACAGACAATGAGCTAAAATATCACATGCTGATGCCCTCTCTCATTCCCCAGTCCCCGGGACAGAAAGATCTGAGCAGGATCACCAGGTTCTCATGATTGAGGTGTTAGAGTCTCCTCCTGTCAGAGCTTGTGACATTGCTAAAGAGACAGCAAAGGACTCCTTGCTGTCAAAAGTTAAAAGGTGGGTTTTAAAAGAGTGGCCCGTATCCTCACCTTCTGAGGACTTCAGAATTCTTTTTTGTAAAGTGACACGAGATGTCTATTGAAAATGGCTGTCTGGTTTTGGGGGGTCGGGTAGTTGTCCCCCTTGCATTATGAAATAAAATTATGTGCACCCTGCATGTTAGCCACCCTGGGATCGTAAAGTCAAAAGCCCTTGCTAGGAGTTATTTCTGGTGGCCGGATCTTGATAAGGATATTGAAACATGGGTTGGTAGGTGCCGTGAATGTTAGGCTTCTTGGTCTGAGGAGTCACATCTCCCACATAGGGAATGGGACACAGCCTGTGGTCCATGGGCCCATATACATATTGATTTTGCCAGCCCATTTAGGGGGGGGGGAACTTTCTGTTAGCGGTGGATGCATATTCTAAATGGGTTGAAGTCTTACCCATAGCCAGTACCATGGCTGCTATCACAATTAGGAAATTACGGAGGCTGTTTTGTTCCTCTGGTATACTGGGCATCTTAGTTACAGATAACGCATCCACCTTCACTTCAGTTGATTTCAAGGATTTTTTTATGGAGAAATGGTGTGAGGCACATAACTGCTGCCCATTCCACCCTGCCACCAATGGGCAAATTGAACGCCAAGTTCGATCAGTAAAGGACGCTCTTAGGCATATGGGTTCAGGAAACATGGAATTGCAAATCTGCCAGTTTCTCCTGACCCATCGTGTTAACCCCTTGCTTCAGGGTTTTCCCCCTTCAGACCTGTTGGTTCACCGCCACTTGGCTACTGCTTTAGACTGGCTGGATCCCAGCCGCCTTGAGGAAAAGGGTCTCAATATTAGTTTGCCTACCACTAAATCTTTTGAGGTGGGGCAGTCAGTTCCATACCTGTCAACCTTCCTGATTTGGCCAGTATTACCCCGTAATTTGACGTCAATTGACGTCATAACCCACCTCGCGCTGCCAAAACCCCGTAATTTGGCAGCGGGGGAAAACGCTTTCCATGCATGCGTGGAGGCGCTACGCCACTTGCACAGCCCCTATGCAAGTGGTGTAGCACTTCCACGCATGCGTGGAAGGGGTAAAACCCTTCCATGCATGTGCGGAAGCACTACACCGCTTGCGTAGGGGATGCGCAAGTGGTGTAGCGCTTTCACGCATGCGTGGAAAGCAACCTGCGCACAAGCGATCTGCGCAGGTCCCGTTTTTCTGCAGCCACGGGTTGACAGGTATGGTCAGTTCATGCCTGTAACTATGCGGCTGGCCCTTTATGGATGGGGGGGGGGGAAATGATTGAGAGAATGAGGCCAGTGACTTACAGGGTGCAGATGGAAAGTGGTTTAGTGTGGAGGCGACATGTGGACCAGCTTCAGTCTCGAGTATCTGTGGCCAATGATATTTCTGATCCTTAGGTAACAGGGGCTACGGCCATAGAAGTGCCACAGACCCCAGAGGAGTCACAAGAAGTTGAGCTCAATTTCTCTAGCAAGCTTCTACCTAGCGATTCCGATGGGGCCTCTCAGGCTTCGGGGACACCATCTGTGCATCCTGGGATCAGGGAATCCCCTGTGGAAGTTCCAGCCCAAAGTTCGGCCTCCAGCCAAATACCGGAGCCTGGCCCAGCTACACTAATGCGGACAAAAAGAAATTGTGGACCCCCAAAAAGGTTTGCTGATTTTATCCCACATTAGGGGGGAAGCAATGTTGTGTTTTGAAACTGATTTCTTCTTTTTTAAAAGGTGCCAAGTTTGAATAGCTGTCATTGTTACTTCCCTATAAATAGTTAACCATGGTTTTCCTCCAATGAGCATCTGTATATTTCTGATCCGTGTTTTAACCAATCAGTTCTAAGCCCACCAAAATGTATCTATTATTGTATGCCTCACTTGTATAAATATGACCTTGCTTCTGCCCTGAGTCAAGTTGTGTTGTGCAAGCAATAAAGCTGAATCGCTTGTGTTTGACCCAACTAATGCTGGTCTCTGTTGTCCTTGCACCGAACACAACAGGCACCTTAAAGACTAACTCCTGTATTTTATTTTCATGGACCAAGTCCACTTCATCAGACATAAGAGTAGATTTTCATGGTATGTATTTATACATTTCATATAGAGGCCCAGAGTAGTTGTACAAATTTGGTTGGTTCAGGAGACGGACATGTAAGTATGAGTATTTACAACCGGTAATAAAATGCAATCAGTTTGTCAAGCGAATCTCTGATGGAAAACAGTTTGAGTGGTTAGGTTTACAAAATAAACATTCTGTCATGCATCTGACATTATACATCTACTAGTTGATAGAGAAAGCTTTAGGGGTTGAGACACAGCTAGAGGTCAAACTGTCCTGAAAAACATCCCCCTCCCCACTCCCCATATTATTGAGTCTGCTATGCAAGATGAATGTAACGCCTTAGTTGTTGAATTTTTAAATTTGATAATGTCTCAAAAAACCCTGGCTAATATTTAAACCTTTCCTGTGGATGTCCAGCAGGTAAAGTAAAGGTTTCCCTTGCTCGAAAGCCAGTTGTATCTGACACTAGGGTGCAGTTGTCATCTCTGTTTCCAAGCCAAAGTGCCCAGCGCTGTCTGCTTCTGCAGACATTTCTGTGGTCATGTGGCAGGCATGACTAGACACCGGAGCGCACGGATAGATAGATAGATAGATAGATAGATACTGTAAACCAGGGGTGCTAAACTTTTCAGGCCATGGGGCAGTCACATGGTTGAGTGGGCTGGTCATGTGGTTTCTCCCACCGGAAGTAGAAATAAAACATCCCTGCCCATGTGCAAAATGCTGCAATAAATGCACCCACGGTTTACGACAACTGCAAGTCATTCACAGCAGCATTTTGTGCATGTGTGGATGCTTTACTTCTGCTTCCGGGAGTGGTGAGGGTAGTGTGGGCTGGATGGAATGGTGTTGTGGACCAGATTTGGCCCACAGGCCATAGTTTGGGCACCCTTGCTATAAACCAATCCTTGTTTGTACAAAAAGAAAGTTTCAAAGCATTAATGTCTTCATGGGTCTTTTAATATTCCAGTTAACCATAACACAGTAATCATTTAGGAAGTGAAAATTATAATACTAAAGGCTTGCTTATGTTTATTTTTGCATTTACAATGATATGTGTATGGACTATGATACTTATCACTGAAGATTAAGCATACTTATGTTTTGAATAAGAAAGTAAACGACAACTTGAAAAACTGCAACGAGTGTTTTTCAGTCCTTAATATCCTGCAGTGATTTCCAGAGGATTTTTCTGAACGGTGTGATTCTGCAATACGGTTGGATACCATTCTACCCCGATCTGACAAGACTTACACATTAATTGCACTCACTATTAAGGTTTGCCTTGGCAAAGTGTTTCTTAACTATTCTCAAACTCTTTAGAAGGAGAATTTATCATATTTTTGCTAACTTAATAAAATGCCTTCAGTTTTCAGTGTGACACTTAGGGTGTATTGTTCCTGGCCAGAGTCCTAGACAGTCCCACAGGTTTCTTATACTGCTTCCACATTGTTAATCTCTACTGTATGTTCAGTGCTTATCCCTGGCCCACAACAAGATGTTCATCACAATAAAAGTTGGATTTCTCAAAGGGAACTATGATACACAAATTCAAGATGGAATTTGATCATTAATGCTGAGCTTGCCAAGAGTGAAGAAAACAATTTAGATACAATGGATTTTTCCAGATGTGTTGCAGTAACTAAACTAAAGTGGCACCTATTTACAGATTCAGAAATAGGTGGAGAATTAAGACCTGTCCAAATGCTGTCCACTTGACAGCAGGATCAGAGCAGCAGGACTTAATCTCAATGCCTTCAGCCAAATCTCTAGATGGTGCCTAAAATTATGCAATTTTTAAACCCATAAGCTTTGTGAGCTGAATAAGGAAAATTTCAGAAAGGAGGATCTCAATTGTGCAGACATGCTTTGTACAAAGCAGGACTGGGCTGGATGGATCATTGGTCAGATTACCGTATATACGTGAATATAAGCAGACCCAAATATAAGACGAGGTTCCTAATTTTGACCAGAAACCCCAGGAAAATAGATTAACCCGAGTATAAGCCGAGAGTGGGAAATGCAGCAGCTGCTACTCAGTTTCAGTAATTAAAATACATTAAAATACAGTTATATTAATTATTTTAGTGATTTTTTAAAACTGTACTTGCACCACCCACCAGTGGTGGTGCTGCAGGTAAAGTGGGTGCCAGGTCAATTGCACTGAGGCAGGAAGTGTTGCTCTAGCCTAGCCTCTTGCTCCCCCTGCAAGGAAGGAGAATGGCTTCCTCCCTCCATCTTGGACACATGGAGCAGGGACAGGCACGAATGTATGGTAAGTAAAATCCTTTCTTTTCCCACATCAGTTTGGAAGGGGGACATGATTGCATTGTAGAGCTTCTTTCTTTATTTGCAGTTTTCCATAGGAATTAATTGAAAACAAACCAGAATAGGAGAACTTGATTTTCAATGTATTCTAATGGAAAATTGCAATTTGCAACCTCTTGTGGCCAGTTGTGTAATTGCGTTTCAGATTCTTTTGCCGTGGAAGTCCCTAAACTTACTTTTAAAGTGCTGAATAACTTTTTTAAAACCCACATTTTTAGACCTCGTGGTTGTTAAGCAGGGTATAGACCGAGTCCCCCTTTTGGACCTCATTTTGGGGTTAAAAAACTAGGTTTATATTCGAGTTTATACGGTATGTGCCAGAGTAACAAAGTTACAAAGCAACAATGCAGTCCGAGCTCAAATTTGCTGATCATCTCCCAAGGTAACAAGTTCCATTGTCATACTGCTCCAAGAGTTTAAAAATAAAAAAAATGAATCCTGCACCTCAAGAGAAAGCAACAAAGCCAAAGAGGCATCTGAAATAATTAATGAAAAGTGTTGAGATAGGTATTAAAGCAAGAGGGGACAAGCAGAAATAAGTCATCTGGATCTAATAATTTTTAAAATTTTACCTTTGTCAATAATGTCTAAAACCTGTATATCTTGTCACCATTGCTTTGTGAATTGCCTAGACTCCCTTCCTGAAAATACCAATTCGAGCACCTCATATGAAATTCATATAATTTGTCCACCTTCACACTAATAGCTATTTTGATACTGTTCACTGCCTGAGTAGAGACCTCTTAGACTGGGGTGGCCAAACATTTTGGGCCGTGGGCTTGTCATGTGTGGGCCAGTCATGTGGTTCCTCCCACCAGAAGTGGAAGTAAAATGCACCCGTGCATGCATTTTGCGCATGCGCGGGTGCATTCTACTTCCTCTTCCAGGAGCAGTGTGGGTGGTGTGGGCTAGATTATTAGGCATCATAGGCCACATCCGGCCCAAGGACCATAGTTTGGGAACCCCCTGTCTTAGACTTTCCAGCTTCCTTCATAACCTAATGTATGCATTCTAGCTGTTGTTTCTTTTCTTTTTCAGAGTGTTGTACTATTTAAAATTATGGATGTATATGAAATATAGGTAAAATTCAAAACAAATTCATTGTTAAAATAATTAGACTATTTTTCACCAGAAATTCTTTCGTACACCTAGCATGGCATTAATTGCATGGATAAGTGTACACCGGTCAACGGAGCTCAAGCAGTAGTTTGCCATAATCATAAGTGTATGGACACTGATGGTAACCAGTTTGAGCACCTCTTGTAATTGCAGAAGACAAACATGACTCATATTCATCTGTTGTTATCAGTATATATTGAGTACTACAATTTTAATACAGGATTTTCCTTTCTTAAAATGTGTATACCCCAAGAGTTAAAGTCAAATTTCTCACAGCATTTATTGCAAGTTCACTAAAAGGATTTTCTTTAAAGTGTGTAATATACTTTAAGTCAGTGTTTCCCAATTTTTGGGTTTTGCACTTCAATTCCAAAAAGCCTAAGTCAATTCCCCAAAGCACTAGTTATCTACTTGCAAATTTTTTGCTCTCGAACTGATAGGTTGGCAGGAGCTGAATCATGTATAAAGCACATTAATGGAATTCTTTCCATTTTACAATGGCTCCACTGTTTTCATAATTATGATCATAATCCAAGATTATGAAAGGTGAAATCTACAACTGATGAAATCTCCTACTAGACAATGAGTGCTTTGGTTCTCCACATTAGATGGGTTCTTTAAAAAGAATAGTATATTAGGTCGTTTATACATTGGCATGCAGTTACTATACATGCAGCTACTATACATGTCCTCTTCATTATAATCCACTGAAATGATTATAATACCTGATTTTACGAAAATGTCACTTCTGTATTGTTTGTGGAGCCTTTCAGTGGTTCCGGTATGGTGCCTTGATGATTGTCTGGCCACAGTGATGGAATGGACCAAAGATAACATCTTTATCTATATTTTAAAAACAATTGAAATATTTTATCTTCAAAGAGGCTTTTAAAAAGATCCTACCAATTGCTGGACAATAGGTTTAACAAAACCTAAAAAGGAGACTGATTCTTGGGAGGCAGTCTATGAGCAACCTGGGGAACATAATGAAAAGTAGAGACATCACCTTGCAAACTAAAATTCGCATAGTCAAAGCAATGGTATTCCTGGTGGTTATGTGTGGTTGTGAGAGCTGGACAATGAGATAAGCCGAGCACAGAAGAATAGATGCCTTTGAAATGTGGTGTTGGAGGAGAGTTTTGAGAGTACCCTGGACAGCAAGGAGAACAAATAGGTCAATCTTAGAAGAAATCAACACTGACTGCTCCCTAGAAGTTCAAATAGTAAAGATGAAGCTAAAGTACTTTGGACATAAAATAAGAAGAGAGGATTTAATTGAGAAAGCCTTGATGCTGGGAAACGTGGAGGGCAAAAGAAGGGAGTGGCCAAAAATGAGATGGCTAGATGGTATTGTAGATGCAATAGTGACAGAACTGGGTGGGTTAAGGAAGATGGTGAAGGACAGAGATGCCTGGTGGTCAATGGTCCATGGGGTTGCAAAGGGTCAGAATCAACTGTGCGACTGAACAACAAAAGGTTTAACAAACTCGATACTTTACATTCACCAATGTGTGTTGTCTTTGAGACATGGTTACTGTTCATTGTTTTTGCCCATAATTTATTCTATCTGGTTTATCATTAATGTTTAATTTTGTATTGTTGGTGGTAAAAATCTTTTAATTTGTTGTACACCACCCAGAGTAGGAGAATATCCCAGATGGGCGGGATATAAATGTAATAAATAAATAAAATAAATAATGCAGGTATGGAAATGTGAAAAATAAAGAGGAGACCTGCTTCTCCCCCTGCAGGATTTCCGACTGCATGGAGCTTGAACCTCGGGTTCTCGCTCCCCCGCTCCCCCGCTCCCCCGCTCCCTCTTCTTACCCTTCAGGTGGTCGCTCCTGCTTCTGCTTCTCACCCTGACTCGACACCCCCTACTTATTCCTCCCTCACCCTGGCTTCCCTGGGGCTTTCTGGGGAAGAGCAGGGCTGGCACAATCTCACTGCCTCCCTGCTCTCCCTCTTTGCAGCACTTGAGGCTGTGCCCATGCCTCCACCACTCGTTCTCAACCTCATGGACGGGGCCACCCTGGTGGTGCCTCTGGGGGTGAGCTCGTCTACCCCACTCTTCTGAGGTTGGTAAAACGAGCCGCCAGCATGTCAGGGGGCACCATGCTATTTACTTTTGAACTGCCTAGACAGGGAACTTAGTGCTATGGGGCAGTACGGATGTATGATTGTTCCCACTGGCCTCCTGCCCATGCTCGTCCTGTCCTCCATGTAGGGTGGTCTGCTCTGGGCCTGCTGCCAATATGCCCCCCCGACCTTTCTTTGTCTCTTCTTCTCCTCCTGTGCCCTACTCATTGGGCTTCCATGAGTATTCAGTTCAAGTTAATACACTTGCTCTGTCCAGTATACCTTACTGTCCTCTTCCTGACCACTCTGGTTGGCCCTGGCCTTGCATGGCCTGCATGGGCATCCGCCCCCTCCTGGCTTTTTGCCAGGCTACAGGGGTCCCCTTGGCCTGGGCTCTTCCTGACTGCCCCCATGCTACTCCCCTCCCCCCTGCCTGGCCTCACTGTGGTCTGGCAGGGCAGGATCTGAGCAATTTTACCCTTTTTGCCCTCCCCCTGGTGACACTGCTCCCTCCGGATGACCATCCTAGCCTGCCAGGGATACAGTTTTGCCAGAGGAGTGTGTTTACTTTTTGGCTTTCCTCATGATTAATTATTCAATCTGTGGTCTACTGGTTATACCGTTGCACTTTGACCAAAAGGTCGTGAGTTCTATCCTGACCAGGGGTCAGGGTTGCCTCAGCCTTCTATCCTTTTGAAGTCTATAGAGTGAGTACCCAGCATGTTGGGGGCAAAAAAGCTAATTAACCTGTGAACCGCCCAGTGTGCATTAAGTGCTGTGGGGCAGTATTTAAGTATAATTGTTCACCCCACACACAGAAAACATGGCATCTCATTTTCTTATTCAGGCAGGTGCCCCCGTGCTATCCTGTTCCGCCCCACGTTGCCCACTGCCAAGTCTCACTCCCCAGTGCCATCTGCTGTTGCTTACACCGGCATCCCTGCCTCCCTTTGCCTGCTCCTTCTGCAGTTGACTGCCTTGTCTTGTATTGTTAATAACCTTTTTCTTCTCTTTCGATTATTCCTTCACAGGTTCTCTCCTCCGTGCACCCTGGTATCTTATGTTCCAGCCCTGTGATGTTGTCCTTCTCCCTTCCTCCTAGGGGGGTTGGGTTTCTCCTCTTTTCTTCCTACACTGGGGTTCCCCCCCAGTCTGATAGGTCAGGCTGGGGTGGATTGGGCTCGTTTCTCTCTCCCATGTGGTGGTCAGTGCGGGTGTGTTCCATTCAAAATCATTCATTCCCATCAGGAATGGGCTGGGGTTGTTGCAGGAGCTGGAATGGTATCATCTAGGGGTGTGCCCCAAGGCTCCTGTAGCAATCTTCCACCAGTGCTGGCTTATTGGTAAGCCTTTCCCATCTACACCACTCTGCATGGCTTATTATTGGACTCCGGTGAGCTTGGCCCATAGTTCTTTCTCTCGAGGTTATTGGTTACCTGAATTCTCTACATCTCACCCGCACTACTGGCCCCAGTGCATTGTATGGCTTTTGTCAATAAAGTGGCCAATTGTTTAACCAATTACAGCATACATCTCTTCACTGGGCGGGGGGTGCATATGCAAAGGAGAAGGGGTGGCAGAAGATGAGATGGTTAGACAATATTGTTAATGTGATGAGTGTGAATCTGGGTGGACTCCGGAGGATGGCAAATGACAGAAGAGCCTGGTGTGCTGTGGTCCATGGAGTCATGAAGTGTTGGACTTGATGTGCGACTGAACAACAACAACTGTTCTCCCCATGCCCCAGTGGTCTCCCTTTATCTCTGTGGTAATGTTGAGGTCCCCCAACCTTTTGTTCTTAGGAGGCTTCAACATCCATTGTGGGTTCAAATTTGTCAGGGCTAGCTGTGGATTTAATGGAGTCCATGACTCCTTGAGCTTGTTTCAGTGTTCCATCAGACCTACACACACAACTGGTCACACTCCCGACCTAGAGGATGAGATGGTTAGACTACATTGTTGACATGGTGAGTGTGGACCTAGGCAGACTCCAGAGGATGGTGGATGACAGAGGAGTCCATGGTGTCATGAAGGGTCAGACTTGACTGTGTGACCAAACAACAATATCTATATTTTGTGTTCAAGGGTTTAGAGAATTAACTATGAGTAAGTATACCCTTCTGAGTCTTATCCAGAGCACATATTGTGATTAAAGACCTTCCTCAACTGAGAAGTGGCTGATTAAATGCAAGGGTTGTCTTGCTCATAATGTTTTAATGAGGAAGAAACTACAAAATGATCCCCATGCCTATGAATTCCACCTCAGATCATTTTTCTCTCTACGGGTCTTGCCATACTCCATGAAACAAAGTAATTTCCTTAAAGTTGTGTCTCACTTCTTCCTTTTAGTTGGGTAGGTACAATTGCCAGTTATTGCTTACATATTTCTCAGCATAGTACCATTTTCCTTCTAATATGCTATGAAAGAGTTCTTAGGCTGAGTAAATTATTGAAAGAACTGACCAATCTGGGCTACAAGGATCAACTGTTTATTTAATCCTCTGACTGTGCGGATGTGATTCAGAGTTGCATTAGTACAAATATTCGCAATGGGAAAATTCTGTGTGAAATAATATATCAGCTGAACTCAGACTTTTACTGCAGCTGCTGATGCTACTGGAGAAGTTGATTCACATCCACTATTGCTCAAAGTAGAGAGACAGAAACTTGTTTAATTCCCATCTTCAAGGAATTTTGAAAATGATCCAAGAGATAAAAGAGAGGGTATATTTTTATAATCTTGCTTTTGTGGTTAAAACCACGTCAGCTTACAAGTTAACTGGGCTGTCTGGAAAATGAGAGCAAGAGAGAATACAGTTCTTTATGCCAGGATTTTAGTATTGTTACAAACTGATAATGCTGTAGGCAAACTCTAGAGGCAACTTGATCACCATTTTTGAGAACCATTTTGTACTCTTTGGTGGATAAATATATGGCATTAAACTCTGCCCTTAAGCTTTACAACTCTGCATGTATGGTATAGATTTTAGTCATCATTAAATAACTTGAAAGACTTTTTTTAAAGTTGTTTCACTTCTGCAGAAAGTTATCCATCAGTTTTCCTTTTTATGAATTATGCTTGAAGTTTGTTTATGAAAATCTGCTGTCCTCATTCCCCAAGATGCATTTTAGAGATTATTTTGTAGCCTTTACAAATAAAAATAAAAATGGGGTGGCTTGGAGCATACAGCTGGGGAATGTAGAATACCCAAAAGTAGTTAAGTTCTTTTTCAAAAAAATCCGGAAAGGACGCGTGGCGGCAAAATGGCCGCCGTGCGCTTTGCTGGCCCCACCCCTGAGGCACAGGCACAGCAAAATGGAGTTGGGGGCATGGCCGGCTACCCTTTTATAAGGGGTGGTCGAGTCAACAGCCCTGCTCCTTAGAATTCGCCTGGGCCCCGGGCACGTTTACCATGCCCAGCTGATCGACTGTTGGGCCGTCGCCTGCCCGAGAATGGGCTCGCACCAGCACTTCCTTGTGGCACGACTGCTGCAGTCTTGGTCGCTGCTCGGGTCATCTTCCTTGGACTGCCCCAGAGTCCGGCTCGCGCCAAGCGGCTTGCGGGCGGTACGCCCGTCTTTGGTTGAGCTTTGCTCGCCCCTCAGGCACCGGCTCTCTGCCCAGGAAAGGGCCTCTGCTGTGCACCTTTGGGGTCACCCGAGCGCCAGCCCTCAGCCCGTGAATGGGCACGGGCCGTGCGCCTCACTTCTCCTCCGGAGCTCCGGTGCACATGGTGCCTAGAAAGAAGGCCGCACGTGGCAGTGGTGCCCCAGCGTGCTGCTCGTGTGCTGCAGCGCCTCCTAGGCCCTGTGCTGACTCAGCCACAGGGCTGCAGTCTGTTCCCCCCTAGGCGCAGGGCCAGCAGGTTGGCGATCACCATGCACCCTGCTGCGGGCCCATCGTCAGCAGGGGTACCCCGATTGGGGACCTCCCTGTCGCGCAGGTGCCTGCACTCGATCAGCAGGCACTTGGGGGCCCCAGAACCTGCCCCCACCTATGGCGGCTGCCGTCCCGGCACCCGCCTCATGGGAGGCCCATTTCGCAGCCCTCGAGAGGGCCGCTGGACTCCTGCCATGGGCGGGGGCTGCATGGCCCGCTGCCCGCCAGAGCACATCTCAGGGCTCCCCGCCACCCACCTCTGCTGACTCAAGGCTGGCGTGGCTTGAGGCAGCCCTGCTTCACCCGCCTACAGGTGGCCCACTTCCCAGCACCGCCGGCGTGCCCAGGTGGATGGCTGGGGCCAAAATGGGCCACAACGCTGCTGCTGTTCCGTTTGGGGTGAGCTCTAACGCGATTTAGAGCTCCGGCGCCCCTACTCAATCAGAACCCCTGGTGGGGGTGGCTGGTGGGGTAACATCTGGTGAGTATAACAGTCAAGTTAACTCAACATCTGCTCCCGCTGTGGTACCACCCTCCCAGTTTTCCTGGCCCTGGCCCACCCAACCGACACAGGCACCCGCTGTTCAGCATGGGCAGTCCCCGGTGGCCAGGGTTACTCTGATGGGGGGTTGGAAGACACCGTACCCGCCACTTCCCCTGGTCTTCCACCAGCTGGCCCATCCCTACCTTACCCTATTTGGCCTTATGGTCCGCCAGTCAACACTGGATACCACACTGTACCTACTTCTGCATTGCCGATGGCCGGGTTAGTACTGCCGTTGGGTGACCACCTACTACCTGCTACCAGGGACAAGATCTGGTGCAGGGAGTATGTGGACCTGTTCAGTTTATTGAACAGGGAACCCACCAAAGAGGAGAGGGAGAAAGAGGACGACAAGGACAAGGAGTTGTCCCATCGCCGCAAACCCCCACGCACCTGGGCCAACTGGTTGCCCGCCTATCTTATATATGTGGTGGTGTCTTTAAGGGCTCACCCTGATTTGGCTATTCCCCTCTTCCAATATCTTGATATTATCTATCAAGCCTATGTGGACTACCCTGGGCAATCGTGGCTGGCATACGATGAGGAGTTTCGTATGTGGGCCGCACTTCACCCAGAGATGCGTTGGGATGAGCCCAACCAACTTCTGTGGTTGTTTTACATGACCCCATCCCGCCCGGCCACGGGTGACCGGTACCATTGGCACCTTGGTTCTTGGCTTTTTCGCCCACCCCACACTGTTGCTGACGGGTGACTTACGTGGTTCTTCCTGGTGACAGACTTTTGGTGGATAGCACTGGTGAGGGGCAACTGCATTACCACTTAATAGGGCAAATCCAGTTGGTTGGCCATAGGGAGGACAAGGTTAGCCAAACTTGTATGGCCAGCCAACTTACTTAGATAGGATAACATCCAGATTGTGGCAACAACACACTTCCACAGAAGCAGGTTGTTGAAAGAAGTTCACACCTTGTTGCCACAGTAACAAGTTGTGTGAGGCATTTAATTAGGGTTCTAATTGGATTTGCCCCTTACCAGTGCTACTTCGGCCCGTTTGATCCTTAGCCATTGTAAAGGTAGGTTTACCTTGAATTTCAATAAAAGTGGCCCAATGTTTCAATCCAATATATGTGTCCGTGTCGTCATTGGGGTGTGGGTACAGCAAAGTGTTCTCCCAATAAATAGTTCAGTGGGTTGGAGTAGCTGGCTGCTGAGCTAGGGGTAGGAGTGAAATCCCTAATGTGCCTCTCTGGAGATTGGCTAGCTGAATGTTCTGTGCCCTGCCACCAAGGGTATGTAGACGAACAAGATGCACAGTCCCAGAGCACTGCCAGAAAGAAGGGCTGGTAAAACACTTCTGTGTGTTTTATACCTAGAAAACCCCATAAGGGTCATCATAAGTAAGAAATAACTCAATGCCACATGATAACATCATCACTAAAATGTGCATTTCTTAATCCAGAAATAATGATATTGGCAGCTCATAATTCTCACATGAAATACAAAGCAATCATCCAATCCCTCCAAATTCTGCTCTAGTCCACATATTGGTCCAAGCCAAAGAAATTGTACAGTCTTTTATTCTGCTCGAATGTGGCCAAGGCTCTTAGTGGGTGGTGGCTCATAGTCATTTGTGAGGGAAGGAAGGAGGAAGGCCCATAGACAGGTTATGACTGGGAAAATGAAGTGACTTTAAAGGTGTGAGGATAAGCTGTCCCAGTCTATGAACTGTCCTTGGAAATACTCTCTCCTTTTTTCCAGCCCACTTCTGGCTGAGCTATCAGCTAAGCAGGCGGTGGGAAACAGATAAGTAGATTTTAGGAGAGTTGAGAAGAGTAAAACCCATCACAATTTGGCTAGGAAGTAAACTGAGAAAGTGAAGGAACCATTTTGGTTTTCTCTTCATGAGACTCAGTGCTTTTTTGAAATTGAATATTTCTTCTTCCTATGGACCTGGTTTGTGGTATTGTTTCCACCATGCATATGACAGTCTCTTGTCTTGCTTACTGTTGTGTTCTGTACTGTACCTTTTACAATGTATCCATTCACGTGTATCCAATGTAACCATGCTTGTGTAACAATATAACCAACAGCTGCTTAACTGTAGCCCTTACAATAGGACGCGAGCTAATGACCACCTGGTGGCAATAGCGAGCGTTCAAGCTCTCTTGGCCCAGACTCACCAGCAAATAACAGCGCGGGAAGATTCCCGCCATCACCTACACCTGGACAAGAAGGGCGTGACCGTCCATGACGTCACGCGGACAGTAACCAATAGACTGTCGAGGAGCCACATTCAAAATGTATAGCCACCGTATATATTGAGCTACCCATCCGCCATTACCTCATGTTCCCCCGGATCATCATGCAATAAACCTGTGTTAAGCCAACCTTTCGGCTGTTTCATTGTCTCTGGTCCCATATACTAAATTGACGACGAAGGTGGGATGGCTGCCCATGGGACCAAGACATGCGCCGGTTTCGAAATCAGGAGACCGGCAGACTGGGACATCTTCGAGATGGACTTCCAGGGAGCCCTGGTGGAATCCGAAGTCACGGATGAGGCAAAGAAAAGGGCCATCTTCACCAGGATGCTGGGGCCAGACACCAAGAGGGTCTTGGTGGACCTGATCGCACCGAGGAGGGCGAGTGAATTCAAGGTGAAAGAACTCATGCACATGCTGCGTGAGTACTTCCGGCCCTCGACGGCGATGTTCCCCGCTCGGAGTGCGTTTTGGAGGCGAGTCCAAGCGCCCGGGGAGACGGTCGCCGACTTCGCAGCGGCCCTGCGACTGGCGGCTGGCCCATGCAAATGGGAGAACGCAGAAATCATACTAAGAGACTGCGTGCTGTGCGGCCTGAGCGATGCCGAAACTCAGCGCACATTGATGAACCGTGAGCCACCCCCCACATTGCAGGAGGTCCTGAAGGAGGCAGAAGCCGCGGAAGCTACGAAGGCCGGGGTCCAGGAGCTCCAGGACTGGCGGCCAAAGACGGGCAAGGCAGAAACTTCGGTGCACGTTTCGGTGCACGCGGCCCGGCGAGTTTTGAAGTCATCCGCGGAGAGCAGCGACGACGAGGACGTCCGGAAGGTCCGGAAAGAAGGCCGGCGTTGCGATGGCTGCGGAGTGAACCACGACCGCGCCAAATGTCCCTTCAGGAAGGCCGAGTGTCACAATTGCGGCCGCGGCGGGCACATCGCCAAGGTCTGCAGGAAACGGCGCCGGAGGAGCTCGAGAGACCGCGTGACGAGGCCCAAGGACGGCACCCAGGCCACGAGGAAGCGAGACGCCGTGGGCCGCATCGCCGACGACAGCGAGGACGAAGCACCGGTGTTCAGCGTGTCCGCGGGACACCCCCGTTACTTTGTTGAGGTACTAGTACAAGGGGCCCCCATTAGGATGGAAATTGACTCGGGGTCCTCATATTCCATCATTCCCCAGAAGGAGTTTCTGAGAATTGCCCCCCACGTGCGGCCCAAACTCAAAGCTTTGAGGTCCACACTTCGGGACGTGCAAGGGAATTGCATTCCGGTGTTGGGGGTTGGGAATTTTCAGGTCCAATTTAAGAAACACGCCGCGACGCTCCCCCTAGTTGTTCTCAAAGGGGGGAATTGCAGCCTCCTCGGGACTCAATGGTTCCAGCCCCTGGGTTTGTTCATTGGGGGGGTGCACGCCGTTGCCGTTGGGACTGACCCGATTCAGGAGGTGTGCGACGCGCACCCCGAAGTCTTCAAAAAGGGACTTGGGAAATTTAAGGGACCCCCAGTAGCCTTCGACCTAGACCCTGACGTCCACCCAATAAGACTCAAACCGCGCCGGGTGCCATTCGCGCTCAAGGACAAAATAGAGGCGGAACTGGACAAATTGGTGGGCCAGGGGATTCTTGTTCCTGTTGATTCTGCGGAGTGGGAGACTCCAATTGTAACAGCACTGAAGGCCAACGGGGAGGTGCGCATATGCGCTGATTACAAGTGCACCATCAACAAGGCCATTCGCCCTAATGCGTATCCGGTGCCGGTAGTCAGCCATTTGCTGGCCAGGTTACATGGGGGAAAGTGTTTCGCTAAGCTCGACTTAGCACAAGCCTACCAGCAGCTCTCGGTGACCCCAGCTGCCGCGGCTGCACAAACTATAGTCACCCATAAGGGGGCGTTCCAGGTGACGCGCCTTCAATTCGGCGTAAACTTGGCGCCTGGAATTTTCCAGTCACTCGTGGAACGCCTCCTGAAGGGGCTCGAGGGGGTGTTGCCTTATTTTGATGACGTATTGATAACGGGGGGGAGTCAGGCCGAATTGGCAAAGAGGTTGGGCAAGGTCCTGGCGATATTCGAAAAGGCGGGGTTGAGACTGCAAAAAGACAAATGCGTCTTCTTCGCGACCGAGGTCGAATTCCTAGGGTTCCGTGTCACGCCGGAGGGAATAAGGCCGTCCAAGTCGAAGGTAGCCGCCATCAAGCAAGCCCCTCGCCCCACCTCCAAGCCCGAGTTGCAGTCGTTCCTAGGGCTGCTGAACTTTTACCACTCCTTCCTTCCCCGGAAAGCAGCCGTGGCCGAACCGTTGCACAGATTGCTTAAAAAGGACGAGGCATGGAAGTGGGGCGACGAGCAAGAGAGGGCATTTAGTGAGCTTAAGCGGCTTCTGGCGTCTGATGCCATCCTAACCCATTTCAACCCCAAGCGCCCAGTGATCCTGATCTGTGATGCATCCCCGGTGGGGGTGGGGGCGGTGTTGTGCCACGTGCTGGAAGACGGGAGGGAGGCCCCGATAGCGTTCTACTCCAGGTCCCTGTCCCAAGCGGAGAGAAACTACGCCCAGACAGACAGGGAAGCATTAGCGATAATTGCGGGAACAAAAAAGTTCCACGACTTCCTGTATGGCCGCCCATTCACAATCGTGACCGACCACAAGCCCCTGCTAGGCATTTTTACCGCAGATAAGCCCACGCCACAGATCCTGTCCCCAAGGATGCTTAGGTGGGCCATTTTTCTTAACGCGTATCAGCACGCGTTGGTGTACAGGCCCGGGAGGGAGATCAGCCATGCGGACGCTCGATCGAGGTCCCCCCTTCCCCAGGGTAACAGCCACGTGGGCGGGGAGGAGCCAGACCACCAGGTGCTGATGATAGAGGTCCTCGACTCGCCCCCAATACTGCCTGCCGACATCGCCAAGGTGACCGGCAAGGACAACATTTTAGCAAAGGTTAGCTCCTGGGTACAGAAAGGGTGGCCAGCGTCCTCCCCGGCAGCAGAGTTCGACACATTTTTTCGAAAGAAGTTAGAGTTGTCACTTGAGAGGGGGTGCCTTCTGTGGGGCCAGCGAGTAGTGATCCCGACGTCCTTGCGACCGCGGGTACTCAAACTCCTGCACGTCAGTCACCCTGGAATTGTGCGCTCCAAAGCCCTGGCACGGAGCTATTTCTGGTGGCCCCAGCTAGACGCCGACATCGAGCACATGGTCGGCACTTGTGAGCCTTGCCAAAGCTCTAGACCAGAAGAAGCATGCCTGCCGCACAGGGAGTGGGACGCGGCGAAGGGGCCGTGGTCCCGGGTTCATGTAGACTTTGCTGGCCCATTCCGTGGGACGCTGTTTCTCCTTGTGGTGGATGCCTTCTCCAAGTGGTTGGAGGTCATCCCGGTTACAAGCACGTCCACTGCCACGACCATAAAGCACTTGCGGAGGGTTTTTTCCACGTTCGGTTTACCCGACACCCTCGTAAGCGACAACGCAAGTTGTTTCACTCCTCTGAGTTCAGGGCATTCACAGAAATCAACGCCATTCGGCATATCACCTCCGCTCCTTTTCACCCTGCCACAAACGGCCAAGTAGAGCGCCTTGTGCGCACCACCAAGGATGCGCTGCGGCGCATGGGGCCCGGGGACCTAAACCATCAAGTGTGCCAGTTTCTGCTAGGTTACAGAGTGACTCCCCTAGCGTCAGGATACTCCCCCGCAGAGCTGCTGATGCGCAGGAAGCTGACCACCATACTAACTAGGCTAGACCCCACAAGAGTAGAGGACAAGGGGAAGAACATTGGGATAGAGGACACAAAGAGTTTCGACGTGGGTGCCCCCGTGTATTGCAGGAATTATGCCAGCGCGGGTCCGGCCTGGGTACCGGGCGTCATCCTAGAGCGGACCGGCCCCGTCTCGTACCGCGTCGAGACCGGTACAGGTCTACTCTGGAGGCGGCACGCAGACCAGCTCCGGCGCAGGATCCCCGGCGAGCAGGGCACGGACCGCGGGAAACAAGATTCAGCATTAGGGTTCTCCCCCACCCGTTCAGCCCAAGGTGGAGGAAAGGGGGGCCATGGATCCCCACCAAGGGGGGAGGAAAGGGAATCTGTCCTCGTAGACATCCTGCGGGATCGGTCAGCAGAGAGAAGGGAAGCCGATCTCATAGATATCCCGCGGGACCTCCCCACTAATACGGATACCCCAGCAGATTTAGATTTTGATTTTCAGAACCGGGGAAGTTTTGCGGAGTGGTCCCCCACCCGTCCAAGCGAGAAGAGGGGTTTTTCGTTAGCCCCAAGTGTCCCCGGTCTGCCCACAATGGAGTTTTTCCCTTCCCCCAAAACCGCCAAACCACGGCAAGCCGCTAACAAGTCTCCCTCTCCCGTTTCAGGACAAGGGACCAGGGAACGAGGAAGCAGTAGCGCCCCTGGGGCAGGTCAGCCCACATCGCGGCCCAAACGCGTTTGCAATAAGCCATCTTGGCTGAGGGACTTCGTCCCATCCTAGGGGGGAGGGATGTTGTGTTCTGTACTGTACCTTTTACAATGTATCCATTCACGTGTATCCAATGTAACCATGCTTGTGTAACAATATAACCAACAGCTGCTTAACTGTAGCCCTTACAATAGGACGCGAGCTAATGACCACCTGGTGGCAATAGCGAGCGTTCAAGCTCTCTTGGCCCAGACTCACCAGCAAATAACAGCGCGGGAAGATTCCCGCCATCACCTACACCTGGACAAGAAGGGCGTGACCGTCCATGACGTCACGCGGACAGTAACCAATAGACTGTCGAGGAGCCACATTCAAAATGTATAGCCACCGTATATATTGAGCTACCCATCCGCCATTACCTCATGTTCCCCCGGATCATCATGCAATAAACCTGTGTTAAGACAACCTTTCGGCTGTTTCATTGTCTCTGGTCCCATATACTAAACTTACTATAGAAGCCTTTTCTGAGATTTTTTTTGTCGTGAATAAAAACCAAATTTATTCTTTAAATCAGTTTGGGGTGGAGCTTATATGTTTCCCATTTGAAGTTTATAGCAAGCAAGAGTCTGCTGGCTGGAAACTTTCAATTATCATTCAAACAAGCAAATAAATATTATATATCTACAAAAGAAAGGATCCAGCAAAGGAGTGGAGTTCTTAGGGTTTTATTTTAACAGATCTCTTAAAGGTTTCCCTAAGAGAACTAGTTTTCTTAGAACCATGATGACGAACATTGGCACTCCAGATGTTCTTGGACTTGAATTCCTGTACGGGCGCATTTTACTTCCACTTCTGGGAGCAACGATGGCAGTGCAGGCCAGACTCCCTCCATCGGGGAGAACGGAGTATGGGGAAATCCCTGCTGGTGACCAGGGTGTGTTTTTTATTTCACTTTTGCTGTGGAATGCTGATGACTAAAAGTTTGCTAATAAAAGCTGGAACTATTTGAAGACGCCGACTCTTTGCTGGCTGTGTGTTTAGCTGGGCTGAGATTTTTGATATTCCTGAAATGTCTGAAAGGCTAAGGTGAGGGGACAATTTATGCTTATTCTCCCACTTAGAGTCTACATGGTGGCAGCGCTAAAGAAATAACGACTTTTCAACACGTAAGGGTGATTTTTGGTAGGTCAAGGAAGGAAGGAAGTTGACTGCTCAGTGTGCAGAAGAAAGGATTTATTTTATTTGTGGAAGTCTTCTTAAGGGAAAGGCAAGTTGCTACCTAAGGGAGCAAACCATGAGCAACAGTGACTGCAGGTGTATGAAGTTAGGACACCAGTGGCAAATACCAGGATCTTTGGACCTGAGCTTGTTAGGAGAAAGCACCCCGGTGGTGTGTGGGCATAGACGAAATTAGAATTTGTTGTCCGATTCTGCCATCCTACTTGTTGAGGACATTAGAAAAAAGGCTGGTTGGCCGAGTGGACTTACGGATGATTCAGAAATAAAAGATAAAAGAGTGGAGGCAGCTGCCGACCCAGTTGATTTATCATCAAGTCTGGACCTTAGAGAGGCAGTGCTACAGCTGGTGAGAGTACAGAGTTTTTCAGAACTCAGGTAACATATAAAGGGCCTCCAGAAAATTTATGGCAGGTGGATTTATGGCTTACCAATACAACAACCAAACCAAGAACTATGGCCTTTTCTGGTGCGCTTTGAAGCTGTATGCCGAGATTACAAAATACCTGCTTGATTGTGGCCAAGGCTCTTAGTGGGCCAAACAACGGAATCCTGTTCCACCTTTTTGGCATCCCTTGATCAAGCACTACCTTGGGAGGAAATTAAGGCATGGCTTCGGGTACAGTATTCTTTGACTGCTGACACAGTGCAGGCCCGTTTCTGCACTGCCAGAAGAGAATGAGTGGGAGACTTGACATAAACATTGAACTTATGGTTGGAGGAAGCAGATAAGGGGACTTTCCAGCAATTTAGACAGCTGTGTTTAAGAGAACAATTTTTAGCAGAGCCCCCTGTGCATATTAGGTGTATTTTAATGCAAAAGAGGGACATGTCAGTATTAGAATTAGCAAGAATGGTGGACCGACTGCAAATTGCTGAACAGGTTCAACTTGGGGGAGGAGAGGGTTGCCCTTGTCAAAGGGATATTCCGAAGCAACAGACTGAGGAACTACCAGAGGGCCAAAGGAATGCTCCTAGAGAGATACTGAGAGAGTCTCGTTCCCCACCCCCTAAAGGTTCAGGGACCAGATCAGTGGCAATGCCGGTGAGAGCAGGGTTGAAATGTTTTTTATTGCCAACAGGAGGACCACATTCAATGTACGTGCCCGAGGTTGAAGAGCCAGCCAATTTCTGCTCTGTCCAATCAAATGAAGTGGGTGTAGTCAGGGCCAGAAGGAGCAGAAGGGGGGGGGGGGTGGAAAAGCCACCAGAGGCTTACCAGCTGGCCTCCTCTGCTTTATATAGGGGGGCTGTTCAATCTAACCAGCCGGAGGAGGGTGCCGGGGAGGATAAATCCATGGAAGAGGGATGGTATAGGATGTTTGGGTTACGATATGAGGAAGTGGGGAAAGGGGGTCCCTCTATATCAGGGACAAGGGATGATGAAATGGAGGGGGCTTTGCCTCCTTCAGTGTACCCCAATGCTTATTATCCCCAGAAAGAAGTGACCTGGTCCCTGGCTCAACCCATGAATTGTGTAGGAAAGAAAGATGAAGAGAAGAGGTTAATGCTTTCCCCAGAGGAAGCTGCTTGGTGTCAACAACACAGAGAGAAAGAGGGGATATTGGAAGATCCAACAAATGGAGAAACAATTATGGTGGCTGCATGGGAAGATACAGGGGCAGATTTATCATTCGTAAATAGAAAATATATTTTCCCAGGGCAAGTGATAGATAACATCAGAGTAGGAATGGAAGCATATGGCCCTAATGGGGTTATTGGGGTGGAGTGTGAAGTTGCTCAGGTTCTGGTAGAATGGGGCCCCTTTAAAGGGCCTTTAGTGTGTTTAATTCATTCGGGGTCCCATCAACCTGATTTTATTTTAGGGATGGATCTTAGGTATAGGAGGGAGAAGGCTGCTAGGGCTTTGAAGATGGAGGGATATGAGGAATTTGAGGAGTATTTGATCACTCAGTCATCTGTTGAAGCTGGATTGATTTCTCCTCCCTTGGCTGCAGATACTGCCAGGGTAAGTGTGGATTGCCCACTCACACAATTGGCCTAAACTGTTCCTGCAGGGTTTGCTCGACAGAGAAAACTACCTCGAGGACCACCCTGACTCTAAGGGAACAAAAATCGGGTTCGGGCTATAAATTGATAGCGTTATTAATTCACTCATAAACCATGGCTGAATGACCTGGACAGAAGCAGGCAAACTCTCACAAGCTGGCAAAACCTAATAAGCACACACAATAGCATGACTCATGCCCACAGGTTGTGGGTAAGGTAAAACTGTAGTAAACATGATGACCTTAAGTTAGACACGGAAGATCCCCAGATAATGGGAGAACAATAGTCTTCACCAGTCCCAGTTGTCAGGGGCAACCAAACTTCCTGATGACATACAAGCATCAGCTTTTCAGGGCAGCCTCTGTGAATGTGGCTGGTCAGTAAATTTCCACAGGGAAAAAGCCCTCTGAATGATGTCATGGAGAACCCACATGTACAAACTCTAGAGTAATAAATATCACAATTGAGACCTCAGTCGGGGCTGGACTTTTCACCATCTTCTGCCTCATGTGCCTTCCTTGAGTCCAGCCACTCTGACCTCAGTGGGCCATTTCCGTGATCCAGCGGGCCATATCTGGCCCGCTCCAACATCTGGTGACCCCAACGTGATTCTACTCAAGAGTAATGTTGCGGGTCTACTCACGAGTAGCACTACAGGTCTACTCGTGAGTAATACTATGGGTCTACTCATGAGTAACACCAACATGATATCTCTCAGCGGCTGACGTGATTTTACTCGAGAGTCACGGCAGCTTCTCTGAGGCGTTGGAGAAGTCCTGATTGGAACACTTCCCAGTCAGAACTCAGCAAGGCAAGGTTGGCATGGTGACAGCCACCACCATCCTGAGGCAAAAACTCACAGCTCTATGGCATCTCGTTCATTGGAAATCGGAGAGAAAGAAAATCAGATGCGCGTTCCACAGCAGGGTGAGCTGTGAGCCCTGACCATTGGCAGAGGTGGTTGCCAGCCCGCGATTCCTGCTCAGACCCGAGGGATCTTGCACCATAAACTCACTCGCCCTACTTCTGACAACCTTACCCCACAAACTTCAAGGGACCTCCAGTCATGTAAGTATGGGCTCTTGCTTGGAGGGGCAATAATTGTCCACAAAGCGAAGAGCACTTGGGGAGGAGCTCAAGCACCTGGCCATGGTAAATCGCATTCACATTCATAGCAGAAGCTTAGCGGACCTTATGGTGTACATTAGTGAGCATTGTCTGTTCCACCCAGAGACAGGCTCCTTAGATCCTGGAATTTAGGATAGAGTAGGGAGCTGCCTAAAACAAGAGCCTAGAGCACCCTCAAAGATCATAGGGACATGAGATAAGTGTAGACAAATAATAGCAGCAGTCAGTCCAGTCCACACAGAGACCAGAAATCCACCAGTTAATGCCCCAGCATGTCTCTGTCCGATCCGTCAACACCAGCATGGGGGTGGGGAGAATTTAGGGAGCACAGACCCTTTAAGGGCAATCAGAAGTTCTTCCCAACAGAGGAGTGAGAAAGATCAATGCAAGGGGAAATTGCCAGCAGTACAATTAGCTAAGATCCAGCTGCTGTGTCCAGCCTGCCTAGGGGTACATGCGTTTTTGGGCAGACAGACCATTGTCTACATGCCTGCCCTGTGCATGCTGTTCACAGAAACCTGCACAGCCACTAGCCATGCAGGGCTCCAGAGCAACTCCATTAGCAAATGCAGGAACAGAGCAGTGCCACAACCCAAAGGCACTTGCTTTCAGTGTGGAAAGATGGGACACATTAGAAGAGAGTGCCAATCCAGACCAGGCAGCTCTTCAAAAACCGTCCGAATAAGCCTAATACCAAATGCCCACACCGGTGGGCTAGACAGCACCCAGATCCAGGAATCTGGCCCATGGGCATGCATCTGGCCCAGGTTCAAAAGGAGGCAGTCACCGCCCTGGCTACGCCAGAAAAACCACTCCAGCAACACTTACCCCAAGCATCTCTAGGGACTTGTCCAAAAAAGAAGCCCAAAAAATTTAGAAGGTAACTGAATTGGAAAGGAAACTCACTCCTAAGCAGAAGTGCCCAGATGGCTGTAAAAGCCACCTGCATATAGCCTAAATATCTAGCAGCAAGTAACCATCTCCTCGTGAGTAAGGGTGAAACATTGCAGACCTGGGGAGAGAAGAAAGACACCTCAGGGAGGGATGTTTTATCTAAGGCATGAATGAGTTATGGTGCACTGGAATGAATGCTGAATGTTCTACATGTGTGTGTGTGTCTGCATGGTAATGTTACAATGAGATACCAGGTATCGTGTGCTAAACAGTCTAAACTTGTTCATGGGTAGGACAAAATCAAAGTATGAGAAAGTATGGTGAGCAAGGCATCTCCGCCTTGCCACCTGCTTAGCAGCTTAAGGCACCAAGGGCGATGGAAGCAGGAGGGGGGGGAATCCTAGCCCAAAAACAGGCCAAAAGTGACCCTTTTCCTTTCACCCAAAACCTGCCCTTGGGTGTATTTGGGAGGCTTTTGTCTTTGTCAAAGCATTGAGCCATACTGTTGTTTCATCGTCAGTGCTGCTGGTAGATGGACAGATAACTGAGTTAATGAATGATCCTCATGAAAAATTGGCATTATAAGACGCCTGCGTTGGAAGGAGGCATTTCCCCCAGAATTGCGAACTAGGGAAAATCGCCTCTGAAGTTTTCTAACCAACCAGAGTGCTCAAACAAAATAAAGAGCAATCTTTAGAAATCATCTTCATAAACTGTGGGCCCCCTATGTCTTTCAAGCCCTTATGTTTTTAAATGTTTTTTAAATGTCTTTGAAGTGCCTTTGAATCACATGTCTCATCAGGAATGTAAGAATTGTCTAGCATTGTCTTAATGTGTTACTATCCATCCTATAGCCAAGGAGTTCTCAACCTTTTAGAGTCAGGGGCCAGGTTACGCTGCCTCCAACAGCTTTGGAGGTCCGGATGGCCATCTTGCCCTTCCTCCACCATGTGGCACCTCTTGGTGTGGTGGAGGTGGTGGTGGGCCACATGAAACAATGCTGTGGGCCACATTTGGGCCACAGGTTGAGAATCCTTGTTCTAGCTCTTCTTTTTTCTCTCTTAAATTTGCTTTAGATCCTTCTCTCATTGGTTATTTAGAAAATGCTCAAAGTTGTTGCTCCAATTTTTATGTTTAATGTCTTACCCCTTTACAGGGATGACTTATTGCATCTTTTCACAGCTTCCTGAGTTGATTAAACCTTCCATTGGTAGGATTTCTTCCGCAGGAGGGGAACCCCTGCAAGCTGTTTTAATTAACTGATAAAGAGGTTGTTACCTTTTCATGATCTGATAAAGAGTTAACCCTTAACTTTTTTCCTCTGAATTCTTTCCTTGTCATGTTTAATTTGTTTCTTCATTTTAAAGTTCTACCTTGTGCATTAAGATTGTTTTTTAGATCGTATTGTCTTTTTAAGTCTTAGTCTGCTGTTTCCGGGATGACACATTGCCAGTTTAGGCAGTGACACATTTTGCAACCTCCAGAGCCGGGGGGAGATTAGTCATTGGGCTCCTGAGAATGTGCAGAGTGCCAAACCTTAGCTGGCCAGCCAGGGCTGCCTAGGATCCATTTTAAGAATGCAGCCAAGCCAGTAGTAAGCATTAACTGGGCCAGGCCACATTCTTGATCAGACACTGGCTTTCCCGGCCACCCTTTCTTTCTTTCTTTTGCAGCTAGTCTAGGCATATGTGAAAAGGATCAGTCAAAATAGTCAGGCCATTCGATGAAGAGCAAAATGCAACAGTTATGCAGCTTCAGTTGCACAGGGAAGCGCGGCATTCAGCCCACATTGGCCATCAGGACTTGCCTGGTCACATCCCATGGGCAACAGCAGGGCTGATCTAGCCACTCAAAGAGACGCACCAGAAATGACCCCCACTCGAAAGTCATGTCTAGAATGCCCAAGGCAGCCTAATCTGCCAGTGTTGCTAGCACAGGGAAATGCGTGCACGCATGCCATGGGCAGGACAGTGAAGGTGGGCCTTCATGAGAAATTTACCCGAGAAAAGCCTAGCACACTGTGTGCCAAGGTCTGCCATGGGACCTCAGACTGGTCTGTGACACGCATAATTTTCACCACACAAGAACAGGCAGAAAGCCTTGCTTTAAAGAATTCACTAAAGCAATTGTACACAATCACAGGTTCCCAATCGGATTATACTTACTGAGCCTCTCAACACTTACAGGTTTTGAGGTGTCTCTCATTCTTGCTTCTGGCAGGAATCAGGAACTTCTGCATGCTTTTACCTTTAGAATATGCTTCATTTTTGAGGTTTTCTACACCACAGTGTTGTACATTCAGAATGTTGTTTTTTTAAAGCTTATCTGTTCTTCTACGCTAATTGCTAATTTTTGAACATTCACAGCTTTCCCTCAAAGACGTGGATTTCAAACAGAAAATTTCTTCTCTCAGGGTCTAACATTTTTCTTTGCAGGCAGGCCCTCTTGGCAGGAAATGCTGCATCTGAATGACTTGAGGTCATTCCAGCCAGTGTGACATTCTAATCTACTTTGTCTTTTCTTTTAATACAGGAAGGGGGGGAATCCCCCAACACACACACTGCTGTCCTATAAATTGTGATCCTTAAATTGCAAAACTAACTCTCTCAGATTTTTGCTTCCAAAAAGCTGCTTTGTAGAAAGTCTTCTCCCCTATGCAGGGTTGATTCCCGGAAGCCAGAACCATGCCCAGACGCCAAGCACAGATATTGCCAGTGATGACATCAGCCATTACCAGCGATGACATCAGCCATTGCCAGTGATGACATCAGCCATTGCCGGCGATGACATCAGCTGTCCATTTGTTCCCATCCATAAGATGATTTTGGCATGTCTTTGGGGGGAGGATTTGGGGACCACATGGACACTGCGTACACACACACACAAGGACACTCGATGACCTCGAAGGACTCTCTGTTAAATACACAATATTGCTTTGCTTATGCCAGTTCAGACTGCCACACAATAGACTTTTCAAGCTATCAATGGACATTTTGAGTTATATATGCACCAGAGAACTATGGGGACAATTCTTGGCCTTGCCACATATAACCCCATTTGCCTTGTTTGGACACAGGACACATATCTTGGACTTGCAACCAGTCAGTACCCACCAGCCAAGCAGCTGAATGTTTATGTTTCATTGCTATTATTATTATTTGTATTGGCATATCATTGATTTTCATGAAGTGGTACCATGTTCAGAGTTGGGATCTTCAGGGGATATATGAGTTCTGTACACACATGGTTGTATATCACCCTCACATTTCCTTTCACAATATTACCCCCTTGCTAGGAAGCATATCTTGGTCATGGGGGAGGAAGAAAATCCAAATAGGGCCACAAGGTTGAGCATCCGGCAGCCTGAGAAATTCCTGGCTATTGCCATTCATCACTTACCTTTTGACAGTGTCAATCGCACCTCTCTAGTATGAGAGAGCATTTGCATAACTCAGACACACAGTTAAGCTAAAATCATGGTCCAGAGTCGCCCTGGGGTGGGTGCAGTGGGTTATGCTTTATTGCCTTGCACAAATGCAAGCGTGGCACCAAAACGGCCACCGTGCTCTTTGCGGGGGCCCCGACCCGGAGGCAGACATCCAGGCTAGTTAGGGGGCGTGGCCACCCCTCTATAAAAGGGGTGGCCATGAGGCAGCCTGGCTGCCATTTTGCGAAGCGACGAAGCGGAAAAGTTCGCTCCGACGCTTCCTTCCTTGCCTTCACCTTGCCTTCGCCGCTTTTTAAGAGGCTCGCTTTGCTTTCGATCGGAGGTTTTCTCTTCCTCCAAACAGCACCTGCTTCCCAAGCGCAAGGCTCAGGCGGCCCCTTGGTCGCATCAAAGGGGGGGCTCGACCCACCCTCCACTTCGTCGGGGGTGCCACCGGGCCGGAGGGCTCGGACGGCACCCCCGCGGGGGGGGATTCATACCCACTGCCACCAATGAGCCCAGTCTGAGGACTCGGGCGGGGGGGGGCGGCACGGCCTGCTCCACTGGGGTTCTTACCCCTGCTGCTTCTTTGCCCGGCTTGGGGCATAGCGGCCCACCCGGGCACGGTGCGGGTTTCCACCCCACCGTCCTTCCGGCCCCTCATGGGCCAGATTACTGGGCATTGCCCTTTTCTGGCCAGGGTTTACCACATGGGTTTATCCCTCAGTAATTGCCCTGTGGGCCATCTGGCCCATCCGGCCCACCTTATCCTGGTGGGTCAGAGACTGTGGATGCCCTCTTTGCCCGCATTTTGGTGCTGGAGGCTTCAATGGGCATTGCTCCAGCACCTTCGGATGGTGGGCTTGCCAACTCTCCGGTCCCGGCCCACACGCCAGCCACGGCTGCACAGCGGGCTGCCATCATGGTTGAGCTGCTAGAGGCCATCAGGCCAGCCCAAGCTGGCGCCTCGCAGCTCTCCACTAGGCCGGCACAACAAGGCTTTCCATCAGCTCCTACTTGGCAGGGGCGAATCGGGATGCAGAGCTCGATACCTGTCGCGAGCTCCGACACCCACCACGGGCCGGAACCCCCAGTGGGGGCGGCCCAGGGGGGTGCGCCGAGCGAGTATCCTGGTCAAGTCAGCACACCAGTGACACTAGCCAATACTGCTGGGGGGGGGGACAGTGGCCATGGCCACAAAGACCAATTACACCCTGGTTCTTACAGGGGTGACCATCCCTATGCTTTCCCTTAACTTCTCGGGGGTCCGATAGGGCCTATTATGTGTTCCCCCACTCCAATCCATGCCAACGGTGGCTCTGCCGACGGCCGGTTACTCCATACCCCTGGGTGACCATTTGTCCCGGGCTATTAGCAAGAGGATGTGGCGTGGGGAATATATTCACATTTTCCCCTCCTGCAACGTGAACCCACTGAGGAGGAGATGGAGGGGCAGGACGACAGGGACAAGGAGTTGCCCCGTCTCCGTAAGCTGCCTCGCAATGGGCCAATTGGTTACCGGCCTATTGGGTATCCATGGCAGGATATATAAGGGCCCATCCTGATTTGGCCATCCCAATGGTCCAGTACTTGGACAATATTTACCGGGCCATGGTTGATTTCCCTGGCCTGTCATGGTTAGCCTATGGCCAATACCTTAGGATGAGGGCGGCCCCTTCACCCTGAGATGCGAGCGACGAGCCCTGCTAACACTTGTGGCTAATATATATGACCCCTACATGCCCAGCGCCTATGCTCCGTACGGAGAGTCTACTTTTGGGCAACTACCTCTGTAGCTTTCTTTGGGGCTCTCAGATTAAGTGAGCTGCTACCACTTTCAACAGGGGACATGTTCTGCAGGGCACTGGAACTAGAAGATGTGTTGCTCGATCAGGCGTGGGCTCTGGGGAGGTTTCGCTCCACAAGGGCCGGTCAGCCGGAAAAAGGTAGTAGCCTGGTGCTGCCATATGTCCGATTGCTCCCCCACATGTGTTTGTGGCAGCTCATGGTCCACACCCTGGCCTGTCATTCTGCTACCAAGACGGGTCTCCCCTTACTGAATCACAATTGGTACCCATTCCTTCCGGATGGGCGCCGCATCAACTGCGGCTGCATTTGGGTACCCGGAGCCTGACATACGTTGCATGGGCAGGTGGGGATTTGCACATTTTTCTCTGTCTGTTCGTCCCCTCACTGCATGAGTGCCTTGTTCTGCCCTCTATTATCCCTCCTTATCTTACAGACCCTGTGTGTTTCCGCACACTGGTAGCAGTGTGGCTTGTGGGCCACAATTTATGTGCACTGGGCGGCACACCATGCTGCTTCGTCAGAATGGGGACCCCATCTCGGGCTACGCGTAACTGTGCATATGCAGTGGTATGGTGTGCACGGCATATAGGTGGCGGGAACTGTTGCTATTCCTGATGTCCATTGGGGATGCTGGGCCGCCAAATGTTTAAATTCTGCACCTCGCAGGCGGTGATCTTGCACAGATCGCTAGCCTGGACTTAAATACTTCCAAGTGCAGTGACCTGGCATTTCTTTACCATTTATGGCTGTACACACGGTTGCTATGGTCCTACATTGTGCCGAGGCACTATTATAGGGGAGGCTTTGACCCCCACAGTTGGACCGCACCCAGCGGTCAGTGGTTCCTTATCCAGAATGGCTTGGGGGAAAGCCATTTGTCGTCCGGGGATAGGGTTACAGGAATTTAGCCTGTATTCTGGAGATGGGGTTCACCTGTCAGCAAGAGGATGCACCTCTCTTTCGAATAATGTGCAAGAGGGCCAGGTGACCGAATTGTCAGTCAAAGGGGGCGGACCTCTGCTGCGATTTTGGCAATGTTGCCAAGTGTAAGGTGCCTCTCGGAGAGTTGATGGTGATGCATGGCCACATCAACTTCGCCTGCAGAGTGGTAACACCAGGCAGTGCCTTCGCCAGGCGTCTGGGTCACGCTATGGCGGGTCTTTATAAATGACACCGCAGGGTACGGCTGACTGGGGGTTTACAAGCAGACCTGTTGGTTTGGTTCACATTCCTGCAGGACTTTCATGCCGTCTCCTTTTAGAGGTCTGAGCTTATGGTCAGCCCCAGTTCCAAGTACGGTCGGATGCCTCTGGCTCCCTGGGGTGTGGGATTTATTTTAAGGACAGTGTGCCTATGGTCATTGGCCCCAGGGATGGCAGGGCACGGATCACTTACGCGATCTTACGTTTCTGGAGTTTTTCAATTCTGGGCCCCCTTTATGCTCTGGGAGGACAGGTGGGCTAATTCTGTGCTTCACTTTTTGCTGTGACAATGCTGCGGTGGTGCACATTGTCAATGCCCAAATGTCTAAATCCCCTGGAGTCATGGCCCCAGTTCGCCAATTGTTCTTGGGTCCATGCGCTTTAATGTGCTCCTTAGGGCTAAACATGTGCCAGGCATTAATAATGATATTGCCGATGCTTTATCCCGCCTGCAGATCTCCCGGTTCCGTGACTTGGCTCCAGACGCAGGGGAACTTCCCTCTCCACTCCTAGCTGAGATATGGACATTTCGTGAGGAGAGGTGAACTGGGTGAGTGGCATGTCTTGGCACCTCGCACGCGTACGGCGTATCAGCATACACTCCTTCACTTTAGAGCCTTTTGTGGGCAAAGGCAGTTGCCTGTAATGTGGCCAATACCGATCGACTAGGTTTTACAGTATATGGTGCACCTTCATGATCTGGGGTTGGCCCCACACACCATAGCCACCAGGCTTTACGCCTTGACATTCATGGCCAAGGCACGGGGCTTTACTGACTGTGCGAGGGTCTTCTGCATATGCCATGTATTGGAAGGGTGGACACGTGTTCGTGGCTACCGCCCGGACACACGTTCCCCTGTTTTCACAGGTATTCTGACCCACCTTGCACGAGGTTGGCATAGACTATGTTACAGTAGGTAGGAGGAGTTTCTTTTCATGCAGCTACCACCGTAGCTTTCTCTGGAGCTCTGCGAATCAGCGAGCTGGTCCCATGGTCAAAGGGGGGCATGTTTTGTAGGGCACTGGAACTCGACAATGTGTCTATCAACCAGGAGTGTGCTCAGTTGAGGATTCGTTCCTCAAAGGCGGATCAGCATGGAGTAGGCAGTGGTGTTATACTGCTACGGTGTACATTTGCTGACATCTGTCCGGTTGGTGCCCTACATGCAATTTTGGCAGTGCCTGCTGCACGCCCTGGGCTGTTTTTCTGCCACCAGGAAGGGTCTCCCCTTACCAAATTTCGGTTCTGGAGGGTGACCGGTATGGCACTTCACAGTGTGAGGCTCGTTATAGCACCCATTCATTCAGGATAGGCGTCGCATCGACTGCGGCTGTGTTTGGGTACTCTGAGGCTGATATATGTTGGATGGGCAGGTGGGGGTCCGTGCGTTTTTTCCTTATATGTACGTCCCCTCATTGTAGGAGTACCTAGTTATGTCCTTAATTCCTTTTCCTTCTTTTACAGACCCTGTGTGTCTACGCACACCGGTGGCAGTGGGGCTGGTGGGCCACAGCTATGTACACTGGGCAGCAGAATATGCTGCGGCGACGGAGTGGGGACCCCATATCGGGATGCGTGCATCCGCACGTATGAGGTGGTATGGTATGCACGGCATGAGATGGCAGGAACTGTTGCCATTTCTTATGTCCATCAGGGATGCTGGACCGTCTGATGTTCTGATTCTGCACCTCGGCGGCACTCATTTCGCACGGATCACTGGCCTTCCTTAAAATGTCGAGGTGCAGTGACCTGGCATTTTTACATCATTTATGGCCGTACACACGGTTGCTATGGTCTGACATCATGCCGAGACACTGTTTTAGAGGAGACATGGATCTCCGGGGTTTGGACCGGGCCCGGCGGTCAGTGGACAGGGCTATTGCCCGGTTCCTTGTCGAGAATGGCTTGGGAACAGCCATTCGACACCCGGGGATAGGCTTGCAGGATTTTGACCTATAGGCAGGAGATGGGGTCCACCTGTCGGCCAGAGGTATGAACCTCTTTCTGGAGGATGTGCAAGCAGGCCTGGTCTGAGGGGGCAGTGAGTCATCATGGACGCCTCCCCGTGTGGCGGGTAGCACTGGGTAAGGTAAAGATTTATGACCCATAGGTGTCCGGCAGGTTCACAATTGACTGGCCAACACGTAGATAGGAACAGGGGAAACAGGATTGGCTGGTCAAGGGCGAACTATGAAAGGGGTGATGTCAGGAGCTTCACAGCCTGCATCACCTTGATATTTGAACAGATATATGTCATAGGGTGGGGTCAGTAGATAGTATATTGACTCCGGTCAACAATTTGTTTGTGTCAACAAACAAATTGATACAAATTGATACATGTAGCCAATTTCCATTGGCATTTAGGGTGGAACCTTACCAGTGCTACTGCGGCCTGCTTGCCTTAAAGAATTACAATTGGATGATACACCAATTGAAAGTGATAATTCGGACTAGGGCATTATTCAATAAAAGTGGCCCAATGCTTTAATCCAATACCGGTGTATGAGTCTTTATTTGGGTGGGTGCGCCTGCAATGCAAGCGCGGTGCCAAAATGGCCGCCGTGCTCTTTGTGGGCCCCCCACCCAGACGCAGACATCTGGGCTAGTTAGAGGGGCGTGGCCACCCATCTATAAAAGGGGTGGCCACGAGGCAGCCTGGCTGCCATTTTGTGAAGCGACGGAACGGAAAAGTTTTTCCCTCCCCCCCCTCCCTAGTGGACAGTGTGATTTTCTGGTCGCTTTGGGGCCGGGTGGGAATTTTTTTGCTTAAACCTACATTGGCCCTTTGGTTCTTGGCTTTTTCACCCATCCCACACTGTCGCTAGTGTTTGAGATACGGGGTAAGTGGACTTTAGTCACTTTTGGCGGGTAGCACTGGGTAAGGTAAAGATTTATAACCCATAGGTATCCGGCAGGTTCGCAAGTGACTGGCCAACACATAGATAGGTACAGGGGAAACAGGATTGGCCGGTCAAGGGCGAACTATGAAAGGGGTGATGTCAGGAACTTCACAGCCTGCATCACCTTGATATTTGAACGGATACACGTCATAGGGTGGGGTCAGTAAATAGTATATTGACTCCGGTCAACAATTTGTTTGTGTCAACAAACAAATTGATACAAATTGATACATGTAGCTAATTTCCATCGGCATTTAGGGTGGAACCTTACCAGTGCTACTGCGGCCTGCTTGCCTTAAAGAATTACAATTGGATGATACACCAATTGAAAGTGATAATTCAGACTAGGGCATTATTCAATAAAAGTGGTCCAATGCCATCAATCCAATACCGGTGTATGAATCTTTATTTGGGTGGGTGCGCCTGCAATGCACTCCTTCACTTCTGTCAAAGAGTACCTCGCGGCAGGGACCTAAAAATCTCCTTACGCCTCGTCAACTCACGACCTGCATCGAAATGGTTCTTAGCCCGGTTGCTTTAACTAATAGAAAAGGAGGGGATGTGTATTGCCCACTCACGCAATTGGCCTAAACTGTTCCTGCAGGGTTTGCTCAGCAGAGAAAACCACCTCGAGGACCACCCTGACTCTAAGGGAACAGAAATCGGGTTCGGGCTATAAATTGATAGCATTATTAATTCACTCATAAACCATGGCTGAATGACCTGGACAGAAGCAGGCAAACTCTCACAAGCTGGCAAAACCTGATAAGCACACACAATAGCATGACTCATGCCCACAGGTCATGGGTAAGGTCAAACTGTAGTAAACATGATGACCTTAAGTTAGACCCGGAAGATCTCCAGATAATGTGAGAACAATAGTCCTCACCAGTCCCAGTTGTCAGGGGCATCAGCTTTTCAGGGCAGCCTCCGTGAATGTGGCTGGTCAGTAAATTTCCACAGGGAAAAAGCCCTCTGAATGAGGTCATGGAGAACCCAGGTGTACAAACTCCAGAGTAATAAATATCAAAATCCAGACCTCCGCTGGGGCTGGACTTTTCACCATCTTCTGCCTCATGTGCCTTCCTTGAGTCCAGCCACTCCGACCTCAGTGGGCCATTTCTGTGACCCAGTGGGCCAAATCTGGCCCACTCCAACAGGTAAGGAATGAGGAAGCAGAGGATTTGTTTTCTCTGGGTAGTGAGACAGAGGGGGGAGGGAGTCAAGGGAATTTCTGGAGCTGGATACTGTTTAAATCCTCCTCGTTCCCTAAGTCTGGCTGCAGGGAATTTTGGGGGGAAAGCCAAAAGTCTGTTAACTTCGCTGGCCAGGGGAAAGAGGCGGAGGGGAGCATCTTAAGGAGCAGGGTAGGTTTGGGTTTGGGTAAATAAGTGGGGAGGAGTTTTAGGACTTTTTGGGAACAGCTCCATAAAAGTAATTTCCGTTCTCAAAAAGGGGGTATTAAGAAGAGGGTTTGGGAATAGGGAAATTACTGGCTTTTGGATTGTATTACATGTTATTCTTATGCGTGTATTAAGGGCTCATTGCTCTTTGTTAGGTCAGAATTGGGGGTGATTTGCCCCTATTTCTGATTTTGGAAGGGGCATATACGGATCAGAGTGAGTAGCCTTTTTCTCCTTTTGAGGAAGGCTTGTTTTTCTCTCCTTCCCCTGGTGTTGAGAGGGCCCAGCTGGTTGGGAAAAAGAGGTGGTGTAAAAGGAGGTATCTTTAATTGGTAGCAAGTTTTGCTGGACATTTCAGGAGGGGAGGGGGAGTTGAAGAAGGAGTAAAGAAACAAAAGGTGATAGCAGTTAGCTATGTTCCTGAAAGCCGGTAATTGTATATTGGGAAAGACTGGGTTAAGAAGGGGAAAGGGAATATATGTGCTCCATTGGGAAATGAACAGGGAGAAACTGCCTCCAGGAGATATGTTTGTGAGTCCCTCTGTCGGGGAGAACAGAATATGGGAAAAGCCCTACGGGTGACCAGGGTGTGTTTTTATTTTATTTTTGCTGTGGAATGCTGGTTAAAAGTTTGCTAATAAAAGCTGGAACTATTTGAAGACATCGACTCTTTGCTGGCTGTATGTTTAGCTGGCCTGAGATTGTTGATATTCCTGAAACGTCTGAAAGTCTAAGGTGAGGGGACAATTTATGCTTATTCTCCCACTTAGAGACTACAGCTTCTAATTCTTCCCCATCAATATTCCAGGGACTGATAGGGCCAGGTCAAGGTGCTGGTCTTGGCCTTTAAAGCCCTTCATGGCATTGGACCTGGGTACTTAAGAGACCGCATCACCCCAAGGTTATCAGCCCGTCCAACAAGAGTAGACAGGAGGGGCGCTTTTGTGGTCCCATCAGTAAAAGAAGCTTCTCTTATGGGGACCAGAAGGAGAGCCTTCTCCATGTCTGCCCCAGCCCTCTGGAACCTCCTTCCATCAGAATTGCACCTCCAGTTGGAGCTACTCCCCTTCAGGAAGATGTTGAAAACCTGGCTCTGCCAACAGGTGTGGGGCACATTTGGCTCCAAATCTCAAGCCCATTGGCTTATTTAGCCTGCCTGTTGTGGGATCAAGCCCCCCCCCTCTTTCGTTCTCTGATAAGCCTGTTTTACTCTGGTTGGAGGGAGGGTTAGGGTAGCTTTTAATGATGATGTTGGTTTTGTGTGTTTTAATTCTGCTTTTAGATGAGGTTTTTATGTAATTGTTTTATTGGTAATGGTTTTATCTTTCTTGTATTGTACATATATGTATATTTTTCTGTTGTTGCCACCCTGAGTGGTGCGTTGCACTAGGAGGGTGGGGTAGAAATCTAGAAAATAAATAAATAATTTTGGCTTTCTTGATGTTGAGTCTCAAGCCAGCTTTTGCACTCTTCTTTCAACCTAAGGAAGAGCTTCTTTAGGTCTTCTTCACTTTCTGCCATTAGGATAGTATCATCTGCCTATCTTAAATTGTTGATGTTTCTCCCAGAAATGTTAATTAAAACTCTATTCTATTTTAATTTTAATTCCAATTCTATTCTCAGTCTAATCTGGCTGATACTAATGTGTTGCAGTTTAGATATGAGAAGTTCTTCTACTGTGAAGGGACTGTACCTTAGATAATGTTCATATCTGGTGGATAGGGTGGTCTTTTTCTCCTCCACTGTGCTACCTCCTGTGTTTGAACTGCAATGGAATTGTGAGTGTTGTCATCTGAAAATGCTCTCTTCTCTTCTACTAAAAGTATTACTTTTCCTTTTTTCTTTCTCTGTCCTCCTCCAAATCCATATTGGGGAAGCCACAAAATAGGCTTATTGTTTCATCATCCAAACCCTTCTAAGATCACAAGCAAAGGTTACCTTGAACTATACTTCATGAAGGTGGAAATGTCTAATGGCTCAAGAATGCTCGAGAAACATTGCAACAGTATACACATTTGCACCTTCTAGCTGCATAAGTGTGAAGAGAACTGAAACTCTACTATGAACATTGGTCTCTTTGGGGACTTACAATTTCTACAGATTTGGAATGGAATTGTTAAGTTTTTCCAACCTTGCCTCCAATATGCAAACAAAGCCAAATCCTAGCATGTTCACTAGAGGAAAAAGCAGGATTTGACCCAGGTGAAAAGAAATGTCATTCTGATCAGTGGTGATTCACATGACCTATAGTTTATTAATACTATCTACTCTTTTGTTTCTAGCTCCACAAAATTATTACTAAAAAAGCCAAGTGAATTAGTTCAGGAAATAACACTAAACAGTCCCTTCTTTCAACCCAATTACAGTCTCCTTCCAAAGAGAATTTAAAAAGAAAGCAGAATATGAAGTATAATGCCAGTAATCAAGTGCTACATGATTTTTATTGCATCACAATTTATTGCAAATTCTTTAGTGGGTGGTACCAAGCATTTCAGCAGGTTTCTCAGTCTATCCAAAATTTATTAAAGATTGGTGATGGTTATAGCAGGTTTGTGTTTCATGACATCTGAGCTGATTTATTTGTACAAAACCAAAAAGAAACATATTGTAACACTTTGAATATTGTTCTTCTGTTAGTGTTTCATAACATACATGGTGCCAAAGAGTTCTTTAAAATTCTTAGCACTTTGAAGAAAGGAGGAAGGGGTTGAAATGCAGGCTGTGAGTCAAAAGATCAAAGAGATTGACAGTTCTTGTGTGTGTGTTGCAAAAATTAAATTAAACTAGAAGGGCACAACACTCTACATTACCAGCCTGCTAAAGCTGTTTGAATCCAAGCACTTCTCAGTTTAACAATATTGGGGGGGGGGGGGGGGGGGAGGAACTGCTTCCCTCAGGTGAGAAACTCAGTCTTCTTCATGGCCAAGAGATGAGTCAGCATACACAGTAACAAAGTAGCATCAAATGTTGCTGTTTTTTCTTCCAATCAAGGTTCTTACCACACAGACAGTTCCTTGTGGAGAAGTTTCAGAGGGGGAATCAAGGCAGCATTCAAAGCATAGCCTTCAGCAGGCATATGGGGCAGTGAGCGAGCAGGCTCCGATGATCCCATAGACAACATGAGCACACAGCTTCTAATGAGCATAATGGCTGAAGGTGTGTGAACAGATGTCATACTTATACACAGGACCTTGGGTTGCAGAAGTTAATAGGCAACATCTGTGTTCCTCAGTTAAAAACCTTTAAAGCAACAGTACAGCATTTCAGTAGAGTACAATATGCTATACAACACAGTTAGGGCAAATACTTACTCCCTAACAGATCAGACCAATGGCCCACTTAGTGCAGCATTCTACTCCCACAATGGGGTGAGAAGGACATGTGTAAGACCTGAATTCAATAGGGCTTTCCCGCTATCATCCTACAGTGACTGGAATTCAGCAATTTGTTTTCTTGTTCCTGCAGAGTCATATTAGATGTCATGATCAGTCACAATTTACACATTTTTTACAAATTCTACATGCAAAACCGTCGTGGTCATCTACTTTGTTGGTGTTCTGACCTGCCTTTTGGTTTTGCAACACAAAGGGTTTAGTCAGACAGCTAAACCATGGCACTTCCTCTTTTGTCATTTCTTCCATGCATTCACAGACACTTTCTTTTGAATAATAACTTTTAATAACCAAAGATAACAAGTAAAAAAAACTTAGTTTCCAGAAGGCAATTTTTTAAAAAAAATTTATTACAATTCTAATAACAAAAATAAACATTACATCAAATACATCAATATATCAACATAAATGAACACATAAACAAACACATAACACCCAGTGATATTTACAATGCCCTATAGACTAAGTATATTCTTTGTTTCCAAAAACCAAGTTGATGAGGCACTGGTTTTCCTCCTTGGCCCTTATTTAATGTGTATTCCAAAAAATATTTCCAGATCTCATAAAATTTATTTTCTTTAATCATTCCCTTTTTAAAATGTAGTTCTGAAGTAAGTTTATCATTAAGTGCAATCGTCCACATTTCAATATACCACTCTTCAATTTTAAGCATTTTTTCTTCCTTTCAGTTTTGGGCAATGCATTGTCTCGCTGTTGTTAACATTATAGATAATAACTCTTTTTTATACTTATCCATTCTAACATCATTAACATCTGTTAACAGGACCATACATGCATTCAGTTTAATATCTATATCAAAGATTTTTTTGATTTCATTTTCAAGTTTTGTCCAAAATTATCTTATAATTCCACAGTACCACCACATATAAGAATAAAAGCCCAGAGCATTTTTACATCTCCAACAAAATTGCGATTTTGTATTATCCATTTGACTTAAATGGACCGGTGTCAGATACTATTTCCACAGGAGTTTGTAATTGTGCTCTTTTACCCTGACGGATAGTATTCTCATTATTCTTTTCTTCCACATGTTTGACTATTTTGTCCTATCAATTTTAATTCCTAAATCCTGTTCCCAATCTATACTCAGTACATCCTGTGCTTTATCATCCTGATTTAACAATTTATATATCTTACTAACCAGTCTTTTTATGCCCATATGGCCCGTTCTTAACTTATATATCATGTCCTCAAACGATGTCCTATTTCTTTCCGGGCTAAATTCTCCTAAATACTTTTTATTCCAATTACTTACCCTAATCATTTGTAACCAATTTAAATTTAATTGCCTAAAAAAAAATCTGATTTTTTTTTGCCTCATCCTTACATTTTTCTAACCATTTTTAAAACAAAAGCACATCATTTCTTACTAAAATTTCTTCTATTTTTTATCTACATTTATTGGGAATGATTTCACATCTTTCAATTTGATAATTGGTGATAGACCAGGAACCAATTTTCTCTTCAGAGTTGACCATGTATGTAATAACTCCTTTAGCAGTTTATTTTTCAAATTACTTAAGCTCTTAGTTCTATCTAGAAGAATTGCCTTTCCCACATTTAATAATTCATGCATTTCTATCCTTTCCCATATAATTTCTTCCCTCATTAATAATTTGCAAATACTCCTTAATTTAAATGCTATATAATAATTTTTAATATTTTGTATTCCTAACCCACCTAACTTCTGCAGAGTATACCAGAGAAGTTTCGGAATTCTTGCTCTCTTTCCTCCATTACAATAATTGTTGATAAGAGTCTGACATTTTTTTAACTCTTTCTCCCTAATTTGAATTTGTAAGTTATCAAACAAAACGTTCAACCTAGGCAACAACTTCATCTTACAAAGTGCTATTCATCTGAACCAAGATAAATTCAATTTTGTATATTGCTGTATTTTTTCTATCAATTCCACTTCTATTTTATCATAATTCATTTTCTTTAAGTCTTCAAACTTTTTTGTAATGTTCATCCCCAAATACTTAATATTATTTTTAATTTGTATTTTAAATGTATTCCTAATTCTTTCCAACTCTTCTTCTTTTACATTGAAAAACAGTGCCTCAGACTTGTCCCAATTAACTCTTAAACCTGTTGCATCCTGAAATTCACTAAGATGTTGCTGAATCAGGGCTAGAGATTTTTGAGGATTTTTAATGGTAATTAGTGTGTCATCTGCATATAGATTGATCTTAACTCCCTCGACCCCATCTAATTCATTATCTTCTCTTATTGTGTTGGCTAGCAACTCCATTGCAATAATAAAAAGCATGGGAGATAAGGGGTCCCCTTGTCTAGTCCCTGCACCCAATTGAATATCATCTGTAGTTGTGTCATTTATTTTCACTTTAGCTGTACCCTTTGAGTATAATTGATCAATCACTCCTTTAAACTTTATCTCATATACATAACTATCGGTTATCTTTTTTATTGAAATCCATTGGAGTGAGTCGAAGGCTTTAAATATATCAAGAGATAATATCCCCACTTTTTGTTTATTTTGCTGAGCACTGCTTATAAGATCCAGAACCCTTCTCGTTAGATCTGACATGTTTCTACCTTTCATGAATCCCACATGATCATCTTTGATATATTTATTCATAAACTTATTCAGCCTATTGGTTAAAACTGCTGTAAATACTTTCACATCCTGATTTATAAGTGCTATCGGTCTCTATGATTCTATCCTTTCTAAATTTTTACCAGGAATTAGGGTTATAATAGATCTGTACCATGAGGGTGGTATATTTCCTCCATCCATAACATGATTAAATATTCGCATTAACCTAGGCACCACTACCTCTTTAAATTCTTTATAAAATTCCCCTGGAATCCCATCCTCTCCCGGGGCCTTTCCAATTTTTAATTTTTCAATAACATCAATAATTTATTTCTCTGTTATTTTTTCTTCCATATATTTTATATGTTTCAAATCTACTTTTACTTTAGCCCAATTATTAATATATTGTTGTAATTTCCCTTTTTCAATATTTTTATCCATATATAAATCTTGATAAAACTCTTTCACTATTTTAATTTTATCCTTAATCTTATTACACCTTCTTCCAGAGTTGTCTATCAGAGTACCTATCTCCCTTCTTTCTTTTTTATTCTCCACCGCTCTTGCCAACATCCTCGAATTCTTGTTACTGAAATCAAAATATTCCCTTTTTAAATATATTAAATTTCTTTTAACTATTTCAATATCTTTTCCTATTGATTCTGTTTTAAGTCTTTGTAATTTTTCCAATATATCTTTATTTTTAGTTTTCGCATGTTCCTCCTGGAGATGCTTGATTTCATCTTCTAATTTCTTTTGCTTTTCTCTTAACTGTCTATTTTTATTCTGAGATAACTTAATACAATCCTCCCTTTAGCATTGCCTTCATCAAATCCCATAGCACTTCATCTGAAACATCATTTGTAACATTTAGTCTCCAATTTTCCTCCTAGTTTTTTTATCACCATATCTTTATTTTTTTGGTCTTTAAATAGCTTTTCATCATACTTCCAATTAATGTTTCTAATAATTTCACTTTCTAATTTGAGTTCAACAATTAATTTCGCGTGATCTGACTCCTTTATTACACCAATTTCAATATTTTCTTTTACCAATCAAATTTTTTGACATCAGTACATAATCAATTCTCAAATAGGAATTATGTACTTGAGAATAAAAAGTGTAACCTTCTTTTTGTCTTTTAATTTATCTCCATACAGCCTTAAGTCCTAGCTTCCTGATCCACAAACCCATAATTTTTTTAGTTGCGCTTATTTGTCTTTTTGTACTTGTAGTGTCCTGTTCAGAACTAATAAGGTCAAAATCGCCTGCAACTATTATTCTTCCTAATTTCCTTTTCTCCAAAATTTGATGCAGATTTTCTAAAATTTCTCTTTGCTTTTCATTTGGGGCATATACATTTACAAATGTTATTTCCACATTATCAATTAAACTATTTACAATGAGGTACCTTCCCTGTGGGTCAACTATACTGTCAATCTTTGTAAAACCAACCCTTTTTGAAATTAATATTGCCACCTCCATTGCTTTAGAACTCCCAAAATACTTCTCGTATAAATCAATCCAACCCAATTTTATATTATTAACATTATCTGTTTTTTGGTGGGTCTCTTGCAAAAAAATTATGTCGGGTTTATCTTTTTTAATGGCCAATTCTAAAAAATTTCTCTTTAATTGATTACCAGTGCCTTTCACATTTTACGTAAGTATTTTAATACTCTTCATGTTTAAACAAACAAATTTCTCTACTTAGTCTCAACAGGGCGTGTGTACTACTACAAACAATACATCCCTTTTCCCACATATAAGACAACATAGAAAAAAACATAACTAAGAATACATGAAAAAACAAATTCTTTACCCTCCCCAACTTTTCCATACAAAAAAGATTCACCCCTGAAAATCAAGGAGGGGGGGGTGGAGTATGTGAGCATTCTTATACATTATGTGTCCTGTCTTCAGTGTCCCCTAACCTTTTGTTAGTTAATTTTTCTGCCACATTCTCTACTACTTTATTCTTCAGTTTCTTTGGAGTGAGTTGTATATATTCCAGCTATTATCAAAGCTTCTTTGAGATCCTCCCACTCTTTATTATTATTCTCTATGATTTTTGCTTCAACCAGGACATCTAGAACAAACAATCCTTCTCTTATTACAAATGTTTTCCCTAAGTTGGTAAATTTCATTTTTTTCAAAAACATCCAGTGATACTCAATTCCTTTTCCCCTTAATTTCTTTGTGAGTGGTTTAATTTGAGTTCTCCATACTCTTTCCTCCATTGAAATATCATTGAAGACTTCAATAGAATCCCCATCTAGCTTTAAAACAGTTGCACCATTTTTCTTTATGTGCTGCATCACACTTGTCTTAATTCCTTCATTTGTAAACTTTACAAGCACATTTCTATTACCAATTATTGACTTTTTAGAACCTAATCTAAAAACACTCGCTATATCTTCATTATCAAACTTCCTTAGTTTCAGATCATTCAACCAACTCAGGATTCTAAACTTCAGCCGATCTCTGAGATATTTCTAATTAACCTTCTCTGAGATATTTCTAATTATCAAATTTTGCTTTCTTGCTTGCTCCTCTAGGAACTCTAATCTTTTCCCTTGATCATCCAACTTTATCCCTCTTTCTTTTGCCTTTTCTTGAACTTCCTGAACTTCCTTTGTCAATGTCTCAACTTCTTTAATGTTCATATTCATACCTTCTTTTAACTCTGATACTTCATTCATAATTTTTTTTGTGTCTACCTGCGTTGCTTCCAACATACCCTCGACCATTAACATTTTTTGTTGAAAGTTCTCAAGACTTTCTTGCTGCATTTTGATGAAATTCTGAATATCCCGCGTGTGCTGTTCCTCCATTGTCTGAAAATTTGCTTGCAAAAAATTCTCCAATTTGTCCAACCTCATTTCTATACTCCCTCTTGAGTGACACCTGAGGCTCCATTCTGGCCTGTTGTCTCCTGCCCCTCACAAATTTCTTGTTCATTCTTCTCATTTGATAATCCGCTAGTTATTTGGCCTTCAGCCATTTTTTTAAACCACTTTCTTCTTTATAGTCCCTTGACTGCTTTCTGGTTCATTCATATTTTGTTGCTGTAAATGTTGTTCTTCCTCTAAATGGTGTACCTGTTGCTGCTGTTCTTCTTGGTTTTGTTGCTCTTTTTGTCTTCTCCTTCATTCTTCTACTTCTGCTCTTAACTTCTCAAGATGTTCTATCTCAACAATCTCATCTTGAAGGGATCTTCTTCTGGGCCTTTCTTCAATTTCCATTCTCATCAATCTACCTATTCTTGTCCAAACAAGATCTATATCTTGGTCTTGCACCACCTTTTTTCCTCTCCCTTTCTGACTCATTCAATATTTCTTAATTATTTATACAGTTCTAATAACACTACAATATCAACTCTTTATAAATCTGATCACCACCACCACCCCCAGTAATTTAAAAAACAAACTATATACTATACTGTAATGGGGAAGAAATTCAAATAACAAAACTTATAACAATCAGCAAAACCTATGTTACTTCTCCTATATATGTTATGACACTTAAAACAATGAATTTAATTAAATAAATGAATAAAAAACAAATCAGAAAAGTGATGAAATAATAATCACAGAATAATTAAGATAATTAAGGTAATCAGCTTTTAAATTATTACACAAATCTTATGAAGCTTTGTTACAATCAAAACCTTGCTAAATATTTTTTTAAAAAATACTTTCTGCTTCTTTGCTACAAGTTCACTTTATAGAAGCAACATTATCTCCTTTCAAGGACAGTTGTGTAGATAGGCAGTTCCTTGGCTGCAGTCCAATGATGTCTCTAGCTAGGCACAGCACTCAGACTCCCGTCATCATTATGGACTTAATCAGCAACACCTGAAGAGTCAATCACATGAGGGAACTCACAGAGAATCCAAGGCACAAAGCGGGTCGCAAAGTGGTCACAAAGAGTTAGATGGGGAAGAAAAAAGTCAGTCCTATATGAATATAATTCAAAGCTCAGTCCGGGGCTAAAGTCCAAAATGAGGGGGAGGATCAGTGAGAAAAAAGAGAAAAACCTCACTTTCACTTTTTACCTCCTTCACTTCTTTCCCACAGTTCTCCCTCTTTATTCCTGTCAGTTCTTGAGTTTTTATATGGTAAATAAAGTCAAGCTGTATCAGACAATGTCAGACAGATTCAAACAGTCAGGGAATGAAAAAGGAAAACAAACTCCAGGCAAGCACATGAGCTCCAAGACATTGCACTACAGTTCCGAGATCTCTGTCCTTTTTGTAAGCCCTCTCTCTCTGTGGGATCACAAGCCTCTTTCACAAGCTCTGGTTCAGGGGCTCCTAGACCTAATCAGGGTTCACTTTCAATCTCCCCGAGAAGGATCTGTTTTCTCCCAATCCCCACTTGCTTTACTCACTTCAATTGCTTGCAGTCCCACAAGGATGCTTCCAACAAAACTCCATGTTGTAATGGTCCACGGGAGTCGAGGCGCTGAACTCAAGGAAGGTGCGAGAGATGAGGCTATGATGAAAAAGGCTAGCCCCAATTACTCGGGTGGTCTGTATTTATTGACTATAATTGGGAGTCAGCACGCACAGCCCGTGTGCAACCCCCATGACAGAAGGCTTACTACGTGGCACTCGGCTGGTTGGGTTACACTTACCAGCCTGCGTGCCCAGGTTGGCCATAAGCAGACTTAATCAGCAGAATGCGGTGAGACTCACTTTTCTCATGTTATCTAAGTCCTAAAAGATTCTGTGTACCTATGCATAGCTATTTGGTCTAGCTGTGGTTGATGTCTGCTCAGCCCTTTACGCGGACGTGAGCCAGACACCGTATGCTGTTTATGAGACCTTAGGTCTCTTTCCTCTTGACACTTGTCCTACTTGTTTCAGTGCCCTCAGCCAAGGAAACATGGAGTCACAATTGCTCCCTATTACTAGTTTGCCTGTACCCAATCGCCTTTCCGGTCGAGCCAGGATGGTCTCGGGATTGTTTGCAAAGCCCGACAAACCCATTGGGAAAGGTAGCTGTCCAATCAGTGGCCTGGGCAACCCACAACTCCACACTTTAATTCCTCAGCCACTTATAGAAGGTCTCAGATCAGTTTTGTTCTACAGGTGGAAAGATCGCACACCACTTGCCGCTCACATCCTAGGCTCTCACTCTGATCTCACACAAGATAGACACTTGAAATTCACTCGGGGCAAACTCCAAACTTGCTCTGAAGGGGTTCAATCCGACTCCACTCCTTTACTCTTCCCCACAATTTCCACACATGCTTCTAATCTGTTTCCCCGTCCACCCTTCTCCCCTCCAGAATGCTCACACTGCAGTTTCAGATTCCAAACAGCCTTGCTTGGTCACAGTCTCAGCTCCAGTGTGGTCTGGATCTCTATCACACACTTTCCTTCTCTTTACTTCATTTCAGAAAAAATCTCTGCTTCATCAAGGTTAGTGACCATGATCTTGATCACAAACCAGTCATCACAACTATAAATTTAGCAACTCAACTCCACTTTTTCCCACATTTGTGGCTCACCATTCCAGTTGCGACAAGAAGACACTTGTGCTCAGGTTGCCATCTTAGCTCCACCCCCCTCCAGAAGGCAAATTGGGGTAGAAAGTACAGTAAATCTGAGTGTAGCTTGATGGTAATCTAAGTGAATGCCCTTTTAGGGAGAATAAGTGTCCTTTTAAGAGAGTGAGCCTTTTTTGAGGGCCTTTGAGGTACCTTTGAGTAAAGTGTCTCTTTGAGGGTAAGTGCCTTTTAAGAGGAGAGTGCCCTTTAAGGTAAAAAAGGACTAGTGCTTTTCCAGGCCTGTGGATTGGCCGCGTTACTAATTGGCTACAACCTTTCCCAATTGGTTTGTCTGGCTAGAACACGGGCTGGAGACCATCCGGGCTATGCTGGAAAGGAAGTTGGGTTGTGGCTAATAGTAATAGATGCAGTAGTGAATCCATATTGCCCTGGCTGGAAGCACTGAGAGGAGTAGGACAAAAGTCCCCCAAATGTCACAATGCCTAGTAAACAGTACACAGTATCTCACTCACATCCGTGGAGACACCAAGCTGCAGCTAGACCAAACAGTTAAGTGTAGGAGCCTGGAGTTTACAAGGAGTCTGAGATAAGACGAGAGCAGTGAGTCTCGCTACATCTGCTGATTAGTCTCCCTATGGGGAACATAGGCACGCAGTACTTTCTTGGTAATTTGTTAGGCTGGCAAATGTATCTTGGCCAGCAATATGCTACGTAAGCAAGCTTTCTGTGATAGGAGTCATGCACGGTCTGTGCGCAAGTGATCCAGAATGCAAGTCAATAAATGCAGACCACCCAACTTGATCGGGACTGGCTTTTCCCACCAGACATCCGTCTCTCATGCCTTCCTTACGTCCAGCGGCCCCGATCCTCTGGGGGATCATTGCAACATCTGGTGACCCCGACGTGATAGAGAGTCAAGGTGTGGCTCTACTCAAGAGTCACAGGCAGATTCTTCTTGGAGGCTACAGAGCAAATCTGATCGGAAAGCAACTCCAATCGGAATTCAGCACCATCTAGAGGAAGGCAAGCAAATGTAAGCCCAGCAGATCCCACGCATAGGAACGGACGTGTTCCAAAGCCAGGGAGAGCCATGATCCTGCAACAACTGAGGCAGAGAAGCAGACCTGCGGCCGGCAGCCAGCACCGCGATCCTGATCCACTGACCAGACCTGAAGGACATTGTCCTGTGCATCACCTGCCCCGCTGTACTACCTAGACCTGTCCCACGGAAGCATCGACTCGTAAGTTGTGTAAGACATCCAGGGAATTTCCCCAAACCGGGTAGTAATAGGGGCAGCCTTGGGGAGGCAAAAACTTGACCATCAGGCAAGAGGCTCATGGGGATGAGCTCGAAGCCCTGGCCAGGCAACATCAGATTAGAGTAAGCAGACACAGTCTGACATACCTGGTGATGCATCTAGGGAAACACAACCTGTTCTACCCAGAAGCAGGCACAATGAATCCAGAGGTTTGGGATAGAGTAGGGAACCACCTTAAGCAGGAAACCCAATCACCCACTAACATCATGAGGACTTGGAGCAAATGTAGACAGATCATTTCAACAGCTAGTCCAGTCCAAGAAGAGACCAAAAATCCGCCAGTTTATGCCCCAGTGCGTCTCTACCCGACCATCCAACACCAGTATGGGGGCTGGGAGGACTTAGGAAGCCCAGATACTTCAAGGGCAGTCAGAAGTCCTTCCCAACAGAGGGGTGAAAAAGATCAATGCAAGGGGAAATCACCAGCAGCGCAATTACCTAAAACGCAGCTGTTGTGTTCAGCCTGCCTAGAGGCAGATGCATTTTTGAGCAGACAGACTATTGTCCAAATGCCCGCCTTATGCAGACTGTTCCCAGAGACCTGCACAGCCATTGGCGACACAGGACTCCAGAGCAGATCCACTAAGGAACTCAAGAACAGAGCAGTGCAAAAGCCCAAAGGCGTTTGTTTCCAGTACAGGAAGATAGGGCACTTTAAAAGAGAATGCCAATCGAGACCAGGCAGCAGAAGGAAAGGCACCCCCTGCAAGGGGGGAAAGGCAGTTCTTCAACAAGCTGTCTGAATAAGCCTACCGCCAAGTGCCCACCATGCCACCATAGCTTCCATTGGACCAACCACCACCCAGATCCAGGAAACCAGCCCTTGGGTGTGTCTTTGGCCCCGGTCCAAAAGAAAGCAGTCACCGCTCTGGCTACGCCAGAGGAAAAATTCCCAGCAATAATTACCCCGAGCATTCCCGAGGCACAGGCAGAAACTGACTTGTCTTGTCACGAAGTAGTGCAGAAATAGAAAGGAAACTCGCTCCTAAGAGTAAAAGCCCAGAGGGTTGTAAAAGCCACCTGAGAATAGCCTAAAAATCTAGCAGCAAGGAATCATTTCCTCATGAGTAGGACAGAACATTGCAAGACCGGGGAGAGGATTGTCCCAAGGAAGGAATGTTTTATCTAAGGTGTGTATGACTCATGTTAATGAATGAATGGTGCACCAGAATGGATGATTTTTAGAATATTTCCTTGCTATGATATGTGTCTGCGTGATTAATGTTGTAATGAAATGCCAAGTATTGTATGCTAGACAGTTAAACCTGTTCATGGGTTGGATAAATTGCCTTCATTGATAGGGGGGAAAGGTTACCCCAGCCCTGGTCCATTCAAGGGACAGGCTGGAGAAAGTGTGAAAAGGACCGGCAGGCAAAACTTCCTTGCTTGGCAATCTGCTTAGCAGATTAAGCACCCAGGGCAAAGGAAGAAGGATGAGGGGAAAATTCTAGCCCAAGATAGGGGCGGGAGTGACCCTCCTTCCTCTCAGCCAAACCTGTCTTTAAAGTGTGCAGGGGACGCTTTTCCTTCTTCCAAGGATTAAGCTGCAACTTTCGCACTCTCAGACATGATTGGAAAATGCAAAATGAGGAAAATTGGCATCATGGAAACCTGCACTGGAGCAGGGGAGGCAATCTTTCACGGTGTCGCAAACCGTAGGAAGATTGCCCCTCTGAGTTTTTTTCTCTCTCACCCAGCCAGTGTCTTCTCCAAAAAGGAAAAATCTTCATGGAATATGGGACACCTGTATCCTCCAAAATCTTCATATCATATGTCTCATTTCTGGTTAATGCATGTAAATTTTGTCTAGTAACTGTCTAAACGTTTCTAAGAATGTAGTATGAAATCACAGGCTCAGGTTTTGCATGAAATCTGACCCTGGCATTTCAGTTCAATGGAATTTAGATCTAGGTAAAAAAGGTCACTAACTCTTTGCATTTTTGAACAAAACCTCACAACTTGAGAATCCCCCCCCCCATGGCGCTGCTACATGACTAATGCCTTAATTCTTACAAACTTCTCTCCAAAGTGCCACGTTTCAATGGGAAATTATACTTGCAGTCTTAACATGCCTGGAACTACGTTACCAAAGATATGGTATTTTCTTCACAGCTTCCTTGGCTAATTAACCCTTCCATTGATAGGATCTCTTTACAGGAGATGCACCCCACCAAGTGGTTTTAATTATCTGATAAGAGTGATAAGAGTTAACCACTAACTTTTTTTTCTCCTCGCTATTTTGAATCTGACACATTTCGCATTCTTCAGAGCACAAATGGAGGGCAAAGATTAAGCCTAGTTCCTGAGGGAGTGCAGAGTGCTGAACCTTCTTTGGAATTTCAGCCGCCTCGATCTTTTGCAGTGCCAGAGCTGCCCAAGATCAATATTAAGGATTCAGTCTAGCCAGGACAACTCTAGCAAATTTTAGGGAACACTAATTAGACAAGGTCATAATTCTAATTAGACAGAAGCCTCTCAAGGCCACCCTTCATGACACCAATCCAAAAGTCATGTGCTCCTCCACCGGAATGCCCAAGCATTAGCAAGGCATCTTAACCTGCCAGTGTCACAAACACAAGGAAATGCATGCTCGCACGCGCTATGGGCAGGAATGCAGAGGGGGGCCTCCATAGGAAATTTGCCCAAGGGAACCCTGGCACACCACCCGGCACACCACGTGCCAAGGCTTGCCAAGGGACCCCAGACTGGTTACAGTGAATGCTGCCCTCGGAGCAAGGCAGCATTTACTGATGAGAGAAACACACACAGACTTCTCACTTGATGCAAGAACAGGCTTGTAAAATGCTGCTATCAGCACAGATAAGCTGAGCTGCCAGCAAGTGAACCTTGCTTTAAAAACGTTTGCTAAAGAGACAAATACTGATTTTCCCAACACTCATAACTTTCAAGACATCTAACACTCTTGCTTCCTAGCAGGAATCAGGAAGTTCTGCATGCCAGGCAAGATCCAGCAAGTGCAGAATGAAATAACCCACACTGTCTTTTCTTTTAGAAAGTAAGAAAATGGGGGAGTAGCCCCCCTGCATCTACAGCTAATCCTCAGCCATATAATTGCAAAACTAACTTTCTCAAGGCTGCGTTCGCAGCTAGTCTTTCTCTCTCTAATGCAGGTCAATCCCTGGAAGCCCAGCCAGAACCACCAACTCAAGACGCCAAGCGCATCAGGCGCAGAAATTGGCTAAAAATGACATCAGGTGTCCATAATTTTTTCACTCCTAAAATGATTTTGGCATGCTTTCTTTTTACCTCAAGGGGGTGGATTTGGGAATGGACATTTTGCACACACAAGGACATTTTGCACACACAAGGACACGCAATGCTACTTCCATGAACAATGCTTTCAGTGAGCTCATTATTTTGCCTAAAATGGACTGTCACCTTCTATAGACATTTTGAGTTAAAATTCACACCAAAAGGACAATTCATAAATATCTCAAGGAGCTTCACCACAGAAGCTCAAGAAAAACAGATGAATGTCTATGTTTTACTGCCATTTGCTTGTATTATTTTCATATTTCCATGCCTTTTCCATGCCTTTGTACCATGTTCGAGTGGGCTTTTCAAGGGTTATATGAATTCTTGTACACATAATTGCATATTACTCACACATTTGCCCCTTTTCGATGCTACCCTCGCTAGGAGAACATATCCTGGCCACGGGTGGGAGAAAAATCAAACAGGGCCACATCTACCGAAGGTTGAGCTTTCTGGAGCCAGAGTAACCCCTGGCTATTGTAATTCATTATCTCAGTTTCAATCACACCTCTATTGTGTTAGAGAAGCATTTGCATAGTTACCAGAAGAGGTCACTTTGCAAACTAGCCTAGGAAAAACCAGTTCTGCCACTGGGAGGGGGGGAAGGAAGAAGTTAATCCCCCCAGTGAAAGATCAATGACACAACTCATCACATTGCCTTGCTAACAGAAAGCAAGCCACGGTCTTTAACACCTACACAGCTGCTTGGACATCATTTAAGTCCAAAGCACATGCTGTCTCAACCTGAAGGACATTTCTCGCAAAATTTCAGGGCTCAGGTAACAAAGACTTTGCCAGCTGATGCAGTCATTCTGCCACTCGGGGTGTGACTAATCAGCCCAAACACATCTCATGCCCGGATGACCGGCTGCTCCTCAGTCGAGGGGCCACACCACTGTTGCCTTAACCCCGGTAAAGAGACTTGGAAACATAATCACCCGGACATTATTGGTATGATGTATGATCATGTTATTTTGCCCACAGGATGGTTTTTCATTTGTAACCAGCATACTTGGAACTATATACCTGCCAATGTATCAGATTCATATTGCTGTATAAGTTGTTTAACACTGGTACTCCCAAAAAGGGAAATGGTTACACTACACACATTCACCCACGGCCAGCCCGGTTCGCTCGAGCGGTCCAGCTCGATGAAACATGTGACAGCAACATCAGGTTACTCGGTAAAGCAGAATATGCATCTTTAGCTGCTAGCCTTATAGGGTTGCCTGGACTTGCAGTGGGTAATGCCCGTAGAATTGGTCAGCTAGTGTGCGTACTAGCCAAAGCCCTCAATCACACTTCATCAGCTATTGCATTATTAAACCGAGAGCAAGCTGAAATTCGACATGCAGTTTTAGATAACTGTGCAGCAATTGAATACTTATTACTCCTTCGCCATTTAGGCTGTGAAGCAGTTCACAACATGTGCTGTTTCAACCTCAGAGACAACTACCGCAGAATCCAAAGTCAAATCACTGACTTGGACAAATAGTCACACATGTCTGAGAAAACTCCAACTGGGGGTGGTTGAATGAGCTCTGATCCTGGGTGCCATGGGGCTGGCTACAAACCACACTCCAAGCTACTGCTGGCATTATGGTAGTGGGAATTATGCTATGCTGCTTTGCGTAGTGCATTCCCTCGCTCCTGTCAATGTGCACCCTAGGACGAAGACCCCAGGAAACAATTACACCTAGACAACTTATGCCCTACGTCTGCCAGGCTCTCAGCCAGGTTGCTTTAGAAAGTAAGAAAAGGGGGGATGTGGATTGGCCACGTTACTAATTGGCTACAACCTTTCCCGATTGGTTTGTCTGGCTAGAACACGGGCTGGAGACCATCCGGGCTATGCTGGAAAGGAAATTGGGTTGTGGCTAATAGTAATAGATGCAGTAGTGAATCCATATTGCCCTGGCTGGAAGCACTGAGAGGAGTAGGACAAAAGCCACCCAAATGTCACAATGCCTAGTAAACAGCACACAGTATCTCACTCACATCCATGGAGACACCAAGCTGCAGCTAGACCAGTGATGGGCAGTCTTGGCCCTCCAGCTGTTCTTGAACTTCAATTCCCAGAAACCCTGACCAGCTGGTGTGTTGACTTGGGCTTCTGGGAATTGAAGTTCAAGAACAGCTGAAGGGTCAAAACTGCCCATCACTGAGCTAGACCAAACAGTTAAGTATAGTAGCCCTGAGTTTACAAGGACTCTGAGATAAGACGAGAACAGTGAGTCTCGCTATATCTGCTGATTAGTCTCCTTATGGGGAACCTAGGCACGCAGTACTTTCTTGGTAATTTCTTAGGCTGGCAAATGTAACTTGACCAGCAATATGCTATGTAAGCAAGCTTTCTATGATAGGGGTCATGCGCAGTCTGTGGCAAGTGATCCAGAATGCAAGTCAATAAATGCAGACCACCCGACTTGAACAGGACTGGCTTTTCCCACCAGACATCCATCTCTCATGCCTCCCTTACATCCAGTGGCCCCGATCCTCTGGGGGATCATTTCAACACAGGCCCATGCTTCACAAAATGGAGGAGACAATCTTTTTCAGAGCCTTCTTCCCCAGAATCTGACCGTGACTAAGGGCAACAACAAAGGATGGGGCTGGCTCCACTCCTCAGTTCTCAAGTGCTAAGCATCTTGGGATTGGTTTCTTAAAGGAACATACTTAAGGTCTACCTGCTGTCTAAAACAGAGGGCAGGACAGTTGGCTTTAAAAAGAACTTGGACAAATTCATTAAGATTTTAAAGACATTCATTTTTCCACAATTCCCCTTTGAATCCATTTCAGCAGATCATCATCCACCATTACTCTCTGTACATTACTTTTTTAAAAAAGTAATAAATGACACTTTATCTGGTAGGAGATGCATAGTCAGACTTTTTAATATGCACCATAGTAATAAAAAAGAATGAATGAAACAAGATCTGAAACAGGTATGAAAATGACTGTATAAATGTATGTGAGTTAAAGTTTCAGGGAAGGCAACCCATGGTATATCTGAGGTTGCTGCCTTTTCCCACCATGGTAGGGGGAGGTCCATGGGGTCGCAAAGGGTAGGAATTGACTGTGACTGAACAACAAAAAAGGGGGTAGGTGTTCCTTCCTGCTCTGATTTCTTGTACCCTCAGCAATTCCTGGCATTCATGGGCACAATTTTGACCAGGGGTGTCCAAACTACAGCCTAAAGGCCGGATCCAGCCCCTGACATCAATTCATCCAGCCCATGATGCCCTCGCCACTTCCAGAAGCAGAAGTAAAACGCACCCATACAGGTGTGTTTTACTTCCACTTCTGGAGTGATGAGGGCATTGCGGGCTGGATGAATTGGCATTGGGGGCCAGATCTGGCCCACAGGCCATAGTGACCAGCCCCCTGAACCACATGACTGGCCCACAGACTGAAATGTTTGAGCACCCCTGATTTAGACCAAAACAGAATTTTCAAAAATCTGCCTGAAAGGAAGACTATAGGAAGGCCATTAAGTATCACAGTCTCCTTGAATTTCCTTCAAGAAAATTATATAAATTGTCAAAATAGCATAATCAGATAGAATTCTGTGAACTATAGGTCAAGGAGTTATGAATTTTTTCATTCCATATCTAATAGTCTTGGAGGGAATACACTTTAAATGTTAGTTGCTGCTAACTGAACTGAACTTTACTCTTCAAAAGTTATTCTCTGCCCATCCAGCGCTGGAGTATACAGCACAAAGGTAAAGGTTCCCCTTGCTGGAAAGCCAGTCGTATCCGACTCTAGGGTGCAGTGCTCATCTCTGTTTCTAAGCCGAAGAGCCAGCGCTGTCTGCTTCTGCAGACGTTTCCGTGGTCATGTGGCAAGCATGACTAGACACTGGAGCGTACGGAACGCTGTTACCTTCCCACCGAAGTGGTCCCTATTTATCTACTTGCAATTTCTTGCTTTCGAACTGCTAGGTTGGCAGGAGCTGGGATGAAGACGGGAGCTCATTTCCGTCCTGCAGTACTCAGGAATCGAACTGCTGACCTTCCGCTTCCCAGTCAGCGTCTTAGCGACTTGAGCCACTGCTGTATTTAGCTCCCTTGATCACAACATTTACAGACTAGGCATGTACTGTTATTGAATAAGGATGGTATGGCATAAAGGTAAAAATGTGTTTAGGACATTTACTCATTCATTGATCATCAAATTCTTCTTTGCAAAAAGCAGACAGGCCCCATTTCTGGATTTTCCCACTTCTACAGTAAGTGTGCATTTCCAACATTTTTCAAGGGGAGATGTATAGATGGAGAAATATGAGAGCATCATGTATCACTGATACGGAAGAGGAAATCCTCTGTACTGCAATATGCCCCTTGTGGTCACTAAGTGCTGCCATCAAGAAAGTTTCAGGGGTTGCAAAGGAAGTGGAGCAGGCTGCAGCCATTGAACTTATGCAAACCAAACTGGGAAGAAGAATGCAGAGAAACTATTTTTCATGTAAACAAAGACCTGTCTGCAGAAGAGAGAAGGCATGTATTGACAGGAATATGAGGCCTACACACTGCTGAAGAGAAAAAACCATTTTAAAGAAGTAAATTTATGGGATAGAATGTTAACTTCAGTATTCTTGGCTTCACTGGAAAGGAGAGGCTCTACTGTAAACAAGAAATTTGTGACGAAGTATTATAGTGTTTTTATTGGCACTAATTTTTAATAGCTGTTGCTTTCCTAAGAAGAAAATGTAAAAGAACTGCTTTCTGACTAAATAAACTGGAAATCCCCGTTACCCACTAAGTATTCCACCCCATAAATAACCCTTTTGGTGTCTTCCTAAACATCTATTCATTGTCTTTGTATGAAGGGCTTGGAAATATTACAGTTAGAGTTATAAACACATTTCCACAGAAAGAAATTTCTGTTTCTAACTCATGCAAAAATTTCTGAAAATCTCTGAGGGGGGGTAAGCACAGGACACCCAAGCTTTCCTTCCACCCAAAGTATGATGCTCCCCCATCATGTTACGTCACTTTCTTCCACACTGTTGGTTTGCCCCACCTCTGCTGCAGGCACATTCCCCCAACCCTGCCTGTGGACTGCCCGCATAGCGGGGAGTCTTATTAATATACTTCTCCCTAGAAGTTCATTCACCAGCCACAGCAGATCCATAATTCAGGGCAAGACTTCCTATCTGGAAGCACGAGCTTTGCTGGAGAAGATAGATAAGGATTGTGGGTACATTCCTGAGCTGCCTCCTGATAGACAGGCAACATCCTGGCTTAACATATCAATAGCCACAGATGTTTCCCTGAGTTAAGGTAAACAATAGAGATTAATACCCACAGATGCTGATAGTGCCCAGGAAAACAGATGCTCCTGCTCCTTTATTTTAGTGTAAACAATTAGAGACCCTTGCCTACGTGCAGCTGTTCCAGGCTCTGGGGGTAACCGAATATAGTATAGGGGTGATGTAGAAAGGCTTAGCATGCAGGGCCCCTCTGTATCTAGGGGCGTTGACCACCTCAGGGTCATTACGCCCACAGGCAGGGTAATAAAAGCTTTTTGCCCACCTCATTTAGGGGCTGGAACACTACATCACGGTCTCAGCGTATCTTTATTCCAGCGCAGCAGGGTTTCGCATTACAATGCTGGTGTTCATCCTACAACACTGGCGTTCAAATTACAACACAGTGGTGACCCTGACGTGATATTCCAATGCAACTAGCGCAATCGGCGTAAGCATGCAGCAGACGCCAAGACCGTGGGTGAGCGAGGAGCGAGAGTGGGAAAGCCGAGACGCAGCGCGATCTGGTCAGATGCTCAAGCCGATCAGACCCAGCACAGACACCAAGCCACAGACAATCACACACTCAGGTAAGTCCCTGGCAACCAGGATGGACGTGTTCCATAGGCAGGGCCCGATCCTCCACAGTAGCAGACGATAGCAATGGCATTCTGCCGCAACGATCACTAATCCATCATCCAGCACTCTCGCCTAGGGCCATCCTGCCAGTCGGCATGCCAACTCGTCCCACGGAAGGTAACTTCGGGGATTTCAAGGGGCAGGAATGGGGACTAATTCATACGTTAGGCAGCGGGCGCATGCACGTGAGCTCAAAGGCCTGGCCAGGCAGCTAGGGAGAGGAGAGCTAGCAGATTTGATCGTGTACCCGGGAGAGAACTGCTTGTTCTACCCAGAGTCAGGGACAATCAGGTAGCAGTTTACTCACCAATTCCGTACAAGTTGCTAGCGGAGATTCACAAAGCAATTACTGACACAGGGCTACAAAGTCACTTTACCAGAGGCACTTTGCAGCAATTATGGGAATCCACCACGCTCATCCCTCATGACTGGAAAGTCACAATGAGGATGCTGCTCAACCCCAGCCAGTACCTCCTATGGGACAGCAAGTACAAGCTAGAAGCACAAGCTATGGCCGCCAGGATGGGAGGAGCAGTAATTCCAGAGCAGCTCTATGGCTCAGGGCAGTTCGAATCCATCCAAGCGCAGTCCGTACTGCCAGCCACCACGCTCCAACTGGCTTCTGAGGTTGCCTTTAAGGCGTTCCTCAAGGTGCCTGCCACTAGCAGGGGAGCAAACAATTACACAACAGTAAAGCAGGGAGCACAGGAATCCTACATGGATTTCATTAACCGCTTAGAGGAGGCCATCAGCAGGCAAATAGATAATCAGGATGCTCAGGAGGAGCTCATGATGAAACTGGTAAAGGACAATGCCAATCTAGATTGCCGCAAGATCCTTCAGGCCATGGGACACAAGATGGATTTGACTTTGACAGATATGATCAGAGCTTGCGCTGATGTCAGAACAGATTCCTATAAAATGGGTCTGTTGGCGGCAGCTGTGCAAAAAAGGGATAGACCCAAAGGTGCTTGCTATCAGTGCAGGAAGATGGGACACTTCAAAAGGGAATGCAGATCAAGACCAGGTGGTAAAGGGGGAGGTGCCCCCCTGTGGGGGGAGTGGCTCTTCAAAGGCCACCCAGATAAGCCCACCACCCAATGCCCACCATGCCACAACAGCTTTCATTGGGCCAGGCAATGTCCGAATTCGGGAAACTGGCCCACGGGCATGTCTCTAGCCCCAGCCAAATAGAGGCAATCCCCGCTCTGGCAGCACCAGAGGAAACATCCCAGCAATAATTACCCCAAGCATCTCCCAGGCACAGGCAGAGACCAAAGGCAGTGCAGGGTTGGACCCTGAGTGCCAGACAGACGTTACATGCGACCTGCCAGGTGTGGTCACCTTAGTTGACACCCAGTACAAAGGACCGCTGCCAAAAGGCACAGTGGGACTTGTCTTGCCTCGAAGCAGCACAGGGAAGAAAGGGATCTTCGTGATCCCAGGAGTCTTAGACTCCGATTACACAGGCATCATCAAAATCCAGCTGTGGACACAGCTGCCCCAGACAAGTAGCAAAGGGGATTCAGTAGTGCAATTGATCATGGTTCCTTTTCATCTGCCAGGTAGGGGTAAAGAGGTAGTCAGAGGAGATGCAGGATTCGGGTCGACAGACCACCAGAAAGAGGAGAGGGCAGTAGAAGGATACCAAATCATAGCAGCAGTGGAACAGAACATAAAGTGGAAGCAGCACCCTGTGATTAAGGTATTTTTGAATGGGGTGCCTTTTGATGGGCTCCTCAACATGGGGACCGACGTGAGCATATTAGGCAAGAAATTCTGGCCCAAGGAGTGGGCCATAGAGGCATTTTCAGATGTGTGGGGAGTAGGAGGAAACCAGGAAGCCAGCAGAAGCCGAGACTGGGTAGAGGTCTCTATCCCCGGGGCAGACGGGACAGCGGTAATTCGCCCGCATGTGCTAGACATGCCTGTCAACCTCTGGGGAAGAGACATCTTACAGCAGTATAAAACGACCCTTACTTTCAGGTAAAGCATGGCCCTTCCGCTCAAATGGTTAACCGATGAGCCAGTATGGGTTGAGCAGTGGCCAATTGTGGGGGGGGGGCGGAATTAGAGGCATTAAAGCAGCTTGTTAAAGAGCAGCTAGTTTCAGGGCACATTGAGCAATCTACAAGTCCTTGGAACTCGCCGATATTTATCATAAAAAAGAAGTCCGGAAAGTGGCAACTTCTCCACGATTTAAGAGAAATCAATAAATGCATTCAGCCAATGGGACCGCTCCAGTGCGGTGTGCCCAATCCAAATATGATTCCTGAGGGGTGAGAGATCTTAATTGAAGACATTAAGGACTGCTTTTACATGATTCCCTTAGACCCAAGGGACAGGGAAAGGTTTGCTTTCACAGTGCCAGCCAACAATTACAGGGAACCTACCCAGAGGTTCATCTGGAAGTACTTGCCATAGGGAATGCTCAACTCACCGACCCTGTGCCAAATATATATACACCAAACACTTGCCAAATTTAGGGAACTGTACCCCAGAATCGTTACATGCCATTTCATGGATGACATTTGGGTGGCAGGGCCAAAACTGGACAATAGCATGTTCCAGCACCTCCAAGATATGTTGGGGGAGAAGGATTTAGTCATAACGCCCGAGAAACTGCAAAAGTCAGAACCTTATTCATACTTAGGGCACAGACTTTTGCGATCTTTTGCAGCACCAGTGCTGCCACAGATCAACATTAAGGACACAGTCATGCTTATGGAGCTTCAGCAAATTTTGGGGAACATTAATTAGGCAAGGCCATACTTTAAAATAGATACTGACCTCTTAAAGCCGCTCTTTGCGCTGTTAACCCAAGGGAAACAGCCCGCCAACCAGATACAAATTAACAGGGAAGTGAGACTAGAATTAGCAGCTGTAAATAGGATCCTTAGCAGTCAATGGGTGTACAGGATCAAGGAGGGGGCATTGGCCCTGCTCCTGAATCTGTACATAGCCAGAACAGGAAGCCTTTTTGCAGGAGCGTTGGGCACCAATTCAAATGGCAGGGCGAGGATCATGGAGTGGGTGTATTCACTGAACACCCCCTCCAGAAACATCGTGCCACCACAGGAATTAGTTGCCACACTAATTCACAGAGGAAGATTTAGAGCCCGAGACATTTCAGGCTACAACTTAGCCAAAATAGTTGTCCGTTTCAGCAAGGATCAGATCCAGCAGTTAATGCAGCTGGGAGACTTTTTGCGCATTGCATTGGAAGGCTTCACAGGAAGGTTAGCATACCACTTGCCAAAAGACCCCAGATTGGTTTCGCTCCAGAATCTGTCCATAAAGCTGCAGGGCATGCTTTCTATGGCCCCAATCCAGTGCATACCTGTCAACCATCCCGATTTGGCTGGGATTACCCCATAATTCAGAGCCGATTTTCACCATTTCCCGACCCGCGCTGCCAAAAACCCGTAATTTGGCAGTGGGGGAAAGGAGGCACTGCACAGCCCATCTACTCAGGTTGTGTTGCACGCATATGTGGAAGGGCTCTACACTTCCGTAGCTCCCTTCCACGCATGTGCAGAAGGCTATGCCGCCTGCGTAGAAGGCTACGCAAGTGGCGTAGCCCTGCACGCGCATGCGTACAACACGACCTGTGCAGACCCGGTCTGCAGGTCCCGGATTTGCCAGGGGGCCAAGACAGCATTCACTGACGGGGAGAAAACTTACAGAGTTCTCACATGGCACAAAGAAGGGGCATGGAAAATGCTGCTTACATTTCTGCAAAAATCAGCTCAAAGGGCATAATTGGCTGCAGCAAATCTAGCCCTGAAAACGTTTACCAATGAACCACTTAATGTGATCACTGATAGTCAGTATGTTAGGAATTTGATCCACAATTTGCCAGGGGCGTACATCACGCCATCCATAGATAAGCATCTATTGAGCCTGTTTCTGACCATGCAATTTCACTTGCGGCGCTGCTCAGAGCCCCTGTATGTGGCACACATTCGCAGTCACCAGGACTTGCCAGGACCTATTTCCAAGGGAAATCGCAGGGCAGATGCGGCCGCAAGGGAAAGTCAGCAGAAGTTAGCAGCGGGAATCTTCACGACTCCAATCCAGAGCCATACATTCTTTCATCAAAACGCCAAAGCATTGGCATGGCAGTTCAACCTGCCACTGTCACAAGCGCAAGGCATAGTTCGCTCCTGCCCACAGTGTGCAGGAGCTTCAGGATGGCCTTCGTGGGGTGTCAACCCATGGGGGACAGGATCTAATCAGATCTGACAAATGGACGTGACCCATGCCCAGGAGTTAGGAAGATGGCAGTTTGTTCATGTCTCCATTGACACCTATTCTCATTTCACATGGGCCACAGCCCAGAAAGGGGAGACAGCTACCCATGTAGAGCAACACATGTTAGCCTGCTTTGCGATCATGGGTAGACCGGACCTTATTAAAACAGATAATGCACCGGCTTATAGTTCCAGACAGCTAGAGACATTCCTAGCAACTTGGGACGTAAAGCACCCATTTGACATTCCATACAATCCCCAGGGACAAGCCATTGTCGAATGGGTGAACCGGACGCTAAAGTCCTACATGAAAAAACAAACAGAAAGGGAGGAGATAGTCCCCCCAAAAAGCCAGAGTCAGGCACAGCAATGCCTGCACAAAGTTTTGTTCACATATAACCATCTTAACATTTTTGCTGACTGCACTCTGCAGGAGAAGCATTTCCGATGGCAGGAAATCCTCCCACGTCCCATGGTTCGCTTCAGAATGCCGCCAGACCCCTCCTGGAGAGGTCCGGTGCCCCAGATAACATGGGGGAGAGGGTATGCAGCGATTATGTCTGATACAGGAACCATCTGGATTCCGGCCCGCTGTGTGAAACCGCATTTCGAAAGGCATGGCGTGGACGAACTCGATGAGGGACCCCCTGCCAGAGATGGAGGAGATGAACCTGATGACGGGACGGCGGCGGGGCAGGCGGCCTTGGCCGAGGCGACCCAGGATGGAGGAGCAAAGAGTGACATGGGGAATGATCAAAACCCTCGTGACGATGCCATGACCATTTTGCAAGAGAACCAATCTGAGCCCACTCCGCACAATATGGTAGCCGCGGTGTTGGCTCAGATCATCTACAATTCTTTGATGATAGTTATGATTTTCCTGCTGCTGGCTGGGGGAGGGGTTCAGGCCACTCCAGCAGCAGGGGAGGAGGACTTGACAGCTAGGTTTCAGTATAACATTTGGAAGAAGTTGGCTGGACTTGTCAACCAAGCAGACTTCTGCCTTCAGCAGACCACCAATGCTTCCTCACTTCTAAACTTTCTCGGTCCACACCAAGACGTGACTTATAGGTCCTATCCCCTCTGGGGTATTAGGGCCACAAAGGTTTTGCCCACCGATGCAGTTACCCTAAACACACCCAGGGTAGCCATTGACAGAAACACCTCCTGTGCCAGGACGCTAGGGTGCTCCTCAGGTTGGGGCACCCACTTGCCTTGCCTGGACACGGGAAAAGAGACTTGGACTTGCAACCACCCAGAACCCATCAGCCATGTGCACTTGCACATCATTTTGCTGCTAGGTTGGTTTTGGACCTGCAACCAGTGAACTTGGAACTATATACCCGCTAATGTCACAGACTCTACCTGTTATGTGAGTCGTTTAACCCTTGCACTCCCGGGGAGGGAAGTGGTGACACGGGGAGGGGGGCGACCCAAACACAGTGGGACCCCGTTAGATGACACTTGTGACAGCAACATCACTCTCCTCGGCAAGGCCGAGTATGTTTCCCTTGCAGTCAGCTTGGTGGGTGTGCCTGGGTTGACCATAGGCAATGCAGCTAGGATCAATCAGCTAGCATGTGTGTGCACTAGCCTAAGCCATCAACCACACTTCCATAGCCATCACCAAATTGAACCAGGAGCAAGCTGAGCTCCATCATGCGGTCTTGGATAACCGTGCAGCAATCGATTACTTACTGCTTCTACACCACTTAGGTTGCGAGTCCGTCCGGAACATGTGCTGTTTCAATCTTACAGACAATTCCCGTATTGTCCAGAACCAGATTTCCCAAATGGACACCTTGTTAAAAATATCAAGCAAGACGCCCCATGGGCTTGGTGGGATGCATTGTGGGTGTGGATTCCATGGGGATGGGTACAAACAGCGGCTCAAGCCATAATTGGCACGATGATCATTGGCATAACACTTTGCTGTTTTGTGCAGTGTGTCCCCTCGCTTTTGTCCATATGTGCCTCGTGCCAGAGGCCGGGAGGGAACCTTACCCCAAAGCAGTTCCTACCTCACATTCAGTGAGCCCTCAATCAGGCGGCATTAAAGGAATAAAAAGGAAGAGATGTGGTCTGCCCACGCAGCAGAGAGTCTTATTAATATACTTCTCCCTAGAAGTTCGTTTGCCGGCCACAGCCGAGCCATAATTCAGGGCAGGACTTCCTATCTGGGAGCACGAGCTTTGCTGGAGAAGATAGATAAGGATTGGGCATACATTCCTGAGCTGCCTCTTGATTGACAGGCAACATCCTGGCTTAACATATCAATAGCCACAGATGTTTCCCTGAGTTAAGGTAAACAATAGGGATTAATAGCCTCAGATGCTGATAGTGCCCAGGGAAACAGATGCTCCTGCACCTTTAGTTTAATGTAAACAATTAGAGACCCTTGCCTACGTGCAGCTGTTCCAGACTCCGGGGGTAACCGAATATAGTATAGGGGTGATGTAGAAAGGCTTAGCATGCAGGGCCCCTCTGTAACCAGGGGCGGCAACCACCTCAGGGTTGTTACGCCCACAGGCAGGGTAATAAAAACTTCTTGCCCACCTCATTTTGGGGCTGGACCACTACATCTCTGTCTTGACGTGTCTTTATTCCAGCGCAGCAGGGTTTCGCATTACAACACTGGTGTTCACCCTACAACACTGGCATTCAAATTACAACACCTGCCACTGCTACTGCTGCCTTCCTTTGGAGAAAAGTAATGTCACACCACACTTGAGACAGTAATCTCACGTGATTCTTAAAACTAAGCAGGGTGAGGCCTATTTAGTATTTGAATCGGAGACAGAGAATAACAGAATAAAGGTCACCCTTGCATGAAAGCCCAGGGCCGCCATCAGAAATTTCTGCCCCTTTTACTGAACAATCCTATTGCCCACCCCATTTTGGCCATGCCCCTCTGTGGGTGTGACCAAATCTGTGGGAGTGGCCTAATATGGCCAGGTGTCATGCCTGCCACAACATAAATGTAAAGGTTTCCCTTGCTCGAATGAAAGCCAGTCATATCTGACTCTAGGGTTCAGTGCTCATCTCTGTTTCAAATCCAAAGAGCCAGCACTGTCTGCTTCTGCAGACATTTCCATGGTCATGTGGCAGGCATGACTAGACACCAGAGCACACGGAACACTGTTATCTTCCCACTGAAGTGGTCCCTATTTGTGGTCCCCTCATCATCATCATCTTCCTCCTCTGGCCATTCTTCCTCCTCCAGCAGCAGAAGGGGCTGCCTGAGGTGGCAGCAAGGGAGGCCTCTGAGTGGGGCTGCACAGAGGGGTTGTAACTAGGAAGGGAATGGAGTGCCAGTGGGGCCTCCTCAGCTAGCAACAGCTCACCTTCCTACTCCTCGGCCTCCGTCTGTCGCACCCGTCGCTGTGTGTGAGGCGGGCAGGCAGGGCAGGAGGGAAGGAAGCAGGGGAGTCTTTCCTCTGTGTTTGTGTGCATGGGTGTGTGCACATGCACAGACACACATGCGCACACACACACAGAGAAGGAGGGAGCGAAAGACTCCCCTGCTTCTCTCCCTCCCTGCCTGCCCATGTGCGTCCGCCTCACATACAGCAATGGGCACAATGGACAGAGCACAGGAAGAGGGAGGCGAGACCACAGAGCACCCCAGCCCAATCATTGGGGCACAGTTGCCCCCTCCTCCTCCTCCACAGCAGCCTCCGCCACCTCCGGCCATGGCACATGGTCTGCCACACCGGCTTGCCTTGTGAGCTGAAGGCTGAAGCTTTGAACCTGGATATCAAGGCGGATGGAGCCCTCTGGTGGGGTATGCGCAGTAGCGCTGCCTGCCGCTGGTTAAGAAAAGTTGAAAAAGAAGAAAAAGTAAGTAAAAGAAAAAATTAACATGCCGCCGCCTGGGCCCCTGCCAGCACCAGGCCCTGGATGGCAGGCCCCCTTGTCTCCCCCTGATTGTGGCACTGTGAAAGCCAGTCCTACCCGTCTTTGGGGTTTGGTGCTCATCTCTATTTATAGTCAAAGATTCAATGCTGTCTGTGTGTGGAATTCGCTCCATTGAACTGTTGACCTGTCAACCTTCCAGTTGTCAAGTTCAGTGTTAGTCAGAGTTTACAATATTTGACTAGATGGACCCATGATCCATCTCAGTATAAGGCAACTTCCTTTATTTCTACCCAATGCTGCCCATTTTCTAAATGTTAGAATGTGTGCCTGGCTGTGAGAACTATATCCCACCTCCCTGCCAGGTCTCGGTCTGTGTGTGTGTGTGTGTGTGTCTGTGTGTGTCTATGTGGTTGTTGTTTCTTCATACAGAGGGAGGCACAGAGCTTACTAGTTGAACAGATCTACCTTCCTAACAAAGCAATACATCAGATTTACAAGCAGTAATGGGCTAGGTACCCATGGATATCAAGGGAAAATGAATGCATCGAATTTGAAAGAAAAAAAATAATTGAAACAAAGATAAAACAAAAAGAATGCACCTTTAAAACTTGTCATGAAAAACTAATGAAAACCAGACTACTGGAGACTACCTGCCAAGGTAAAACCACAGTTAGATACAATCCATTTGGCTGGATCCAAGATCAATCTTTTTCTGATCCTATTGAAATATAGTGGATATGTTAATCATGATCCCATTGATTTCAACTGAACTTAATTTTGACCACCCTAGGTTAGAGCTAACCATTTTTAAGAAAATGGTCCTATCTAAACTGACAATTCGCAAATGTATTTCCTCTGCATGTAATAATAGAGTGCTTTCAGAGCGAATAAGACATTCTGAAATAGACATTGTTTTTGTAAGCCAATTCAGAGACTTGTCTACAAAACCAGTTCAAGATACTTTCCCACCACAACTTTCTTTCAATCATTACAAGCTTACACCAAGTTGTATTTGATTTGGTATTTGGCCAAAAATGTTCCTTATGTCTCAGTGGCATAGATTTTTGCAGAAAACATAACATAGAAAAATGTTCTATATTAAACCACTATCCTTTGCAGGCGCACTCCCCAAAAAAGGACTCAGACACTGGTGAAAGTGGATAATGGCATTGGGCCACATTTATTGATTCATGCCCTAGTCCGAATTATAAATTTCGATTGGTACTCAACCAATTATAATTCTTAAGGCAAGCAGGCCGAAGTAACACTGGTAAGGTACCTCCCAAAATTGCCCACGGCAATTGGTTACAATGTATCCATTTGTATCAATTTGTTTGTTGGCAACAAACAAATTGTTGACCGTAGTCAATAAACTAACTACTGACCCCACCCTCTGACGCGTATCCGTAAAATAACGGGGTGATGCATGCTGCCTAGCTCGTGCCATCACCCCATTGCCTGGTTCGTCGTTGACTGGACAACATTAACCAACTTGTGCCTATCTAGTGTTGTCCAGTCAATTGCGAACCTGCCGGATACCTGTGGGTCATAAATATTTACCTTACCAGTGCTACCCGCCACACGGGGAGGCTTCAATAAAGGCTCACCGCCCCCCCCCAGACCGTCAGCTCGGTCAACAGGCCTGCTTGCAGATCTTCCAAAAAGAGGTTCATACCTCCTGGCGACAGATGGACCCCATCCCATGCGTAAAGTTCACAATTTTGAAGACTAATATCGGGGTGTCGGACGACGCACCCCCAACCCTTGTCTACCAAGAACCGGGCTACTGCCCTGTTCACCGAGCGGCGAGCATGGTCAAGGGCCTGGAGGTTAATGCCCCCCCTGTAAGCGTGACGCGGTATGATGTCCGACCAAATCAGGGTTGTGGCAGGCCACACATAATGCAAGTAAGCCAGGTCACTGCAGATAGCATGTTTCAGCGACAGGCCGGTGACCTGGCCTAAATCATTGCCCCCAAGGTGTCATCAGGACATCAGGCGGGTCAGCATCCCTGATGGAAAAAAGGAATGGCAACAGTTCCCGCCATAACATCCCGCGCTTACCGTACCACCTTAGACATGCGGACGCATGTAGTCCCAGCTGGGGTCCCCACTCTGTCGCCGCAGCATACTGCGCTGCCCTGTGCACATAGCTATGGCCCACCAGCCATACTGCCAACGGTGTAAGTCGACACCCAGGGTCTGTCAAAGAAAAAGGAAACAGGACAGTGACTTAACTGGTACTCACAATTGAAGAGGGCGAACATATAACTGAAAACACTGTGATCCCCACCTTCCCATCTGGCGTATCTCAGCCCCAGAGTACCCGAATGCAGCTGCAGTAGAAGCAGCTCCTATTCTAAAAGAATGGGTGCCGTAACGAGCCCCAGGGAGGCCAACACTGGATAATGCCTTACCGGTCACCTTCCAAAATTGAAATTTAGTAAGGGGAGACCCATCTTGGTGGCAGAAAAACAGGCCAGGGCGCATACCACACAGTGCAAGGAACTCTTGTAGGGCACCAACCGGACAGATGTCTGCCATTGAACATCGTAGCAGTCTTACACCACTGCCTACACCGTGCTGATCAACTTTTGAGGAACGTATCCTCAACTGAGCCCACTCATCAGAAACATAGACATCTTCGAGTTCCAGTGCCCTACGCGTCGCATCCGCCTTAGACAGTAGCATAAGCTCACTGATGCGGAGCGCTCCAAAAAAGGCCACCGTGGTAGCCGCATGAAACAGGGCTGCCTCATACCTGTCAAAACACAGGTCATGCCAGCCCCGTGCAAGGTGGGTAAATACCCCTGGAGAGATTGGGTGGCAGTTGTCCGGGCAGCGCCCACGCTCCCGCGCCCACCCTTCCAAAACATGTCGTATACGGAAGTCATTTGTGCTGTCAGCATAACCCCCCACCTTGGCCATGAATGCCAGTGCTGACAGGCTGGATGCTATGGTGTGGGGAGCTAGGCCCTGGCTGTGTAGGTAAACCATGAATTGAAGAATCTGCACCACTGGTATAGGCCAGATCCCTGGTAATCGAAATTGGGCACAAAAGGCCTGGAAGGTACTGAATGCGTGGAGATACGCCTTATGCGTGCGGGGCGCCAGCGACATGCCGATCGCCCGGTTCACCTCTCCTTGCCAAACGTCCATATGTTGTCCGGGAGCGGCGAGGGAAATTCCTCTGCGTCCGGGGCCAAGGCACGGAACCGGGAGATCTGCAAGCGGGACAAAGCATCAGCGATGTCGTTATTAATACCTGGTATATGCCTAGCCCGAAATAGCACATTGAGGCGTAGGCTGCGCAAAACAAACTGGCGCACCAATTCCATGACTCTGGGTGATTTTGACGTCTGAGAGTTGACAATGTGCACAACCGCAGCATTGTCACACCAGAAATGGATGACCGAATTGACCCACTCCGCACCCCATAGCATCAAAGCTCCCAGAATGGGAAAGAACTCAAGGAACGTGAGATCGCGTAGGCGATCCGTGCCCTTCCAAGCTAGTGGCCATTGACCATATGCCCACTTCCCCTCGAAGTAAATCCCATAACCCAGGGACCCTGATGCATCCGACTGAACCTGGAAATGAGGTGACACCAGAAGGTCAGATCTCCAAAATGAGACCCCATTGAACTCTTTAAGGAATTGAAGCCATATCAGCAGATCGGCCCTCATGCCTCTGTTCAGACGGACCCTATGGTAGGGCCTGGACAAGCCAGCCATGGTGTCACACAAGCATCGAGCAAAAGCTCTGCCAGGTGCAACCACCCTGCAAGCGAAGTTAAGGTGACCATGCAGTACCTGTAGCTCACAGAGGGACACCTTGTGTTTGGCCAGCAAGGCCGAGATCAACAAAGTGATCCGGGAAACCTTGCCAATGGACAACCTGGATGCCTGTGCAACCGTGTCAATTTTGACACCCAGGAACGTGAGCTTGGTGGATGGGCCCTCGGTCTTTTCGGGCACTAAAGGGACACCAAGTTCCTGCATTAGCGTCTGAAATGTGGTGAGGAGACGCGTACACGTGTCCCAGCCCCGTTCACCCCCGAACAAAAAATCATCGAGGTAATGGGCTACAGACCGAGATCCCGACCTGCGAACAAAGGCCCACTGGAGAAAGGCGCTAAAGCATTCAAATGCCGAGCATGAGATGGAGCAGCCAAAAGGCATGGCTTTATCAAAATAAAACTTGCCCTGGAATTTGAAACCCAACAACTCAAAGTCGCCCGGGTGCACAGGCAGCAGACGGAACACCGACTTAATGTCACACTTTGCTAATAGTGCACCCGGGCCACAAGAGCGCACCATGCGCAGGGCCTGGTCAAATGATGTATACCTGACCGAACAAAGGTCATCAGGGATAGCATCATTGACCGAATGGCCAGCCGGGTACGACAGGTGGTGAATCAGACGAAACTCCCCCGGTGTCTTTTTGGGGACTAATCCCAAAGGGGAAACCTTCAGATTGGGAAAGGGCGGGGCGTGAAAGGGGCCAGCCACCCTACCTGCATTGACCTCTTTGGCGATACTGAGGGCGGCCACCTCCTCCCTGCCCTTAAGGGAAAATAAGTTGGGTGCATCTTGGGGGGACCTATCCCCTTCAAACGGAATGCGAAACCCCCGCTGGAAACCTTCCAGCAAGTAAGCAGCGTCTCCCCTCCTTGGGTATGCTGCGAGCCAACGCTCCAGCATGACCACATTAATTGGGGAGGGGGCCTTTTGATTGACCAGCACCCTCAGCGGCAGGTCTGCCTGTACCTTGCCCACCTCTACCCCTGCCCCGAAACCCGCCCGCTCGCGGGCACGCAGCAGCGGCGTGGGGGCCAGCGCAAGAGGGACACTCGTGCTTGTACCGGCACTGTTTTCTATTGCACGCACCATTGGCCGAGAAGCTCCAGCACAGCAGGCGGGCTGGAACCCCCTGCCCCGCCACCTGGCGGGGTGCCTGCGCTGGAGCGGCTCGCTGGACCGCATGTCCACAATGATACCTCTCCCCAGGCGCAGGGCGCGTGGGGGTCATATACAGAAGCCACAGCTTCTGACAGGGCTCATCCCACCTCATCTCCGGGTGTAGGGGCACTCTCATTCGAAATTCCTCGTCGTAAGCCAACCACGACGGGCCAGGGAAATCAACCATTGCCCTGTAAATGTTGTCCAAATACTGGACCATCGGAATGGCCAGATCAGACCGGGCCCTAAGGTACACCGCCATGTATATGAGATATGCGGGCAACCAATTGGCCCACATGCGTGGTGGCTTACAACGGCAGGACTGCTCCTTGTCCTTTTCGTTTTGCCCCTCCCTCTCTTCCTTGGTGGGTTCCCTGTTCAGCAGGGAGAAAATGTCCACGTACTCCCCCCGCCAAATTTTTTCTTTAGTGGCTTGTGCCAAATGATCCCCAAGGGGCAAAGAGTACCCCGCCGTCGGGAGTGCCGACACCGGCATGTTAACAGTGCAGGGCATCAAAAATGGGGCTGCAACCTGCCCTGAAACCCCCGCAGCACTCCCTGTAACAGGAGGACCCCCACCCCATGAGTGGCCTGCCATCGGCAAAGCTGCACCTGGGTACGCTGGGGGTTGCTGTCCCCCAGTCCCAAGGTGACGTGGCCACGGCCACTGTAGGCCCTCCCCTGTGGTGGATGTTGGTGTGGGTGCATTAGTTTGAACCGGATACTCACAAGTTGCACCCCCGTGGGCCGCCCCCACTGGGGGTTCCGGCCCACGGCGGGCGTCAGAGTCGCGGCCGGAATCGAGCTCGGCGGACACACCCGACCACTACCAGCTAGAGGTATCTGCTGCGCGGGGAGCTGCGAGGCTGCGGCGGGCACCGGCCCGTGGGCCTCAAGCAGCTCAACCCGGCCGGCCACCTGCTGAAGATTGGCCGGCGCCGCAGTGAACTGTAGGCCAAAAGGTGCCCCCGATGGAGTGGATACCCCCATGGACACCTCCAAGGCCGCCACGCGGGCCAGAAGGGCGTCCACGTTTACGGAGCCCCCGACGCAAAGGGGGCCAAGGGGGGCGTGCGACCCACTGGCCGCCATGCCTGGGGCCGGTGCAGATGCACTTGGGCCCGAGTATGGCCATGGCCGAAGCTCCGGCCCTTGAGGCACCTGGGGCATACCCTGCCAAGGAAGTGGCCCCAGCCCACCCTCCTGGGAAAAAACAATGCCCGGGGGATGCAGGCCAGGGGCCAGAGGCCCAGCGGCGCTATGCTCACCCCCCTGTCCCAAGCCCATGGCCGAGGATTGCGGGCTGGGGGCTGCAGCCCCCGCTGGGCTGGCCTGGGGCTGTCCAGCCTCAGGCCACGGGTTGATCTGTCCCATTCCACCGGTCCCGGTGGTTGCCCCCGCGAAGGGGGGCAGCTGAGGGGGGGCAGTCGTGGTCCTCCGACCCGGCTGCCACCTCCTTGTCGGGTGAACTGAATTCGCCATCGCCTTCTTTCTGGAAGGCATCGATCCTGGATGGGAAGCCTGATAAGCAGGCGAAGAAAAAAACTGCTTGCTGCCCGAACGGAGGCTTCCCTGCAGCACGGAGAGCGACGGAGCTAAAAACTTCTCCTCTCCGTCGCTTTCACAAAATGGCAGCTCAGCTGCCTCGTGGCCACCCCTTTTAAAGGGTGCCGGCCATGCCCCCTAACTACCCGGATGCCCAAGTCCGGTGGGGGGGGGGGGGGGCGCAAACAGCACGGCGGCCATTTTGGTGCCGCGCTTGCATTCTCCCCATTTTCCCATCAGAAAATATAAAAGCAAAATATTGGTAATATAAATTCTCCTCTGTTCTAATTTCTCTTTGGTTATTTATTTGCTTTAAAAATTACTGTATTTTTGGACCATAAGACACACTTTTTCTCCCTCAAAAGTGGAGAGAAAATGAGGGTGTGTCTTATAGTCCAAATGCTGGTCTTCGGCCTGCTGTGGCTGTTGTAAAAGGATATTTACTACTGCCGCCTCTCAGCTGTTCAGCTGCTCCTGGGCAGGGGGGAAAACATATGAAAAACAAGTGGCCACTAGAGGGCGAAAATTGCAATTTCCCATTTAAATTCATTGGAAATAAATTTCTTGTATTCAAAAGTTTTCTGTTTGTATGTTCCCAATGCATTTAAGTAGGAAACCAAACATGTGCTTAAAAAGAAAGGGTTTCACTTACCTTGATGCCTTTGTCTCTACTCGACATGGACAAAATGGAGTTGGAAAACATGCTTCCTGGTTGAAAGGAGAGCAAGAAGCTAGGCTAGAGTATCACTTCCTTCCTCAGTGCAATTGGTCTGCCTGCCCATTTCCCCTGCAGCGCCACCACTAGTTGGTGGTGCAAAATACAGTATTAAATATTTTTTGTTTTGTTTTCCTGCTCTGAAAACTGGGTGTGTCTTTTGGTCAGGTGCGTCTTGTGGTCCAAAAAATACGGTAGCTGCCAAAAGAACTACAAAATTTAGGAAGTCTATATGGACTGACTTCACAAATTTTCTTAAACATGTAGACATATTTATGTTAGATTGTTGAAATTGAATTGTATTTAATGAACATATTATTAATTAATACTTTTTGTAGAGCCAATGATGAGCATTAGCTACTCTATAGGGGAAGAAACAAAAATGCCAGTCTCCTGTCCCAGACTAGGTTTAGATTTTAGGAAAAACAAAAGAGAATTAGAGAGTTGCTTGAGAATTAGGAACCCTCTCTATGGGCACACATGCCATCATCCCAGCACAGAGTTTGCTCTGCCCCTCTGCCCAGCAATCCAATGGGAGTGCTTCCTCCCCAGCACAGAGTTTGCCCCACCCTTCTGCTCAGCAGCCCAATGGGAGTGCTTCCTCCCTCCCCTCAGCACAGAGTTCACACTACACCTCTGCCCAGCAGCCCAGTGGGAGCACTTCCTCCCTCCCCTTTCTGTGGTAAGGTGCACAGCTCACATGTGGCATGAGGGTGTGGCATGGACAGCAACCTGTTGAGTCTGCGGTGAAGGTGAGTTTGGACACTCGGTCTCTAAAATGACATAGGTATTTAAATTAGCTTAACATGTATTTAACAAATGGTGCTATCTGAAGTAATGAAAAATATCTGTTTCTTCAAACAGAAGGTTTTCCTCAATCTCGCTTATTTTGCATAATTTATTTTGTGACTTATCTATGAAAGTAAAACAAAAGGAACTTACTTTGCATGTCTGATAGCTGAGGAATTTCTGAAGAAACCCTGTGTAGACTGTAGTAGAGGGAAATGTGTTAATTGTATTTTTAGTGTTCAAGGAATGAAGAAGCAGACGAATGAAGTAGTGAAATTCAGCTCTTTATTAGTGGGGTTTGAACACAGTTTGGATGGGGCAAAATTTGGACTTATATACACTATAAACAGTAACAGTAACAATAATACAACAAGCCCATTGGCTAACAGAGTGTGCACATTTTTCAACCCACTTATTTGCATAAGAATAGATACATGAGAAAAGATACATTCCACTCCTGTCAGAAAACACAGTTAACATACATAACAGTATGGAACACACAAATCTCTTAATATTAGTTTGATCCAGAGACTGATAACTCTTCCCTTACCTCAGACAGTAGCTCCACTTTAAACCCTTTTAACTTCTAATTAAAGGAATATGAGAAGTTCAGCATTTAAAGAAACACAAGGAAATACATACCAAACCCTACCAGATTGTTGGAAGGAATTTTGGCAAGTCTATATGAAGCCTTACCGCATATAGCCCCTACTTTCTTCCACTTGGGCAACAGATATATGATAGTCCATATAATGGAAATGTTTTTATCTCTCATGCCAACCAGATGTTGTAAAGGTGGCCATTTATTTTATCATCCCCTTTACAGAATGTGTACTATATTCAGTGATTTAATAGCTATGTTATTTCTTGTCACAACAATGCAAGCGCGGCGCCAAAATGGCTGCCGCGCTCTTTGCGGCCCCCCCATTGGACGAAGGCATCCGGGTAGTTAGGGGGCGTGGCCAGCTCCCTTATAAAAGGGGTGGCCACGAGGCAGCCGCGCTGCCATTTTACGAAGCGACGGAGTGGAGAAGTTTTTCCCTCTTACCTCCGTCGCTTTTTTCCTTTATCGGGAAGCCTTTTGGCTGCTAGATTTTCTCGTTCCCGGCTTTCCAGCGATTGGCTGAGATGCCTTCAAAGAAGAAGGCGGCTGCGAGCGCGGCTCGTGCGGTACGGAGGCGCAATCCGGGTCGGAGGACCGCGGCTGCGCCTCCCCAGCAGCCGCCTTTGCCTGCACCCACCGGGACCGGTGGGATGGGAGCTATTCTCCCTTGGCCCGATAATGGGGGCCCACGCACGGGTCCAGTGAGGGCTCCGGCCCTCAGCCCGCAAGCGGTGGACACTGTTCCTGGTGTTGCCCATGCCGCTGGGCCTTACTCCGTCGGGGCGCAGCTCGCTCCGGGGCCTTCCAGCCTTGGGGGGAGGTCCGGTCCCCTTCCATGGCAAGTTGCCACATCGGCCCTACCGGGCCCGGGTGTGGGGTCGTGGCCCTATTCGGGCCCCGGGGTACAGGGACCTGTACCCATGCCTGTAGTGGCCGGGCCGGCCGGCCCTTTGCCCCATGTCAGCGTGGAAGCCTTACTGGCACGCGTTGCGGCCCTCGAGGCATCTCTGGCCCGGGCTAGCCACGCTGGGGCTCCCTTTGGGGTTCATTTCGACGCGTCGTCTGCTGGGCAGCGGCAGGCGGCGGGAAGGGTCGAACTGCTTGAGGCGCGTGGCACGACTTCGGCCACTGCCTCGCAGCTCCCCAACCAACAGGCCGGTGCGGGTCAGGCCCCATCGACGAGCTCTACGGCGGTCGTGATCTCCGACGCCCCCAGTGGGCAGGTACCCCTGGTGGGGGTGGCCTACGGGGGTGCAGCATGTGAGTATGCGGTTCAAACTAGTGCACCTACACACATGGCCACGTCGGGGGGGGCTTTTCAATGGCCTTGGCCTCGCGCGGGTGGTGCGGCGGTCCAGCCGCTGATGCCCCACCCGGCGACGACAACCAACACCCAGGGCCCCGTGGTGGGGGGTGTTTCCTACCCTGTGGGGAATGTTTTGGGGTAGCTGGGTTAGTACAGGCCCCTTTCCAGATGCCCGCAGTTCCGGCTGTGCCTGTGTCGGCCTTGCCGACGGCAGGGTATTCCTTACCACTCGGTGATCATTTGGCACAGACCACCAAAGAGAAGATCTGGCGGGGGGAGTACGTGGATATCTTCTCACTCCTCAACAGAGAGCCCACCAAGGAGGAGAGGGAGGGGCAGGATGAGAAGGATAAGGAGCAGGCCTGTCGTCGCAAGCCACCACGCACGTGGGCCAACTGGTTGCCGGCCTACCTCATATACATGGCGGTATACCTTAGGGCCCGGCCGGATTTGGCAATTCCGATGGTCCAGTATTTGGACAACATCTATAGGGCGATGGTTGACTTTCCGGGCCCATCGTGGTTGGCTTATGACGAGGAATTCCGTATAAGGATTCCCCTGCACCCCGAGATGAGGTGGGATGAGCCGTGTCAGAGGCTGTGGCTTTTGTACATGACGCCCACGCGCCCCGCGCCCGGGGAGAGGTACCATTGTGGACATGTGGTCCAGCGAGCGGCCCCAGCACAGGTTCCCCGCCAGGTGGCAGGGCAGGGGGTTCCAGCCAGCCTGCTGTGCTGGACCTTCTCATCTAATGGTTCCTGCAATAGGAAGAATTGCAAATATAGACATGAGTGTCCCGCCTGTGCTGGCCCCCATGCGGCCTCTGCCTGTCCCAGGCCTGGAGGGACGCGGGGCAGAGGGAGGGGCGGACAGGGGGCTGGCAAGAATGCCGCAGATGGAGCTGGTTCACCGAAAGGCTCCCTCCCCAATTAATGTGGACATGTTGGAGCGCTGGCTCACATTGTACCCGAAGGGAGAGGATGCGGATTATCTCCTTCAGGGTTTTAGGCAGGGGTTCCGTATCCCTTTCATGGGTGACAGGTCCCACCAGGATGCCCCCAATCTTTTATTCCTTAGGGGGAGGGAGGAGGTGGCTGCTGCGAGCATAAATAAGGAGGTCGTTGCGGGCAGGGTCGCTGGCCCTTTCCCTTCACCCCCGTTTCCCAATCTTAAGGTATCGCCCTTGGGCTTAGTGCCTAAGAAGTCACCGGGCGAGTTTCACCTCATTCATCACTTGTCCTACCCAGCCGGCTGCTCGGTCAATGATGCTATCCCTGATGACCTTTGCTCAGTCAGGTATACATCTTTTGACCACGCGCTGCGCATGGTGCGCTCATGTGGCCCGGGTGCGCTGCTGGCTAAGTGCGACATTAAGTCGGCTTTTCGCCTCTTGCCGGTGCACCCGGGCGACTTCGAGTTGCTGGGTTTTAAATTCCGGGGTGACTATTACTTTGATAAGGCCATGCCTTTTGGCTGTTCCATATCATGCTCGGCCTTCGAGCGTTTCAGCACATTCCTAGAGTGGGCTTTCGTCCGCAGGTCAGGGTCCCGGTCTGTAGCCCATTACCTGGATGACTTTTTATTCGGGGGTGAACGGGGCTGGGACACGTGTACACATCTCCTCAACACATTTCAGACGCTAATGGAGGAACTCGGTGTCCCTTTAGCGCCCGAAAAGACCGAGGGCCCATCTACCCAGCTAGTCTTCCTGGGGGTGGAGATTGACACGGTAGCGCAGGCTTCTAGGTTACCGCGGGATAAGGTGTCCAGGATAGTGGCCCTCATCTCGGACTTGATGGCCAAGCGCAAGGCATCACTGAAGGAACTGCAGGTGCTCCATGGTCACCTCAATTTCGCTTGCAGGGTGGTCGCACCGGGCAGGGCATTTGCTCGGCGCCTGTGCGACGCCATGGCAGGATTATCCAGGCCCCACCATAGAGTCAGGCTCACCCGGGGTATCAGAGCAGACATGCTTGTCTGGCTACAGTTCCTCAGGGAATTCAATGGGGTCTCATTTTGGAGGTCTGACCTCCTGGCTTCCCCCCGCTTTCGGATTCAGTCCGATGCCTCGGGATCCCTGGATTATGGGATGTACCTCAATGGGAAGTGGGCCTATGGTGGGTGGCCACTGGCCTGGGCAGGCACGGGTCGCCTGCGGGATCTCACATATCTCGAATTTTTCCCTATCCTGGGTGCTTTGATGCTATGGGGCGAGGAGTGGGCCAACTCGGTTGTGCATTTCTGGTGTGACAATGCGGCTGTTGTCCACATTGTCAATGCACAGACTTCTAAATCGCCCAGGGTTATGGACCTAGTGCGCCAATTTGTGTTGTGCAGCCTGCGCCTTAACGTTCTTTTTAGGGCCAGGCATGTCCCGGGGGTTAATAATGATATTGCTGACGCTTTGTCCCGCCTGCAGATCTCCCGGTTCCGTGCCTTGGCCCTGGATGCGGAGGAATTTCCCTCGCCACTCCCGGACGAGATATGGACCATTGGCAAGGAGAGGTGAACCAGGCGATTGGCCTGTCACTAGCGCCACGCACGCGTAAGGCGTATCACCACGCATTTCATTCTTTCAGAGCATTCTGTACCCAATTTCGGCTGCCAGGAACCTGGCCGATCCCGGTAACCCATGTTCTGCGGTTCATGGTTTACCTGCATGCCCAGGGCCTTGCACCTCGCACCATAGCATCTAAGCTGTCAGCGTTGGCTTTTATGGCCAAAGTGGGAGGTCATGTGGACAGCACCACTGACTTCCGTGTGAGACATGTTTTGGAGGGGTGGGTGCGCGAGCGCGGGCATTGCCCGGACGACCGCCACCCGATTTCCCCAGGGGTTCTTACCCAGTTGGCCCGGGGCTGGCCAGGCCTCTGTTTTGATAGATATGAGGCAGCCCTATTTCATGCAGCCACAACGGTGGCATTTTTTGGAGCGCTCCGCATCAGCGAGCTTGTGATGCTGTCTAAGGCGGATGCAAGTCATAGGGCACTGGAACTCGAGGATGTCTATGTTGCCAAAGACTGGGCTCAGTTGAGGATACGCTCCTCTAAGGCAGATCAGCATGGCGTAGGCAGTAGTGTAAGACTGCTACGGTGTTCTTTGGCAGACATCTGTCCGGTTGGTGCCCTACAGGAGTTTCTTGCACTGCGTGGCACGCACCATGGCCCGTTTTTCTGTCACCATGATGGGTCTCCCCTTACTAAATTTCAATTTTGGAAGGTGACAGGCAAGGCGCTGGCCAGTGTGGGCCTCCCGGGCGCCCGTTATGGCACCCATTCATTCAGAATAGGGGCGGCCTCCACTGCAGCTGCTTTTGGGTACTCTGGGGCTGACATACGCAGCATGGGAAGGTGGGGCTCGCAATGTTTTCAGTTTTGCGTGCGCCCACTCCCGCCGTAAGTACCAATTTTTGTCACCTTACCTTCTTTCCTCGTTTTTCTTTACAGACCCTGGGTGTCGTATTACACCGGTGACAGTATGGCTGGTGGGCCATAGCTACGTGCACAGGGCAGCGCGTTATGCTGCGGCGACAGAGTGGGGACCCCGACTGGGACTGGGTGCATACGCAAGTCTCACATGGCATGGTAAGCCCGGGATGTTATGGCGGGAGCTGCTGCCTTTCCTTTTTTCAGGCCTGAATGCTGACCCGCCTGACATTCTCATCATACACCTAGGGGGCAATGATTTGGGCCAGGTCACCGGTTTATCGCTGAAGCATGCGATTTGCGAGGACCTCGCCTACCTGCATTACGTCTGGCCCGCCACAACCCTGGTTTGGTCGGACATGGTTCCGCGCCATGCGTACAGAGGAGGTTTCGACCTCCTGGCCCTTGACCGCGCTAGACGCATGGTGAATAGGGCAGTGGCGCGGTTCCTTGTCAGCAGGGCTTGGGGGAGGGTCAGTCGTCACCCCGCTATTAGTCTACAAAATTATGACCTGTATGCAGGGGATGGGGTCCATCTGTCGCGAGGGGGTATGGACCTCCTGTTGGGTGATTGGCGAGCAGGCCTGTTGACCGAGCTGACGGTCTGGGGGGAGGTGTCAGGCCTTCTTTGAATCCCCTCCGTGTGGCGGGTAGCACTGGTAAGGTAAACATTTATGACCCACAGGTATCCGGCAGGTTCGCAATTGACTGGACAGCACTAGACAGGCATAAATTGGTTAAACGTTGTCCGGTCAACGACGAACTAGGCGACGGGGTGATGGCTATAGCTAGACAGCATGCATCACCCCGTGATTTCACGGATACGCGTCAGAGGGTGGGGTCATTAGTTAGATATTGACTACGGTCAACAATTTGTTTGTTGTCAACAAACAAATTGATACAAATAGATACATTGTAACCAATTGCCGTTGGCAATTTTGGGTGGTACCTTACCAGTGTTACTTCGGCCTGCTTGCCTTAAGAATTATGATTGGTCGTTTTACCAATAGAAATTTATAATTCGGACTAGGGCATGAATCAATAAATGTGGCCCAATGCCATTATCCACTTTCATTAGTGTCTGAGTCCTTTATTGGGGGGTGCGCCTGCAAAGCAAAGTGGAAGAAATCAAGACTGACATTTTTTGGGGGGAAACTGAAATCCTCATGTTCCTGTAAGATGTATATAATTTTTACCACTAATTATGGATGATTGATAAAGCACAGGGGTTTACAATCATATGCATGAGCAGACAGCCAGCCAAGATTCATCTTGACTCCATGCCACAGCAAGTTACTGAAATCTTAAATGGACTATAGGATTCTGTCTGGTGATGCACTGAAGCAGGTTCTGTCCTGTTCGGGAGAACCAGTAGCGGAAATTCCCCCAGGCCACACCCACCTGGCTGGCCATGCCCACCTCCATAGCCCATTGAATTGACCCCGCCCACAGATCCAAATTTTTTTGGATTGCATCACTGATTCTGTCCAATATGAAATAGGGTGCAACTAAACACTGGCAAGCTCAACTGGAATGATTCAATTGTGCTGTGGTTTGATTCACAATCTCCTTTATGGTTGTATTTGGTTTAAATGATTTCATATATATGTCAGATGAGCTACAGGGCTTTTTGTGGCCTCTCGTGTGGTGGAGGTGGCATTTGCTCCCCCCCACCACTCCTGGCGGCCTGTGTGCCCATCCCCGCTGCTGCAGGTATGGGTCATTTCTTTGGGGGCTGAACATGGCTGCGGCCAGTGTGGTTTGGGCTGGAACTGGGGTGGTGTACGCATCCCTTCCTCTCTCTCTGTCTCTTTCTTTCTCTTACTCTCTCTGTCTCTCTCTATCACTCTCTCTCTCACACACACACACACACACAGAGAGGGGGGAGTGGGTAGGCATTCCTCCCTCTTTCTCTGTCTCTCTCTCTCTGTCGAGTGAGAGGAGGGGGAGCAGGTACACATTCATCCTTCTCTCTCTCTCTCTCTCTCTCTGAAGTTCTCTCACTCACTCACACACACTCTCTCTGTCTCTCTCTCTCTCACACACACAGAGTAGAGAGAGTCGCAGCCACCCAGGTCATATTTTGGGGAGGCGGCGGCTGTCTTTGGGGTTTGCACAGGGAATCTCTGGTTCAGGTTTTGCAGGTGGTCCATCTATCACCACCACGCAATGCATGTTGGGGCATGTAGTCCCCATAGAGGCCCCATTTGCAATCCTGTCTGCCATTGGGACTACATTTCCCAATGTGCATTGTGTGTCTACAAAGTCATTTTTCCGCTTCCTGCAGGCAGAGCCCTCTTGGGCTGTGCCTTCCTCCTCCTTCCCTGAGGTTTCCCAGGGTTGCTGCCCCGGCTTGGTTGAAAGCCTTGTGGGTGCTGCCGTTGCCGCTGTTCCTGCCGCTCTTTCCACTCCTCCTCCTCCATGTGCGATGTGTCTCTTGCAGCAGTTTGTATTTGATGCCAGGTTCGGGGGTTTGGCATGTGGGCATGCACAGACTTGAGTGTGCGTGTAGTTGCGTTCTTTGCTGCATGTGCAATCTCTCTCTCGCTCTCTGTCTGGCGCACACAGATCAACGGATCTACACATGGACATCCCCCCTGAGTTTGCACATGTGCAGTTGTTTTTTCGGCTTTGTGGGGCTTAGGCCCCACTCTCGGTTCCCGGACCCTCGCCACTCTGATCTCTGTTTCAAAAGATAGGTGTGTGCGGAGAACTATGGGAAAGGCTTGAGGGGTGTGTGCACACATACCCATCATGTACCTTACATCCCTTCCTTATTGGGATATAGAAGAAGATGATTATCTCAGGAATTCCAGGACCTTTCCCTATCAGTCATTCACTCTCAGCCAATCACAGTCCAACATGCAAATCAGCTCTTTCCAACATTCTATTTCCAGGCCTTGTTGTTAAACTGCTGTTTTTTCTCCCAAGGCACCTTGGGAGTTGTAGTTCCTATTCCTTTTCCCATTTTGTGGGGTGCAGGCCCCACTCTCGGCCTCCAGACCCTCACGGGGCTGGTCTCAGTGGTGTGTACGATAGGTGTGTACGAAGTATTACAGGATAGGCTCCAGAGGCATGGGAGCCTTTCCCGGACACATACCTTACATCTCTTCTTTATAGGTTAAGATAGTCTATTAAATTAATGTGATTAGTTAATTAATTAATGTGTAAATACAGTGATAAGGTGGTGTAGCATTAAACTCAGTAGTTTTTTCCCCAAAATAAAAATACTTCAGGGCAATTAGAAAGAAAGATCATGGGGTTGGGTGTCCCCACTGTCCCAAAACATCATGCCCCTGCTTAATATGCTACCATAACACCACCCAGAGTCACTCCCCTTATCCTTTTGTAGAAGAAAACAATTAATCACACTGAGAGAACACCATTTGAATGGTTCCAAGTTTTTTTAAAAAAAACTAGGAGCACCCAGGTGCCCGGGGGGGGGCACTCTAAAAGGGTCATGGTTAATTCACATTGACCTTTGCATTGTGTAATAACTGAAAAATACTTTGAATTCACTTATTCTAATTGTGTAGCAAATCCCATAGTCAGTGGTGGGCTCCCCAAAAAAAAACCACACTGTGGGCATGGTATGGTGGACGTGGCCAGGGGAAAAGCCCTATATTGCACCCGAATTAGGACTACTTTATTTCAAAACTTAGATGGGCAGGGCCAGCCAGACTTTCTGCTACTGGTTCTGGAGAACTGGTGTGAATCTGCTGATGCCCACCACTGCCCATAGTATTTCCCAACATAATCACAGCTGCAATAGGGAGCAATTGGGTCAGATAAGGGAGGTTGTCCAGCTGTAAGAGTAAGGCTGGACCATGAAATGATTTAGAATATGGTAAGGCTAGCTCCCAAGCCATGACCTAGAGCAGTGATGGCAAATCTTTTAGAGACTGAGTGTGCAAACAGAGGGGTGTGGCAAACTCTGTGCTGGAGGGAGGGAGGAAGCACTCTCATTGGGCTGCTGGGCAGAAGGGTGGGGGAGAACTCTGTTCTGGGACAATGGTCTGTGTGGCCACAGAAAAGGCTGTGAGTGCCACCTCTGGCATGCATGCCATAGGTTCGCCACCACTGCCCTAGACTCATTAAAAAGCATTGTCAACCAAAACAGGTCCTCCCTTTTTTGCTGCCATGGTTATATTATGCTTTTAATAAATACAGTTGTATTTGTAGTTTTAATCCAAGGCTCTTCTTTTCTCATGGAAAACACTTACATGATAACAGTCATTTGAAAAAAGCTCACATAAAAAAAATCCAAATGATCTGTGTCCCCAAATGTTTTCACACAGAATGAAGAGTCATAAGTCAGCACTCAATTCAGATTATAATACAGTCTTGGCCTGTGCATTTCACCACTAGGTAATTACTTCTGATGATTAGGTGGCTCTGGAGAAATGTTAGTTGAAATTTGAAGCCTCCTTTGGCTCTGTTCAAATCACAGAAGCTACAGCAGGAATTAATTTTGTCTAGGAGTGTTTGCCAATGGCAAAGAAAAGTTCGCAAAAAACCTTTATTCTTTTGTACACGGTAATTTCACTAGAAATAGAAGGCATAGCTGAGGGCTTAGTTATATGTACGAAATCTGAAAAACCAAACTCAGGGGAAGCAGCTGTCATGGAACAGATAAAAGAAATGATTTTTGGTTACAGATGTGTCAAGTTAATCTCTGACCCAAGATGGTGGATTACCTACATAAGAACATAAGAACAGCCTTGCTGGAACAGTCCAGAGTCCATCCAGTCCAGCATTCTGTCTCACACAGTGGCTCACCATTTCCTTCAGGGTATTCCCAAGGAGATGCCTTCACCTGCTTAGGATTCCCTGGAAATGGCATTGAGAGATATCCTGCCTATCTCTCCAACCCCGAGGTTGTCCTTAAGTATCCATAATTATAGCCATTGATACCCTTGTCCTCCATGAACTTGTCTAATCCTTTCTTAAAGCTGTCAAGACTGACAACTGTCACCACTTCTTCTGGCAGGGAAGTGATCCTCTGGGTGAAAAAGTACTTTCTCTTATTTGTTTGAGAACTAGTACCCAAAAGTTTCATGGAGTGCCCCAAAGTTCTAGTGTTGTGCGATAGGGAAAACAGTTTTTCCTTATCTACTTTATCTACAGTGTGCATGATTTTATAAACTTCAATCAGGTCACCTCTTAGATGCCGTCGTTCAAGAGTGAAGAGGCCCAACCGTTGCAGCCTCAGATGGTAACGTGTTCCAGTCCCCTAATCATTTTGGTTACCCTCCTCTGCACTTTTTCCAGCTCCATAATATCTTTCTGGAGGTATGGTGACCAGAACTGTACACAGTATTCCAGATGGGGCCTCACCATAGATTTATAAAGAGGCAAAATGACACTTGCTGACTTATTATCTATACCCTTCCTAATGATCCCTAGCATTGAGTTTGGTTTTTTCACTGCTGAGGCACACTGGGTTGACACCTTCATTGAGCTGTCCACCAAGGTCCCTTTCCTGGTTTGTCGCAGAGAGTTCAGACCCCATCAGTTTATAAATGTAATTGGGGGTTTTTGCCCCAATGTGCATCACTCTGCACTTACTAATGTTGAAGCTCATTTGCCACTGTTTTGCCCACTCCCCCAGTGTCAAGAGATCCCTCTGGAGCTCCTCACAATCTCTCACAGTTTTCACTACCCTGTATAATTTAGTGTCGTCAGCAAACATCCAGGAAAAGAAGGTCCAGCTCATTGCATGTATATTGTTTTGGATTTGGGTAACAGAAGAATGCCTTGGAAATTTAAAAGCCATGGTCACATTAAACTGGCTCATATTTTTTCCACTCCTCCAAAGCCTGACATTTTTATCATGGACATACTGGCTGAAATTCAGTAATAAAACACAACTGGAGTAGGCCAACTGACTCAATGGAATTTATGTAGGTGTTGACTCATAAAATCCTCAATTATTCAGTTGACCTCCTCAGAAGTGGTTCACTTTTCCCCTCTTCCTGAGGCACCTGAGATTGTACAGTTTCCCTGATGGGGGTCAGGGTTGTTTTTCTTCTGGGAAGCACAGTGCAGCATCAGACCTCTGACCTCTGGCTCAGCAGCCAGGTACAACAGCTGTATAACTAGCTATAGAGCACAAGAAAGGAAAAATTAATCTTGGTCTCTGAATGATCTACAAAATTACTTTTCTTGAAAATAGCTGAGATTTTTCTCTTTTACCCCTCCATCCTACCAAAAAATAACTTCCCTGAATTTTCTCTCAATTTTCTTGTTCATTTTGTGAGTTGACTTCCAACACAGTTGCTACACAATGGTGTGCTATTGTCCTTGCTAATAAGAAAACATGTGCCTGGTGACTTGCTTTTGTTGTTGTTTAGTCGCACAGTAGATTCTGACCCTTTGCGACCCTATGGACCATTGATCTCCAGGCACCCCTGTCCTCCACCATCCTCCTCAGCCCGCTCAGCTTGGTGCCCGCTGCGTCCACAATGCCATCCAGCCATCTCATCCTTGGCCGTCCCCTTTTTCTTTTGCCCTCCACCTTTCCCAGCATCAAGGCATTCTCAAGTGACTCCTCTCTTCTCATTTGGTGTCCAAAGTACTTCAGCTTCATCTTTACTATTTGACCTTCTAAGGAGCAGTCAGGACTGATTTCTTTCAAGATTGACTTATTTGTTCTCCTCGCTGTCCAGGGGACTCTCAAAACTCTCCTCCAACAACACATCTCAAAGGCATTTATTCTTCTGCGCTCAGCCTTCCTAATGATCCAGCTCTCACATCCATGCATTACCACTGGGAATACCATTGCTTTGACTATAAGGATTTTTGTTTGCAAGGTGATGTCTCTACTTCTCACTATGTTCCCCAGGTTTCCCATGGCTTGTCTCCCTAGAATCAGTTGCCTCTTTATTTCATGGCTGCAGTCACCATCTGCAGTGATCCTAGATCCCAAGAAAGTAAAATCCGTCACTGCTTCTACTTCTTCCCCGTCTACTTTTCAGGTGCTGATAGGGCTTGTTGCCATTATCTTGGTTTTCTTGATGTTAAGTCTCAGGTGAGCTTTTGCACTCTCTTCTTTCAACCTAATCAGTAGCTTCTTTAAATCTTCCTCACTTTCTGCCATTAGGGTGGTATCGTCTGCATATCTCAAATTGGTATATTTCTCCCAGGAATTTTTATCCCATATTGTGATTCCTCCATCCCTGCATTGCGCATTATGTGCTCTGTGTATAGGTTAAAAAGGTAGGGTGATAAAATGCAGCCTTGCCTTACTCCTTTTCCTATTCCAATCCATTCTGTCATTCCGTGTTCTGTCCTAACTGTTGCTTCTTGAGTCTTGTACAGATTTCTCATGAGGCATATGAGGTGTTCTGGTATTCCCATTTCTTTAAGTACTTGCCACATTTTATTGTGATCCATGCAGTCAAAGGCCTTGGTGTAGTCAATAAAGCAGAGGTATACTTGTTTCTGATATTCCTTTGTTTTCTCCATGATCCACCATATATTAGCAATGTGGTCTCTAGTCCCCCTGCCTCTTCTGAAACCCTCCTGCACCTCTGGCAATTCTCTCTCCACGTGCTGCTGAAGTCTATCCTGTATTATCTTGAGCATTACCTTGCTAGCGTGTGGGATGAGCGCAATTGTTCGATAATTTGAACACTCTTTGGCACTACCCTTCTTTGGGATTGGAACATATACTGATCTTTTCTAATCCTTTGGCCACTGTTTTGATTTCCAGATCTGCTGGCATATCGAATGCAGTAATTTGATTCCGTCATCTTTTAGAGCTTTGAAAAATTCAATTGGGATACCGTCATCTCCACTAGCTTTGTTGTTTGCAGTGCTTTTTAGGGCTTTTCTGACTTCACTCTCTAGGATGTCTGGCTCAAGTTCAATGTTCTCATCATTGTGATTATCAGTGGTGTTGAGGTCCTTTTTGTAAAGTTCCTCTGTGTATTCTTTCCATCTTTTCTTAATCTCTTCTGCATCAGCTAACTCCTTGCCATCTTTGTCCCTTATCATGGTCATTTTTGCTTTGAATGTTCCCTTGATTTCCCCAATTTTTTTGAAAAGATCTCTAGTCCAGCCTCTTGTGTTGTTTTCCTCTATTTCTTTGCACTGTTCATTTAAATAGATTTCCTTGTCTCTCCTTGCTTTTCTTTGAAATTCTTTGTTCAAGTGAATGTATTTTTTTCTTTTCTCCTTTGCCTTTTGCATTCCTTCTTTCCTCTGCTATTTTAAGAGTCTCATCAGACAACCACTTTGCTTTCTTATGCTTCTTTTCTTTTAGTATGGTTTTCCTTGCTGCCTCCTACATGATGTCCCGCACATCTGTCCATAATTCTTCTGGTACTCTGAATTGCTAGAGAGTATCTATTTTGCCAGGTTAAAGGTTTAATGAAATAATTCCCCCCTCACCTCCTTATTATTATTATTATTATTATTATTATTATTATTATTATTATTATTATTATTTGGTATGCAAGGAGTGTGGATAATTTGGAAAGTCTATTCGGGTATAGCTCTAAAAGCAATAGATTTCAGGTAGCCAGTCCTGCAGCAATCAAACAACGCTTTAGACACACAGAGGCAAGTAGCAAATAAACGATGCTAAATATGAATAATGTCTCCATATGGAGTTGTACAATATTTTGCTTTGCAAAATTGTGGGTTTTGAACACATTGCTTTAATATTATTTGCTCATTCTTTGAAATGGAAAACATCAAATTCAATAGGCTTCACCAGCTCATCTCATTTTGATCTGCTCCATCTTGGAAGTGACATAAAAAAGAGCCTGTTATCATAGATGAAGCCGCACATAATGATGCTACAGTTATAGTTTACCACAGGTTATGAAAGCATTTTTGTATTGTCCTCATCTCACTGGAGATTCTACCAAAGGGTCTGGTGAACATTTAGCATGTACAGTAGGTCAAAATATAACAGTGAGTGTGTTTTCAAACCCTGATCTGTTAACCATACCTGAACCAGTATGTAACATGGAGTAACTAGCTGGAATGAGAGGGGGCATTAAGTGTTTGCCCCCTTTTGTTACTGGCAAAAGTTACCAAATATATTCAACATGCATTTTGGTAATCATTTGTGCATTTATCAATGAAGAATTGCTACTTACAGTGTTTTAACCAATTTCATGGATCAGTGGATTTTCTATTACATCACTAAAATACAACTCCTATAAAAGGTTAAAGGTAAAAGTCACCCTTGCTCAAAAGCCAGTCGTATCCAACTCTAGGGTTCAGTGCTCATCTCTGTTTCAGGTTACAGGGTTATAAGAAAATATTTTCTAAATGCTATGTATTTCTATCTATTGTTTCTTACCTCTGATCTTACTTTCACCTTCTTCCTTCTCTGGGTTCAGCTTAAACTATTCCTTTTGCTCTTGGGTGTGTGTTTTTATCTAATGCTCATTTTTCACTTTCTCAGCATGCAATATGTAATCCATTACCTCAGTTTTTCTTCATTCCCTTCACCAGCTCTTTAATCATTTCAGCTGTCTGAAGTTCATCCAGCTTGCTGTCAGTTCAAACCGCATTCAATGGGATGGTAAGTATCACCACAATAGCTTCACATTTTAGGATAGTAGAGCCTCATCAATCCTGAGCACTGCTGCTATGCCTCAACTTATCTATTACAGGACAAAACTAGAGTGTGGTCAAAGAAGCAGAAAGTGAAATGGTCTGAGAGGTCAAAGAAGAGAGAAAGAAGTTGGGAAAGCAGGACTAGAAACTCAATTACACAGCACTGGGGCTGTCATGAGCACACACCTTAATGAACAACATCAGAAAGAGTCAAGAAATGTCTCACTGGATAAATATTGTAGGTAGAGAAGCTGTTCCTTAGGGCATCTGCAAGGCTATTTCTCTAAAATGGATACTTTAGTGGCATTCTGCTCAGTACATATTTGGCCTGGGAAAACCAACATTAAAATAAACACTGCCCAGGTCATTTCACCACACAAACTATGTCTTCTTTTAATGTTTGTGGAAGCTATGGTTGTCAGAAATATGTAGGTCACTGTATGGCCAAGACCATTTATCAGCATTGTCTAAAAAATGAAAAACTTTTCCCTTGCAGTAATACAGTGTGCCTTTTAAAAATACTATTTAATACTATTACTATCAGTACCATTTAGTACTTTTACAGGTACAGATATATAAAAATACTACAAGCAATATTTGTTTTGTGTGAGTATAGCCAGTCAGCTTAGACTGCAACTGCCATCAGCCCACAACAGGATGGTAAAGTTTCATTGTTTACTGAAAGTATTGTGGCTCTAAACAATTCTGTGTTACAACTCCCTTGGAAGTATCTCATATCTGCTATGCTACTAATAGATATGCTTATCAGAATGCACTGCTTGTATGATACCAAGTATTAGTCTTTGTTTCTTCAATTCCCAAAATGCTTGCTGTCACCAAAATCCTACTTTTAACTGGGAGAAAACTGTCCCAAACTGAGCTAATGCTGTTATGTTCTCCCTAGGTCAGTGGTGGTGAACCTATGGCACGTGTGCCAGAGGTGTCACTCAGAGCCCTGTCTGTGAGCACCCGTGCAGTCACCCAGCATGGAGTTTGCCCTGCCCCTCTGCCCAGCAGCCAAATGGGAGCACTTCCTCCCTCCCCCAGCACAGAGTCTGCCCTGCCCCTCTACCTAGTAGCCCAAATGGGAGCATTTCTTCCCTCCCCTGTAGCTGTGTTGGCACTTTGCAATAAATAAGTGGGTTTTGGGTTGCAATTTGGGCTCTCGGTCTCTAAAAGTTTTGCCATCACTGCCCTAGGTACTTGAAAAATTCAAGTATACAGTATAATACACTAACATTACCTCATAGGAGGAGAGAACTTAGGCCACCATGTGTTTTGCAGCTGTATAAAGCAAGCCCTGTTTACAGGTTTTTTCCCTTATGACTGTAAAACCTGTACTGTATCATAGTCTCCTGGAGATTGCCCTACAACTTCAGCATCTGGACCTTCCAGAAGGTTGTCATTTTACCTCAGAAAGGCAAAGAGTCTTGAGGTGGAGCCAAAAAAGATTACAGCATAAACCAATTCATTGGGAGGGGTGGTTTCTACTTGTAGTTAACACTAAATAAATGTTGTAAGAATAAAGCAATGTTTTTATAAGAGATGGTGATGGAAGGCTATTTTTCTGTATCAATGTACAAGGAAGCAGGGGAGTGAATTTAAATTTTGACTTGTGAGCAAAGTAGCTTAGATTACAAGTGCATCTTTTGCTCTTTTAACAAAAAAAAGTTAAAAGTTAAATCTGTTGATGAGGGAAAGAGATGTCTTTTTGTCTAAATATAGCAATATGAAAGAGGAACTACCAAACAAATCACAATTTAAAGGAATTATATTGATTAATCCCACTTTTTCTCAAGTGTGTGTACTACTAATAATCTAATTTAGTCAAAATAGGACACTGAAATCAATGGGACATAAATCTATCCTAAATACTGTATGGATGAATATTGTTGCCTTTGAATGCCAGGTCTATTCAAAATAAACATCAACTCATCCAGGAACTAATCTAGGATGAAAGAACTAATCTAGTTTGCATAACAGATACCTGGGTGGGAAGTGAGGAGGGTAGGCCTCTCCATTGCCTTCCCCAAGGGATAATACATCAATGTAGATCTGAAGGATGGGGAAGATGATTGTCATTATTTTTAGAAATAACATCAAACTTGGTGGATTCTCTGCCATGTCGATCCCAGGCCTGGAGTGCCTCCATGTGACTGTGGAGTCCTGGGACAGATGGAGGATAGTGCTGGTGCATGCTAAAGCCTTTGATTGTGTGGATCACAACAAACTGTGGCAAGTCCTTGAAGAGATGTGAGTACCAAACTGAAATAGGGGTGAAAGAATTAAGATAATATTAATTCTGTTTTAAAAGTAAAAATTATTTTCTCAGTACTCTGTAAAGTTAAACAGATCAGATTGACCTATCATACAGGACTGATGACGAGGCTAAGAAAACAGAAGGCTTTGTGTCCACAAGCTCAGCACAGTTTGTACTGCTGACAGGGAACCGTAAATAATATTTGTGTGACATGACATGATGTGACATGAGACATGTTCCTTATATGACATGATCTAAATAACAGTTACGGAATGATCTAACCTGAACTTAATGAAATGTCAGAAGATTAATTAATAATTTTGGCTATTCCCATAGTGATGTAATGTGTAGAAATTTCTAAATTTTATGCTATAAAGGCATGGCTCTGAAAATGTATATTCATTCAGGGAATAATTTAGCTTGGTAAAGCTTTCCTGAATCTGTTTGGCCAAATATTAATAACAATAAAACTCCTAAATCTGTCTTAGCGTGTGGAATGCGACTTTGTCTAGTTCAGAATTCCATAACAAAACGACCACACCTGTCTTCGGAAAAACCTGTATGCAGGTTAAAAGTGCAGTTAGGACCGGATATAGAACAACTGATTGGTTTAGAATAGGAAAAGGAGTACAACATATATTGTCACCCTGTTTATTTAATTTATGTACAGTAAATCATACCTATTGCTGGGCTGGAATTCCACAAGCTGGAATTCAAATTGCCAGGGAAAATGTCTACAAACTCAGATATGCAAGTGACACCACCCTAATGGCAGAAGGTGAAGAAGATCTAAAGAGCCTTCTTGATGAGGGTGAAGGAGGAGAGTGGAAAACCCCAAGATCATAGCATCCAGCCATTTCTCTCCCTAGCAAATAGAAGGGGAAGAAATGGAAGCAGTGACAGATTTTACTTGCTTGGGATCCAAGATCACTGAAGATACTGCAGCCATGAAATAAAAACACACTTTCTCCTTGGGCAGCAATCTATGTCAACCCGAGGCAGAATAATAAAAGTAGAGCTATCCCCCAGTTGACAAAAGTTTGCATTGTTAAACTGATGGTCTTCCAAATGGTAATATATGGCTGTGAGAGCTGGACCATAAGGAAGGCTGAGCGCAGAACTGTGGTGCTGGAGAAGACTTTTGAGAGTCCTCTGGACTGCAAGGAAATCAAACCAGTCAACCCTGAAGAAAATCAACCCTGACTGCTCCTTGGAAGGACAGATACTTCTTCTTCTCCCTTGTCTAGGTCAGACATGAAACGGCCAAAATTAAGGCACCTTTTGGTGAGTTAATTTTGTAGTTCCTTTTGCCTGACCTAGTGTGAGAATGCAAGCGCGGTGCCAAAATGGCCGCCGCGCTCTTTGCGGGCCCCCCCCACTGGCTGAAGGCATCCGGGTAGTTAGGGGGCGTGGCCAGCACCCTTATAAAAGGGGTGGCCACGAGGCAGCCGAGCTGCCATTTTGCGAAGCGACGGAGCGGAGAAGTTTTTCTTTCTTACCTCCGTCGCTCTTGCCTTTCGCCAGGAAGCCTCTTCGGTTGCGAATTTTCTTTCTCTTTATCTGGCTTCCCACCAGATAGCTGCAATGCCCTCTAAGAAGAAGGCGGCTGCGAACGCGGTTCGCTCTGCGCGGAGGCGCCAGCCGGGTCGGAGGACCGTGAATGCGCCTCCCCAGCAGCCTCCCTTGCCTGAGGCCACCGGGACCGGTGGGATGGGGTTGGTAGCCCCTTGGCCTGAGGCGGGGCGTCCGCATACCGGCCCAGCAGGGGTCGCGGCCCCCGGCCCGCAAGCAATGGCCACTGCCCCCGGCTTGGCCCATTCTTCGGGGCCTTCTTCCCATGGTTCGCAGGTTCCTGCGGGGGGTTTCAGCCATGGGGGGTGGTTGGGTTCCCTCCCCTGGCAGGGCATGCCCCCGGCCCCGCAGGGGCCGGGCCTGGGCTCGTGGCCGTATTCGGGGCCCGGGGTCCAGGGACCTAGACCGGCGCCTGCAACCGGTGGGCCGGCCGGCCCTTTGCCCCCCTTGGCTTAGGGGGCTACGTCACTGTTGAGGCCCTTCTGGCCCGTGTTGCGGCCCTCGAGGCGTCCCTTGCGAGGGTTAATTACCCAGGGGTGCCTTTTGGGGTGCAGGTTGATGCTTCGTCTGCCGGGCAGCGGCAGGCGGCAGGACGGGTCGAGCTGCCCGAGGCGCGTGGGCCGGCATCGGCCACTGCCTCGCAGCTCCCCAATCAACAGGCTGGTGCTGAGCAGGCCCCATCGACGAGCTCAACTGTGGTCGTGAGCTCCGACGCCCCCAGTGGGCCGGAACCCCCGGTGGGGGCGGCCCATGGGGGTGCAGCATGTGAGTATGCGGTTCAATCTAGCTACGTTGGGGGGAGCATTTCAGTGGCCGTGGCCTTGCACAGGTGGCGCGACGGTTCAGTCGCCGACGTCCCACCCGGCGACTTCACCTCCCATCCAGGGCCCTGTTTGGGGTGGTGCCTCCTACTCAGTTGGGAACGTGTTAGGGGTGACCGGGTTGGTCCAGGCTCCTTTTCAAGTGCCCGCAGTTCCCACCGTGCCGGTGTCGGCATTGCCGACAGCGGGGTATTCCTTGCCCCTTGGAGACCATCTGGCCCAGGCCACCAAAGAGAAGATCTGGCGTGGGGAGTATGTGGACATCTTCTCCCTTCTTAACAGAGAGCCCACCAAGGAGGAGAGGGAGGGGCAGGATGAGAAGGATAAGGAACAGGCACGTCGTCGTAAGCTGCCACGCACGTGGGCCAACTGGTTGCCGGCGTACCTCATATACATGGCGGTTTACCTGAGGGCCAGGCCGGATCTGGCAATCCCGATGGTCCAGTATTTGGACAACATCTACCGGGCGATGGTCAACTTCCCGGGCCCGTCGTGGTTGGCTTACGACGAGGAATTCCGTATGCGGATTCCCCTGCACCCTGAGATGAGGTGGGACGAACCCTGCCAGAAGCTGTGGCTTCTGTACATGACTCCCACGCGCCCTGCGCCTGGGGAAAGATACCATTGTGGACATGCGGTCCAGCGAGCGGCCCCAGCACAGACACCCTGCCAGATGGTGGGGCAGGGGGTTCCAGCCTGCCTGTTGTGCTGGACTTTCTCGTCCAATGGTTCCTGCAATAGGAAGAATTGCCGGTACAGGCATGAGTGTCCCTCTTGTGCTGGCCCCCATGCGGCCTCCGCCTGCCCCAGGCCAGGAGGGATGCGGGGCAGAGGTAGGGGTGGACAAGGGGCTGGCAAGACTGCGGCAGAGGGAGCTGGTCCACCGAAAGGCCCCCTCCCCAATTAATGTGGACATGTTGGAGCGTTGGCTCGCATTGTACCCGAGGGAGGCAGACGCGGTTTACCTGCTTCAGGGTTTTCGACTGGGGTTTCGTATTCCTTTCGAGGGTGATAGGTCCCCCCAAGACGCCCCCAACCTTTTATCCCTTAGGGGAAGGGAGGAGGTGGCTGCGGCCAGCATTACTAAGGAGGTTGATGCGGGCAGGGTAGCCGGCCCTTTCCCTACACCCCCGTTTCCCAACCTTAAAGTGTCACCCTTGGGCTTAGTGCCCAAGAAGTCACCGGGCGAGTTCCGCCTGATTCACCACTCGTCCTACCCAGCCGGCCGATCGGTCAATGATGCTATCCCTGATGACCTTTGCTCGGTCAGGTATACATCTTTCGACCAAGCGCTGCGCATGGTGCGCTCATGTGGCCCGGGTGCACTGTTAGCTAAGTGCGACATTAAGTCTGCCTTTCGTCTCCTGCCGGTTCACCCGGGTGACTTTGAGTTGCTGGGTTTCAAGTTCCGGGGTGAATATTATTTCGATAAGGCCATGCCTTTTGGCTGTTCCATATCATGCTCGGCCTTTGAGCATTTCAGCACCTTTCTACAGTGGGCTTTTGTCCGCAGGTCAGGGTCCCGGTCTGTAGCCCATTACCTGGATGATTTTTTATTCGGTGGTGAACGGGGTTGGGACACGTGCACACATCTCCTCAACACATTTCAGACGCTAATGGAGGAACTTGGTGTCCCTTTAGCACCCGAAAAGAACGAGGGCCCATCTACCCAGCTAGTCTTCCTGGGGGTGGAGATTGACACGGTAGCGCAGGGTTCTAGGTTACCGGGGGATAAGGTGTCCAGGATAGTAGACCTCATCTCGGACTTGCTTGCTAAACGCAAGGCGTCATTACGGGAACTGCAGGTGCTACATGGTCACCTCAATTTCGCTTGCAGGGTGGTTGCACCGGGCAGGGCATTTGCTCGGCGCTTGTGCGACGCCATGACAGGCTTATCCAGGCCCCACCAAAGGGTGAGACTAACCCGGGGTATCAGGGCAGATATGCTTAACTGGCTCCAGTTCCTGAGGGAGTTCAATGGGGTGTCATTTTGGAGGTCTGACCTTCTGGCTTCCCCTCATTTCCAGATACAGTCCGATGCCTCTGGATCCCTGGGTTATGGGATGTACTTCAATGGGAAGTGGGCCTATGGTGGGTGGCCACCAGCCTGGTCGGGCACGGGTCGCCTGCGTGATCTTACGTATCTGGAATTTTTCCCATATTGGGGGCTTTGATGCTATGGGGTGAGGAGTGGGCCAATTCGGTTGTTCATTTCTGGTGTGACAATGCGGCCGTTGTCCACATTGTCAACTCACAGACTTCTAAATCACCCAGGGTCATGGACCTGGTGCGCCAGTTTGTATTGCGCAGCCTGCGCCTCAATGTGCTGTTCAGGGCCAGGCATGTCCCGGGTGTTAATAATGATATAGCTGACGCTTTGTCCCGCCTGCAGATCTCCCGGTTCCGCGCCTTGGCCCCGGATGCGGAGGAACTTCCCTCGCCACTCCCGGACGAGATATGGACCCTTGGCAAGGAGAGGTGAACCGGGCGATCGGCATGTCGCTAGCGCCACGCACGCGTAAGGCGTATCACCACGCATTCATTTCTTTCAGAGCATTCTGTGCCCAATTCCGGCTGCCAGACACCTGGCCGATCCCAGTGGCCCATATCCTTCGATTCATGGTTTACCTCCATGCCCAGGGCCTCGCACCTTGCACTATAGCATCCAGGCTGTCAGCGCAGGCTTTTATGGCCAAAGTAGGCGGTCATGCGGACAGTACTGCTGACTTCCGTGTGAGACACGTTTTGGAGGGGTGGGTGCGGGAGCGTGGGCGTAGCCCGGACGACCACCACCCAATTTCCCCAGGGGTTCTTACCCAACTGGCGCAGGGCTGGCATGACCTATGTTTTGATAGGTATGAGGCAGCCCTGTTTCATGCGGCTACAACGGTGGCCTTTTTTGGAGCGCTCCGCATCAGCAAGCTTGTGATGCTGTCTAAGGCGGATGCAAGTCGTAGGGCACTGGAACTCTAAGATGTCTATGTTGCCAATGATTGGGCTCAGTTGAGGATACGCTCCTCTAAGACGGATCAGCACGGTGTAGGCAGTGGAGTAAGACTGCTACGGTGTTCTTTGGCAGACATCTGTCTGGTTGGTGCCCTACAGGAGTTCCTTGCACTGCGTGGCACGCACCATGGCCCGTTTTTCTGTCACTAAGATGGGTCTCCCCTTACTAAATTTCAATTTTGGAAGGTGACCGGCAAAGCGCTGGCCAGTGTTGGCCTCCCAGGGGCCCGTTACGGCACCCATTCATTTAGGATAGGGGCGGCTTCCACTGCGGCTGCTTTTGGGTACTCCGGGGCTGAAATACGCCGCATGGGGAGGTGGGGATCGCAATGTTTTCAATTTTATGTCCGCCCTCTTTCACCGTGAGTACCAGTCGAGTCACCGCACCTTTTCTCTTCCCTCGTTTTTCCTTGACAGACCCTGGGTGTCGTATTACACCGGTGACAGTATGGCTGGTGGGCCATAGCTACGTGCACAGGGCAGCGCGTTACGCTGCGGCGACAGAGTGGGGACCCCGGCTGGGACTGGGTGCATACGCAAGTCTCACATGGTATGGTAAGCCCGGGATGTTATGGCGGGAGCTGTTGCCATTCCTTTTCTCGGGCCGGAATGCTGACCCGCCTGACATTCTGATCATACACCTAGGGGGCAATGATTTAGGTCGGGTCACCGTCCTATCGCTGAAGCATGCGATTTGCGGCGACCTTGCCTACCTACATTACGTGTGGCCCGCCACAACCCTTGTTTGGTCTGACATGGTGCCGCGGCACACTTATAGGGGAGGGTTCGACCTCCAGGCCCTTGACCGTGCTAGACGTATGGTAAACAGGGCTGTTGCCCGGTTCCTTGTCGACAGGGGTTGGGGGCGGGTCAGTCGTCACCCCGCCATTAGTCTGCAAAATTATGAACTTTACGCAGGGGATGGGGTCAATCTGTCGCGAGGAGGTATGGACCTCCTGTTAGGTGATTGGCGAGCAGGCCTGTTGACCGAGCTGACGGTCTGGGGGGGCGTCGAGCCTTCATTGAAGCCTCTCCGTGTGGCGGGTAGCACTGGTAAGGTAAACATTTATGACCCACAGGTATCCGGCAGGTTCGCAATTGACTGGACAACACTAGACAGGCATAAGTTGGTTAAACGTTGTCCGGTCAACGACGAACCAGGCGACGGGGTGATGGCTACAGCTAGCCAGCATGCATCACCCCGTGATTTTACGGATACACGTCAGAGGGTGGGGTCATTAGTTAGATATTGACTACGGTCAACAATTTGTTTGTTGTCAACAAACAAATTGATACAAATAGATACATTGTAACAATTGCCGTCGGCAATTTTGGGTGGTACCTTACCAGTGTTACTTCGGCCTGCTTGCCTTAAGAATTATGATTGGTCAATTACCAATAGAAATTTATAATTCGGACTAGGGAATGAATCAATAAATGTGGCCCAATGCCGTTATCCACTTTCATCAGTGTCTGAGTCCTTTATTGGGGGGTGCACCTGCAATGATTAGCTGGCAACACAAAGTTGCTGTTACCAGGTTATGTCCGATTGTGGTTAAAAAATACTACTATTTTTGAGGAGGCTTTTTCTGTGAATCCCTGGACAGATACTAAAGCTGAAGCTCAGATACTTTGGCTACCAAAGGAGTAGATAGGACTCACTGGAGAAGGCTCTGATGTGATGAACAATCAAAGACAAAAGAAGAAGGGGCAGCAGAGGATAAGATGGTTAGACAATATTGTTTATATGATGGGTGTGGATCTGGGTGGACTCCACAGGATGACGGATAACAGAGGAACCTGGTGTGCAGTGGTTCATAGGGTCATGAAGGGTCAGACTCGATGTGCAACTGAACAGCAAGTCATTAGGAGATTCTGGATTCAGTGTCTCCAATATGCTGATTACACCCTGTTGGTGGTGGCGGCGGTAGCAGCATGTGGGGGAGTTTTGGCAGCAGTGGTGGTGTGTGTGGGGGTGTTTTCAAGCCGGACTGGTGTTACCTGTTGTTAGGTGTTGTGGTCTGGGTTCGAATCATGCAGAGGTAAGCAGTTAGCTTTTGGCAACAGCAGTGGTGCCCGTGTGGTTTTATCTCTCTCTTTCCCAGACAATAACAAGCAGAAATGCAGAGTAACAGTGCAACAGAAACAGCTTTTACTCAGCAGAATAGTTCATAAAGATAACATAAACAACAGATTCTTCTCTGGCAGATAAACAGTCTATAAGTCCTTGTGAGCACTACTTTAAGTCCTGAGGCACAGTAAAAGTACTCACAGCAACTCCAGCCTTCTCCTGGCTTGCTGTAAGTTGGGCAAAATGCTTTTTGTCCTGGCTTGTCCCTTCAGTTGAGTTCCAGACCTCTGAAGACTGCTCTGGCTCTTTCTCTCCTCCAGAGAGTGTCAACAAAGCCAGCAGCCTTTTCCTCCAAGCAAAACAGTGATGTCCATAAGGCAGTAAAGCTAGCAAGCAGTCCAGCTAGCATGCTCCAGTAGTTTAGGCATACAGCAGTTTTTGGCACGAAGGAATGTGGCTTTTGAGAGGCCCTAATTTATACATGATATTCTGCTCAGTCACTCACTCAGTGAATTCAGCTGGGTGCTGCTTTGTTGAAACCCTTAAAGACATAGTTTCATGTACATTAGGCAATACTACTCAAATGTATACATTACATCCCTATCAATCTCTTCTTATTGTTAAGATGCATGAACATGGCAGATACATCAGATACATACAAGCAAAGAAGATTACATTTTCATACCAATACAGTACATGTTGGACAGTGTGCCAAACAGATTAATTACTCAGTATCTCCACCTGGGACTCGGTGCTTTGGATTTTTCGGACACGGCAACTTTGCTAGTAAGTTTGTGCCCCTTGGGTGATTTTACTTCCTTTTCTCTGACACCTTCCCAAGCAGTATGTCCTTTTAGGGATAGTGATTGTATCTCCCCATAGGTACTAGATTCTATGACCGGTAGGCATGCCAGCAATGCCTGGTACCGATCAGGTGGTCTCCTTTCTCACCTTCTCAGTACGACAGGTTCTGGAGTGCTAGCTCTGGTCTCTCTAGACTCCTCGCCTTCAGACTTTAGCTCCTCCTCATGCTCAGATTCACTTTCCTCCTCCTGTTTTATTTCTATTCTAGACTTTCTGGGGGTAGTGGTTTCTTTCTGAGTAGTTGCCTCCTCCTCTCCAGCTGAATAGATCATTGTTTTACGTGATATCTCCTCCACCTGATCCCATCTAGCATGTTCTAGGAATTTGGCATTTACACTACTGTAGATTTTTTTGTACCAGGCAACCAGAAGCGGTAACTCTTATGGTTGGCATCGTACCCTACAAATGTTAGCTTGCGGGCACGGTGTTGACCTTTCCTTCTCATTTGTGCAGGTATGTGTACCCAAGCCTGGGATCCAAAGATCCTAACAAAATCTAGGTTGGGCTTCCTATTGTGCCATTTGGTGTATGGGATTTCATCTATTCCTGAATGATATACATTGTTCATGAGCATGTTTGCACACATAAGTGCCTCTCCCCATAAGGATTGAGGTAAGGCTGCATCCTGTAGCATAGCCCTGGTCATGTTCTGCAGTGTCTGCCCTCGCCTTTCCACAAAAGCATTTTGTTGTGGCTTATAGGGCGTGCTTCTCTTGTGAGAAATTCCCTCACTTGCTAGGAAATCAGCAAATGCTTTGTTTGTAAACTCTGTCCTGTGTTCTGTAATTAGGGTCACTATCTTGGTACCTGCCTTGCATTGGGCAAACCTGGCCCACATTTTAAAAGCTTGCAAGTTCTCAGTTCTATTTTTGAGTAGATAAGCAAACCAGTACCTTGAATAATTAATTGTCTACAATATTCAGAACATATTTGGCCCCTCCCAGTGATTGTTGTTTGGGTCCAATGAGATCAGCACTCACTAATTCTAGTGGCTTGGTGGATTTAAAACCTTCCTTTCTGTTTGCTGGTACAGCCTTACTCTTTTCTTGACCACAAACATTGCATGACATATACCTTGAACAATTCTGTAATGCTATGCCCTTATACAGTTTAACTGTTCTAACAACATCCTTAAAGTTTAGGTGGCCAAACCGCCTGTGCATTAAATGAATGCAATTACTGTGAAGGGGTTTGTTACTATAACACGGAGTAGCAGTTTCCACCTCTTTCGGCTTGTCTTTTAGCACAAACAGATTATTACTTACAGGAATTTTCACCTCAAAACTTCCCTTGCTTAAAACACATTCTTTTGCTTTGAATGCCAGTTGATACCCTAAGCTACAGCTTAGACACAGATAGCAAGTTATAATTTGCATTTGGAATGTACAACATCTCCATTTCCACTCCCAAAACTGGGCAGCGTGCCATACCTTCCCCAATAACTTTCATATTCAACCCATTTGCTAGGGTGAGCTTTCTGTTGCTCTTTTTATAGCTGTTAAACAAACTTCTGTTATTAGTTATGGCAAAAGAGGCTCCAGAGTCAAGCAGCCAAGTATTTTTGTTTGGTTGAACACCATTAACACTTTCCTCAGAAACAGCCAAACTGGCTTTTGGCCTTCCCTTCTTTGGGGTTCTTTTCTTAGCATAGCTAGCCTTAGCTAGATGTCCTTCTCTATTACAGAGGAAACACCTCTTTGCAAAAAATGCTACTTCATTGCTTGCTTTCAGTTCACTATCCTGACTGATAACAGCTGGGGTTTTACTTGATTCAACTGCTTCTTTTCCACCCTTTGCTTGTTGTAATCCAACAAGTGCGCAGTTACAAGAGTAGAAGTCATGTCTTGTTCAGGAATACACTCAAGAGTAGTTGCAAAAACATCATAGGAATCATCTAGAGAAGATAATATCATATAAGCCTTTTGCAACTCTGAAAATTGTAAGCCGGTCTCAGAAACCTGCTGGAATCAATCAGTTACAGTATGTAAATGCACATCCAAATCTTCCCCTTTACACATTCTAGTTCTAAACAATGCTCTCATTAAATACACCTGAGAACTTACTGATTGAATCTCATACAATGATTTCAAATGCTCCCAACACTTCGAGGCTTCAGTTATTCCCCTAATATGAGGGAGTTGAGAGTCAGCTAATGAAAGGACAATTATGCCGAGGGCTTTTTCACTGTCGGCATAAACTTTGCCAGCTCTCTTACTTCTTCCTCCTTTGTAATATCAAAGTCATCTGGCCTTGGAGGATTGTTGACAGTACTCCACAGACCTTCCTTTCGGAGCAAATGACTGCATTTTTGAGCCCAAGTACGGTAATTTGTCCCATCCAGCTGTGGGACTAGAGAGATACTAGATGTAGCCATTTCAGTAGAGCTAGGCAAACAAACAGCACTGATGCAACTTCTCACTTTTACATGGTGAAGCTCCATCGTCCAGTTAAGGACTGTGCTTTATCCTTGAAACAAGAGTTTGCTCACTCAGCTGGGCATGGCTTGTGACCCGTAGCTGCTCCGAGCAGCTTGGTCTTGGTTTAGTCTTTCATTGGTTCTCTAGGCATGGCCCTTGGTGGCCTTCGGCGTTGCCAGGCATGGCTCTATGCATGGCCTGGGTAGCGTTATGCACGGCCTGGGTGGCGTTATGCACGGCCTGGGCCCATAACCCTTTTGTTATGTGTTGTGGTCTGGGTTTGATTCATGCAGAGTTAAGCAGCTAGCTTTTGGCAGCAGCAGCGGTGCCCGTGTGGTTTGATCTCTCTCTCTCTCTTTCTCTCTCTCCCAGACAACAACAAGCAGAGATGCAGAGTAACAGTGCAACAGAAACAGCTTTTACTCAGCAGAATAGTTCATAAAGATAACATAAACAATAGATTCTTCTCTGGCAGATAAACAGTCTATAAGTCCTTGTGAGCACTACTTTAAGTCCTGAGGCACAGTAAAGGTACTCACAGCAACTCCAGCCTTCTCCTGGCTGGCTGTAAGTTGGGCAAAAGTGCTTTTTGTCCTGGCATGTCTCTTCAGTTGAATTCCAGATCTCTGAAGACTGCTCTGGCTCTTTCTCTCCTCCAGAGAGTGTCAATAAAGCCAATAGCCTTTTCCTCCAGGCAAAACAGTGATGTCCATAAGGCAGTAAAGCTAGCAAGCAGTCCGGCTAGCATGCGTCCAGTAGTTTAGGCATACAGCAGTTTTTGGCATGAAGGAATGTGGCTTTTGGGAAGCCCTAATTTATACATGATATTCTGCTCAGTCACCCACTCAGTGAATTCAGCTGGGTGCTGCTCTGTTAAAACCCTTAAAGACATAGTTTCATGTATCTTAGACAATGTATACATTACATCCCTATCACCTGTGCCACTTCTGTCTTTGGCAGCAGTGGCAGCAGTGGCAGTGGTGGTGGTGGCAGTGGCAGTGGGGGGAATGGTGGGGGCTCAGGGTGGTCTGAGTGGTGGTTGTGGTGGGAGGTCAACAGCCCAGCCCACAAACAGTCTGAAGGGGTGTGGTCTGGCCCCCAGTGAAAAGGTTGAGAATACCCACCCTATACAGTTTGGGACCTTGTTATCTGTTGAAGCGTCTCTCCCTAAGAACAACTCCACACATCACCCATTTGTCACAGTCTACGCAGCTCCAGGTGCTGATCCCAAGGATGGCTAGAAAGTCTATAACTAGAAATAGATCCTTCTTGGTGGTGGCACCAACACTTTGGAGCACACTACTGATGGAGCTGTGCCAAGCCCTATCCCTAGATATCTTCAAAAAACAACTTAAAACTTTCCTATTTAAAAAAGCCTTTCAGAATATTACCTCCTTAACAATAAATAAGCGGAAGGTCAGCAGTTCGATTTCTGAGTACTGCAGGACGGAAATGAGCTCCCATCTTTGTCCCAGCTCCTGCCAACCTAGCAGTTCGAAAGCAAGAAATTGCAAGTAGATAAATAGGGACCACTTTGGTGGGAAAGTAACAGCATTCTGTGCGCTCTGGTGTCTAGTCTTGCCTGCCACATGACCACGGAAATGTCTGCAGAAGCAGACAGCGCTGGCTCTTTGGCTTAGAAACAGAGATGAGCACTGCACCCTAGAGTCAGATACAACTGGCTTTCGAGCAAGGGAAACCTTTACCTTTACCTTTACCAATAAATTAGCTAGTCAGTTATCCACTCTGCCCATAGATGCCAGTTGTTTGTTTTGTTTTGTGCTTTATTATGTTATCTTGTTATTTGTATGTGCACCACCCAGAATGGGAAATATCCCATATGGGCTGTATTAAAATGCAAAAAATAAATAAACAACTGCTCTCCCCACAACCCAGAAGTTTCCCTTCACCTCCGTGGCGATGCTGAGGTCCCCCAACCCTTTTGCTGTTTGGGAACTTCAACATTCATGCAGATTTAAATTCGTCAGGGGCAGCTGCAGTATTCATGGAGTCTATGACTCCTTGTGCCTGTCACAGTGTTCGATCAGTCCCACACACACAGCTGGCCACACTCCTGACCTGGTGTTCTCATTGGGACAGAGAGATGATCTGAGAGCTTGCAGTCTACTCCCTTGTCATGGATATGTTATAATTTTTCTTAAAATGGGTGACCCCTCCCCAAGTGGAGAAAGAGATCCAGTCAAAATGGTCCACCTTCCTAGACTTATAGTATGGATCTGATTTGTTTCCAGGAGCCTTGGGGTGTATGTAACTGGATGGGTTCGTGATCCTGTTTATGCTCTGATCGACAAATGGTATGAGAGGTTGGCCACAGCTATCAACATGATTGTTTCTAAATGTCTTCTCCATCTCCATCTGTCACCTTGGTTCGATGTTGAACTTAAAGATTTGAAACAACAGAGGAGAAGGAGAGAAAGCAGGTGGAGGAAAGCTGCCATGAATGTTAGCCTGGATCCAGTGAAAGGCATACAATTCAAGATTGATTGTTGATTCAACTAATAGTCAAGCTGAGCTGTATAAAATCTTTAACTTGTTCTTAAATGAAGAACAGCCAGATGTACCTCCAACAGAGGTTGCAGTGTGCAATCAGTTTGCACACTATTTCAGAACCATAATTGAGGACATCCATAGGAACCTAGATTCCCACATTAGATCAGTAAATCAACAGATGTCCAACACACAGTCATGTCCAGTTTTGTTGGATCATTTTTCAGCCCATATCATCAAGGTGCTCACTTGCTGTAGGCCAAATACCTCTCCTCTGGACCTTTGCCCACCTGGGCATGTAAAATTTTATAGGGAGATGACTTCAGAGGAGGGAATGCATATTGTAAATTCACCTCTATGGGAGGGCTATCTGTCTGCTTGTTTTAAGGAGACAATTGTGCAGCCAATTAAAAAAAAGCCAGGCTTAGTGGCAGATAATTTAAACAACTATAGGCCTTACTTTTTATAGGCAAGGTAGTTGAGAGGGTGGTGCCTCATCAGCTGCAGTTGTTCCTGGATGAAATGGACCTCCTTGATCCATTCCAATTGTGCTTCAGGCCATGCCATGGTACCATGACAGCCCTGATCACACTGAGATAATCTGACAAAGGCAAAGTTTCCCTGTTGGTTCTCTTGGACCTCTCAGTGGCACTCAATATCGCTGACCATAGTCTCCTTCTAGATAGTATGTCTGAGATTAGTATCAGAGACAGGCATTAGCTTGCATCCCATCCTTTCTCAGCAATTGCATTGAGAAAGTACAATTCAGGAATGTGATGTCTGACCTTTGGGCTACAATGTGGGACCTGCATGATTCGGTAATATCCCCAATGCATTTTAAACATCTATATAAGACCACTGGGAGAGGTCATATGGAGATTTGGAGTCCACTATCATCAGTATAAATTGTATTGTTTGCACTTGTGCTTTTAGATTTTCTTTTTGATAATTGTATTATGTTGCTTATGACCTTTTGTAAACCATTTGGCAAGCTGTTTATTTTAAGCAGCCTGGTGAGACTTATTTATTTTCAATTTATTCTGGCCTTGGAGTAGTGGTATGCACTAGACCAGGGATTCTCAATGTTTTCCTGCCTCGAGCCGTATCACACCCCCTCAGATAGCTGAGCGGGCCGGACACATGGTTTCCCCCACCATAAATGCTGCTATAAAATGAGTTCGTTACTGCAGCAGTGGCAGGAGTGAGGGTGGCATTTTTTTTGCTGGTTTTGCTGCTTCTGTCAGTGGTGGCGGTGGATGTGACGGGCCACATGAAATGGTGCCATGGTTTGATGTTTGCAGATTGATACACCGTAGCCAGCAGTCAGGGGGCCAAACACATCTTTATTGGGATGTAGTCAATCTGAACATGAGGTCAATGGCAGAGCAATCCTCCTTATATACAATAGGTAAGGATTCAAACCTGGCGTGGAGCCAGGTGATTTCACAACACGGTAAACAACAGGGCAACAACATATTGATTGGTTACAAGGTAATTAACACTACAGTTATGGTGGGAAACAAGTCCCGTGATATTTACACAAAAGGAGGTATTTACACAAGAGGAAGAAGAAGGAAAGATGGAGGATCATTAGATCCAATTACAATCACATTACATCTGAGTTACATACACAACATCCCTCCCTCCTAGGATGGGACGAAGTCCCTCAACCATTGTGGAGGCCTGCATACTCGTTTGGGCCGGACAGCTGCTTGGCTGAGCTCGGAGGGACTAGGGGGGCTGGATTCTGCAGACTCATGTTCCACAATGGGGAAACGAGTAGTGTTAGTGGCATGTTGGGAGCACTGGCCCACTTTGGAAAAGGAACCCGGGAGGGGACAAGCCAAATCATAACCCTGTTTAGGCACAGCTGGAGCAGGGGATTGCTCTAAATCAAACCCTGGAAGAGATGGGAAATAACTCAAAGAAAATTCCCGCCTGTTACTCTGAGTAGGGGGCGACTCAACAAAAACTTGCCTTGTTTGCTTGGGAGTAGAGGTAGACTCGAATACCAGAGGATGTGGGGTTGCTGAGGAGAAATCAAAGCCCCGCTTCTCTCTTGAACGAGTGGGGGAACACTCCAAAAACTTGCCTCTTTTGCTTGGGAGTAGAGATAGACTCGAACACCAGAGTACGGGGGGTTGCTGGGGAGAAATCAAAGCCCCACTTCTCTCTTGGACGAGTGGGAGAACACACTGCAAACTCCCCCAGTCCTGCAACTCAAAATCTAAACTTTCAGGGTCTGGGCTGTCGTACTTTTCCCTGCCTGTTTGAGATGGACTCAGAAGGACGAAATGGAAATTCGATCCCCTCGGCAAGCCATCCACCATGTCTCCCCCTTGGGATAAGCGGGTGGGGGAGGACCCTAACATGAAATCGCCCAAGCTCTCATCGCCCTATTGAAACTCCATGACTCGCTGCCTGAGCTGGTCAGTGTGTCACCACCACAGTAGGCCTATACCCATCTTTACTTGGTAGGACACTGGTTCTGTTTGTTTGACGACAACCCCTGGGACCCATGTCAGTCCGGCAGCTGCGTAATTCCTGCAATGCACCGGATCCCCAGCTGCAAACACCTTTGTGTGCACCATTTCAACATTCCTCCCCCTATCCTCCACCCTGGTCAGATCTAGCCAGTCGAAAAGTGAGATCGGTCTCCTGCACATCAAGAGCTCGGCTGGCGATAGCCCAGATGCCAGGGGGTTACCCTGTAGCAAAGGAGGAACTGGCACAATTGCAACTCTATGGCCCCATGGCCCATTTGCTGGAGTGCCTCTTTCATTGTGCACACTTGGCACTCTACCTGGCTGTTTGTGGCAGGGTGGAATGGGGCAGACGTGACATGTCGAATCACATTTCTTTTGAGGAATGCTTGGAACTCAACAGAAGTAAACATACTGGCATTGTCAGAAACAAGCACCTCGGGTAAACCAAAACAACTGAATAGCCTTCTCAACTGCTTAATGGTTGCTGCCGAGGAGGTACTAGGCATTGGAACAACCTCCAGCAATTTCGAAAAGGAATCAACCACTAGCAAGAAGAGCATGCCCCTGAACGGACCAGCAAAATCGATATGTATTCATGACCAGGGTGCGCGGGCTCTGGAAGGAAGTCGGGACTCCTCAGGTCGAGAACTCTGGCAACTCTCGCAAGTGCCCACCAACTGCTCAATATCTGTGTCTATTTGGGGCCACCAGAAATAGCTCCTGGCCAAAGCCTTTGAGCGCACGATTCCCAGGCAGCTCATGTGTAGCAACCTGAGCACCTTGGAGCGCAACACCTCAGGAATGACCACCCTCTCGCCCCACAGGAGGCAACCTCTCTCGAGCGAGAGCTCGAACCTCTTTTGGAAATATGCTTTGAACTCCTCGGCCGGAGGAGTTGTGGGCCACCCTTTCTTTACCCATGAAACAACCAAGGACAGAACCTTGTCCTTCGCCTTAGCCTTGGCGATATCAGTGGGCACAATTGGAGGTGAGTCAAGAGATTCAATCAGCAACACCTGGTGACCCGCTCAATCTCGCACTTGGGCTCCCCTAACTCAGGCAAGGGAGACCAGGGCAGTGCATCAGCATGGCTGATCTCTTTGCCCGGGCGGTGGACCAGTGTGAACTGGTATGCATTTAAGAAGATCGTCCACTGAAGCATTCTAGGGGACAATATCTGGGGCTTGGGCTTGGTTGTAACGAATATCCCCAACAGTGGCTTGTGGTCTGTTACAGTAGTGAAATCCTGACCATAGAGGAAATCGTGGAATTTCTTTGTTCCAGCGACTATTGCAAGAGCCTCCCTGTCCGTTTGTGCATAATTGCACTCTGCCTTCGAGTGGGACCTCGAGTAGAAGGCAACGGGGGCTTCTCACCTGTTTTCCAGGACATGGCATAGCACAGCCCCCACCCACACTAGTGAAGCATTGCAAAGTAGCACCATGGGCTTCCTTGGGTCGAAATGAGTCAAGATTGCTTCTGATGACAGGAGCTGCTTTAACTCTTTAAAGGCTTGTTTCTGGCTCTCCCACTACCAACAAACTGCATCTTTATTTAAAAGGTGATGCAGTGGCTCCACCACGGAAGCCTATCTTGGCAAAAAGAAATGATAACAGTTGAGCAGCCCCAGGAAAGACTGCAACTCTGGTTTTGCAGTTCAATGGGGGGCGTTGCAAACAGCAGCAATCTTGGAGTCAGAGGGTTTGACTCCTTTGGGGGTTACTTTGAAATCTTAGAATTCTACTTCCCTTGCAAGGAACACACATTTATCTTTTCTCAGCCACAACCCCACATTCTCAAACACAGTTAAAACCCTGTCCAACCTCTTAGCTAGTTCTGACTCATTCCCAACTGTGATCAGAATGTCATCAAAGTAGGGGAGGACCCCGGGGAGACCCTTTAGAAGCTTTTCAACCAGTGACTGAAATATACCAGGGACTGAATTCACCCCAAACTGGAGGCGTGTCACCTTAAATGCTCCCTTGTGCATAACAATAGTTTGGGCAGCTGCTGCAGCAGGTGTAACCATTAGCTGCTGATAAGCCTGTGTTAAATCCAATTTCGCGAAGCATTTACCCCCATGTAAAGTGGCTAGTAAATGGCTAGCTACCTGCACCAGGTAGGCGTTGGGCCAAATGGCTTTAATGATTGTACATTTGTAATCTGTGCAAATCCTAACCTCCCCATTAGATTTCATAGCAGTAATGATTGGTGTCTCCCACTCCGCGGAGTCCACCAGAACCAAAATCCCCTGACCCACCAGTTTGTCCAGTTCAGCCTCAATCTTGTCTTTGAGGGTAAAAGATACTCTTCAGGGCTTGAGCCAGATGGGTCTAATCACTGGATCTAGGACAAACGAAACTGGGGGGCCCTTGTACTTTCCGAGCCCCTTCTCGAAAACCACTGGGTGTGCATTGCACACATCTCGCACCAGGTCAGTCTCGATGGCATTGATGCCAGACAGTTCAATCCTTAAAGGGGCAAACCACTGGACCCCCAAAAAGCAGTTTGAACCTCACTTGGGGAGCACAAGGGGTAGTTTTTTGGTAAAGCTTTTGAACTTAACTGTAAAGTCCCACACCCCCAAAATGGGAATCAGGTTGCCTTGCACGTCCCACAAGGATGTCTTAAAGGCCTTCAGTTTGGGGTGCGAGTTGGGGGTAATGTGCAGAAACTCTTTCTGGGACACAATGGAGTAGGATGTGCCCAAATCCACCTCCATTCTAACTGGGACCCCCTGTAACAGTACCTCAATGAAGAAACGTTGGTGTGCGTTGGACACACGGCTCATGGTTGGCTCCCCCGTGGAAATCTTGCCGATGGCTGCTCCTCTCCCTCGAGGACGCTCGGACAGCTCCTGGTCTTGCTTCTGATGCTGCCTGCATATCTTTGCAATGTGCCCCTGGCACCCACAATGGTGGAATTCAGCCTTCCAGAAGGGACACTTTCTCCGGTCGTGGGACGCCCTGCAGCCGTCACATCAACAATGATTCTTCTAGCCAGCCCGCTTCTTGGCTGACTTCCCCCAAACTTTCTGAACCTCATCGTCATCGTTGCTGGACCCAAACCCCAAGGATGAGGTGGATGCTGGTGACTCAGACGAACCGGATGAATGTGGAGATGAGCAGCGGGCGGCCTGCACAGTGGACTCGTACCCCCCAAGTGCGGCAGGCTTCATCTTGAACATTTTCACCGTGGACCTTGCCGTCTCAGCCGCCAGGGCCTCTTGTAGGATGGACTTGAATGTAAGGTGGTCTCTGGCCATTAGCCTCCACTGGGCTTCCTCATCCCTCATTCTGGACAGCAGGCGGTCCCTCAGAGCTTCCTCCAGGTTGTTCCACTGTCAAGGAGCGGCAGCCAACCTGAGGGTGGTGGTGTAGTTGGCTACAGACTCCCCGGGGCGCTGGTCTTGCCTGTGAAAGGCTACTCTTGCCGGGTAGATGGATACCTTAGGCTGTAGGTGATTCCAAAGCATGGCCAGGATTTCCTTGATCAGGACAGTATTGATGTCTCGCAGAAGCAGGAGGTGTATTGCAAGTTCAAGCGTGGTGAGGCCACATTGTGCGAGGAGGCAAGAGCACATTTGCTCCTCATCATCTATCTTCTCAGCCACCATGGCGTTTTTGATCTGGCACTCGTACAGAGTCCATTTCTCCGGAGCCTTGAGGTTGAACTGTTGTAACGGGGGAGGCCTTCACACCAGCCTCCCCGATGGATTCACACACAGAGATCACATTCATGCATACACACAGACAGACAAAGGAAACACACAGAGAGAGGGAGCTGACATCATGAGGTGTGCTTGTGATCAAGCTTGGTGAAAGGAAATTAGGTGACCCTCTGTTTTAGGGGAGATGAGTCATAGGGTTGTGCTTCAGCCAGAACACCCAGGCCTCGCCTGCCTAAGCCAGTGTGGATCCTTAAGAAGGCAGCCAGGAATCCCTACATTGAACGGAGGGAGCGTGATGCTGTGGGAAGCCATATCCCACTTTCATTGCCAATTTGATGTTTGCAGATTGATACACAGTAGCCAGCAGTCAGAGGGCCAAACACATCTTTATTGGGATGTAGTCAATCTGAACATGAGGTTAATGGCAGAGCAATCCTCCTTATATACAATAAGTAAGGATTCAAACCTGGTGCAGAGCCAGGTGATTGGACAACACAGTAAACAACAGGGCAACAACACATTGATTGGTTACAAGGTAATTAACACTACAGTTACGGCGGGAAACAAGTCCCACAATATTTACACAAGAGGAGATATTGACCCAAGAGGAAGAAGAAGGAAAGATGGAGGATCATTAGATCCAATTATAATCACGTTACATCTGAGTTACATACACAACACATGGGCTGGGGCTGGCCTGTGGGCCATAGGTCACGAACCCCTCCACTAGATATAAAAATAGACAGACACACACACACAGAATGAGAGAGAGAGAGAGATCTGGATCTAAATGAATGTCTGCTACTATAAATGTATTAAAATTCACATTAAAGGAAAATATTAAGCATCTATATCAAATATTTCAAATTCAATTTACTCAGTACAAAATACATAGTTATAACATATTTCTCAAATGGGAAATTGATAGAAGCTGAAACCTAATAATCCAATTTATAGTTTCATTGCTTCATCTATATCAATAAAACAGAGGTATGATCTTGTATGTGCTACACCCTTGGACCAATCTCGCTGAAAATTGGCACACACACACCTTGAGTTTGCAAGATCAACACTGTGGGGGTCTTGAAACCCATTTGGGGGTTTATGCCCCACAAATTGGGATGCAAAGAGGACACCTCCACCGATGAGAGAGAAAGCACGTACCACCACTAAAAAGGGAGGATCCTTTCCCGTAGCTGAAGAATAAAAAAGTATTTAAAAAGGAAAGAAACATGTTTGTATTCTTTCCTTTGATGGGTTGTTATTGCTAAAGTATCAGGATGGTGTTGGGATATTGTGAAACAGAGAAGGGAAGGAAATGAGGGACAAAATGAAATAGTGGTACCCCTGTGGGGTGGTATAATGGAACGGTCTGCTCTCCTCCAGCGGTTGGGGAGGGAAAAATCCACTGGAGCCTTTTGTTTGAGCCCTCAGAAGAGGGAGGAAATAGGGTTACGGTTGAAGGGCGAGGCTGGTCACTTTAGGATTGCCCCCTTCATCTCCTTACTCTTTTAGGATAATGTTCATCTCATAGTAGAAGTGTACGCCCCTTTGCAACGTGATTGGCCTTGGAGTAAAGCTCAATTCAACTCAATGAGATTCGCTGGGCACATATCTCAGTTACTTAAAAGGAGTGAATTACCTCATGCTTGAGAAAGAAATACTCAAAAACCAGGCATACAATACAAGAAAGTCAGGACATGCCGGCAGAACTATACTTCTTTAAAAGAAAAGAAAAACCCGAGCAAGGCCAGGTAATCAGCTAGTTTTATATAACTAATTGGCTTAAAAGTATATGTACATACACATACTTAAGCCATATATAGTTAGAGAATGGTGATATGCAGTTGTATCTGTTCTGTTGAAATGAATCAGGCTTTGTCCTTTTTGAACCATGCTTCCCTATCACCCAGTTCCATAAAATCAAGGTCTATAAAATATGACCAGTGTGGTTGCTCAGTGCTTCTCATTTGGTGCTGTCTACATGGGTCTAAGCAAAAGTAATTCAGTTATCCAAGCTATTTAGCTACCATCATATCACAGCAGCACACGGCTAAATCATGAGGAAAGCATTTATGTTTCTGCCTGCTGTTTTCATTCAGACAAGCCTTCCATCTTCTAAATGAGCTTTTTTTTTTTTTGCTTTTGATCACTTCCCAAACAGCTTCTGTAAGCCACATCGGAGTCCTCTTGGACCTGGCAGTGCCCTTTTTCCTTTTGGATATGCATTCAAATTGAGCCTCTGTTATTAGAGAAGAATGTATTAAAATGGCCAAGGAGAACTTTAACGTGACCAAGGAGTTTTGGGAAGATATTGAAAGAGAAATTGAAAGAATATTAGGTGTAGAAATTAAGTTGGGACCAGGTATCATCACATTGATAAATTTTGAAGATATTAACCTCGATAAAGATACAAAGGATTTGATATCAATTATGATGACGACAGGGAGACAGTGCATTGCAAGGAAGTGGGAAAATGACAAGAACATTAGACTGGAGGAATGGTATAAGGAAATGTGGCATTTGGCTTTGAATGATAAATTGACATGGGAATTGAAGGAAAAAAAAGTTTAATTAAAGAGAACAGATTTTGGAAGATATGGAAACCATTTGTGGACTATGCACTGAGAAAAGGAGATGGTAGTTGTCCAGTACTTGATCAAAAAAAAGTTTTTGGAATCATTGAAACAAGGACGAGATATGCCGCATTCCCCTAGAACATTGTATATATCACAGGTTGCAATCAACTTTGATGTTTTGTTTTGATTTTGAAGGTGAATATTTTAAGAATTTCAAAAATATTGTTAGAAGTTTTAGAGTATACTATACAAAAATAGGGAAGCAAATATAGTCAGATTGTTTTATATCATAATAAAAACCTTTTCAATAAGTGTAATTATAATAATATTATAAGATGTTAATAATTGTTTAGTATGATGTTATAGGTTTTTATCTGTATGGGTTTTTTGCTTTGTTTTCTTTTCTCTTTTTCTCTCTCTTTTCCTTTCTACAAATTTTTGGGGTTTTTTTGTAATTTTTTTAAAAATATGTTTGTAATTGTACATTGTTTCATTGTTCTACATGTATGTTTGAAAAACGTAATAAAAATTAATTAAAAAAACAATCTGGCAGCTACTTGTGGGGGGCAAGAAAGAGCTGAGAGGTTTGTCTCTCTCTCTCTCACCATCTTCCACCTTGCAATGCCTGATTGTGTCCCTCCTCATGTCCAAAGGCAGAACCACAGATCCACAGCTATGCTGCTGGCACTGAATGCCTCACTCATTTTTAACCCACCACCACCAAACTGCTTCCAAATGCACCAATTTGAAATCCCATGTAGTCCCTGCAGCAATATATAGCAGTTTCCAATCAAATTAAAAGTTGTCATATTAGGACACATGCATGATCAGAAATTGCTATTACATCCCAAACTTTTAAAAACCCAAACCAACTCTTGATCTATTTCAATAGTGTAGAGAAGCCCTTAGTGTTGAATAGCACTATTGTTTTATTCAGCATCTTTCAGTACAGTTACTCATATTTCACTATGTTTATTTTAAATCAACCAACAATAGACAGAGAAAGAATGGCTTACACTGAAACATATTTGCATATTTAACATATTTGATTGGAGGCAGGTCCTCCTGAATACAATGCATTTTTCTTTGACATAGATGTACACAGCCTTCTGTTGTTATACAAGCCCGATGTGTTTACTCAGATGTGTTTGCTCAGAACAGCTGGCAGAAACCTTTATGAAGATTTTTAATCGGTCTTTGGCCCAAGCCTATGTCCCACCTTGTCTGAAATCCTGTACTATTATACCTCTGCCTAAAAAACCTAACATAGATAGTCTGAATGACTTCCGCCCTGTAGCGCTTACACTTGTCATAATGAAATGCTTTGAAAAGTTGATGCAGAACCATATTATGGCTTGTTTACCAATTGGACTTGACCCTTGTCAATTTGCATATAAGAGAAAGAGATCCACGGAGGATGCTGTGGCTACGGCCCTACATGCTGTTCTGACCCATTTGGAGAAACAAGGGACTTATGCGAAACTGTTATTTGTAGATTTTAGTTCTGCATTTAATACTATTCTCCTGCATAGATTGGTGCCCAAATTATTAGATCTGGGGCTTCCGCCGTGCGTATGCAGGTGGATACTAGATTTTTTTTATCAGATCATTCCCAATGGCTCAGGATGGGCTCTCACGTCTCTGCGGATCTCAGTGTAAGTACGGGGATGCCGCAGGGGTGTGTGCTGAGCCCGCTTCTGTATACGCTTTACACATATGATTGTGTTCCCAGTTACCCCAGCAATAAGATCATTAAGTTTGCAGATGACACAATGATGATTGGTCTGATTACTGCTGGGGAGGGGGAGTCAACTTACAGGAAGGAGGTTGAGATGCTGTTGGAGTGGTGTAGGGAAAACAATTTAATTCTCAATGTAAACAAGACAAAAGAGATCATTGTGGACTTCAGAAAATGCAAATTGAACATCCAGCCACTTATTATTGAAGGGAATTGTGTGGAACATGTCTCGGTGTTTTGATTTCTGGGAATGGAGCTGAGGGATGATCTAACATGGGGAGCAAACACCAAAGATCTGATGAAGAGAGCACAGCAGAGGTTATACTTCTTGAGAATCCTCAGGAAGAACAATCTTTCAAAGGACCTGCTGTTGGCATTCTACCACTGTACCATAGAGAGAGTGTTAACCTATGGTCTGTGTGTATGGTTTTGGGAGTTGTACAGCTAGGGAAAGAACAATGCTGTCCAGGATCGTAAAGACTGTGGAGGGGATAATCGGGCGTACTCTTCCCACTCTAGATCAAATCTATGCCACCAGGTGTTATATGAAAGCTGTAGAGATTGTGCAGGATAGTACACACCCCAGAAATGATCTCTTTCAGCTTCTGCCTTCTAGAAGAAGGTATAGGATCATAAAGACCAGGACGAGCTGCTTGAGAAATAGTTTCTACCCAAAAGCAGTTCTGGCTTTGAATGCAGTGAAATGCAGTCTATGAGGGAGCTTCTGTATATAGTTTTTAGAGTTTCAAAGTTTTAGTTTAGAGTCTTAGAGTTTTAGAGCTTTTTAGAGGTTATATGTGTATATGTGAGTTGGGAGTATGTTGATAATTTTGTATAGTTGTGTTTTGTTGGGTTGATAAGTGATTTTTCAATTGTTCTGTGTAGGACAATGACAATAAATATCTATCTGTCTATCTGTCTATCTGTCTATCTGTCTATCTGTCTATCCTTGTGTTTCAGCTTCTTAGCCAAAAACAAAGTTGCTATTTCTCACTATATTTCCACAGTGGATTATTTATGTGTGCTGATTATTTGAGGTTTCCAGATAGTTTGATGACTGGGATGGGCCTTAAAATAAGGATTAAATATGAAACAGAGAGTGGAATTTAAGTTGAAACATCAAACTGTCCAGCAAATGCAATATCTGCCTACAGCAAATAGCCTTCCTGTTCCAGCAGGAAAAGTGAGGTTGGTGTGCAATTTCTGTTTCTTCACTAAACAGTCAAAGGACCTTTTGTGACCTCCATGGGCTCCATCTACTGTAATTAGCTTGATGAGAGGCCCAGAAAGCTTTTAGCCTTGAAAATCAAAACCATCAATTCCCATGGATTGCATAGTTTGCAAAATAATGCAATCCTTGTGATTGTTTTAATTGTTTCTGAACTATTACCCTATCACTTGTGTTTGGGTCACCAATCATGTAATAGATTGCAAGTTGCCATTTTAACTCTAAATCGTGGGAAAAAATCTTCCACTCAGAAGAGGAATTTTGATGGTGCTTGTTTCTAAAGGCATGGGTTAAAATTTAGGTTTATTTTTCCTACTACTTGAGAAAAGTCTCAGGCGATCTCACTTTATAAAATGTATTCTTTTTAAACCTTTTGTTACAAAGATCTTCAATATTCTTGGTTTACATTACAACAAAGTAGTAAACTGTATTAATCAAGCATGTATCTCATCCAAAATAGACAAAGCATTGGGAAATCCATGGTCAGATCCATCTTTTCCCCCTCACTGTTTTATTTTAAATTTAAAAATTGACTAGGTAGAAGGGGAAGTTAGCTTGGAGCCATAGTGCTAGGAATGAGGATTTAACTTTTTCCTCTTCTGTCACTGTTGTGATGTAAATGGCTCCATTAATTATGTGCTTGGTCCTTGGAGAACAATATGCAATACATATACTTCAGTGTCACCACCCTACAGCCAGACCAAGACAGGGTCAAACACCTGCCAAAATTCTTTTTCTCAGGCAAAGGGCTATTTTGACTTCCACAGCTCCAAAACTCCTGCCCTGTAATTTGTGTGTTACGCCTGAGTTGGCTACTGTCTCCCCTCCATTGGCGATTCCCTTAATTGAGCTGTGGAAGGTTTATGAGGTAGCATGTAAAAGGAAGTAAGTTTCTATAGGATCTCAACAAGTTGGACATGACTATTCCAAATCCTTTTGAAAAGAGACCAGTGTGGCCTCAGGATTTATTGAATGAAAGGCAAAGCATTGTCCATAAGTCAAATTGTTGTTTCAGCAAGCAAAGCATAGCTATAGCTAAAAATAAAATCTGGTTAAACAAAAACAAAATATCCTATTCCTGGGTAAAATTTAAGCTATTAAACTTCTAAGTCTCTCTCTATCACTAACCTGTTCCTAAGCGCAATATCATACCTAGCACTTTTATCTAAAAAATAAAGAAACACAATAGTTTCTAACTAAGTATTGATTCTTCTGGATAGGAGCTGGAAATATTTCTAAGTCTCGCCTTTAGACTGCTGGCTGAAATATTTCTAAGTATCATAGCTGGAAATTCCTCTAAGTGTGAAAGTTTGAGAAAACTTTCAAAGTGTCCAGGCTTGAGGTTTTTTCTAAGTCCAGAGGCTTGCCTCCCTTCCTCTGATAAGCTCTGTAAGATCAGCCTGTCAAGGCTGCATCTCACTTCAGTCCATTCTTGGTCCTCTTTGGAATGTGCTCCTTCCGACTTCAAAGGCTTCCACAGCTTCTCTCAAAATCTCTCCCTAATTCTCTCTGAATGCCCTTTTTATAGGGTCCTACAGAGTGTTTTCAACCTGTTTTCTCACAGTAAAGTGATGTCCATGAGATTAGATGAGTGGTGGGCACCAAATATTTTTACTACCACACAATGGGTGGGGCTAACTCTGTGGACGGAGCCAAATATGTGGCCAGAGCCAAATATGTGGGTGGTGCATACTCTGGGCATGTGACTGGGTGGGATGGCCATGTGATCTAGTCATGCCTGCCACATGTCCATGAAAACCTCTGCAAACACAGACACTGGCTCTTTGACTGTAAATGGAGATGAGCACTGCACCCTAGAGTCGGATACGGCTGGCTTTTGAGTAAGGGAGACCGTTACCTTTACTAACCACAGCAAATCTGAATACCAAACAAGGATCTTCTGTTATTAGGTAAGGGTTGCCCTTGCTCAAAAGCCAGTCGTATCCAACTTTAGAGGTCTGTGCTCATCTCTGATTACAGCCAAAGAGCCAGTGGCCTTGATCCACAAAACCTCACATTAAAATACAGCAGTTAGTCTTTAAGCCTTGCTTGAAAGCCAGTTGAATCCAACTTTAGAGTTCAGTACTCATCCCTGTTTACAGCTAAAGAGCCAGTGGAATTGATCCACAAAAGATCACATTAAAATACAGCAGTGAGTACGTTGTCTTTTTGTTTTGTTTACTCTCTGATATGCTTGCAGAGAGTAAAACATTTTAAAGGGTAGCATGTGTTACAAGCATATCAGAGTAAATGAAACAAAAAAAACCCTTAGTCTGCTCCAGACCCCACACATACAGAGAGAGAGAGAGAAAGCAAAGTAAGCAAAAAGACTTACCAGTATCTAGAAGGGGCAAGCAGCCACACCAGGTGGCATGGCTCAGTCTTCCTCCTTGCCCTGGGACCATGGGGGAGCAGAGGCAGCAATGCCCAAGTGCGGAGGGGGAGAGACTGCCCATCTTCCTCCCTGCCAGGCAAGCCGCGTCGGGCGTTCATGGTTTTCTCTTCCTCTCCTCCCTGGGTCTGTGGAGTGGAGGCGGCAGGAGTGTCTTCTCCCCCCCCCCTCCAGACCAGTGGAGCAAGGCAGGCAGAGTGGAGACATCGGCCTCCAGCTGTGTTGTGCATTCGTGGTTTTCTCTTCCTCTCCTCCTTGGATCCGGGGGGGGGGGGGGGGGAGATGGCTGGAGCGTCTTCCTCTCCCTCCCCCCATGACCAGCGGGGCAAGGCAGGCATGGCCCAGACTGAAAACCACCACTGCCGTTTCTGCTCACTTTGTCTGCCCGCCCGACTCCGAAGCTCCTCTGCCGTTTGCCTCCTCCAATGTTCCAGCCACAGCTCTGCTCGATGCTGCCCCATCTCTGATGAGGAGCTGTTGAGGGTCTCTGGCACAAGGCTGCTGCTGCACTGCCGCTGAGACCGCCGAGGGCCTCAGCCACGAGGCCTCCTCCTCCGCCACCATGCAGTCAGCAGCTGAGCGGATTGGTGGTGGCCGAGCTGGAAATGCTGGCCAGGCTTGGCTTGCTTGGTATGCAAGCAGTGGGAAGTGGGCATTGCCACTGGAAATTTTTACTCCCCCCCCCCCCGCACGGACCTGGGTGGACCGGTAGCTGCCCACCACTGGATTAGATCATTATCTAGGGATTACCCTTCCCCCACTCTCAAGGTCACCCTGCCCCCACTCTCAAGGTCACCTGCCCCACTCTCAAGGTCAAGGCTGCCCTTCCCCCATTTGTGGGTGGGTGAACCTTTGGGGTCAGAGTGCGTGAACTTGTGTGTGCTGCTTCTGGGTAAATTTCTTTTTGAATAATAAAGAGAGCCGCTAGGGACTCTGTTTAGACTTGGCAGAAAGCCCTCCTTTTTCAGGAATTCTAAACAATAGCAGCTCAAAACAGTTTCATTTCTTCACAGCGTAACTTAACAGACTAAGTAAATCGCATTGGCACTTTTGTGTTACCAATTAAATAATAACACCATTCAGATTCTCACAACATTCAGTACTTTCCCTTACAGGGCAAGTCACAGCTGGATGATATGACCCATCCATACATATGGGGATGGGGGTTAAACATGCAAAGAATTAAATAGTTAGATCCACCAATGGGAAACTGATGCCTCAGCATCCCTGCTATGATTTGCATGTCCTTGTGACTGCTTCTGCATTTAATATGGGTGGTGGTCAGTGGTGGGTATTAGCAGGTTCGCACCAATTAACCAGAACTGGTAGCAGAAATTCTGGCTGGCCCTGCCCATCCAAGTTTTGAAATAAAGTAGTCCTAATTCAGGTGCAACACAGGGCTTTCCCCCTGGCCACACCCACCACACCACGCCCACAGTGTGGTAGCAAGTCTGGTTATCTAGGATTCATCCATAGAATTTCTTTCTATGAGCCTGTTTACAATCTTTAGATTCTATTTCACCTTCCCCTATTGCAGCCACCTCTCTTAAAAGCAGACAGTTTATGTGTGATAATTGTATCATTCAAAGCAAGTTGAAACCTCCTCTTTAAAAAAGAACATAGATGAACTTGCAGACAATTTTTAAGTTCCAGCACTTTATTTGTAGTGTAGCTAAATGATAACAAATCACCAGGACCAGATGGCATCCATCCATGAGTTCTCAGGGAACTTAAAGATGAAATTGCTGATCTCCTAGCCAAAATATATATTTCCCTCAAATCAGGCTTTGTGCCTGATGACTGGAAGGTAGCGAATGTAACACAAATTTTCAAAAAAGGATCCAGGGGTGATCCAGGAAATTACAGACCTGTCAGTTTTACAGGTGTCCCAGGTAAAGTGACAGAAACCATCCTAAAAGATAGAATTAATAGGCACATAGAAGAGAAGGCGCTGCTAAAGGAGAGCCAACATGGCTTTTGCAAGGGCAAATCATGCCTCACTAATCTGTTGGAATTTTTTGAGAGTGTCAACAAGCATGTGGATAAGGGGGATCCAGTTGACATTGTTTATCTGGACTTTCAGAAGGCTTTTGACAAGGTCCCGCACCAAAGGCTCTTGAATAAACTTACCAGTCATGGAATAAAGGGACATGTCTTGTCCTGAATCAGCAACTAGCTAAGGGACGGGAAACAGAGGGTAGCACTAAATGGACACTTCTCCAAGTGGAGGGAAGTAAAGAGTGGGGTCCCCCAAGGTTCAGTACTGGGACCCCTGTTTTTCAACCTCTTCATAAATGATCTAGAAGTATGGGTAAATAGCAAGGTAGGCAAATTTGCTGACTACACTAAATAATACAGGGAAGTAAAAACTGTGAGAGATTGTGAGGAGCTCCAGAGGGATCTCTTGTCACTAGGGGAGTGGGCAAAACAGTGGCAAATTAGCTTCAACACTAGTAAGTGCAGAGTTGTTACCCAAAAACTGGTGCCCCCTTTTCGTGATTGATTACAGGAGTGTGCGTGTTGAGAACAGTTGCAACTTTGGTACAATTGCTGGCGGAACCCTTCTCCCAAGGACAAGGAGGCATTTATTTCAGACAAAATATAAATCAAGTTTATTGAAAAGGAGTTAAAAATAACACTGGCCAGGCGCTGGCATAAGTCCTAGTCTCAACCTTTTTGTCTAAAATAAGTTTCCCCAGTGAACAGCTCTTGTTGGATTCTTGTGTGCATGTGTGCAAAGAGTGCTGCTGACACCTTCTACCAAGGGATTTTTATACCATCCACCCAAGGAAACTAAACCTAGCTCTCCTACTATATTAGTACTTACAAAACTTAAAAATTACAATGATTCAAATAATACCAGCATCTGGCTCTTTTGTTACAGTAAGAAGTTCAATAATGCAAACAATAGGCAAATAGGATTAGGCAAATGTCCTGGGGCAAGGAGGAAACAGCAAAGTTCATGATTCAGAAAAGGTAGTCACTGAATTCCTTTGGTGAACATCCAATGAGACTGCAGATTGAAAGTTGGCACCAATCTTAAAAGTCCAGATTTGATTCCAGGATGCAAAAGGTCCAATGACAAAGATGGGCATCCTTCAGAATCCCCTGAGGAGGCAGCATTGCTTGAGGCTCTTGGCAAACATTCCATTCCCACCCAGTAATTAATCTATCCTGAGTCAACCCAAGCACTATCTACAATTGAATACAAGAGGGGTCCAAAACAATGAGCATGCCAGGTGCAAGAATAAACAGAAACAATACAACAGGTAATCAGAGGAATCAAGACAGTTTTTCTTGTGGCCAAAGGTTAAGTGATGGCTTCCTGTGGCATTGAGACCTCCTAGATGCTTGCAGGAGGTAGGCTTGAGGTGCAAAAAAGATCCTGATTTGAGATACAAACAGAGCATGTTAAAATCAAATTTAAAATATTTTTGTAAATTTTAGGACTTTTTAATAAACACCGCATAGTCAATTAATTAATCAGAAATCCAATAATTTAGGTTAGCTATATCAGTAGGCAAGCAAGGCTTCAAAACCTTGTGATGCACAAGTTAAGTCTAACTGCAATATAAAGGAGCCTTTTCCAGCCTTTTCGAGGCTTGGGTTTTTAAAAGTCTTTCTTTCTGCTGGCTAGTTGACAACTTTCGGAACAGTAGCTGATCCCCTGCTTTCCTCCACAGCAGAGAGGCATAATAAGAGATAAAATAAAATTGGGGTATGTGTGTTTTCCAAAAGTGGGGCTACAAGTATATACCTTCAAGTGGCCAGAGTGGTGCTTCTGTATACATAGAAAAGGCAAGACATAAAAACCGGGTATGCTTTTTTCAAAAGTGGGGTTACAGAATGATGCACATTGGAGCAAAAAAACCCAATTCCATTTATAAACTGATGGGGTCTGAACTCTCTGCGAAAAACCAGGAAAGGGTCCTTGGTGTCCTGGTGGAGAGCTCAATGAAGGTGTCAACCCAGTGTGCCTCAGCAGTGAAAAAAACAAACTCAATGCTAGGGATCATTAGGAAGCTTATAGAAAATAAGTCAGCAAGTGTAATTTTGCCTCTTTATAAATCTATGGTGAAGCCCCATCTGGAATACTGTGTACAGTTATGGTCGCCATACCTCCAGAAGGATATTATGGAGCTGGAAAAAGTGCAGAGGAGGGCAACCAAAATGATTAGGGGACTGGAACACCTTCTTTACCATCTGAGGCTGCCTTATTTACTCACTAGTAAAGCTTCTGGGACAAGACTCTTCTTTCTTTGTTTTCAGTAGATCACAGTGGCATGCAGATGGTGAATTTGTCCTTGTGACCAGGCGGCTCAAAATGTGCCAAAACAGGCATTGGGGCTCCTTTTGCCAGGTATGGGGGCAGGCTGTTCCACAGTTGCCTTCAACAGGCACTTTCTGAGTCCCTTCCAGAGGGTTCAACCTTTTCAGTGAACTCCCAGCTATACCTTTCCCAGCACCGTGGATATTGGGAATGGTATATATGGGAACCTTGCAGCTATAGCCCCTTCAGCATATCAGATTTTGAACTCTTCCCTTGATCTTTTACAAATGGTCTAGAGGAGTAAAATCATAATTGTTTATATCTTTTAGATAAGTCCGGTGGCTTAGTTCTTAAGATGCTGAGCTTGGAGACTGAAAGGTCGGGGTTCGATAACCAAGGGCTGCACAACGGATATTGGGGACATGAAAGAAGCCTCATTTGGGTGTTCCCTGAGCAGAGATTCTCCAGCAAAAATCCTTTCAACCCAGAGTAATTTCTGACACAAAATTATTATTAGTGTTTCCCAACCTTTGGTTTTTGGACTTCAGATCCCTGAAGCCTAAGTCAATTCCCTAAAGCACTGATTAGCCAATGTACTGGCTTAGGCTTCTGATAATTGAAGTCCCCCTGTAGGGCATGGGGCCCCATTTTGGGAACCACTGTTTTAGATCATTACTAATGTGATGCATCATCTTAGTTCACACACACACACACACACACACACACACACACACACACACACACACACACACACACACACACACACACACACACCTGTGGCTGCATGCATAGTTTTGATTGGCAACACACACACAGTTTGTTTGTTTTTAATTTAAAGTGATGCATTACATCTGCAAGATATGCTCTTCCAGTGGAGTTACAACAGGCTCCATCACTGGATGTTTTCAAGAAACAGCTTAAAACTGTACTGTTTAAAGAAGCTTATAAGAACATTCTCCCTATAGCCAATGAATAAGTGTATAATTGTACCATACCACCCTTGAATACCATCAGTTGTTATTGTGTGTATATTTCTAGTTTTAACTACAGTAAAACCTCGCATAAAGAGCGCCTCGCTTAGAGACTAACTTGCTTAAAGAGCAGAATTTTATCTGAATTGTCGCCTCGCTTAACAACTAAAACCAACTAAAAACTCACTAAACAACTAAACCGGGGTTCGCAATCCCCCCCCCCCCCGAAGTCACAATTGGTCACTTACAATGGTGTTTTACTTAAAGAGCAAATTCGCTTAAAGAGCAATCCCATGAAATGCATTATGCTCTTTAAGTGAGATACCACTGTATTGTAAACCACCCTGACTGGGAAAATATCCCAGATATAGAAATCTAACATACATACATACATACATACATACATACATACATACATACATACATACATACATACATACATACATACATACATACATAAGCTATTAAAATTTATTTAACCACCTCTGACCATTTGCAAAGGATGATGTGAAGTGTTCAAATATTTTATTTATTTATTTATTTATTTCAATTTTTATGCTGCCCACTCAAGTAAAAACCTGACTCAGGGCGGTGTACAACAATTAAAAACATATAAAAACATGTTAAAATAACACTTCAAAGCATGCTGAAGGGCATACCACTCCCCCGCCCCAGGAATGGAGGCTTTTTAGGTGCCTGTTTTACCCTCAGTAAACAAATAGTCAAGCCCTAGAACAGGGGTACCCAAACTATGACCTGTGGGTTGGATCTGGCCCAAAAAGCCTAATAATCCAGCCCACACCATCCTTGCCACTCCCAGAAGCGGAAGTTAAAATCTTCTGCGTATGTGCAAAACACTGCCATAAATGCAACCACGGCTGTTGTAAACGCATTTATGACAGCTGTGGGTGCTTTATGGCAGTGTTTTGTGCATGCACGGGTGTGTTTAACTTCCACTTGCAGTGGGAGTAACAACATGACTGGCCCGCTCAACCATGTGGGACAATGAAAAAACCTTTTGCTCAAGGTTGAAATGATGAAACACTCTAAAGAATTCTTGAATAATACTATATTAATAATCCATTGTAATGCAAGAATGCAAGGATGCAACATATTGTCCAACAAAAAATCCTTCAATTCAGGTAAATAATAAAATCGTCAACTAAAATTCCTTGTATTCAGGTCTTGTATATAAATCCAATAATAGTGAGTAAATATTTATGCTTCCCTATAATTCAATGGTTTACAATGATACGATCCCAAACAAAGCAATTCGAAGCCTTTGCCGGCTAGTGTTTGACTTTTCAGAACTTCCGTTCCTTCTTCAGGGATCTATGTGATAAATTGACAGGTAATTTTTTTAAAAAATACTGGATGTCTAAACCTCATATTATGTTTTTAACTTACAAGCATAATTCATTCTTAAACCTTAGTGTCAAGACCCACATGAGGCAGTCGATTATAACAGATGAACTCATTACACTTAAAATAGTTGTTTCCCCACTCACCTCTCAAAGGAATAATCTTTAAAAGTTAGCTGGCACAGCATCCCTTTTTGCGTCCATCGCTTCTAGATCACTGACTTATCTCGTGCGCAAGCACGTTGCCTAGCTGACTACTTTGCTCTTGATATACTAACAGCCAGGCATCCCCAGGTGTTTCCTATTTCTTAAGCAGGACAAGTTGGTGTTGCTTACTGCAAGGACTTAGATATACCATGTTACTTGAATTGACAGGAAAGGAGACAAATCAAATTCCTGGTTGAGCCCATGGGGCTCCATTGTGTCAAATAGATGAATGTAGAATGCCTCCTGTTGTAACAATCTTTTCCGTATGTTAACACTTTCACATGATTTTGGGCATACTACTTCTAACACTAGGAATCTAAGATCATTGTCTCTATTGTCATGGTCCAGATAATGCTGTACTAGTGGCGCTTCATCGGTTTGTCCACGTATTTTGGACCTGTGTTCAATTATTCTGATTTTCAATTTTCTACTGGTGACACCCATATATTTTTATTACATGGGCACTCCAACAAATAAATCACATTTTTTTAGTTACAGTTACTAAAATGCTGGAGCTTAAATGTGTAATTCTTCCCTGGAACACTAATTTCCCTGGTTTCCCAGCTGAATCGACATACAGAGCATGAGTGACTTTTGAAGTGCCCGGTTACAATGCTTGTATTCGCCCCTGTAACAGCAATATGGTCCGTGTATATAAGTACATTTCTGAGTGATCTAGTATGTCTAAAACCCACATTCTTGCATTCTTGCATTACAATGGAATATTAATATAGTATTATTCAAGAATTCTTTAGAGTGTTTCAGCATTTCAACCTCGAGCACACGGTTTTTTCATTGTCCCGCTGTCCCTACCATTTGGCCACATTGCCCTGATTTCCCGCTCAACCATGTGACTGGCCCGTAGCCCCAAAAATTTGGTCACCCCTACCCTAGAAGCTCAACTCCCCCTTTCCTTATTAGCGAAGTCTACAGCACCTTCGTAGAGCACAAAAAGCACCAGGCAGGCTGGACCTTTCTCTTAGAAGGAGTCTAATGTGGTTCTTTACAATAACAAATTAGTATAGAAACAAAGATTTCAACAAATGTTTTAAAAGGATAAGATAATGTTGAATTGTACTATAGGACTTCTTCCTTGAGCACAACTTAATATTAAAAAGCTCATGCAAACTTTTCTGAGTGACCAATTGTAATTGCATCAACACATATATCTCACACATTTGCTACTCTCTTATTACTCACAACCATTAACTTGTTAACTATTTCCCAGTGATGACCTCTCTGCTTAATGGCCAAAGGGATGAACTTTCCCACCAGTGGTCTAAATATCCCTGAATGAGATTGAGGGTCAATACCTCTGAGTCATTAGCAGCAGCATTAGTAACATCGCTGACTACCTATCTCCTGAATACTAACTCCTTCCTGGAATGTTGTCAGTCTGTAACATATACGTCTGCTTATTTTTTGTCATATTGCCACATGCTGATGCAACTGAATCTATTGTCATTACAGCTCTATTCGCAATTCTACATATGTGTTGTGTTCTCAAACACTGTACCTTTATACAATGTACCTATTCATGTGTAACCAATGTATCCTTTCTACTAGTAACATGATAACCCTCAGCTGCATCACTGTAACCCTAATAGGATGCGAGCTAGTGACCACTAGATGGCAGTAGCGAGCTTCCAGCTCATTAGCCCAGACTCACCTAAGAACAACAGCGCGGGAAGATTCCCGCCACCACCTTCACCTGGACAAGAAGGGCGTGACCCACAATGATGTCACGCGGGCAGCAACCAATAGACTGTCAAGGAGCCACATTCAAATGTATAGCCACTGTATATATTGAGCTGTTCGTCCGCCATTACCATATGTTCCCTCTGACCAGCATGTAATAAAGTTGTGTTAAGCCAGCTCTTCGGCTGTCCCGGTGTCTTGGTTCCCATACACTAAATTGGCGACGAAGGTGGGATGATGGCTTCCCACGGGACCAAGACATACCCCAGTTTCGACATTAACAAACCGGAAGATTGGGAACTCTTCGAAATGGATTTCCAAAGTGCGCTGGTGGAGTTTGAGGTCACGGACGAGGGAAAGAAGAGAGCCATCCTCATCAGAATGCTCGGGCACGCCAGCAAGAGAGTGCTGGTCGACCTCATCGCACCGAAGAAGGTGGGCGAGCTGAAGGCAAAGGAGCTCCTGAAGGCGATGCGTGACCATTTCCAGCCCTCGGTGTCGATGTTTCCAGCCCGGGACGCGTTCTGGAGGCAAGTCCAAGCGCCGGGTGAGTCGGTCGCCGCATTCGCAGCGGCCCTGCGGCTGGCCGCCGGGCCATGCAAATGGGAGAACCTGGAAATCACCCTCAGGGACTGCATGCTGTGTGGCCTGAGGGACGAGGAAGTTCAGCGGAAGCTGATGAACCAGGAGCCACCCCCGACTCTGCAGGAGGTCGTGAAGGCAGCACAGGCCGCGGAAGCCATGAGGGCCGGAGTGAAAGAGCTCCAGGGCAGGCTCCCACAGGCCGACCAAGCAGCAGGCTCGGTGCACGCGGCCCGGCGAGTGTCGAAATCCTCCGCGGAGAGCAGCGACGAGGAAGACGTCCGGAGGGTCCGGAAGGCCGGCCGACGCTGTGATGGCTGCGGAGCGGCCCACGACCGCGCTAAGTGCCCGTTTAGGAAGGCCGAGTGCCACAACTGTGGGCGCCGCGGGCACATCGCCAAAGTCTGCAGACGACGGCGCGAGGACCGGAGGAGCTCGCCAGACCGTTCGACGAAACTGGACCGCTCGACGAGACCAAAGGATGGCGCCCGGCCCACGAGGAAGCAGGACGGCGTGGGCCGCATCTCCGACAACAGCGATGACGACGCTCCAGTTTTCAGCGTGTCCCTGGGACACCCCCGTTACTTTGTTGAGGTACTGGTGCAAGGGGCCCCTGTTAGGATGGAGATTGACTCGGGCTCCTCATATTCCATCATTTCCCAGAGGGAGTTTTTGAGAATTGCCCCCCGCGTACGGCCCAAGCTCAAAGCGTTGAGGTCCACGCTTCGGGACGTGCAAGGGAACAGTATCCTGGTGTTGGGGGTTGGGAAATTCCAGGTCCAGTATAAGCGGCATGCCGCGGAACTCCCCCTAGTCGTTCTTAAGGGGGGAAATTGCAGCCTCCTCGGGACTCAATGGTTTCAGCCCCTGGGTTTATTCATTGGGGGGGTGCACGCCGTGGGGACTGACCCGATACAGAGGGTGTGCGACGCGCACCCTGAAGTTTTCAAAAAGGGACTTGGGAAATTCAATGGACCCCCAGTAACTTTCGACCTGGACCCGGAGGTCCGCCCGAAAAGACTCAAACCGCGCAGAGTGCCTTTTGCACTAAAGGACAAAATAGAGGCGGAACTGGACAAATTAGTGGGCCAGGGGATTCTTGTTCCTGTTGATTCTGCGGAGTGGGAAACTCCAATTGTCACGGCACTGAAGGCCAATGGGGAGGTTCGCATTTGCGCCGATTATAAGTGCACCATTAATAAGGCAATCCGCCCCAATGCATATCCGGTGCTGGTGGTCAGCCATTTGCTAGCCAGGTTACATGGGGGAAAGTGTTTCGCTAAGCTCGACCTGGCACAAGCCTATCAGCAACTCCTGGTAACCCCTGCTGCAGCTGCTGCACAGACCATAGTCACACATAAGGGGGCGTTCCAGGTGACGCGCCTCCAATTCGGCGTGAACTCGGCGCCTGGAATTTTCCAGTCGCTCGTGGAACGCCTCCTCAAAGGGCTGGACGGCCTTTTGCCATATTTTGATGATGTATTGATAATGGGGGGGAGTGAGGTGGAGTTGGCTGAAAGGCTAGACAAGGTCCTAGCGGCATTCGAACAGGCGGGGTTGAGGTTGTGAAAAGACAAATGCGTCTTCTTCGCGAAGGAGGTTGAGTTCTTGGGGTTCCGAGTAACACCCGAGGGGATCAAACCGTCCAAATCCAAGGTGGCCGCCATCAAGAAAGCCCCTCGCCCCACCTCCAAGCCTGAGTTGCAGTCGTTCCTAGGACTCTTAAATTTCTACCACTCCTTCCTTCCACGGAAGGCTGCGGTGGCTGAACCGCTTCATAAGTTGCTCAAGAAAGATGTGGCATGGAAGTGGGGCGATGACCAGGAGAGGGCATTCACGGAACTGAAACAACTCCTGGCGTCTGACGCCATTCTGACCCATTTCGACCCCAAATGGCCGGTGGTACTGATCTGTGATGCATCCCCGGTGGGGGTGGGGGCAGTGTTATGCCATGTGTTGGAAAACGGGAGGGAGGCCCCAATAGCGTTTTACTCCAGGTCCCTGTCCCAAGCGGAGAGAAATTACGCCCAGACAGACAGGGAAGCGCTGGCGATAATTGCAGGGACCAAAAAATTTCACGATTTTCTATATGGCCGCCCCTTCACCATCGTGACCGACCACAAGCCCCTACTAGGCATTTTTACCGCAGATAAGCCCACGCCACAGATCCTGTCCCCGAGGATGCTCAGGTGGGCCATTTTTCTCAACGCCTACCAGCACGCGTCGGTGTACCGGCCCGGGAAAGAGATCAGCCATGCGGACGCCCTGTCGAGGTCCCCCCTTCCCCAGACGCACAGCCACGTGGGCGAGGAAGAGCCGGACCGCCAGGTGCTCATGATAGAAGTCTTAGACTTGCCCCCCATAGTACCCGCCGACATTGCTAAAGCGACAAGCAGAGATAGGACATTGGCGGCGGTTAGCTCCTGGGTACAGAAAGGGTGGCCGGCGTCTTCCCCAGCGGAAGAATTCGCCCCATTTTTCAGGAAAAAGTTGGAGCTGTCCCTAGAGAGGGGGTGTCTCTTGTGGGGGCAGCAGGTGGTGATTCCCACATCCCTTCGGCCGCGGGTGCTTAAGTTGCTGCACGTCAGCCACCCCGGAATTGTGCGCTCCAAAGCGCTGGCCCGGAGCTACTTCTGGTGGCCCCAGTTAGACGCCAACATCAAGCACATGGTCGGCACTTGCGAGAGTTGCCAATGCTCCAGACCAGAGAAGGCCCGTCTTCCCCACAGGGAGTGGGACGCGGCTAAGGGGCCGTGGTCCCGGATACACATTGATTTCGCGGGCCCGTTCCGAGGAACTCTGTTTCTCCTCGTTGTGGACGCTTTCTCCAAGTGGTTGGAGGTCATTCCAGTCACGAGCACCTCCTCGGCCGCGACAATAAAGCATTTGCGGAGGGTTTTTTCTACGTTCGGCATACCCGACACTTTGATTAGCGATAACGCTAGTTACTTCACGTCCGCTGAGTTCAGGGCATTCACAGAGATTAATGCCATCCGGCACATCACCTCCGCCCCTTTCCATCCGGCCACCAATGGCCAAGTGGAGCGCCTCGTACGCACCACGAAGGACACACTGCGGCGCATGGGCCCCGGGGATCTCAACCTGCAAGTGTGTCAGTTTCTGCTAGGGTACAGGGTGACCCTGTTGGCGTCAGGATACTCCCCCGCAGAGCTTTTAATGCACAGGAAACTGACCACCATTCTCACGAGGCTAGACCCCACGAGAGTAGAAGACAAGGGGAGGAACATCGGGCTAGAGGCCACAAAAAGTTTCAGCGTAGGCGCCCCCGTGCATTGCAGGAACTACGGCAGCGCAGGGCCAGCCTGGGTGCCGGGGGTTGTCGTGGAGCAGACTGGTCCCGTATCATACCGCGTGGAGACCAGCATGGGTCTACTTTGGCGGCGGCATGCGGACCAGCTCCGGAGCCGGGTCCCAGGACGGCAGGGCGCAGAAAGCATAAACAAGGATTCAGCGTTAGGGTTCTCCCCCACCCGCTTAGCCCAAGGGGGAGGAGAGGGGGGTCATGGGTCCCCACCGAGGGGGGAGGAGAAGGAATTTGTCCTCATAGATACCCCGCGGGATCACCCAGCAGAGTTTGATTTTGAGTTTCAGAACCGGGGGGGGTTTCGGAGTGGTCCCCCACCCATCCAAGCGAGAAGAGGGGTTTTACGTTAGCCCCTAGTGCCCCCGGTCTGCCCACAATGGAGTTTGTTCCTTCCCCTAAAGCTGCAAAACCGCAGCAAGCCACTAACGAGTCTCCCTCTCCCATTACAGGACAAGGGACCAGGGAACAAGGAAGCGGTAGCGCCCCCAGGGCGGGCCAGCCCACATCGCGGCCCAAACGCAATTGCAATAAGCCATCTTGGCTGAGAGACTTCGTCTCATCCTAGGGGGGAGGGATGTTGTGTTCTCAAACACTGTACCTTTATACAATGTACCTATTCATGTGTAACCAATGTATCCTTTCTACTAGTAACATGATAACCCTCAGCTGCATCACTGTAACCCTAATAGGACGCGAGCTAGTGACCACTAGATGGCAGTAGCGAGCGTCCAGCTCATTAGCCCAGACTCACCTAAGAACAACAGCGCGGGAAGATTCCCGCCACCACCTTCACCTGGACAAGAAGGGCGTGACCCACAATGACGTCACGCGGGCAGCAACCAATAGACTGTCAAGGAGCCACATTCAAATGTATAGCCACTGTATATATTGAGCTGTTCGTCCGCCATTACCACATGTTCCCTCTGACCAGCATGTAATAAAGTTGTGTTAAGCCAGCTCTTCGGCTGTCCCGGTGTCTTGGTTCCCATACACTAAAATATGGCAAGAAAAAAGGATATTATTTTGTCCTGGTTTCTCTGCAGATATGAAAAATGCAGTCTTCCCTTCTATTTTACTATGACTGTTAGTCCTAAACTAATTCTAGATGGCAAGGAAGTTGATCAGAGTGGCTCTACTTAAGAACTGGGTAGAGCATTTCAATGATATTAAATACTCCATACTTGTTAACTTGCTCTTTTTTCCTGTTGCTCTTTCAGTCAGACAGTTTTCTAAGTAAGATATATTTAGCACACTAGAAGGGGGTGGCCAATCTACAGCTTGTGGGCCCAATCTGGCCTACACTGGCAATTAATCCGGCCCATGTTGAGGACCCTGCCACTGCCACCACCGGAAGCACCAAAAATGCACTGGAAACATGCTGGAAACGCACTGAAAACAACCGGCAATCCGCCAAAAACACAAAAAATGTGCTGCTCTCTCTCCCACTGCCACAGGAAGCAGTAGATGTGGTGAAAACAGCTGAAGACATGCCATGAATACACCCACCCCACCATTGCCACCACCAGAAATGGCAGAAGCAGCTGGAAGAACCACACCTCTGGCCTGCTTACCTATCTAGTGCCCACACCTGCACTAGAGCAAATATACTTTGGAAGTGTGCCATAACTCTTACCTGAAAATATTTAACTACAATGCCTGCTGGTACAATGATAGTAGTGGATGATTGTAAGGAAACTGACATTAACTGATCAAATGACATATGCTCAATGATGTTAAGAAGCTGCTGATGAATATCATGAAAAGTAGCCTTTTAAAAGTCAACTTATTTTAAGATTTTATGGGGAAACCAAGAACTAAGGGAAAGGGCCAAGGTCTGGTGCATAATGTGTGAACATGGAGCTTTACTTAGCTTGTAAAAGGTAACACACACTCAAACAGATGGGAAAAAGCACAGACCTCCACCCAAAAGCTCTCCTGTGCAAATCCCATGGGATTTCATCTGTACTCCTGAACACTAAATGAGCCATTCCTAGAAAACTTCCCAATAAATGATGTCTTTTATTGGTAAACTGTTGGCTAACAGCAGAACATCTCACATAATGAGCTCTGAAAGTCTGATAGCTGAAGCCTGAGACAGGTCAAAGCAGAAAACAAGGAGTAAATGGCACATCTGGAGGCCGATTTTGTTAGGTGGAATTTAAAATCTGTTTCACTTCTATTATCTAGCATTTAGTAATCTAATAGTAGCACAATTCTTTTAATCCTATGACAGCACAATTCTATTGGTGCCTATTATGATGATGTACCATCAAGTTGATTCCCATGTATGGCAAAACATTTGCTTTTCAGAAGTGATTTATCAGTCCCTTCAGTACTCCAGCACTGTGCTGCTTGGCCAAGACTTTACAAATGGCTGAAAACATAACCCCATCAGTCACACATAGTCTTGGCTGGTCCCTGCTCTAGGAGGCACAGTGGAATTTGAACTTCAGACTGCTGACTCTGCAGCTAGAAGTTCCAGCCCTTTTAGCTATATCATGTTTATTTATATGTACAAATAGCTGTGTTGAGCATGACTTACCCACATGAAAATAGTACAGGATTACTATCTCACCTAATTTTTATAGCATTTCCATGGGGAAAATATTGTAAACAAAATTATGATCTCTTTTCAGCTGTTGAAACATGCAGGAACCTGAGACTGAAGGCCCAGAAGGAAGGAGAGATTTAAAAAGATAGTATGTTGTACATACTTCTATGCATAGTGCTATGAAGAGAGGGTCATTAATTAGAATACAAATATTCTTTGCAGGCGCACCCCCCAATAAAGGACTCAGACACTGGTAAAAGTGGATAATGGCATTGGGCCACATTTATTGATTCATGCCCTAGTCCGAATTATAAATTTCTATTGGTATTCAACCAATTATAATTCTTAAGGCAAGCAGGCCGAAGTAACACTGGTAAGGTTCCACCCAAAATTGCCAACGGCAATTGATTACAATGTATCCATTTGTATCCATTTGTTTGTTGACAACAAACAAATTGTTGACCGTAGTCAATAATCTAACTACTGACCCCACCCTCTGACGCGTATCCGTAAAATAACGGGGTGATGCATGCTGCCTAGCTCGTGCCATCACCCCATTGCCTGGTTCATCGTTGACCGGACAACGTTAACCAACTTGTGCCTGTCTAGTGTTGTCCAGTCAATTGCGAACCTGCCGGATACCTGTGGGTCATAAATGTTTACCTTACCAGTGCTACCCGCCACACGGGGAGGCTTCAATAAAGGCTCACCGCCCCCCCCCCCCAGACCGTCAGCTCGGTCAACAGGCCTGCTCGCCAATCTCCCAACAAGAGGTCCATACCTCCCGGCGACAGATGGACTCCATCCCCTGTGTAAAGCTCATAATTTTGGAGACTGATGGTGGGGTGTCGTAACGCGCCCCCAACCCTTGTCCATAAAGAACCGGGCAATAGCCCTGTTCACCGAGCGCCGAGCCCGATCAAGGGTCTGGAGGTTAAACCCTCCCCTGTAAGCGTGCCACGGTATCATGTCCGACCAAAGTAGGGTTGTGGCAGGCCACACATAATGCAAGTCGGCCAGGTCACCGCAAATCGCATGCTTCAGCGATAGGCCCGTGACCTGTCCCAAATCATTACCCCCGAGGTGTATAATCAGGACATCAGGCGGGTCAGCATCCCTGATGGAGAAAAGGAATGGCAACAGTTCCCACCATAACATTCCGCGCTTACCGGACTTGCGGATGCACCCAGTCCCAGTCGGGGTCCCCACTCTGTAGCCGCAGCAAACTGCGCTGCCCTGTGCACATAGCTGTGGCCCACCAGCCATACTGTCACCGGTGTAAGACGACACCCAGGGTCTGTCAAGGAAAAAAGGAAACAGGGCAGTGACTTAACTGGTACTCACTGTTGAAGAGGGCAAACATACAACTGAAAACATCGTGATCCCCACCTTCCCATGTTACGTATTTCAGCCCCAGAGTACCCAAACGCCGCTGCGGTGGAAGCCGCCCCTATCCTGAATGAATGGGTGCCGTAACGAGCCCCAGGGAGGCCAACACTGGCTAGTGCCTTACCGGTCACCTTCCAAAATTGAAATTTAGTAAGGGGAGACCCATTTGGTGACAGAAAAACGGGCCAGGGTGCGTACCACGTAGTGCAAGGAACTCCTGTAGGGCACCAACCGGACAGATGTCTGCCATGGAACATCGTAGCAGTCTTACACCACTGCCTACACCGTGCTGATCAAACTTAGAGGAGCGTATCCTCAGCTGAGCCCAATCATTGGAAACATAGACATCTTCGAGTTCCAGTGCCCTACGACTCGCATCCGCCTTAGACAGTAGCACCAGCTCACTGATGCGGAGCGCCCCAAAAAAGGCCACCGTAGTAGCCGCGTGAAACAGGGTAGCCTCATACCTGTCGAAACACAGGTCATGCCAACCCCATGCAAGGTGGGTAAGTACCCCTGGAGAAATAGGGTTGCGGTCGTCCGGGCTGCGCCCACGTTCCCGCACCCACCCTTCCAAAACATGTCGTATGCGAAAATCATTCGTGCTATCAGCAAAACCACCCACCTTGGCCATGAATGCCAGCGCTGACAGCCTGGATGCTATGGTGTGGGGGGCTAAGCCCTGGGCATGTAAGTAAACCATAAATTGGAGGACGTGAGCCACTGGGATGGGCCAACTTTCAGGCAGCCGTGATTGGGCACAAAAGGCCCTGAATGAACTGAACGCATGGTTATACGCCTTACGCGTGCGGGGCGCGAGCGACATGCCGATCGCCCGGTTCACCTCTCCTTGCCAAGCGTCCATATCTCGTCCGGGAGCAGCGAGGGAAATTCCTCTGCGTCCGGGGCCAAGGCACGGAACCGGGGGATCTGCAGGCGGGACAAAGCATCAGCAATATCATTATTAATACCTGGAACATGTCTGGCCCTAAAAAGCACATTGAGGCGTAGGCTGCGCAACACAAACTGGCGAACCAGTTCCATAACCCTGGGAGATTTTGACGTCTGTGAGTTGACAATGTGGACAACTGCCGCATTGTCACACCAGAAATGGACGACCGAATTGGCCCACTCCTCGCCCCATAGCATCAAAGCTCCCAGAATGGGGAAAAATTCCAGGTACGTGAGATCGCGCAAACGATCCGTGCCCCACCAGGCTGGCGGCCATCTGCCGTAGGCCCACTTCCCTTCGAAGTAAATCCCATAACCCAGGGACCCTGACGCATCCGACTGAACCTGAAAATGAGGGGAAACCAAAAGGTCGGACCTCCAAAATGACACCCCGTTGAATTCCCTCAGGAACTGAAGCCAGATGAGCATATCAGCTCTCATGCCTTTGTTCAGTCGGACCCTGTGGTGGGGCCTGGCCAAGCCAGTCATGGCGTCGCACAAGCGTCGAGCAAATGCTCTGCCAGGTGCGACGACCCTGCAAGCGAAATTGAGGTGACCATGTAACACCTGGAGCTCCCGAAGGGACACCTTGCGTTTTGCCAGCAAGTCCAAAATGAGGGCAACGATCCGTGAAACCTTATCAACAGGTAACCTGGATGCTTGCACAACCGTGTCAATCTCCACCCCCAGGAATGTGAGCTTGGTTGAAGGGCCCTCGGTCTTTTCGGGCACTAAAGGGACACCGAGTTCCTTCATTAGCATCTGAAATGTGTTTAGGAGACGCGTGCACGTGTCCCAGCCCCGTTCACCCCCGAATAAGAAATCATCGAGGTAGTGGGCTACAGACCGGGACCCTGACCTGCGAACAAAGGCCCATTGCAGGAAGGTGCTAAAGCGCTCAAATGCCGAGCATGAAATGGAGCAGCCAAAAGGCATGGCCTTGTCGAAATAAAATTCATCCCGGAACTTGAAACCCAGCAACTCAAAGTCGCCCGGGTGCACTGGCAGGAGACGGAACGCGGACTTAATGTCGCACTTGGCCAGTGGTGCACCCGGGCCACATGAGCGCACCATGCGCAGGGCCTGGTCAAAAGATGTATACCTGACCGAACAAAGGTCGTCAGGGATAGCATCGTTGACCGAACGGCCAGCCGGGTAAGACAAGTGGTGTATCAAACAGAACTCCCCCGGTGACTTCTTGGGCACTAACCCCAACGGGGAAACCTTGAGATTGGGAAATGGTGGGACAGGGAAAGGGCCAGCGACCCTACCAGCAGCAACCTCCTTAGCAATGCTCATGGCAGCCACCTCCTCCCTTCCCCTGAGTGATAACAGGTTGGGTGCATCTTGAGGGGACCTGTCCCCTGTGAAAGGAATGTGAAACCCCTGCTGGAAACCCTCAAGCAGGTAAGCTGCGTCTGCCCTCCTCGGGTACATCGTGAGCCAACGCTCCAGCATATCCACATTAATTGGGGAGGGGGCCTTTTGCTTGACCAGCTCCCTCCGTGGCAGTTCTGCCCGCTCCCTGTCCACCTCTACCTCTGTCCCGCAGTCCGCCTGCCCTAGGACACGCGGAGGCGGCATGGGGGCCAGCACAAGAGGGACACTCGTGCCTGTATCAGCACTGCTTCCTGTTGCACGCACCATTGGCCGAGAAGCTCCAACACAGCAGGCGGGCTGGAACCCCCTGCCCCGCCACCTGGCGGGGTGCCTGGGCTGGAGCAGCTCGCTGGACCGCATGTCCACAATGGTACCTCTCCCCTGGTGCAGGGCGCGTGGGGGTCATGTACAGAAGCCACAGCTTCTGGCAGGGCTCATCCCACCTCATCTCTGGGTGTAGGGGCACTCTCATACGGAATTCCTCGTCGTAAGCCAACCACGACGGGCCAGGAAAATCAACCATCGCCCAGTATATGTTGTCCAAATACTGGACCATCAGAATTGCCAGGTCAGGCCGGGCCCTGAGGTACACCGCCATGTATATAAGGTACGCGGGTAACCAGTTGGCCCACATGCGTGGCGGCTTACGTCGACGAGACTGCTCCTTGTCCTTCTCGTCCTGCCCCTCCCTCTCCTCTTTGGTGGGTTCGCTATTCAAGAGGGAGAAAATGTCCACATACTCCCCCCGCCAGATCTTTTCCTTGGTGGCCTGGGCCAGGTGATCCCCGAGGGGTAACGAATAACCTGCTGTCGGCAAGGCCGACACCGGCACATTGACGGTGCTGGGCACCATGAAAGGAGCCTGGACCAACCCCACCACCCCCAGTAAGTTCCCTGCAGGACAGGGTGCCCCGCCCCAAGAGGGGCCTTGGAGTGTTGGGGCCGTTCCAGGATGGGCCGGCGGCGGCTGACCCGCCGCCCCAGCCAGGCGAGGCCACGGCCACTGTAAACCTCCCCCTGTTGTGGGTTGTGGTGTGGGTGCACTAGCTTGGACCATATACTCACAAGTTGCACCCCCGTGGGCCGCCCCCACCGGGGGTTCCGGCCCACTGTGGCCGTCGGAGCTCGCGACCGCAACCGAGCTCGTAGATGGGGCCTGACCACTACCTGCTGGCGGCATCTGCTGCGTGGGGAGCTGCGAGGCCGCGGCTGGCGCCAACCTACTTGCCTCAGGCAGCTCAACCCGTTCGGCCGCCTGCCGAGGACCAGCAGACGCTGAGTTGACCTGTAAACCAAAAGGTGCCCTGGATGGATTAACTATCCTTAAAGATGCCTCCAGGGCCGCTACGCGGGCCAGTAGGGCATCAACGTTTACATAGCCCCCAACGCTGATGGGGGGCAAAGGGCCGGCCCACCGGTCGCTGGCGCCGGGCCAGGTCTCTGGACCCCGAGGCCCGAATACGGCCATGCCCCAACCACCGGCCCCGGAGGGGCCGGGGGCATGCCCTGCCAGGGAAGGGAACCCAGCCAACCCCCTTGGTTGAAGCCCACCGCTGGAAGCTGCATGCCAAGGCCCGAAGGCCCAGCCTGGTTATGCGCCAGGCCCGGGCCGGTGGCCGCTAATTGCGGACCGGGGGCCGCAGCCCCTGCAGGGCAAGTCTGAGGCTGCCCAGCCTTGGGCCAGGAAGCAATCGACCCCATCCCACCGGTCCCGGTGGGCGCCCCCGGAAAGGGGGCCTGCTGAGGGGGCGCAGTCGCGGTCCTCCGACCCAGCTGGCGCCTCCGTGAAGGGCGAACCGCGTTCGCCATCGCCTTCTTTTTGGAAGGCATTGGATCGTTGGGAAGCCGAAGAAAAGAAGCGAAGAAGAAACCGCTGCCCAAAAGAGGCTTCCTGGCTAAAGGGAAGAGCGACGGAGCGATTGGGGAAAAACTTCTCTCCGTCGCTTTGCAAAATGGCAGCGCGGCTGCCTCGTGGCCACCCCTTTTAAAGGGTGCTGGCCACGCCCCCCTAACTACCTGGATGTCCAAGTCCGGTGGGGGGGCCCGCAAAGAGCGCGGCGGCCATTTTGGCGCCGCGCTTGCATTATCTCAGTATATACAAAGGAGTTCACATTTACATGAAATCCAATTGGTGGATTTGCAATGAAGGGCCTCCTTTGTTGTAGTATCTGGCATGTGAAAAGGCTCACAAGGCTAAAAACCAAATAGCATTTAGGACACAGTCCCCAAGGGGCGTGGCTAAGATGGTGCCGGGGTAACATGTATTCTGACTAGGTCGTGCTGTTAACGCGATTTTAATGGGGTAATTAGAAACTATTTGGAGTCAAACTTTCAAGAAAAGAGCTGTTCTGAAGTCCTGGATGCTTTTGCTTCAGTTTTTGGGTGAAATCATGGTCGGAGTTTGGAGATCAGGTGGTGAGTGAGGCGCGGAGCAGGCTGGGCTGAACGAGCCATCCTGAGGCCAGATGGGAACTCGATCGTTCAAAACTAAAGAAGGGGGCTTCGGAACTCTATAACAAATTAAATGAAACGGCAGTGGACAAGTGGTCATGGAGTGGATGGAGGAGAGAGCCCAAGGAGATTAAGTAAGTCTCGAAGGAGAGTGGAGGTTGGAGGTCTGAAGGAAGAAGGAGGAAGGAGCGGAGAGTGAGAAGGAGTAATGGCGGGGAGCTTTGTAAAGATCGAAAGTTAGAGAAAGTACAGAAAGATTACCGCAGAGTTAAAGCGACAAGTTTGGAGTGGTGGTCCTGGAGTTGGAGTGAAGGAGTGGTGGTATTTGGATTGAAGGAGAACAGAAGTGGAAAAGGAAGGAATAAAAGAAAGGAAGGAGAAGAAAGAAATAAGGAGAAAGAGGGTAGCCAAAGTGCACCGGGATCATTGAACGGAGGTGGACCTTGCTTGGAAACTGCCGAGTTTTGGATTATAATTGTGTAAGATTTTTCTTCTTTTTTAAACATATATTTTGGAATTGAATAGCTTGATCTCCATAACGGAAAGGATTTTTTATTACTATTATTTTTTGTTATTATTCTCCCTCAATCACCATTTGAAATTGGTTGGAGCACTGATTCATCATTTTAAAGTTTAGTTTCGTCCTCGCCTTTCCACTGTCTCCTGCACTTTCACAGTTGCCATATTGTTGCAGTTTTTGCATTGTACTTATTTTAAAAGAAACATTTGAATCTGATATTTTGGGAATCGGACATTTGGATAGATTATAAATTTATTCTCGGAAATTGATGCTGCGGCTTGGATTATAATTGTGGAATAACTTTTTTTCCTTTTTTCCCCCTTCCACCTTTACATACATCACATTTGGATCAAATAGTTTGGTTTCTTTTGTTTGGAAGGGGAGTTTTTTTAATTGAGATTCTGGATATATATAGTTGCTGGGAACATTTAACTGAGTTGAGGACATTTTGAAGCAAGGTTACAATTGGATTATAATAAAGGGGGAAAATAAGCTTTTTCATTTGGTTGGATAATAACACGTAGATTATAATTATTGAAAGTGTGTGGTTTTCTTCAGCTAATTTTTTGCTTTGGATTTTGAAGAATTAATAGAAGTCATAACTCTATAAGTTTACTACATTTAATCGAATCTGGAATTTGACCAGTAAAATGGATTTGGAGGAAATAAAGGGGTAGCCGCATTGAGACTATTATTTGAAGTTACAATGGAAAAACTTGGAAAAGGAAAGGTAAAGGATGAAGAGGTGGTGAAGCCTAAGAAGATGAATGCAAAGAAGGATGAGAAGAAAGATAAATTAGCAACTGAAGAAGCACCCCCATCAACAGCAGCACCAGAACCTGCACCAATGGACCAAACGTAAATTATGGTTGAGTTGGGTAAATTGATTAAGAAATTTGAGAGGATGGAGGAGGCAAATGTGAAGGGGTTTTGTGACATTAAGGAAAATAGGCAAAGATGAAACTAAGGAAATACAGGATAAACTGGTTGCAATGTTTATTGATTTTTCTAAGAAGGTTGATTTTAATTTTCAGAGGGTGGATATAAGTGTTAAGTCAATGCAAAAAGATATGAAACTGATGCAGGATGACATGAAAGGGTTACATGAGGAAGAAAAGGATACTAAAATGAAAGTAGAAGTGCAGGAGAAAAGGATAGACATGATGGAAGAGATGATGAGAAAACAGAACATAGTAATTCGTAATCTTGTGGGGGAAAACGCCAGACCAGCTGAAGGAAAGAATAGTTAATTGGCTAAATAGTTTGAAAATGGGGAAAGATTTTGAGAATGAAGATATTGCAAATGTTTATAGACTGGGTGCAAGAAAAGGGAAAAGTGTTCAAAGAAATGTTTTGGTTAAGTTTGCAAATTGGGGGGGGGGATAAATTAAATGTGATGGCCTTTATAAAACAAGCTGGATCTGGCATTTTAAAAATTGATGGGAATGATGGTGAGGTTTACAACGATATACCAGTGGAATAACATAGTTAGCGATATAAGATGAAACCAGCAACAAAAAATTTGATGGAACGTGGGATAAAATATAATTGGAGATTTCCACAACAATTGAGATTTTTTATGATAAGAAAATGCATACAATTGATGCAGGGATGGATGCTTTGGAATATTTGTGTTTAATTAGTTTGGTTAAGGCGGCTTCACAAGAATGGCTTGGATTAAGGAAAGCTTTAATAGAATTGAGGGGAATAAAAAGAGACTATGGAAATTTTGAAGAGAGGGGTGCTACAGGAGGAACAGATGTGGATTCTAAAGCATTGATGGTGGTCAACGAAGGGTGAATCAGGATTTAGTGGATGGAAAAGATAATGGAGTGATGCAGGGGAGAGAAATAACTTTTATAAATGTTAGTGTGTTTTCAAAAATAAGATTGTGCGCTGGAGCGTTAGATAGTAGGCACATCTTGCACGTTCCCCCCTCCTCTCTTTGAAAGTCAAGGGCTACTTTTTGTAGAAAGAAGTGGGGAGGGGAGGTATGAATGCTTATTATTTTAGCTGTTGTTATTGTTTATGTGTGGTGGAGGGAAACACGCATGTGTGGTAGGAGGAAGTGGAGGTCATAGAAGATGGTTTTTAAGATTAAGATATGAGAAATATTAAGGTGTTATCATGGAATGTGAAAGGTACTGGCTCTCAAGTGAAGAGGAGAAGAATAGAATCAGCCCTGAGGAAAGATAAACCGGATATAGTCTTTTGGCAGGAAACTCATCAAAAATCGGGGGACACAAATAATTTTTTTTTAGGATGGATGCAAATTTATGAAAAGTCCTATGGTACATCACAAGCAAGAGGGGTTGCAGTTCTGATCTCGAGTAGACTAGGTTTCAAGATGATAAATAGTATTTCCGACCCACAAGGTATATATTTTATAATAAAAGGGAAGATTGATAATGAGGAAATAATTTTAGTGAACATATATGCACCAAATGATCATCAAGGGGAGTTTTTAGATAAAATATATGGTATACTGGAGAAAGAAAAAGCAACAAAAATGATTGTAGCTGGAGATTTTAATTTAATAAGGTCAAACGTAGATTGTACAAATATAGCAAGGAGTGGAAGATGATCTAAAACGCAGATTCTTGATAAATGGATGAAATCTCTAGGCTTGAAAGATACATGGAGGGAGTTTAAAGGATCGTTAAGGGCTTATACAATTTTTTTCACAGGTGCATAATTCATACTCCAGAATAGATTATATATTTGTAACAGAGAGATAGATTCAAAACAAAAGCCCAATGTGTTGGAAGTGCCAAAATAATTTGGGAATATATGAACATATGTGGTGGAGTTGCAAGGTGGTAAATGAATTTTGGGCAAAAATAGAAAATGAGATTTCCAGAATTTTGGGGTGAAATATAAAACTGGGGCCAGCTATAGCTTTGCTGACTGACACAGAACATATGAGTCTAGGAAAGGATAAAAAAGAATTGCTTTCAATATGTTTGACAACAGCAAGACAATGTATAGCGAGAAAGTGGAAGAGTGATCAGACATTAAGGATAGAAGATTGGTACAGGGAAATGTGGGAGTTAGCTTTGAACGACAAACTAACATGGGAGCAGAACATTAAAAAGGGTATAGTAAAAGAGAATAGATTTTGGCAAATTTGGCATTTATTTGTGGAGTTTGCGGGTCAGGGGGGTGACCGAAGCAAGCCAGTACAGGAACATCATAGTTTTTGGAAATAGTGATGAATAAAGGACACCGCATTCTCTAGGGCAATGTATAGTCACATATGGTGTAATGGTAATTTCTGTTTTGAATATTTTGAGATGGTCTAGAAAGGAAGGTTAATATAAAGATAAATAAAATAAGGTAGATTGAAATTAGATGGTTTATTCAAACTCATTATGCTATTGATAATTATTATTGGGCTAAGAGGACATGAATTGTGGAATATGGTAATTTAAAGTTTTCTACCATTATCCTTATACTTTGAGTATATATGGCTACCCTATATTCATATTTTTCTATGCTATTGTTTCATTTTCGTATTGTATGTGAATTTTTTTTCTTTCTTCTTTTATAAGCATTTTGTATTACTTTTAAAATTTAATTTTAAAAAAGGAATGATACGGATGAGGTGAGTTATAATATGGTATGGGATGCCATGAAGTCGGTTTTTAGAGGGGAGATTATTAAATTGGCTAGCATTAGAAATAAACAATTTAAGGAAACACAAGATAAAGTTGAAAAGATATAAAGCAGTTACAAGAAGAGCATGCTAAAACAAATGATAAGAAGATTTTTGACAGGGTACAAAGATTAAAGACGGAATTGGTAGGAAAGGACATTAAAAAGGTAAAAAGAGATTTGGTGTATTTAAAAAGGGAATATTTTGAATACAGTAATAAGAATTCAAAATTATTAGCAAGAGCTGCTAAAGAGAAGAGAAATAAAAGGGAAATCGGAATTTTGGTTAATAAAGAGGGAATAAGATGTAATAGGATTAGAGATAAATATAAGATTGTCAAAGATTTTTATCAGTATTTAAATGCTGAAAAGAATATAGATTTGGAGAAGTTAAAGGATCAATTGGGGCAACAAATAGAAAATAAGATTAATCAGGAACACAGAAATAGAATGGAAGAGCAAATAACGGAGAATGAAATAAAAGATGAAATAGCCAAGTTGAAGTCAGATAAAGCCCCGGGGGAAGATGGATTATCAGCTGAATTTTATCAGGAATTTAAAGATATTGTGGTTCCAAAATTGATGAAATTATAAAATTATATTTTGGAAGGAAGCCAAATTCCGACCTCATGGTATAGAACTATAATTGTTTTATTACCAAAACCTGGAAAAGATTTAGAAAAAGTGGAATTATATAGGCCTATTTCTTTGATAAATCAAGATGCTAAGATTTTTACAGCAATATTGGCAAACAGACTGAACAGTTTTATGGGTAATTATATAAATGAAGATCAAACAGGTTTTTTGAAAGGAAGACATATGGTGGATTTGACAAGGAGAGTTTTAGATTTAATAGATATTGTAGGACAAACAAATGAGAAAGTTGGATTATTATCATTGGATATCTTCAAGGCATTTGATTCATTACAGTGGGTAACAATTAAAGATAATTAAATGTTATGGATTTGGAGATAAATTCAGAAGGACGATTGAACAATTATATCAATATGGTACTGCCATTGTTAGGGTAAATGATAATGTTACAGAAGAAGTAAAATTAGAAGCTGGAACAAGGCAGGGTTGTCCATTATCACCAATTTTATTTATTATGGCAATGGAGTTGTTGGCAAAGGCTATAAGAGAAGATAAGGATATTGAAGGAATACTAGGAAATAAGATAAGTTTGTATGCTGATGATACTTTGATAACAATGAAGTATCCTAAGAAGGCATTAGAAAGAATACAAGAGCAGTTAAAAGATTTTGAAGAGATGACAGGTTTGAGAATAAATTGGGATAAATCGGAAATGATACTGTGTAATATTGATAAGGAGGAACAACAGAAAATAAAGGGTAAATTTAAATTACAGGTTAAAGATAATTTGAAGTATCTGGGAATAAATATTTCAAATAAATTTGAGGATCTTAAGAAATTGAATTATGGAAAATAGAAAGTGGAAATTAAAGATAAAATACAGCAATATCAAAAGTTGAAGTTCTCTTGGTTCAGCAGGATTGCGTTATATAAAATGATGTTGCTACCGAGAATTAATGTTTTGTTTGATGCCCTGCCAATCCAATTAAATGATAAGGAAATTAAGAAATTTCAAAATTTGTTAAATAATTTTTGTAATGGTGGAAGGAAACCTAGAATTGTAAAAAAAACTGTGGTACTTATCTCAGAAAGAAGGAGGTCTAGGGTTGCCTAATTTGAGGAATTATTACAGAGCTTTTCAAATTTAAAATATTGTGAATTTTTTAGCAAGGGAAAAGGCAATATGGGAAGAAATCAAGATGAGGGATCTAAATCAAATGGGGAAAATGGCCTTTTTAGATAGTAATATGGGGAAAATAGTTACAAAAAATAAAATGATGAAGACAATATTAGGAATATGGAAAAAGTTGAAGATGGAATTGTCTCCAGATACATCTCCTATAATAGAAATAGAGAATATCAAAAAGTTTCCAATACAAATTGACAAAAGGGTGAAAGAAGTTTTATTTAGAAATGATGTTTTCCTGTTGAAAGACTCAATATAGGTTTGTAAAGATGGAGAGAGAAAAAGTAGATATGTTTGCACAATTGAGGTTGAACTGGCTCCAGATCGTGTTGGTAAATAAGTGGAATAGTAAATATTTGATGGAAGTCAGTTTGGAAAGAGATATGACTAAGTTTGAAGAATTGATATTAAAGATAAGAAAGGGGGATTAAGGGCTTAGTAAGTAAATGATATATAATGTTAAATAAAGATGGTAATCCACAAGAAGCGTTGAAAATAAATTGGGAACAAAAATTGAAAATAAAGATAGTAGACGAGGTTTGGAAAAATAAATGGAAGAAAAGGATCATGAGAACAATGTTAGAGTGAAAGAACATAATTATATGTTACATCAAATAGATAAAATAAAGATAAAATGTGTTGGAGATGTAAGGATACACTGGGGACATATGAACACATGTGGTGGGGTTGTAATGTGGTAAAGGATTTTTGGGGGGAAATTGAGAAAGAGATTTGTGCTGTTATGTGTATGAGACTTAAATTGGGGCCAGGTACTGTTTTGTTGACAGATGTGGAAAATATGGATTTAAATAAGGATAAAAAAAGAGCTATTGTCAATAACGTTGACAACAGGCAGACAGTGTATAGCCAGGAATTGGAAAAATGAAACAACTCTGAAAATAGAAGAATGGTATAAGGAGATGTGGGATCTTGCGTTGAACGATAAGCTAACATGGGAAATGAATAAGAAAAAGAGTATAGTTAAAGAAAATAGATTTTGGAAAATATGGCAACTATTTGTGGATTACTCATTGAAGTGGGATGAAGGGAATAGACCAGTTCCGGATCAAATGAGTTTTTGGGGTTAGAAAACAACTGTGATACTCCGTTTTCTCCAGGGCATTGTAAATAACACTGGGTGTATTATGTGAAAACTGTTTATTGTATTTTAATTATTGTATTTTTACTTTGACTTAGTAGTTGTATCAAATTGATGAGTTTAAGAATAGAGTTTGAATATGTATATTAGGATAGCTATAAGAGTATTATAATGTATTAAAAATTTCAGAAATATAACTAAAGATGTATGGAAGAAAGAGGAAGGTAGTTTATTACTAAGTCGTAGTTTAATTGTACTCTTATGTTTTTTCTTTTTTGTTATATATATATTTTATTTGTAAGTATGATGTTTATATTTTCATTTATAGTTTTTGTTCTTTTTAACTTGTATTATTGTTAAAAATTTAATAAAAATTATATATATATAAAAGAACACAGTCCCATGCACATCTAGGCAAAAGATAGGCCCACAAATGCAATGGAGCTTTTTCCTAGGAAATAATTTATTCTATTGAAAATTTATTCAGGAGTAAGACCCACAGAACAAAATGAAACTTTCTTTAAGTATAGTATTATAAAGAAATTACTATATGTTGTCATATCCCAGAAAGTCTTTCCAGTTAATGACAGACAAAGCTCTTAAAGCTCTTCACTGCCTTAGCAGTGAAAAAAGGAAACTCAGTGCTAAGGATCATTAGGAAGGGTATAGAAAATAAGTCAGCAAGTGTCATTTTGCCTCTTCATAAATCTATGGTGAGGCCCCATGTGGAATACTGTGTACAGTTCTGGTCGCCATACTTCCAGAAGGATATTATGGAGCTGGAAAAAGTGCAAAGGAGGGCAACCAGAATGATTAGGGGACTAGAACACCTTCCTTACCATCTGAGGTGGCAATGGTTGGGCCTCTTCACTCTTGAACGATGGCGTCTAAGAGGTGACCTGATTGAAATTTATAAAATCATGCATGGTGTGGACAAAGTAGATAAGGAAAAACTGTTTTCCCTATCGCACAACACTAGAACTAGGGGGCACTCAATGTAACTTTTGGGTACTAGTTCTCAAACAAATAAGAGAAAGTACTTTTTCACCCAGATGATGATGATGATGATGACGATGACGATGACGATGACGATGATTATTATTATTATTATTATTATTATTATTATTATTATTATTATTATTATTATTATTATTATTATTATTATTATTATTATTATTATTATTATTATTATTATCCTCAAACACACAGCCAACAAGATAACAATGCTGGATTTTGTATCAAAATCACTAGTCAAACACTTCCCAAGAGTCTAGGACTAAGTGATGTATCGGTGAATTATGCAAGCAGATCCGAGCAGGGTGGCCTTCTGCAGCTGACTGGTGGTGATTTTGTCAACTCCAATTGTTTCTAAGTGCCTGCCTTTGATGTTCCAAGATTGATACATGGTAGGCAGCATTCAGGGGGCCAAACACATCTTTATTGCAAGATTTGCAATCTGAACATGAGGTAATGGCGGAGACTCAGCTCCTTATATATGCTCACAGTACATTTGAATTTCACCCCATGGGCAACCATTGGTTGTGGTATCAGTGACGTCATTGTGACGTACTGGATACCTTACAAGGTTTACCTGTGGCGGGAATGTTTCCCACGTTACTCTGTGATTGGGTGATTTGAACCACGTGGGCTGAGCTCTGCAAATGCCTCTAGCGGCAGCTGAATCACTAGCCAGAACAGCTGAGTTACATTGTAATCATTCACAGTTCATTTGGATACAAGGTTGCTTAGAAGACAAGGTTACATTTCTTAAAGGCACAAGTTCCATATACAACATCCCTCCCCCCTAGGATGGGACGAAGTCCCTCAACCATCTTGGTGGCCTGCAAGTGCGTTTTGGTTGCGCCACTGCTAGGTTGGGCTTGGAGGAACAGGATATTCCGGTTTCCGCAGACTCTTGTCCTGCAGAAGGGAAACAAGGAGTGTTAGTGGCATCTCGGGAGCACTGGCTCGAATCAGAGGATGAACCCTGGAGGGAATACTGCATATCGAAACCTGGGAGGGGAGGAGGCTGACTTGAGGAAAGTTCCTGCCTGCTACTCTGAGAAGGGGGCAACCTGACTGTACGTTGTCTGCTCTGCAAGGGAGTAGCAGTGGACTCAAAAACTAGAGGATGGGAGGTTGCTGGGGAGAAATCAAAACCCCTCTGCTCGCTTGGATGAGTGGGGGAACATTAGAAAAACTCCCCCCGGTCCTGTAACTCAAAATCTATACTGTCGGGGTCTGGGCTCTCGAATTCTTCCCAGTCCCTCTGCAAAAGATGGATGAAACTGAAATCAGGAGCATTTGGTTCGCTGCCATGTCTCCCCCTTGGGATAAGCGAGTGGGAGAGAACCCTAACGTTGAAACACCCTGGCCCTCAGCCCCTTGGGTGTCCATGACCTGATGCCTGAGCTGATCAGCATGTCCCCGCCACAGTAGCCCCGTGCTAGTTTCTATCTGGTAAGAAACTGGCTCTGTCTGATCGATCACGACCCCTGGGACCCACGTTGGGCCGGTGGCCGCATAATTCTTTCAATATACTGGGTCCCCAACTGAGAAAACCTTACTGTATGCAATTTCAATATTCCTCCCCTTATCCTCCCCCCTGGTCGTATCCAACCAGTCGAAAAGCGAGACCGGTCTCCTGCACATTAGGAGCTCGGCAGGCAAGAGTCCTGATGCCCAGGGGAGTTATTCTGTAGCACAGGAGAAATTGACACAATTGTAGCTCTAGGTCTCCATGGCCCATTTGCCGAAGTGCCTCTTTAGTAGTTCGCACTTGGTGCTCAACCTGGACGTTCGTTGTGGGGTGAAAAGGGGCCAATGTAATGTGTCGAATCGCATTCCTCTCCAGGAATGCCTGGAATTCGACGGAGGTAAAGGTAATGGCGTTATTGGAGACAAGCACATCGGGTAGCCCAAAACAACTAAATAGCCTCCGCAGCTGTTTGATGGTTGCGACGGAGGAGGTATTGGGCATTGGAATGACCTCCAACCACTTAGAAAAGGAGTCAACCACTAACAGAAATAGCGAGCCCCAGAAAGGACCAGCAAAATCTACGTGCAATCGAGACCACGGTCTGCGGGCTGTGTCCCATTCTCTGTGAGGAAGTTGGGACTTCTGGTCAAGAACTCTGGCAACTCTTGCAAGTGCCCACCATGTGCTCAATGTCCGCATCTATCTGGGGCCACCAGAAGTAGCTCCTAGCCAAAGCCTTTGAGTGCACGATTCCCGGGTGGCTAACATGTAGCAATTTGAGCACCTTTGAGCACAATGCTTTGGGAATTACCACCCACTGGCCCCAGAGGAGGCAACCCCTCTCTATCGAAAGCTCGACCCACTTCCGGAAATAAGCTTTGAACTCCTCCACTGGGGGAGTTGCAGGCCACCCCTTCTATACCCAAGAAAGAACTAAGGACAGGACCTTGTCCTTCGCCGTGGACTTGGCGAGGTCTATGGGTACTATTTGGGGTGAATTGAGGGACTCAATCAGCAGCACCTGATGGTCCCGTTCTACCTCACACTCAGCTTCTCCTTGCTCTGGGAGAGGCGACCGGGAAAGTGCATCGGCGTGGCTGATGTCTTTCCTCGGGTGGTGAACCAGTGTGTACTGGTACGCATTGAGGAATATGGACCACCTAAGCATCCTAGGGGACAGAATCTGGGGTGTGGGCTTGCACGTGGTGAAGATACCCAGCAGCGGCTTGTGGTCGGTTACAATAGTGAACCCCCGACCATAGAGGAAGTCGTGGAATTTCTTGGTTCCAGCAACCATCGCAAGAGCCTCTCTGTCTGTTTGCGCGTAATTGCACTCTGCCTTTGAAAGGGACCTTGAGTAAAAGGCAACTGGAGCTTCCCGCCCATTTTCTAACATGTGGCACAACACCGCCCCCACCCCCACTGGTGAAGCATCGCAAACTAACACCACGGGCTTCTTGAGGTAGAAATGGGTTAGGATTGCCTCAGAGGACAACAGCTTGAAAGCCTTCTCTTGACTGTCCCCCACCGCCAAACTGCGTCTTTCTTCAAAAGACGATGCAGAGGCTCCGCTATGGAAGCTTTCCTCAGCAGGAATGAATGGTAAAAAATTAGGAGCCCTAAGAAGGACTGCAGCTCTGGTTTTGCGGTGGGGCAAGGGGCATTCCGAACAGCCACAACCTTTGAATCGGAGGGCTTAACTCCTTCGGGGGTTATCTTCAACCCTAGGAACTCTACTTCCCTTACTAGGAACACACACTTATCCCTTCTCAACCTTAACCTCGCTTTCTCAAAAACTGTTAGGACTTTGTCCAGCCTCTTTGCTAGTTCTGACTCACTCCCCACAGTGATCAAAACGTTGTCAAAATAAGGAAGCACCCCGGGGAGACCCTTTAGAAGGTGTTTCATAAGAGATTGGAAAATCCCTGGGGCTGAATTTATGCCGAACTGGAGGCGTGTCACCTTAAATGCCCCTTTGTGTGTTACTATTGTCTGTGCAGCTACTGTAGCGGGAGTTACGGTGAACTGCTGATATGCTTGGGCCAAATCTAGTTTCGCGAACATTTACCCCCATGTAAAGTGGCTAGTAAATGGCTAACTACCAGCACCAGATATGCATTAGGGCGAATAGCCTTGTTAATTGTGCATTTGTAGTCCACACAAATCCAGACTTCCCCATTTGATTTTAAAGCTGTAACAATCGGTGTCTCCCACTCCACGGAGTCCACCAGAACCAAAATCCCCTGACCCACCAGTTTGTCCAGTTCTGCCTCAATCTTTTCTTTGAGGGTGAAAGGCACTCTCTGTGGCTTGAGCCAAATGGGATGAATTTCTGGATCCAGGTCAAATGAGACTGGGGGGCCCCCCTATACCTCCTGAGCCCCTTCTCGAAAACCACTGTGTGCACATCGCACACATCCCGCACCGGGTCAGTTTCTATGGCATTGATGCTGGACTGTTCAATACCCAAGGGAGCAAACCACTTGCTCCCCAGGAGGCAGCTGGAACCCCGTTTCAGGACCACAAGGGGCAGCTTCTCTGTGAACCTTTTGAATTTGACTTTGAAATCCCCCACCCCCAAAACAGGAATCAGGTTTCCCTGCACATCTCACAAGGACGTCTTGAGGTTCTTGAGCTTGGGGTGAGAATTTGGGGGAATGCTCAGGAAAACCCTCTAGGACATGATGGAGTAGGATGAACCCGAATCCACCTCCATCCTAACAGGGACTCCTTGTAAAAGTACCTCTACAAAAAAATGCTGGTGGGCCATGGACACGCGGCTCATGGTTGGTTCCTCCGCAGAAATCTTAACGAGGACACCTCCTTTCTGTCGAGGGCATTCGGTTGGCTCCTGGTCCTCTCTCCACCGTCGCTTGCAGACCTTGGTGATGTGGCCTTGGTGTCCCCAGTGGTGGTGCTCGGCCTTTCAGAAGGGGCACCTCTTCCAGTCGTGGGACGCTCTGCAACCATCGCATCAGCGGTGGGCCTTGTCGCTTTCTTGCTTCTTGGGCGCCTTCCTCAGGACCTTCTGGATGTTGCCGTTGTCGCTGGAGCTGGCCCCCGAGGATGCGGAAACCTCCGGGGAGGAGGATGAGCTGGATGCATGGCAGGGTGAGCACCGGGTGGCCTGCACGGTGGACCCAGAATCCCCAGGTGTAGCTGGTCTTGTCCTGAATGCCCGCACTCCAGACCTCGCAACCTCAGCCACCTGAGCCTCTCTCAGGACGGATTGGAATGAGAGGTGCTCGTGGGCCATCAGCTTCCACTGGACCTCCTTGTCTTGCAAACCACACAGCAGGCTTCTTCTAAGTTTTGCCACCGGCAAGGGGCAGAGACTAACCTGAGGGCGGCAGCGTAGTCAGCCACCGACTCACCCAGATACTGGTCCCACCTGTGGAAGGTGACTCTGGCCAGGAAGATGGACACTTTCGGCTGAAAGTGGTTCTGCTGCGCCAACAGGATCTCATCGAGTGGGACTGAGTCGACGGGCCATGGCATCATCATGTGCATCACCAGCTCTAGTGTGGGGAGGCCAATCTGGGCCAAGAGGCAGGATTGCATCTGGTCCTCATTCTCAATGCGCTCGGCGGCCATCGCATGCCTGAATTGGCACTCGTACAGAGCCCATTGCTCTGGCTTCTTGATGTCAAATGGAGGTAGCTTGATGCTGTGGGAAGCCATTATCCCATCCTCGTCGCCAGTTTGATGTTCCAAGATTGATACGCGGTAGGCAGCATTCAGGGGCCAAATACATCTTTATTGCAAGGTATGCAATCTGAACATGAGGTAATGGCAGAGATGCAGCTCCTTATATATGCTCACAGTACATTTGAATTTTGCCCCATGGGCGCCCATTGGTTGTGGTATCAGTGACATCATTGTGACGTACTGGATACCTTACAAAGTTTACCTGTGGTGGGAATGTTTACCGCATTACTCTGTGATTGGGTGATTTGAACCACGTGGGCTGAGCTCTGCAGATGCCTCTAGCAGCAGCTGATTCACTAGCCAGAACAGCTGAGTTACATTGTAATCATTCACAGTTCATTTGGATACAAGGTTGCTTAGAAGACAAGGTTACATTTCTTAAAAGCACAAGTTCCATATACAACACTGCCTAGGTCTTTAGGCACAGCACCCAGTATGCCGATTACCACTGGGACCACCTGTACCAGTTTTTGCCAGAGTCTCTGCAGTTCAATTTTCAGATCCTGATATCGAGTAATTTTTTCAAGCTGTTTCTCACTGATTCTGCAGTCACCAGGTATGGCAATGTCGATGATCCATACTTTCCCCCCTCCACAATCGTAATATCTGGGGTATTATGCTCCAAAAACCTGTCGGTCTGTATTTTAAAATCCCAGAGTACTTTTGCATGTTCATTCTCAATCACCTTTTCGGGCTTATGATCCCATCAGTTCTTTGCTACGGACAAATGGTATTTGTGACACAAATTCCAATGAATCATTTGAGCAACTGTATTATGGCGCTGTTTATAATCAGTCTGAGCAATTTTCTTGCAGCAGCTCAGTATATGGTCTATATTTTCATCTGCTTCTCTACAGTCTGCATTTGGGGTCATCACCTGATTTGTCTATTCTACCCTTAATTGCATTTGTTTTGATGGCTTGTTCTTGAGCTGCCAGGATTAGGCCTTCTGTCTCTTTTTTCAGTGTTCCATTAGTAAGCCATGACCAGGTCTATTCCTCATCTACTTTTCCTTCACTCTTTTCAAGGAACTGCCTGTGCAATGCCTTGTTGTACCAGCTGTCAGCCCATGTTTGCATCATTGTTTTCCTATATTGACTCTTTGTTTGCTGTGTTTTAAGCAACTCCTTGTTCTTGACCTCCATTAAAGCTGGCTCTACACTGTTTTTTTTTTACATAATCTGCTAGTGCATGCTTCTCTTCCAACTGTCTATTTCACTTGCAAGAGACCTCTATCTCCTGATTTTCTAGGTAAGTACAGCCTATCCACATCACTGTGTGGGTGTAATGCATAATAGATGGTCATAAGTATTCTTGTTTTCCTATCCAAACTGTCTAGCTCGGCCTGAGTCCAATTTATAATGCCAGCAGTACACCTGATAACAGGTACGGCCCAGATGTTAATGGCTTTGATGGTATTGTCTCCATACAGTTTGCTTTTCAGAACTTTTCTGATCCTTTGAGTGTATTCTTTACTGAACACACTTTTCACTTGCCCATGCTTGATGTTAGCCAATTGCAATATGCCCAGATATTTATAGGCTTCAGACTGATAACACTTAATGGCTTGCCCATTTGGCATTTCAATTCCTTCACTTTCTGTGATTTTTCCTTTTTTCATTGCCACTGTGGCACATTTATTCAATCCAAACTCCATGCTAATGTCAGTACTGAAAATTCGGGCTGTGTTGGTCAGTGACTGTATTTTGGTTTCTGATTTCCCATACAGCTTCAGATCATCCATGTATAACAGGTGAGAAATTTTCCTTGAATTTTTGGCAGTTTTGTACCCCAGATTTGTCTTCTGCAAAATTATTGACAGGGGGATCAGGGCATTATTGAACAACAAGGGTGATAAAGTCACCTTGAAAAATCCCTCATTTAATATTAACCAATCTATAACTCTCATCTCTAACAAACAGTTCTGTTTTCCAGTTGTTCATTGCACTTTCAAAAAAGGTATTAATTCTTTTACATATCCCGATGACATCCAGGCACTTAATAATCCAGCTATGTGGCACTGAGTCAAAGGCTTTTTTGTAATCAATCCAAATCATATACAGGTTAGTTTGCTGGCTTTTGCAATTTTCAAGGAACATTTTATCAATGAGGAGCTGATCTTTTGTGCCTCTGCTTCCCCATTTGTTCCCTTTCTGTTCTACTGGCATGATGTTATTCGCTTCTAGGTAGTCTTGAATTCCATCAGCTATAATGTCAGTCAGTAGTTTAAACATAGTCAGAAAACATATTATTATTATTATTATTATTATTATTATTATTATTATTATTATTATTATTATTATTATTATTATTAATAATAATAATAATAATAATAATAATAATAATAATAATAATAATAATAATAATAATAATAATAATAATAATAATAATAATTTGATATTGTATTGTTTTGCTCTTGACATTTTGTACCTTATTTGCATATTGCTTTGTATTATTTGTATCGTATTCTGTATTGTTTAGCATTATTATTGTAAACCGCTTCGAGTTCCCTTTACGGGAAGTAAAGCGGTATAGAAATCTAAACAATAAATAAATAAATAAATAGATAGATAGATAGATAGATAGATAGATAGATAAATAGATAAATAGATAAATTATTATTATTATTATTATTATTATTATTATTATTATTATTATTATTATTATTATTATTAAAAAAACTTATATACTGCTTTCCTTTGTCAACGACAAACTCAAAGCAGTTAACAACATATTCATTTACAGTAAAATTCCACAATAATACAATATATCAGTACAACACAACAAAATATCAACAATCAATATATAAAAAGGAATATAAAAAACCATATCAATAAGCATATCAGCCAAAATACATAATACAATGTACAGAATAAATTCAAGCAGTAAGTACAAATCAATCATAACAAAAATACAATCAATACAGCAAAATTTCAAAAATAGACACAAATACAGTATTACAAAATACAATATAACATACAATCAACACAGCAGTACTCCGCTGCACTCTCCCCAACCCCATACAATAATATACAATAATACAATTTACAAAAAATCACTCTAAAAACAGCACATAATAGGGGAAAGAAGCTCACAGCTCAGCGTCTGCAGCATTGACGGGCACAATAGTTCATTTATGGCCATGGGAGACCAGTGCAGGTGCTCTTACCTCCCCAGCCATCAGGCCAGGGGAATGAAAAGTCCAGCAAATCAACTCTCCCACCAGAACCAACTTTGGTGGTGGCAGTGAGGCCAGGGAGAGGCGAAGGCGAGGTCCCATGGCAGTGGGCCATGCTGTCTTTTTATCCCTGCCAAGGCAGGGCTCTGTCAAACCGGCCACAGCTGGCCTCGAAGCCCTGGCTGGTGGAGGGGCCAGGGGGAGGTGGCGGCGAGGTCCTGCGGTGTTGGGCCATGCTGTTTTTTTATCCCCGCCAAAGTGGGGCTCCATCAAAATGGCCACAGCTGGCCTCGGAGCCCTGGCCAGTGGAGGGGCCTGGGAGAGGCGGTGGTGAGGATCCATAGACCAGGATCACTGGTCTATGGAACTCCCTACCAGAAGAAATGGTGACAGCTGTTAGTCTTGACAGCTTTAAGAAAGGATTAGACAAGTTATGGAGGACAATGGTATCAATGGCTATAATTATGGATACCTAAGGACAACCTCCTGGTTGGAGAGATAGGAAGGATATCTCTCAATGCCATTTCCAGGGAATCCTAAACAGGTGAAGGCATCTGCTTGGGAATAGCCTGAAGCAAATGGTGAGCCACTGTGTGAGACAGAATGCAGGACTGGACGGGCTGTGGCCTGTTCCAGCAAGGCTGTTCTTATGTTCTTAATTGGATTATGTGGTAGTGCTACTCGCTCTCCCTTACTTCCTTGTTGTTTTTCTATTTGTTTTAATATTAATTAATTTTTAATTATATACAAACTATGTTGATAATTTTATAACAAATTTAACATTAGTTTATCCATTTTATAAATAAATGAAAAAAATGATGCCAAGTTAAAAAAAGATATAGAATGACAATTTCAGCCTTCTTTAATTTGAAAAAGACCTATTAACCTGGTCCAAAGGCAGTTTTAAGAGTAAATTAAGAGAACAGCTGTAGTTAAAATCAAAACCATGAAAAAAAGAAGTTAAAAATGAGAAATTCACATTCAGTAAATTAGTATAGCCAGAGAGCTTTCACTGAAGAGATGTGGAAGAAATTAAGTGTGAAGTGAGAGATGAAGGGGAGAAGGTATTACATTTCCTTAAATATAACTATTATTTCAGGAGAAAGAACATTCTGGCAGCCCTTGCCTCAAATCAGGAAATCTCTTTTCAGTATTGAAAAGAGTTTAAGTAAATCAAGGTAATGCTCAACCACCACAATATTTTCAGAATGTAAGGGCCAAACTCCATTCAGACATAAATGGAAAAGGCATGCCTTTCTGTGTTATTAACAATGTTTGTGAAAAACCTTGTTCTGGTAGGTCAACTGTCACATAAGTATTCCACCAACCACTTTTGAACAAAAATTTTCTCAACTATTTTTTAAAAAGTTATTAATAGAGTCAGCATACACTATACATTTCATCTACTGTTGGATTCACAATCAAAGACTGGTGGGGAAAAAAAACAGTTCAAGACCTAACCAAGGATCTAAGAACTGTTAAAGTAACATCTAAGTATATAGGCAGTTCCTAATAAAAGGTTTTTTTGGTGTGTGTGTGTTTTTGTAAAGTTAGGATATTCAAGTCCGGTAACTCTAAAATTTTCAAATATCTAGATTAGACGGTCATTCGGGGCTTCAATTACTATGGGTACAACAACAATTTTCTTTTTTCATAAATTCTCAACTTCAATTTGGAAATCATGGTATTTTGTGATTTTCTCCAGCTGTTTGTCCTCAATGTGTGCATCTCCTGATATAGCAACGTCAATAAACTAGACCTTCTACTTTTCCAAACAGTTATATCAGGTATGTTCTGAGTCATATGTCTATCTGTTCGAATGTTAAATTCATGCAAGATCTGGACTCTCTCATTTTAGTCTTCATGCAATTTGTTTAACTGCCAAGGTAAATCCTTCAGTTTCCTTCTTCAATACTCCTACTGTTAACCAGCCCCAAGTCATCTTTTGGTCAGCTTTTCATTCTATATTTTTCAAGTATTAACCATGTACAGTATAGCTTGTTTTTCCAGTTTGCAGCTTGACTTTCTTCACTATTTTCAAAAGACCTCCTTTATTAGCTTCCTTAGGATCTTCATTTCTATTAATGTAATCATTCAAGATATGTTTTTCTTCTTCTGTCTCACCAGCAGGAGTACTCTGCCACCCTCAGCTCCTGGTAATAATAATTTCATGTCAGAGATTACTCTGGGTTGAAAGGATTTTTGCTGGAGAATCTCCTTTCAGGCAATGCCTGAATGAGGCTCCTTTCATGTCCCCAAGTGCAGCCCTCGGGTATCAAAACCTGACCTTCCAGTCTCTAGCCCAACATCTTAACCACTAAGCCACCAGTGGAGCTGCTCTTGGTAAGTACAAACAATTGATGCCACTTTGTGGTGCAGGGATTAATGCATATTCATTAGATTCTTTGATTTTTTTATCTAGGTTGTCCAATTCAATTTGGACAATTATTCCAGCTGAATCTCATATAATAGGCAGTGACCAGGTATTAATTTCCCTTATGATATTGCCTCCACTTAGCTTTGACCTCAAGATTTTTCAGACCCACTTTATATATTTTGCAGAAATATCTCCTTTTACTGTGTAGCTGGTCAGAATCTTCTAGCACTTCGAGGTACTTATATCCCTCTTTTATAAATATATTGTTGTTGTTGTTGTTGTTGTTGTTGTTGTTGTTGTTGTTGTTGTTGTTGTTGTTGTTGTTGTTATATACAGAGCAACCATTTGATTCACAGTTGAGGAATGGAATAAAATTAACAGTTCAAATCCTAACCAAGGTAACGTCTGAGTATATATGCAGTTCATAATAGAGGGTTTTGTTTTTTTAGAGTTAGGACATTCAAGTCCAATAAGTCCAAAATTTCCAAATATCTGGGGAGTCCTTTAGGTATTGCTTCAAGGGCTCTGATCACTATGGGAACAACAACAAATTTCTTCCTCCATAGACAAAGATCACCTGAGGGCTGCCCGACACCCTCAAAAGCTGCTCCCCGCCACTGCCAGCATGAGACCAGCACGGTTTGACTGGTGGCCTGATGCCCTCAAAAGCTGCTCCCTGCCGAGACCAGTGCAGTTCAACCACTGGCCAGCTGGAGGAAATCCCGCCTTCACCTTGCAGGCTTGAACATCATGGTGGGTTGATCCCAGGTGCTCTCGGACTGAACTGACTTCACCTCGCCCTTCTTCTGTGGCTTGAGGCAGGAACATCTGCGGTAGGGCCCTCCTGAAGGGACTTCGAGAGCGCCACCGCCACCGCTGCTGAACTGGTCTCGCCTTCTTGGTTGGAGGCAGGTTGTGCAGGATGTCCGGGAGGATCTCAAAAACTGCCATTGGCCGTGGGGAGGTTGGGATCATCTTGGTCCCGCAGCACAGCCTTGCCGCCTCACTCGGCCAATGTCATTAAGGACGCTGAGTTGGGCTCCGTCGTGGTTATTGAGCCCGGCCCCCGTTAGGGACATTGTGTCTGGGGTTTGCTATGGTCCATTGAGCCTTGGTTTATTGCATTTGGTATTTAATATTGTAATTTTTGTATTTATATATTTTATGACTTATAATTTTTGACTTGTATTCTGTGTGTATTATGTATTGTTTAATTTTTTATATATACACTGTTAAATTTTTCTTGTAATTTTGCCGCTTTGGGTCTCACTCAGAAGAGAAAAGTGGGGTATAAATTGACGTATAATAATAATAATAATAATAATAATAATAATAATAATAATAATAATAATAATAATAATAATAATAATAGATGCTTGACTTCAATTTGTGATTTTCTCCAGTTGTTTGTCTTCAATTCATGTGTCTCTTGGTATAGCAAATAAGCCAGACTGTCTTCTTTTCCACAACAGTTATATCAGGTGTGTTGTGAGGCAGATGTCTGTCTGTTTGAATTTTTAAGTCCCAAAGGATCTTGACTTTCTCATTTTCTAAAACTTTCTTTACTTGATGTTCCCAATGATTTTTACTGCATTCAAATCCAAACTTCTGACAAAGTTTCCAATGGATAATTTTTGCAACCCTGATATGGCATTGCAAATAATCAGTCTGTGAAATTTTGCTGCATTCGCTGATCAGATGTTCTACTGTTTCATCCTTTTCATTACAAAACCAGCATTTGCTATTGTTGGATACATGTTGTATTTTTGCCTTGATGCAATTTGTTGGGAAAACTTGTTCCTGAGCTAACTACATAAATATTCTATTTTCTTTTTCAAAACTCCTGCTCTTAACCATCCCCATGTCAGCTTTAGGTCAGCCTTGCCTTCTATGTTTTTCAATGTTGTTGTTGCTGCTGCTGCTGCTGATACTGCTGCTGTTGCTGTTGTTATTGGTGGTGGTGGTGGTGGTGGTGCTAGTAGTAGTAGTAGTTGGAGGAGTTTTTCCAGTTTGCATCTTGTCTTTCAATTGTTTCCTTTCTATATTCAGTATTAGTAGTAATATATGTCTAAACATGCCAAAGTTCAGTGGAAATGGAGGATAACAATAGGAAAAGTGGAAGATATCAGAAAAAGACTGAACATGGGATAGATTCAGTTAATAAATATAGCAATAGCTTCCGTGACACATGATTGGAAGGGGGCCAATGTCACACTCTTCAAAAAGGGAAAAAAGGAGGAACGTGAAACTGCAGACTGTTCAACTTGACATCATTCCCAGGGGAAATTATGCAGAAGATTATAAAGTAATCAACCTGCAAGTGTTAGCTGAAAAACCGCTTGTCCTTTTTCTTCCATTGCAGACAATCTTCAGGACCCGAATTTGAGGTTTAAAATTGAGTGGTTTGTTCACTGGCGGAGCCCTACCTTCCTTTAATTCTCCCTCCACAGAGACTTAAATTCAGGCAAAAACAAATGTGGTTTATTGAAAAAGCATTTAAACAACAGTGGCCTGCTGCTGAACAAAGACCCTTTCTCAACCATTGCCTGTTCCATCTAAGTGGGAGCTTCCCTATCTTTGAATCAAGAGAGCCGTAGACCCGATGCCTCAATGCAATATTTATACATTTCTGAGAAACTAATCCTATCATCTGTCATGGAATGAAGGTCCTCATTCCATGTTTCCCACCTCCTGGAAGAGGGGGGGGAGATGCCCCTGCAAGATGGCGACACCTGGGAGCCATGGCCACATGGCAGACTTGGGGAAGAAGAAGGGGTGGAACCTGGTGTGTGATTGACATGTCTTCTTGCTGGAAGGTCATTGGGGGTAACCCTAAGGAGGAGGGTCAAAGGGAGGATCCTGATGGGAGGGGTCTTGTCTGAGAGGAAGATACCCTCACACAGGCATTGAGTCACTCTGGGGAAGCCTGCTAGCAAACAGCCAAAATGTAGTCTCTTGGAAAGAAGGGGGTGACCAGCCTTCTTCCCCCCCCCCCCCCAACAGATTGCTGTAATTATGTGCTTTTGATCTTTTACTGGAATGTATTTTGGGACTTTGCTGTGCTTGTAATACAATTATGAAAATGCCTGAAGAGACTTGGAGTGAGTTCTTTGCTCGACTCTACCTGATTTGCCTGATGGAGAAGCCGGAACAGAGAGGGCCAGATCCGGCCCAGAGATCTGGCACACTATTGCAATCCAATCGTCAGGAAGCTGGAAAAGCTTGGCCTGGGTGTAAGCGGATTGTCACATGGTGGCAGCAGTGGGATGTTCCGGCCCACATTTCCGGCCCGCTGGGTGAGAATAATTATTTTTTGTTGTTGCTGTTGTTGTTCCTGTGTCTGGAGATGGAAAGGAAGTAATTCCATTGTCCACAGAAGAAGAGTGTTCCGGCCCGCATTTCCGGCCCACTGGTGAGAAAGTGATTTTTTTGTCTCTTCCTGTGTTTTTTTGTCCTGTGTCTGGAGAGAGGAGGAGGAAAGATGGCCTACAAGATAAGAATCAATCCTCATGCTAAAGATGGTCTGAAAGCTGCTGGTGGTCTCTGCACTGGAAGCCGAGATGGTTGTGCAGCGGATCTGGCTGGGGGTACAGCCAAAGTGGGCGAGTCAATCCCGGGAAGGGAGAGGACTGCTACTTCCATTAAGCTATCTACGCTGTCTTGGTGTGAGCAGGAAGTGAAGACTCTTGGAAGCCTGAGGAAGATTGCCAAGACTAGAGGAAGAAAAGGTACCATCTGGTTGTTTGTAAGTACTGTACTCTAAGCTGCACTAGTCCACGTGCTCCTGAATTAGCTGCACAGATTTCGGTCATGGGTGAGCCAGGACAAGCACAGTGGATGAAATGTGGACGGAATATGAATCAGGAAATCATACCAGAAAGTTCAGCGATTCACCAAGGATCAGCCATAGCCACCCAGAGGTGCTTCTAAGCAGATGCGTTTCCTGTAAGATGCACAGAGCAGGGGGAAGGCTGCCTCTGAGACTAGAGGAAGAGAAGGGGATGCTGAAATTTCTGGAGATATGCTTGGAGACTTTTGGAAACCCCGTGCAGTTTTGGAGGTCTTGTGCGATTGCCAAGTGGAAGGAAAAGGAGGGTAATCTGTTCCTGGTTGTTTTGTTATTGTCTTGTCCTAAGGACTGAGTGAGTAGCTGAAAAAAATGTGCTTGTTTGGAGGGAGGAGGGTTGCCTAGTTGTCTTGTGAATTCAGTGGGAATTAACTCACGGCCTAATTCCAGCCTTGCCGTACCAAGGACTGTGCTGGAGAGAAGTTGGTGTTTAAATTCTAATCTGAGAAGAAGAAACCTTCAATCAACATTTGGACTCTTAATTTGGACATTTTAATTGGACTAAAGTGTGTGTGGACTTCAAAGATGAATTGGCTTTGGTTGCATTATAAAACCTGAAAACCTTTTTAAATTTGCTAAATGTTACATTGTATGCTCATGCTATGATTTTGAAATGCTCTGCTGATGTGATTACTCATGTAATTGGGGAGTGGGAAATGTTGTTAAAATGATATGTGTAGTTTGTTTGCTAGAATTGTTAGAGAAACTTTCTTGTAAGGAAGAAAAGAAATGTGCTTGCCTGTTTTAAAAATGCATACAGTGAACTATGATGAAAAGCATGATTTTACAAGAAAATCCTGGTTTTCGTCACCCTAACGAGGGGGGTGTCATGGAATGAAGGTCCTCATTCCATGTTTCCCACCTCCTGGAAGAGGGGGGGAGATGCCCTTGCAAGATGGTGACACCTGGGAGGCATGGCCATATGGCAGACTTGGGGAAGAAGGGGTGGAACCTGGTGTGTGATTGACATGTCTTCTTGCTGGAAGGTCATTGGGGGTAACCCTAAGGAGGAGGGTCAAAGGGAGGATCCTGATGGGAGGGGTCTTGTCCTGAAATGGTGTTAAATGAATTAAGGTTTTAATTAATGAAATTAAATTAAACAGGAAATCATTTCTCAGCTCACTGGTTGTAATGAACAGGTATAAGGGAACAAATCCAATCGATAATGACATGACATTTGTCAAACTTGGACTTTCCCCTAAAGAGGAGAGTCAACACTAGCCAAACAAACAGGAGCCGAACAAACAGAAGCCGAATAAACATACAAATCTCAACTGTATTTCTATCTGTGAGAATAACAGTAAGATCTTATACAGAGAGTGAAATGATGAGGTGACATGATATTTTTCTCTTATATGACATGTCCTAAATGACATTCTTAGGGTGACCTGATATGAATGACAATGTCATCGATTAATGACTAATGTTTATGATGTAATTTATGGAAATATCCTGTGATTTGTTTACTATAAAGAGGAGGTGCTGAAAATGTATTATTGTTCAGAGTTTTACACTCGCTAGAGTGACTATGAACACTCGCTAGAGTTGGCCAATAAATTCTGATTCTGCTTTTTAAGCCAAGGAATACTGTCTCATTTCATTTTCTATAACATTTTCTGGCAAACTCCGCCGGGACAGACATACGGTAGGCACCATTGTTGCTTCGAGACAGTCGACCCGACAGGTGGGCGATGCCTCTCCAAAGAAGACCTTTCATGCCAGCATAAGTAGACCTTTGTTCTACTTTGGGAATTCAGTGAAGGGGCGCCGAGAAACAACTGTCGGTAATAGACCAGTCGAGAATCCAAAAGGCTAAAGGCAGACAGAACCTTCCTGGGAGCCGGATTTTCAAAGCCTGCAGGCAAGTATCAAGCTGTATGAAATAACTGTGTGTGTGCCCACTTATTTGTGAAGTGGAAGTGGAGCTTAATTACCCCGAGAGGACAGGAAGTAAATCCTAAGTCCTTAACGAACCACGGCAGTGACCCAGAGTTCCTGAGAAAAATCAGGGCGGCGAACCTGATTTTTGAGTGTGTAAAATTTATATTGTGTGGGTGGTTAAACCATTGCGTTCCCTGATGGTAGCCCTTGATTTTTCGGGTGACCCAGGTCAGTGGTAGTGTTTAGTTTAGAATGGGAGGTCGTAGTAGCGTTCCAAGAACACCACTGAAATGTTTTTTAGAAAACTTTGAGGTATTCTATCCAGAAACACATGAACCACCTTTAACAAAGTTTGATCTAAAAAAGTTTTGTGAGTTTGAATGGCCAAGTTTTCAAGTAGGCTGGCCACCAGAAGGTTCTTTAGATTTGGAGCTTATAAATAGAGTAGTTCGAAGAATAGCAGAGGACAAACATTGGGATCAGTATCCTTATATGTCTGTATGGCAGGCAACAGTTGCAGAGAAACCATGCCCATCTTGGCTAAAGGAATGCCAGGGTGAATGTGTGAAAGTATATTTAATGAAAGGAAAAAAAATTCAAAGATAAGAAATTTAAATTAGGAAGAAAAGTGGTCCAACCACCCAATCTCCCAATAGCAGAAAGACAGACACAGGAAAAACTGAAAATCCTAAGTAGGGATGGAGAAGAAGATGAGATTCTGTTTCAAAAACCACCACCATATGTTAGAAATCAATCAGTGTTACAGGTTGGTCAGGTTCCACATATTTATCCAGATCTTGCATTAGCAAATGCAGGAAGCAGTCACTCTGCAGGAAGATTTCAGACCCCAGACAGAAGTGAGGCTTCCCCAACCACAGAAAAACTGAGAAAAGTAACTGAAATCTTGGAAGATGTGATTGAGGAAGGAGAGATAAAATTTAAAAGGTATAATAGACCTTCACCATATAACAATTAAGCTGGTAGGGAGCCACCTCCGAACACCCCAGTGGCACACATCATGCCAACGATTAAAAAAAGAAAAAAGATAGTGGCCCCACTGAGGGAAATGATAACCAGCCATATGAGGGAAGATGATGAACCAATAAATCAATCAATCTTCCAATATGTGCCTTTTACCACAATAGGCATTAAACTGGAAACAGCATTATAGACCTTTTAGTACCAAGCCGAATGAGGTGATTGAACTAATTGGAACCATAGTCCAGACACATAACCCCACATGGAGTGACATGCAACAAATAATAAATGCACTCCTTAATATGGAAGATAAGGAAAAATTAAAACTGGCAAAAGGCAAGATCCTTCATAGAAATTTCCCAAACGCTGACCAGGAGGCAGCACGTTTTGAGGCAGCAGCTGAACAAAATCCAAATTGGAACCCAAATGATCCCATACACAGGACTAGCCTCCAACAATACAGGCATTTGATTCTAGAAAGCTTAAGAGAAGCGGCAAAAGGCCCTGTCAATTTTAGTATACCCGCAAGTGTGGTTCAAGCGAAAGAAGAAGCCCCTGAAAGTTTCTTAGCCAGATTAAGATTGTTCCCTGGGACAGATGGTTGAAGACCCAACTAGAGGTACAAGAATCCTTGACTTGATCCTGAGTAACACTCAGGATCTGGTGCAAGATGTTAATGTGACTGATCCAATAGGGAACAGTGACCACAACTCAATTATGTTTAACTTGATCATAGACCGCAAGTCACTGATAAAATCTAACACAGAGACCTTAAATTTTCAAAAAGGAAATTTCCCAAAGATGAGGAAACTAGTAAAAAAAGAAGCTGAAAGGGAAAATTGAGAGAGTCCAAACACTCCAAGAGGCATGGAGGCTGTTTAGAAAAAACAATAACAGGGCCCAATTGGAATGCATACCCAAAAGGAAAAAGGGCACTGCCAGGTCCAGGAGGACTCTGATGTGGCTTACAGGAGTTGTTCAGGAAGTGATCAAAAGGAAGAAAAGCTCATTTAGAAGATGGAAGGCTTGTCTGAATGAAGACAGCAGCCAGAAACATAAATAATGGCAGAACAAATGCAAGGCAACAATTAGGAAAGCAAAGCAAGACTTTGAGGAGCATATAGCTAAAAACACTCAGAGAAATAACAAAGACTTCTTTAAGTAGATTAGAAATAAGAATCCAACTAGGAAGGCCATTGGAACAATAGACGACAATGGAAGGCAAGGGGTTATTGAAGAGGAAACAGAGATTGCAGAGAGACTCAATGAATTCTTTGCTTCAGTATTCACTGAAGAAGACAGAGACCACATGCCGATAACAGAGCCTATCTTCGTAGGGAGGGAAACCGAAGAATTAAGCCAGATAGAATTAACCAGGGAGGAGGTCCTTGCATGTCTTGTTAAACTAAACACTAACAAATCACCAGGACCAGATGGCATCCATCCACGAGTTCTCAGGGAACTTAAAGATGAAATTGCTGATCTCCTAGCCAAAATATATATTTCCCTCAAATCAGGCTTTGTGCCTGATGACTGGAAGGTAGCGAATGTAACACCAATTTTCAAAAAAGGATCCAGGGATGATCCAGGAAATTACAGACCTGTCAGTTTTACATGTGTCCCAGGTAAAGTGACAGAAACCATCTTAAAAGATAGAATTAATAGGCACATAGAAGAGAAGGCGCTGCTAAAGGAGAGCCAACATGGCTTTTGCAAGGGCAAATCATGCCTCACTAATCTGTTGGAATTTTTTGAGAGTGTCAACAAGCATGTGGATAAGGGGGATCCAGTTGACATTGTTTATCTAGACTTTCAGAAGGCTTTTGACAAGGTCCCGCACCAAAGGCTCTTGAATAAACTTACCAGTCATGGAATAAAGGGACAGGTCTTGTCCTGGATCAGCAACTGGCTAAGGGACTGGAAACAGAGGGTAGCACTAAATGGATACTTCTCCAAGTGGAGGGAAGTAAAGAGTGGGGTCCCCCAAGGTTCAGTACTGGGACCCCTGCTTTTCAACCTCTTCATAAATGATCTAGAGGTAGGAGTAAAAAGCAAGGTAGCCAAATTTGCTGATGACACTAAATTATACAGGGTAGTGAAAACTGTGAGAGATTGTGAGGAGCTCCAGAGGGATCTCTTAACACTGGGCGAGTGGGCAAAACAGTGGCAAATGAGCTTCAACATTAGTAAGTGCAGAGTGATGCATGTTGGGGCAAAAAAACCCAATTACATTTATAAACTGATGGGGTCTGAACTCTCTGCAACAAACCAGGAAAGGGACCTTGGCGTCCTGGTGGACAACTCAATGAAGGTGTCAACCCAGTGTGCCTCACCAGTGAAAAAAGCAAACTCAATGCTAGGGATCATTAGGAAGGGTATAGAAAATAAGTCAGCAAGTGTCATTTTGCCTCTTTATAAATCTATGATGAGGCCCCATCTGGAATACTGTGTACAGTTCTGGACGCCATACCTCCAGAAGGATATTATGGAGCTGGAAAAAGTGCAGAGGAGGGCAACCAGAATGATTAGGGGACTGGAACACCTTCCTTACCATCTGAGACTGCAACAGTTGGGCCTCTTCACTCTTGAACGACGAGGTCTAAGAGGTGACCTGATTGAAGTTTATAAAATAATACACGGTGTACACAAAGTAGATAAGGAAAAACTGTTTTCCCTATCGCACAACACTAGAACTAGGGGGCACTCCATGAAACTTTTGGGTACTAGTTCTCAAACAAATAAGAGAAAGTACTTTTTCACCCAGAGGATTACTGGTCTATGGAACTCTCTGCCAGAAGAAGTGGTGACAGCTGTCAGTCCTGACAGCTTTAAGAAAGGATTAGACAAGTTCATGGAGGACAAGGGTATCAATGGCTATAATTATGGATACTTAAGGACAACCTCCGGGTTGGAGAGATAGGCAGGATATCTCTCAATGCCATTTCGAGGGAATCCTAAGCAGGTGAAGGCATCTGCTTGGGAATACCCTGAAGGAAATGGTGAGCCACTGTGTGAGACAGAATGCTGGACTGGATGGGCTGTGGCCTGTTCCAGCAAGGCTGTTCTTATGTTCTAATAGAAGCATATAAAATAAATACAGGAATAAATATGGAGGACCCTGAGAATCGTAAGATGTTGAATGAAAGATTCATTACTCAGAGTACACCAGATATAAATAAAAAGTTACAAAAGCTAGAAGGAGCATTTTCGGGAAAAATATTTGTGAGCTGGTTGAAGTGGCAAGGAAGGTCTATCTTAATAGAGATAAAGAGCAAGAGAAGAAACAGGATGGAAAGGAGAAAAAGAAAGCTGAAATGATGGCCCTAGCTATGGGAGCCTGGCCAGGAAGAGGCAATGAAATGCTGGGTTCCAATCAATGTGCTTATTGTAAGCAGGAGGGTCATTGGTAGCGAAATTGTCCCAAGAAAGGAAATATGGGAAGAGGTATGGGGAATATGCGTCCGTTTGGCCGAGGAATGGGTAGAGGACATGGAAATGAGATGCCCCAGAGTGGAGCATGGAGAGGAAACCCCAGAAGTCCCCCTGCTAATAGATGGATAGGAAACCCACGTGGTGGAGATGGAAGGCAAACTAAAGGGAATTATGGAGGAAGACAGGAAGAATATGAGGAGCTGGTTGGACTGGCTGAGATGGAATGGGATGATTGAAGAGGCCAGGGACTTCCGTGCCCACCATCGGAACCCATGGTGAAATTGAAGGTGGGAGGCCAAGATGTAAGAATGATGATAGATACTGGAGCTAGTAGATCAGTATTGAATCCACAATTAGCCCCACTCTCTCCAATCAAGATAGCTGTACAAGGAATCACAGGAACCATGGCTTCACGAACACTATTGAAGCCTGTAAAATGCCAAATAGGAGATGAACAATTAATCCATCAATTTCTTTATGTACCTGAATGTCCAGTATCTTTGCTGGGAGGAGATTTGCTGGCTAAACTTAAGGCTACTATAAGCTATGAAGATAGTACTCACCATTTGCAGATAAAACACCCAGTGGATGAGTCTTGGAGATTGATGCTGATTCAGACAAATCCAGATGATAGATGGCGACATTATGATGTGCCACAATTATTGGCAGAGGATAATCCTCCGGGATTTGCCATAAATGCCATGCCAGTAAAGGTCCAGATGAAGAAGGGATATCATCTAGTCAGGGTTCCACAGAGAAATTATAGTCAGGAAGCTATGGCAGCTATACAGCAACTGTTTGAGAAATATTGGCTGCTGGAATTGTACGGAGAGCACAGTCACCTTGGAACACAGCCATCTTGCCAGTTAAAAAGCCCTGCTAGTTTTCATTGACACATATTCTGGTTGGATTGAAGCTTTCCCAACAAGGAATAAGCAGGCTATTCAAGTAGCTAGGTTCCTCCTCAAAGAACTAATCCCAAGACATTCTTGTCCTTCAAGACTGTAATCAGACAATGGCCCTGAGTTCGTACACTCTGTAAACTAACATTTAGCTGAGGCAGCAGGAGTTAAGTGGAATTATCATTGTTCATTTCACCTGCAGTCAGGAGGAAAGGTTGAGAGGGCAAACAGAACTATTAAAGCATGCATCACAAAATTGTGTATGGAAACCCCATCAACATGGGTACAGTTTTTGCCTATGGCATTATACATTCTGAGAACAATCCCCCCCCATGCAAAATATCATTTATCCCCATTTGAGCTTTTGTATGGACGTCCTCCAGCATTGTTTAAGCATACCTTTGGAGGTTGGCCAGATTTGGCCCACAAAGGGGGAATAGAAGTAAGAATATTGTTAACTCAATTACAACAGCATAATAAGCATGTGAATAAGTTGAGACACTATGTACAGGAAGCTTGCCCTCCCCCCATCTCCACTGCAACACATGGCTTTAAGCCAGGGGATCGGGTGTGTGTTAAGCATTGGAAAAATGAACCTTTGAAACCAAGGTGGAAAGGACCGTATACTGTTGTCATGTGTTCTCCTCTTGCAGTTAAAACGCAAGGAAAATCCTGGATTCATTGGACACGACTGAAAGCTGCTACAAATTCAGATACAGTGAACTACCAGGTCCAAGGAACAGATAAACCTTTAGTTTTGAGATTCAGCCAGAAGGCTGGTAAGAACTAAACTTTGTGCAATAGATACATACATATAGACTTTGCTTTAATAGTCAGCATAAGAAGAAAGGTGGTAACTCTGCTAAAGACCCAAGCCGGAAGGGGTCTTTTCTATGCACAGTTGAAAATTGAGGATGCTACAAGCAAGATACCTGTTGGGAATACTTTTTCTTGCCATACATGTAGAAAGTGAAATATGTGTTAGAAATAGAGGGGTGTGGGGGGAAAGGGGAAATAGTACCAGATTGACAATTATATCTGCATACAATGTGGGAACACCAGGCCCAGAGTGTAACACTATGCCATTTAAAATTCCCATCAGAACCTGGCCCTATAATACACCCCCATGTAAATACCCCTATATGGAGATATTTCAACTTAGGACCTATGAGATGTGTAACAATCAGCAATTAATAATAGGAAGGCAAGATTATTCCACCATACGTAATGAGTGTAAATGGGCAGTTTGGATGATCTTGAGAGGAGTATGTCCAAATCCCCCACATATGATGGCTGATGTACAACCCATAGATATAAATTGCAGAACCCCTATAGTCCCATGCTGGGTGGTGAATACGGTTGAGCAATTAAATCCAGGATGGCGTGGGATGTGCAGAATTAGAAATAAAATATCACCAAGAAGTAAGAGAGAAAAAGAAACAAGAGACACGAATACTTCAAATATAGTACCAACCCCCGCCGCTGATGATATTTGCCAGTCATGCATTACAAAGGTTAAAAGGGGGTCTGAGACACTAGTAACTTTACTCTATCATACACAAAAACCAGGTGGGTGTAAACCTTCCCCATACACCTGTGTGTATAATAGAACTATGTATAGTGTCTGTCCCCCCCCCCCAAAAAAAAAATGAAACCCTTTGTTATGATCCAGCTACTCCACTAAGAATCAATGTTACAGTGTGGGCAGGTTTGAATTTAAAAAACATGCCTACTCAATCCACACTCTATTATGTAAATCATACAGTCATCCTTCAAAATGGAAAAGTTCCTATGTCTGTAACATTTGACTTATGCTCAGCTATGGATAAAATAGCTGAAACTGCATGTGGAAGTCCAGGTTGGAAAAGGGAATATGGTGGAAACCATAAATATCTCTGTGCCAGAAACTTGGATGTGACAAAGGGACATCCAGATCGATTTGCACCATGTGGCTGTCGCATAGACTGCTCAGGATGGGGTTGTGTCTGTGATTACACTGGAGGTGGTTGTCAGTACATAAAAGAGTTTTCAAGAATCCCGGGTACAAACAAGGTGACCCTAAAGTTGGAACGAACCATTCCTTCAGGTATTAGTTATGGGATAGGTATAGACAGAACAGGTTTTGACCCAAAAACCTTCATAACCATAAAAACACAAGAGGTAATTGAAGGAGATGTTAAGTCACTAGGATGGACAATATATGATAAAATCCAATGATTGGAAAATAATTCTAATGCTTTACCTATCAGCACAATGGCACGAAATTTATTCATGGAAATGGCTGAACATATAGCCAAAACACTGGCAGTCAAGAATTGCTTTGTTTGTGGAGGAACAAACATGGGGGAACAATAGCCATGGGAAGCTCTTGAAGCAGATCCAGAGATATATAATAACATGAGCCGGAATGGCAGTATTACAAAACGTGCCAAGTCAGAAGGAATGGTATGGACATTGACAACCAATTTGGTGGGAAGGAACTGTTTCTCCAGAAAAAGGAATGCTTCTGTAGGAGTTCCAGTAAGAGACCTACTCTGTGTAGGGACCTGGGAAGGAAACTATGAGAAATGGTCTTCCCCATCAAATACAACTGCACCCAAAAGATATAATGACACCTATCTGAAATACTTAAATAATTCTAATGCTGTTTAATGGCTGGCCCCAGAAAACATGTACTGGATATGTGGCCACATGGCTTACGAAGAATTGCCAGCAAGATGGTCAGGCTCCTGTGTACTGGGGTGGATAAAGCCATCATTCTTCCTACTGCTACTCAGAAGCAGACAAGAATTGGGTGTAGTGATGTATGAGGCACTTGGGAATGAAAGAACATGAAGGGAAATCTCCACAGCATTTGGAGATTTTCCATGTAAAGATGTTGCCTCCTATACTGGAAAGGAATGGACTAATGAGCATATAGTATGCACCTATGGAAGAGCCACATGGGCTCAAGATGGATCTTGGGGATACCGTACCCCTATCTATATCCTTAGTAGGATCATAAGGCTGCAAGCCATGTTAGACTTGGCGGGAGTAAGGATTAACAAAGCCCTTGAAGTCTTAGCAAAAGCCACGGATAAATTGAAAACAGCAGTCTATCAAAATCGTCTAACCTTGGACTACCTCTTAGCTAAAGAAGGAGGGGTCTGTGGGAAATTCAATCTGACAAATTGCTGTTTACATATTGATGAAACTGGTAAAGTAGTGGCCCAACTTACTAAGGAAATAAGGCAATTGATTTACAATCCTACCCAAGTCTGGAAGGGATTTGATTTCGGAGAGGCCTTAAAAGGATGGCTTCCGAAATTGCCTAGCCTACAAATCATCATGGCCATTCTCTGTCTTATGTTAATAGGATGCTTGATTATCCCCTGTATAATACCATGTGTCATTAATACAATAAGACGTCTTTCTGAAGTAACTGCTAAACAAGAAGCTATTCTAACCTTGTGGGAATATTATTTACACTCACAGGAAAATGAAGAACTAGACAGAGAAGTGTGAAAATTTTACAAGGATTGAAAGAAAAGAAAATTTTTCACAAAAAAAAAATGGGGGAATGAAATGGTGTTAAATGAATTAAGGTTTTAATTAATGAAATTAAATTAAACAGGAAATCATTTCTCAGCTCATTGGTTGTAATGAACAGGTATAAGGGAACAAACAGGAGCTGAACAGGTATAAGGGAACAAACAGGAGCTGAACAAACAGAAGCCGAATAAACATACAAATGTCAACTGTATTTCTTTTTTTAAAATATATTTTTTATTTATTTTCAAAAGAAAAAACAAACATACAGAAAAAAACAATACATCATAACAATAATGCATATAACTCATAAAAATAGCCCGTACATGATAGTTGAACTGATTATTTGTCATGGTACACAAACAATTAAATGTCCACATTGTAAGTTAGTACTATAACCATAACCTACATAAAAGCTATCAATATTGCAAGTATTTGTTAACAACCATCAAACTCCTTCTTTTCAAATTACAAATCACCCAGTGAATATTTACATTGCACTGGAGAGTTTAGTGTCTGTATCATCTCCAAAAACCACTTTGAGATGGTACAGGTCTAAAACTATCCCTACCCATAAGAGAGTGATCAACAAACGGCTTCCAAATACTCCAAAATCTATTTTCCTTCAATTTATCCCTTTTTACTTTTATCTCCCATGTCAATTTGTCATTCAATGCTAAATTCCACATTTCCTTGTACCACTCTCCCGTCCCTAGTGATACATTGTCTACCAGTAGTTAACATTATTTCTAATAGCTCTTTTTCCGCCTTGTTCAAACACATACCTTCCACATCTGTTAGCAAAATGGTACCTGACAGCAGCTTAATTTTCTTACCCATTATTTCCCCTATCTCTCCTTCTATTCTTCTCCAAAATTCATTTATCATTTTACAACTCCACCACATATGCTCATAAGTAAAACTGTATTTCTATCTGTGAGAATAACAGTAAGATTTTATACAGAGAGTGAAATGATGAGGTGACATGATATTTTTCTCTTATATGACATGTCCTAAATGACATTCTTAGGGTGACCTGATATGAATGACAATGTCATCGATTAATGACTAATGTTTATGATGTAATTTATGGAAATATCCCGTGATTTTTTACTATAAAGAGGAGGCGCTGAAAATGTATTATTGTTCAGAGTTTTACACTCGCTAGAGTGACTATGAACCTTTGTTGGCCAATAAATTCTGATTCTGCTTTTTAAGCCAAGGAATACTGTCTCGTCTCATTTTCTATAACAGTCCGAGAGGAAGACACCCTCACACAGGCATTGAGTCACTCTGGGGAAGCCTGCTGGCAAACAGCCAAAATGTAGTCTCTTGGAAAGAAGGGGGCAACCAGCCTTCTTTCCCCCCCCCCCCAACAGATTGCTGTAACTATGTGCTTTTGATCTTTTACTTGAATGTATTTTGGGACTTTGCTGTGCTTGTAATACAATTATGAAAATGCCTGAAGAGACTTGAGTGAGTTCTTTGCTCAACGCTACCTGATTTGCCTGATGGAGAAGCCTGAACAGGAGTTGTAGCCTATGGTAATAGAGTAGGCCATGCTACAAGCGACACAATGCTGATCATCAGGCAGCAGTTAACTAACCTGACCACCCTTAGTAATAACACCTTAGGTGGCAAAGTTGACAGGGAAGGGCGATGGTTCCTAAGTCGATTAAATTCCACTTAAACAATCCATTTTAATGGAGAGCATCAGCTTCATCAACACTGGCCTGGGACTGATGAGGTCTTTGCATGCCAAAAGGGCTCACGGCCAGAAACTGACTCATAGAACTGGATCAGTATGGTGTCATGCTGTGATGCAGAAGGATGGAAAGCCACTGCATTATATTCTCAGGACAATCTTCATGGCTGATCTCCATGATTTGGAATTGTATATGAAACAAAAAGAAGAATAGCAGACAGGTTGTTGGAAGTGTTCATTATGTTCAATTCTGAAGGGCTGCCCATGAAGAGCTTGCCTGGTGATTTCTATGGAAAATAAAGCCCCTTTGGTGTCATCCCAGTTCAGGGGGAAAAGTTGGCTCTGAATTTATTCAAGGCCCACTGCCATGAAGTTCCTTCCAATTCAGAATAACGGCACCTTCACAAGATACCAAGAAGAAGCAGTCACTCCCCATCATTTTTAAACCTGTGAATAATTTGAAATATATTTCTGAAATATTAGCCTGTCACATGGATCTTCGTTGCTCCAGACTGGATGCCAAGTCCCAGATTAAATGTAAGTCATTACCGAATGTTTTCCTCACATGGGAATGACTGGAATTGTTTGGTGTTAGTATTGCCCTCCAACATTAATTCTAATTACTTCAAAATGTAAACATGTTTGAATTTCGAGCAGATGACTTTATTTTCTCTTTGACATATGACATCAAAGCAAGAAAAATAAACACAGGACAGTGACAACATTAAGCCACTAGTCATTTTTCAGGGATCCCTTTCTCCCTTGTTTTATTCCAGCCAGGTTCCTCTTTAAGTCTTCTACAACAGATTAGGGTGGGAGGACTGTAGCGTTTCTGTCTGATGAAAGCCTTTTTTGTTCCAGTGCAAGGGTAAGAGAAATAGAGAAAGGGAGAAGGAGAGAGAGGGAAGGAGTGCTTGTGGTGGGAAGTCTGGTTTAGATCAGGGCTGGAGTCTTGGTTTTTTAGAGGCACTCTCTCTGTGATTTGTTTTGTTTATTTTTAGCTTTCTTTGACATGCTTGTGGGTGATGCATTTGTGCTTTCAAACTGAACTAATTCAAAGGGACTGGTAACTTGGCAATTATAGTAAATTGTGCAGTGTGCCTAATGAACAAAATTAAGATCAGAAACTGAAAACATGGGGGACAGGTTGCTGGGGCAAAGAAACTCAATGACCTGCTGCTGCATTTGTCATGTCAAACTAGGTTGCCCCTAGGTATAGCTGATGCTACCACTGCTGGAAGGCTGGTTCTCTCCATGTGGCTTCTTGCATCTTAGAAGTGCTCAAAATGCAAAACCTCTGAATCTCCTTTCTGTGCCAGCATCTATTCAATTGGCAGAAATTTGGCATCCACTTGCATGATTTGACAAATGGCTGCAGCCTTCAACTGTGTATTTCTTCGAATGAGAGCTAGGCAGTGTTCATCAAAATTTGTGAATTGTTCCTTGTGTCTGAATGTAATCTACCCTCAATGTAATATACTCCATGGCACTCTGTAGCCCAAGATCAATTATGCCACAGATGGTTGAGTGGAGATCATTACGTATAGCTCATTGCTTGGAACAGCATCCTTTAGATTACAGTGCCCTATTGGACTGCAGCATGGCTACTGACTATGCTGAATATGGAATTTTGGGAGTTGTAGTCTAAAAAGTTACAATTCTCACACTCAAAGCTTTATGTATCCTCTTGCTGAACAACAGAATCTGTAGGCTGAATCATTTATCCAACAATGCTATTAGAAGAGGATTCTGTTTATAGTACTCGATTATAATACTAGAATGAAGTGATCTTCCTTTGACCCTTTCTTTCAAGATCACATTGAGAGGATTGAAGCATTGCAGATATACATCCTCTGTAGATCCAGTATCACCTAGGTTTGGTCTTTTGCTGGGGTGGTTGGCATTCAGGTTGCAAGTTTACACTTCTGTTTGAAAAAGTTTACATCCCTAGAGTGGTGCCCACCTGACCAATTAAGAACAGCTGCATTAAGCAATTCTAGCACCAGGTAGCTGCCTATGATATCACACCATATTCCACAGTTCAATGACAGGGTATGTTATCCATGTATATAGTCAAGATGCAAAATTCAGCATCTTTCATTAACACAAGGAGCTGATCTGGCAGATCTCCCAGTAGCTATTTCATATGGATACAGCTGCTGTTTTGGACCATCCCAAGATATTCTCTTGCCTGAGGTGAATTTGAAATAAAATGATAATAGCAAATAAGGGGGTTTTTTTTGCATTTTTTTGGTATCAGTTTGTTGTGTCTAGAAGATTATACATTTAAGTAATGTAACACTCGAATGAGTGGATATAAATACCACCAGCTGTAACACTGTAACCTTCTGTATCAGGACGCGAGCTAGTGACCTCTAGGGGGCAATAGCGAGCGCCCAGCTCACATGGTTCCAATTCCCCAAACAACTACAGCGCAGGAAGATTCCCGCCACCACCTCACCTGGACAAGAAGGGCGTGACGGGTAATGACGTCATGCAGACAGTAGCCAATGGGCTATCGAGGAGCCACTTTCAAATGTATAGTCACAGTATATATTGAGCTGTTCATCCACCATTACCACATGTTCCCCCGGACCATCATGCAATAAAGATGTGTTAAGCCAACCCTTCGGCTGTTTCTATTGTCTTGGTTCTCATACACTAAACAGTTCCAACCAGCTATCTAAAGTAATCTCCCTTTGCCTAATGGTGTGGCTAATTTTTCTGTGAGAAGTCATAAAAATTCAAAGAGACAGTACAAAGATGTTGAAAAAGGCTGAGACTAGCAAAAAGAGAAAGCAGTGGAAGGCAAAGATAGGTGAGTAGGAGCACACCTTTTAAACCAGATAATGTATATGTCTGCATAAACAGGAATTTTTCACACAGCTTGAAATGTTACTCTTTAAAAGTAACTAGTTCTGTAACTCATTCCTGGGGGGTACACATGAAGAGCCTCCTCCAAGATTGTGGTATTTTTGAACCACAATTGGGCATGCCCTGGTAACAGCAACCTTGTGTTTCCAGCTAATATTTTTCACACTAGGTTAGGTGAAAGGAACTGTAGAATGAACTCATCAAAAGGTGCCTTCATTTTGGCAGTTTCATGTCTGGCCTAGACACAGAAGAAGAACTCATTCCTGAGGATAAAAATAGTTACAACATTAAAATTCCAGTCATTTTAACCTGTTTGTTTTAGTTGCTGGTTTGGGAGGCATTGGGACACAGAGGCTTTGGTAGGTCTCTGTGTCCTGAGCAAAACCAGCTTCTTGCTATTGTCATTGTTCTGCTCATTTGTTTACCCCCAAATGGGGGATCTGGCCCCAATGCCAATTTATCCAGCACACGCTGCCCTCGTCACTCCCGGAAGCAGAAGTAAAATGTGCCTGTATGGGTGCATTTTACTTCTGCTTCCAGGAGAAACAAGGGCAGTGTGGGCCGGATGAATTGGCGTCGAGGGCTGGATCCAGCCCACAGGCCATACTTTGGGCACCCCTGGTTTAAGCAGAGAAAATAGCAGCCTAAAATCTATCTCATCCTGTTGCAAAACATATCTGTTGCAAAACAGATTGCAAAGCACATTTTACTTCCATTTCCAGTGGGAGGAACCATGTGACCAGCCTGCTGAACCACCTGCCCAGCCCACTGAACCATGTGACCAGCCCTTGGTCCAAAAAGTTTGGGCATCCTTGGTTTACCCCTCTCTCTGATTTTAATCTGCCCAATTGATCAGAAAGAGATGGGTTAGCAAGAGAGGCTGCTCTTTCTCCTCCTCCATTCATTGTTCAATTGTACAAAGAGGACAGATGAACTGTGGGTTATTTTATGATGTTGACGAGTTACATTTTTGACCATTCTGTCTTTAACTGAATTGAACATTTCTTTAGGAAGGTGGAATAGATATTCTTCAAGTGAACAAATACAGAAATCATGCAACCGCCTAATGGAGATTCTAATTTGTGCACTGACATTTCAGTATAATACTGGATGGGACATAAGTCTTCCACAGCCATGCATGGTCCTATAGGTGGCCACTTGAGGACACTTACACCCAAAATGTCATAAAAATGCCCAATAATTTAATCTTTGCAACATCTATTCAGTGTAACATTTTCTCAATCCGTATGTAGCATCTAGCATATATAAATAGCTTAATGGCCAATATCCTGTTTAGTACTTAAATACTAAAGCTCCAACTAAAAAAGATGTCAAAGGAATCTGACAAAGTGCCAACCATGTGTTGTTATGCACCTGATTATGTGACCCACTTACACTGTCATGGCAACTTCCAAGTTGGAGTTCCATGAACATTAATATTCAATAAGATACTGGTCAATGTTTCTAATGTGCCTTTTAAAGCTCTGATTATGATGGAATTGATGCAGAGAAGAATATGAATTCCTATTTTAAAACAGAAGGGAGAAAAAAGAATGGGAAAATTATTACGCAAAGAATAACAGCTTGCCTACTGCACACTACAGGTATATCTAGGCTACGTTGGCTGGGAAGCATTGAAATCATGCCATTACCCCAAAATTCCTCACCTTCCAAAGCACTAAATTACATCACCGTTTTTAAGAGACCAAAATGGTGAGCTAATCAGGCTTGTCAAGAGTGAGGACTGATAATAGCTCTGGTTTTCATGAGATCACCTTAGACTGTTTGCTGCTGCTGAAGCAATAACTCCTTTCATTGCTTATGGCATAAGGTCCTTGCTATATACAAACACATCAAGAATGTTTTAATGACTGCAGTAAAACAAAAATAACGCAATGTTCCTCAGTTGAGTTCTAAAACTCAGCTTTGTCTAATTTTTGTAACTGTTTTCCACCACTTCATGTAGCCTTTGAGAGAAGAGTTGACTCAGCCTTCCATACCACTTTGCAATATGTTGCGGATTTCACCGAGAGAGAGAAAATGTTGTAGTATGTCATTGCACAATGGAGAGTGAGGGAATTATTAAGGTTTGAATTGTTGGCAAGTTATTGCCAAAGCTCTTCCTCATGTTCAGCACACTTCCCAACTCAATGACCATTCAGACAAAAAATGTGAGGTATAAAAAGAAAAATCACTTGCTTAAAACATGCTCAGAAATTCTTAACAGGATTTGGTATCAGATTTGTTAGAATAGGGTGGTTATTCAGTTCAGTTACAATAAAACAGCTATGTGGCTAAAAAATGCAATAGTACAGAGAGTGCTCAAAATGGCCGCATCTCCCTCATGAACAAAACAGCCTCCAAAGCAATCAAATTTCAGGCAGGTAGACAGGAGATTTTCTGTTTGCTTAGGAAACAAGCACACCTTCCACCCAAATATTATGTGTTAACCCTTTGCATGCAGAATTGCCATATTCTCAACAGAAAGAAGCCAAGCCAAGGAAATATCCAGTGAAGCTATTGCTTTGCTCATGGGGAAAGAAGGAAAAAAAATACCAATAGCAGTATGGTGCACCACACATTAAGTTTCAAGTTGTCTGAACATTAAGATTCAAGGTGTATGAGGAATTCTAGTAATATCAAAGGTTATATCAATATCATAGCTTAGAAACCAATGAGTGAGGAAGGAATGTGACTAAAGTCCCTAAATTTAAGATTGGTGCAGTAGGCAACTCCATAGGCAGGTTTTGGTTTGATCTGGAGGAGCCCTTCTTCTGTTTCCATTTTAAAAGACATTCAGGTTCTGTTGTGTCCAAGCATTTTATTATTTGTGTGTCAGCCTCGCCGAAAGTCTAAGGCGAAGCTGCACGCCATTTTTCAAAGGCACATATTTCAAAAAAGCAGCCTAGATCACTGATTCACTGTATTGAATGTTCCCGCTTCTCCGGAAGCGAACCAAAATGTATCTTCTTCTTGAAACGGCCAATTCCACTGTATATAAGCAGGCCACCATGTACATAATCCCCAGTCTGGATCATGAGCTTAATAAAGATCACTGTTGTTAACCCAATCCTGCTGGTTAGATTACTTCTTTGCCCAGACTCAACTTTGACGACAAAGGTGGGATGGCTGCCACCACTGCTTCTTTCGGGCTCTTCGCTCTCTCCAAGCCAGAGACATGGCCTATGTAGGAGGTCAAGTTCAAGAACTTCATCGTTGCCAAAGGGGTGGCAGACAACAAAGAGAAGGCAACATTCCTGGCCCATTGCGGGTTGCCCACAATTAAAATGATCATTCATTTGTTGCTTCCACAGGCTCTTAAAGACACACCACTTAAACACTTTCTGAATGTCCTCAGAAATCACTGCGAGCCCCAAACCTCGATTTTTCGGGCAAGAGTGGCTTTCTACCATCGGGACCAAAGGATGGGAGAGTCGGTCACAGAGTGCATAGCTGCCCTTCGTCAAGCGGCAGTGCCATGCCAGTGGGAGAATCTGGATGTAGCCATTTGTGACTGGCCTCTTGTAGGCCTCAGGGATGAGGCAACTCAGCATCACCTGATGAAGAGGAACGCATTAACCTTCGATCAGGTTTTCCAGGAGGCCCAGGCAGCTGAGGTTGTCAATGCTGGAGTCAAGTTCTTCCAAGTTAAGCCTGCTTCACCAGTCAGAAAGGAATCGACCATCCACAAGCAGTGTTGCTCCAGCCCATCGTCATCTTCAGATGATGTAGAAGAGGGGGATGATGTTCGTAAGGTTCATCAAAGACACTATGAGGCTATCAAGAGCACCGTCACTCCATGCCAGGGCTGTGGGAGCAGACACCTCCATGCCCAGTGTCCGTTCAAGTCTGCAGAGTGCCACAGGTGTTGCAGGAAGTGGCACATCACCAAAGTGTGCCACTAGCGCTCCAAGGGTCGTCCTGAGGACAAAGGTTGCTGCCAGACAGAGCACCCAATTTCAAAGGTCTACGCAAGAAAGAGTTCTGCATCCTGTGTCAACACGGTGTCCGAAAGATTCTTCATCGACGTCTGCCTCCAGGGTTGCCCATTTCAGATGGAGATTGACTTGAGTACGTCCTATTCGATCATCTCCCAAAAAGAGTTCCTTCAAAATTCACCAGCAGCCCGCCCGAAGCTGCAGGCTCTCCAGGCCAACTTGAGTGACGTGCAGGGTTGTCACATCCCTGTGCTCAGGATCGGCACATTTGACATGCACTTCAAGGCCATTGCGGCTAAACTCCCACTTGTTGTGGTCAAGGCGGGTAAGAATAACTTTTTGGGTACACAAAGGTTTGGGCCCCTGGGTATTGCAATTTTGGGAATTCACGGGGTACAGGCTGACCCCATTCAAGCCACTTGTGAATGTTACCCAGATGCTTTTCGTGTGGGACTGGGTACGTTCAAAGGGCCCCCTGTTAAATTCAAGCTGGATCCGTCTGTCCAGCCCATTTGGATGAAGCCTTGTCGAGTGCCTTTCGCACTCAAAGACCGCATTGATGTGGAACTTGATAAACTGGTTGCCCAGGGCATTTTGGAGCCAGTGGGCTCCACTCCATGGGAGACCCCCATTGTCACCGCACTCAAAGCCAATGGGGAAATCCACATATGTGTGGACTATAAATGCACTATCAATAAAGCTATATGCACTAACTCTTATCCTGTTCCAGTGGTCAGCCACATGCTGGCCACCCTCCATGGGGGGGGGGGGGAAGTTTTGCCAAATTGGACTTGGCGCAGGCATACCAACAGTTGCCAGTTACCCCCGAGTCTGCATTGTGTCAAACTATCACCACCCATGGGGTGCGTTTCATGTAAAGCATCTACAATTCGGTGTCAACGCTGCACCTAGCATTTTCCAGGCCATGGCTGAAAGGTTGTTTAAGGGTCTAACGGGGGTACTGCCTTATTTTGATGATGTGTTGATTGCCAGGGAAGATAAGATGGACTTAGCGTCCAAATTAAATAAAGTGTTAGAACGATTTCAAAATGCTAGGTTATGTGTAAAAAGGGACAAGTGTTTATTTTTTGCATGAGAGGTAGAATGTCTGGGGTTCAAAATTACCCCTGAAGGGATTAAGCCCTCTAACACCAAGGTCAAGGCTCTATGGGATGTTCCCCGCCTGACTTCAAAAACTGAATTGTAAGACTTTTTAGGGCTCTTGAATTTCTATCATTCATTTCTTCCTCGCAAGGCCACTGTAGCCGAGCCTCTGCACCAGTTACTAAAGAAACAAACTGTGTAGAGGTGGGGTCCTCCTCAGGACAAAGCATTTCATGAGGTCAAGAAGCTCCTAACTTCAGACACTGTCCTCACCCATTACGATCCCAAATCCCCCTTATCCTGGTATGTGATGCCTCCCCTGTGGGGGTGGGAGCCATGCTTTGCCACAAGCTGGGGGGGGAGGAAAAGAGGCACCTATTGCCTATTATTCCAGGTCCTTGTCTGCAGCTGAGAAGAATTATGCTCAGATTGACAGAGAGTCACTGGCAATAATCGTGGGGACCAAGAAATTCCATGATTGGAAGGGCTTTTATGATTATCACAGATCACAAGCTATTGCTAGGCATTTTCGTGCCTCACAAACCCACACCCCAAATCCTGTCACAACACATGCTGCATTGGGCCATGTTCTTACAGGCATACCAGTTCAACCTTCAGCATCATCCAGGTGCCAGCATCAGCAATGCAGATGCACTGTCCAGATCCCCAGTTGCAATTGTGGGCAAGATTGAGTCAAACCATCAGGTCCTCATGTTAGAGGTGTTAGACTCCCCACCAGTGTCCGCTGCGGACATCGTGGCTAAGACAAAGAAGAATCCCCTCCTGTCAAAGGTCTCCATGTGGGTTCAGAAAGGGTGGCCATCACCACCGGTCTCTGAAGAGTTCAAGGTGTTTTACACCAAACGTAATGAGCCCGTCAATTGAAATAGGGTGTTTGTTGTGGGGGTTCAGAGTGGTTGTTCTGTCAAGTCTAAGGAACAAAGTGCTATGTACCTACATATTAGCCACCCGGGGATCGTCCAGTCGAAGGTGCTAGCATGTAGCTATTTCTGGTGGCCCAGATTAGACCTTGACATTGAGGCATGGGTAGGGCGATGTAGGGAATGTCAAGCCTCCAGGCTGGAGAAAACATATCTTCCCAGTAGAGTGTGAGACACTGCCAAAGGTCTCTGGTCGTGAGTCCATATTGACTTTGCTGGTCCCTCAAGGGGTGCCACATTTCTGATTGTTGTAGACTCATACTCTAAGTGGTTGGAAGTCATTCCCGTATGTGGAACTTCCTCTGCAGTCATGATCTGCAAGCTAAGGAGAATGTTTTGTACTTTTGGTTTACCCAGCATTGTTGTGTCCAATAATGCATCAACCTTCATGTCGGCAGAATTTCAAGTTTTTCTTTGCCGAAACAGTATCTGGCACATTACTGACACACCTTTCAACAGCATGACAAATGGACAGGTCGAAAGATAGGTCCAAACTGTCAAACATGCTTTAAATTGCATGGGGGCTGGAGACCTGGAATTACAACTATGCCAGTTCTTACTGTCCCACAGGATTCCCCCCCCCCCCCCGACATCAGGATTCTCGCCATCCAACCTCTTAATGAAGAGTAAACTGTCCATGGTCTTGGACCGCCTGGATCCTCACCGTAGAGAGTACAGGGGTCTCAACATTGATATCACCAATGCAAAGGGTTTTGCGGTTGGGCAACCAGTTCATTGCCGGAATTACGCACCTGGGTCATCATGGTTGGGGGGTGAGGTTTTGGAACAAACGGGTCTGGTATCATACAGGGTCCAAATGGACAATGGTACCATTTGGAGGAGACATGCAGACCTAATGCGGCACTGAGTGCCAGGTTAAAACACTAACTCGAGGGAGGAAAATGTGATAAGTGAGTGTTACCATTAAAAAGGGAGAGAAAAATAGAAATAAAAGATTGGGGTGTGTGTTTTCTGAAAGTGGAGCTACATGAGTCTCAAGTGCCAGATTTTGAGCTTGACAGGCTCAGTGAACCTTTGCTTAGCAAGCCGCTGCCATCAACACCAATTTCCCCTTCTCCTGGGTCCCCGCTGGAGTTGCCTGAAGCCACCATAGCTCCTGAGGCTACCTCCAGCAAATGACCCCCTCCCAAACCGGTAAGAGTTCAATCAGCAAGCCTTGAGGTCCTCAGACGTCTGAAACAGACCTGTGGTCCACGCAAACATTTTAGGGATTGTGACAATCCGCTTACACCCAGGCCAAGCTTTTCCAGCTTCCTGACGATGGGTTTGCAAGAGTGTACCAGATCTGGCTCTCTGGGCCAGATCTGGCCTTCTCGGTTCAGGCTTCTTCATCAGGCAAATCAGGTAGTGTCGAGAGAGAGAAATCACTCCAAGTCTCTTCAGGCATTTTCATAATTGTATTACAAGCACAGCAAAGTCCAAAATACATTACAGTAAAAGATCAAAAGCACATAGTTAAAGCAATCTGTTGGGGGGGAGCGGGCCGCCCCCCCTTTCTTTCCAAGAGACTACATTTTGGCTGTTTGCCAGCCGGCTTCCCATGAGAGACTCAATGAATGTGGGAGGGTGTCTTCCTCCCGGACAAGACTCCTCCCATCAGGATCCTCCCTTTGACCCTCCTCCTTAGGGTTTACCCCCAATGACCTTCCAGCAAGAAGACATGTCAATCACATACCAAGTTCCACCCCTTCTTCCCCAAGTCTGCCACATGGCTCCCATGTGTCGCCATCTCCCCCCCCCCTCCTTCCAGGAGGTGGGAAACATGGAATGAGGACCTTCATTCCATGACAGGGATTATGTTCCTTGCTAGGGGGGAGGGATGTTGTGTGTCAGCTTCACCGGAAATCTAAGGCAAAACTGCGTGCCATTTTCCAAAGGCACGTACTTCAAAAAAGCAGCCTAGATCACTGATTTGCTGTATTGAATGTTCTCACTTCTCCGGAACCCTGCCGAAATGTATCTTCTTCTTGTAACGGCCAATTCCACTGTATATAAGCAGGCCACCGTGTACATATTCCCCAGTCCGGATCATGAGCTGAATAAAGATCACTGTTGTTAACCCAATCCTGCTGGTTAGATAACTTCTTTGCCCGGACTCAATAGGTTCTATTAGCCCAAATGTTCAAGACAGTTTAATAACTATATATGTTTATGTGTTGGCCAGTTAAATTCTGCCTTATGGTGTCCTTCCCAGGGTTTTTTAGGCATAAAGTACTAGGAAACCGTTTATCAGTTCTTCTTTCAGGTGGTATAGTGGACGGAGCACATAACCCCATTGTGGCAATTCCACTCATTTTGAGCCTCTATGTTTACATTTATGTGTGACTGGAAGGCGGCAGGTCAGCAGTTCGATACCCGAATACTGCAGGACAGAATGAGCTCCCATCTTTCTCCCAGCTCCTGCCAACCTAGCAGTATGCTCCAGTGTCTAGTCATGCCTGCCACATGACCATGGAAACGTCTGCAGAAGCTGACAGCACTGGCTCTTCAGCTATGGAACAGAGATGAGCACTGAACCCTAGAGTCAGATATGATTTGCTTTCAAGCAAGGGTGACCTTTACCTTTACCTTTACATCAGGCTTGGTGTCTGGATCATGAATGGTTCTGGAAGGAGCATGTCATGACTGGCAGCTGAACATTATGGGGAATTTTGGTTATTCTTCTTGGTAGAGAATGAGGAACAAAAAAAAGAAGCAACAGCACAAAGAAACATGGAGAGATTATCTCAGTTCTCATTAACTCCTGTCCCCTGACTAGCACTTTCTCTGGTAAAATTACTTTAGAAGCATTTTAAATAGGAAAAAAAGTATCTTTGCTTATGGTTGTCATCTATAGTTACAGTCAGAAGAAAAAAATAGGAGAATGGAGCATCCAGCATATGGAGACTTTCCCAAGCTTTGCTGCTTGGAGCATGGTTGGATGAAGAAGAAGGCTAAATGGAAAGAGGGGGGGGGGGTTCCCTGAGGCAGGAAAAAGAATATTATAAATCAAGTTAGTGGTACTAGACCAGGGATGCTCAAACTTTTTGGGCGACAAACTGGTCACATGGTTGAGCAGGCCGGTCCTGTGGTTCCTCCCACTGGAAGCAGAAGTAAAACATGCCCACACATGTGCAAAACACTGCCATAAATTCATCCATGGCTGTCTTAAACATCAGGGTTACGACAGCCAGGCGTGGATTTATGGCAACGTTGTGCACATGCACAGGCACATTTGACTTCCACTTCCAGGAGTGGTGAAGGTGGCATGGACTGGATTATTAGGTGTTGTGGGCCACATCTGGCCCACGAGTCATAGTTTGGGCAACCCTGTATTAGACAATCTTATTAGGCTATGAAGCCTCTGCCACTGATACCCAAGTTAGTATATATATGATTGCTATTATCCCCACAAAACAGTGTTGGTTAGCATGATGGGAATGTGAGAGTGTGGCCTGGAGTCTGAAGAGAGTTAAGGTGGATGTGAAAATATATCTGAAAATTTAGAGCAGAGAGTTTAAGAAAGTTAGATGTCTGTTTAAGAGTGGTAAGTCAGTGGCAGAGTTTAGGAGAAGACTGGCTATAGTGTGTATGTGAAAATGTTTGAGACTCTGTAACATAATTACTAAATAAATATATTTAGATCTTACCATTGTGTAAATCTTTATATTCATATCCAAGAACTCAACTTTCTCTTCATATCTATTACTTAAAGAAAAATATTGTTTCTTTTTTTAACCAATTTCTCATCATTTGTTTTATAGGTCGCTAAGAATAGGGGACCCAGACTTCTAAGGAACGAAAACATACCAATGCTGCGTGAAACTACAAAGAATTTTATTCCAATTGAGAAACTCTTTCACAGAGAACACCTGAACTAACTATAGTATCAGCTTGAGGTGAACGAGGCTCTATTTGGGACAGTATGACAGGAACTCCAAATACTTGGAAGGAGGTTTTAAAAAATGATTGTTCTTGGAGTTTAACATCTTCCTTACTGGCACTAAGAGGTGGTGTCCAGGACTTTAGGAATTAAAATGTGTCAAAAATATTTTAGTAGTATTTGCAACAACCTAAGAAGTGTGTTCTGTGTGCTCTGATGTCTAGTCATGCCTGCCACATGACCATGGAAACATCTGCAGGAGCAGACAGTGCTGGCTCTTCGGCTTTGAAACAGAGATGAGCACTGAACCCTAAAGTTGGATATGACTGGCTTTCGAGCAAGGGAAACCTTTACCTTTACCTTTAAGAAGTGTGTGCCTCAACTAAAGTGAAGTTGCAGCACTACGGTGGCTTAGTGGAAGGTTGGGGTTCGATACCTGAGTGCTGCACGATGGATCTTGGGGACATGAAAGGAGCTTCATGCAGGCATCCCCTGAGTGGAGTTTCTCCAGCAAAAATCCTTTCACCCAAAGTAATTTATGACATGAAATTTATAACTAAAGTGAAAATTAGTGGAAAGGCCAGTTTGTACTTAGGCTGAAAGATAGCAATTCATACCATTTGAGTTTCTTTCTTTCTTTCTTTCGACCTGTAACGCTTTGATTGTTAGGGTTTTCACGACATTTAAGAAGATTTAGGTCTACCACTACTGTACTTCCAAATCCTCCTAGAAATTGGTGATTTTTAGGAGTGGAAGTATAAAGCAGATAAATATTGGGTGGAAGAATGCATTTGACCAGTACATTATTTGTGAGGTGTCAAAGAAGTGCTAATTTTGGAAAGGACATTGCCAAAGCTTGATGCAATAAAAATATGAAACATTTGATGGTTGGGTGGCAGCTAAGTAATACTTCTGGGATGTTTTTTGAACATCTGTCTAGCCACTTGTCCCAACAACACCAAACTTGGCACACATAGTCCAGATTGCTATGAAAGGTCACACCCCTTGATTCCACATCCATTGCTCTAACCCACTGAAGTAACTCTCAAGACATTTCACAGTTCATGAATTATTCTGATTCTTATAATTTGCCTTTGGGAGACATTTGAGAGGGAGAACTACTGATAATCACAGTCTCAATAATTTTGGAGCATCCATTAAAGCCACTATGGCAATTTGAGTGTATTTGTAATAATTACATTTAAGAAGCGCTGGTAGCTATAATAAAATCTTATCCTAAAAACCTAAGTCCCAGGGATCAAATGAAAGACTGGGTTTCCTCTTCTGAGGCCAGAGAAGATGATCTAATTCTGGAATGGAAAACCCTGCTTCGTTACCCCTTTTTTACCCTAGCATAAGCATCTACAGTTCATTCTTCTCCCCCACTGGAACTTTGAGAGGTGGATTTGAGACATGGGATGGGGTGACACTTTGGTTAGGTATATCCAAAGCCATCCAGTCCTCTGACAGGCATGTAACATGGGGGAATATTTAGATCAAAACAACTTAAAGTTTATAAAGGGGTGTTGAAAGGATTAAAGGGTCAAGGGGAAAGGCAACATATTGTGACACTTTAAAGACTAAGGGATTTAGTTCAGTAAGTGCAAAATTGCCTGAAGAAGTAGATTTCAATGAAACAGCTCACACTGAAATAGATATTTTTAGTATTTATGGTATCACACACTCATAGCTCTCTGCTGCCCCCTTTAGTTAAGAACATAATAACAGCCTTGCTGGAACAGGCCACAGCCCATCCAGTCCAGCATTCTCTCTCACACAGTGGCTCACCATTTGCTTCAGGCTACTGTATTCCCAAGCAGATGCCTTCACTTAGGATTCCCTGGAAATGGCATTGAGAGATATCCTGCCTATCTCTCCAACCCAGAAGTTGTCCTTAGGTATCCATAATTATAGCCATTGATACCGTTGTCCTCCATGAACTTGTCTAATCCTTTCTTAAAGCTGTCAAGATTGACAGCTGTCACCACTTCTTCTGGCAGGGAGTTCCACAGACCAGTGATCCTCTGGGTGAAAAAGTACTTTCTCTTATTTATTTTAGAACTAGTACCCAAAAGTTTCATGGAGTGCCCCCTAGTTCTAGTGTTGTGCGACAAGGAAAACAGTTTTTCCTCATCTACTTTGTCCACACCGTGCATGATTTTATAAACTTCAATCAAGTCACCTCTTAGACGCCGTCGTTCAAGAGTGAAGAGGCCCAACCGTTGCAGTTCTGTGAATTTAATTCATGAGGTGAAAGATTTCTGTGTCTAGGCCAGATGTGAAACTGCCAAAATGAAGGCACCATTTGGTTGGTTCATTCTGCAGTTGCCTTTGCCTGACCTAGTGTGAGAAAGTTTAGATAGCAACACAAGGTTGCCATTAACAGGGTAAGCCCGATTGTGGTTCAAAAATACCACAATCTTTAAGAAGGTTCTTTCTATATACCCCGCTGAGACAGATTAATATGTCTACTTCTTTGAAAATTTATAAAAGGAAGGCATCATCATCAGATCATCATAAAAGAAGTTTCTAGATAAGTAATGCAATTTCACGGGATGCCAGAGTTAAACAACTGGGAAAATAAACAAAATACAGATGTCATGTCAATAGAAATAATTTGGTTATGAATGAAACACTTCACTGGTCCCTATCATTATTGGGGAACTGGGAATAACATTAATAATTTTGTAAAACATGGTAAGTAACAACAAATCTTTGAAGCAACAGTGTTAGAGCACTGCAGAAGACGGTGATATTGAGAAGCAAACAGTATATATTAAACTGCTATTTAACTGGCACTTTGTTTTTTAGTTAAAATGTGTATGTTATATATTACCAAGTAAAGATTTTTTATAGTATTGTTTATTTTGACTGTGCTTTATTTATTTATTTATTTATTTATTTATTTTATACCCCGCCCTTCTGGTGGTGGCACCACTCAGGGCAGCATTACAATAAAAAAGGAAATCCAATACAATAAATGAAGAAAAATACAATAAAAACATTAATGGTTAAAAACATTACATAAAACCCCTATCTAAAATCCAGAATAAAGATCATATGAAGCTTACTATTAAAAACCACCCACGTTAAAACAGTACTCCGGGTCAGAAAGGTTCCACCACGCAGGCTAGACAAGCCAGCGGGCTTGGGAGGTGGAGCCCATCGTGTCCCATACCCGCTGGCATAGCCACGTTTTTAGTGCTTTTCTGAAGATGAGTAGTTCTGACCAGAGGTGGTAGGATGTTCCACAGGGTCGGGGCAGATACAGAGAAGGCTCTCTTTCTGGTTTCAGTTAGATGTTCCTCTTTTACTGATGGGACCACTACTGAGCCCCTCCTGTCTGCCCTCATAGGATGGGTTGACAATCTTGGGGTGACGCGGTTTCTTAGATAACCTGGTCCACTGTAATGTAGGGCTTTAAAGGTCAAAACCAGCACCTTGAATTGCACCCAGAGGCACACTGGCAACCAATGCAGCTCCCGGAGCAGTGGCGAGGTACAGGCATTGTGCCCACGTCCCGTCACTACCCACGCAGCCACATTCTGGACCAGCTGCAACCTCTAAATGGTTATCAAGGGCAGCCCCATGTAGAGTGTGTTACAATAATCCAATCTGGAGGTGACAAGAGCATGAGTGACCATGAGCAGGGAGTCCCGGTCCAGGAGCGGGCGTAATTGGTAGATGAAACGAAGTTGTGCAAAGGCCCTCCTGGCCATGACTGCCACCTGCTCTTCGAGCAATAGCCGCGAGTCCAGGAGGACTCCCAAATTACGCACCGGGTCGGTCTGAGGCAACGGAGCCCCATCCAGAATCAAAGCTGGTAGCTCCCGGGATAGCAAAGTGCCCCGAACCCACAGCCACTCAGTCTTGCCATGATTCAGCTGAAGCCCGTTGGCACCTGGTTAGGACTTTGACTGCATGACTCGGGTCCCCATGGGCTGAGATGTATAGTTGGATATCATCAGCGTACTTATGATACCTCACCCCATGGGGAAAAATAATCTCACCCAGCGGTTTCATGTAGAAGTTGAATAAAAGAGCCCTGTGGAACCCCACACTGGATAAGCCTAGGGCTGGACATCTCATCCTCCAAAGACACCGACTGGGTCTGGCCCCTCAGAAAAGAGGAGAACCAGGACAACACCGTGCCCTGGGCCCCCAAACCTCGGAGCCGCCCCAGAAGGATACCATGGTCGACGGTATCGAAAGCCGCTGGGAGGTCAAGAAGAGCGAGAACAGAGGGATTTCCTCTGTCCTGCTCCTGCCAGATCATCCATGAGTGCGACCAATGCAGTCTCGGTACCATAACCGGGCCTGAATCCTGACTGAAACAGGTCCAGATAATCTGTATCATCCAGACCTGGAGCTGCCATGCCACTGCTCTTTCCAACACCTCCCCCAAAATGGGAAGGTTGGAGATTTGTTAACACTGTAGGGTCGAGCGATGGTTTTTTTAGAAGGGGGCGTACCAACGCATGTTTAAAAGCCACTGGGAACACCCCCTCCCATAGGGAAGCATTCACCATCGCACTGACCCAACTGCCCATTGATGCCTTGGCCGCTTTGACTAGCCAGGCTGGGCAGTGATTTAATATGCAAATGGTATTTTGATATTTGGGAATTGAAGAGAAGCAGCCAGCATAAAAGGGCCAAGCACAACTTTATTGTAAGCAAACCGAACATGAACAGCAATGGTGCAACAGCTCTTTATATACACTGTACAACGGATACATTTGGGTGGGAAACAATGTGATTGGTTAGGAAAGGAGTGGGGTGATTGAGGAGTTACTGGACCTGAGTGAAGACTTCGTGTGTATAATAATAATAATAATAATAATAATAATAATAATAATAATAATAATAATAATAATAATAATAATAATAATAATAATAATAATAATAATAATAATAATAATAATAATAATGTATTTTGTACCCCGCCCTTCTCAGCACAGGCGGACTCAGGGCGGCTTCACAACATATTATAAAGTTACAAAATACAGTTTTTTAAAAAAAATTAATTTTTTAAACAATAATACAACTTAAAAAAAACCAATGACTATGAATAAAAATACAGACATCATACTTACAAATACAATATATATGACAAAAAAGAAAAAAGAAATAAAACATGGGAATACAATTAAACTACGACTTAGTAATATACTACCTTCCCCTTTCTTCCATACATCTTTAATTATATTTCCGAAAAATTTAATACATTATAATACTCTTGCAGTTATCCTAATATACATATTCAAACTCTGTTCTTAAACTCATCAGTTTAATACAACTACTAAGTCAAAGTAAAAATACAATAATTAAAATTCACTAAACACTTTTCACATAATACACCCAGTGTTATTTACAATGCCTTGGAGAAAACGGAGTATCACAGTCGTTTTCTAACCCCAAAAACTCATTTGATCAGGTACTGGTCTATTCCCTTTATCCCCCTTCAATGAGTAATCCACAAATAATAACCATATTTTCCAAAATCTATTTTCTTTAACTATACCCTTTTTCTTATTCATTTCCCATGTTAGCTTATCATTCAAAGCAAGATCCCACATCTCCTTATACCTTATACCATTCTTCTATTTTCAGAGTTGCTTCATTTTTCCAATTCCTGGCTATACGCTGTCTGCCTGTTGTCAACATTATCGACAATAGCTCTTTTTTATCCTTATTTAAATCCATATTTTCCACATCTGTCAACAAAACAGTACCTGGCCCCAATTTAAGTCTCATACCCATAACAGCACAAATCTCTTTCTCAATTTTCCCCCAAAAATCCTTTACCACATTACAACCCCACCACATGTGTTCCTATGTTCCCAGTGTATCCTTACATCTCCAACACATTTTATCTTTATTTTTATCTATTTGATGTAACCTCACTGGGGTCAAGTACCATTTCCACAACATTTTATAATTATGTTCTTTCACTCTAACATTGTTCTCATGATCCTTTTCTTCCATTTATTTTTCCAAACCTCGTCTACTATCTTTTTTTTTCAATTCTTGTTCCCAATTTATTTTCAACACTTCTTGTGGATTACCATCTTTATTTAACATTATATATAATTTACTTACTAAGACCTTAATCCCCCTTTCTCCCTTTCTTATCTTTATTATCAATTCTTCAAACTTAGTCATATCTCTTTCCAAACTGACTTCCATTAAATATTTACTATTCCACTTATTTACCAACATGATCTGGAGCCAGTTCAACCTCAATTGTGCAAACATATCTGTTTTTTTTCTCTCCATCTTTACAAACCCGTATCCAGTCTTTCAACAGGAAAACATCATTTCTAAATAAAACTTCTTTCACCATTTTGTCAATTTGTATTGGAAACTTTTTGCTATCCTCTATTTCTATTATAGGAGATGTATCTGGAGACAATTCCAGTTTCAACTTTTTCCATATTCCTAATATTGTCTTCATCATTTTATTTTTTGTAACTATTTTCCCCATATTACTATCTAAAAAGACCATTTTCCCCATTTGATTTAGATCCCTCATCTCAATTTCTTTCCATATTGCCTTTTCCCTTGCTAAAAAATTCACAAAATTTTTAATTTGAAAAGCTCTGTAATAATTCCTCAAATTTGGCAATCCTAGTCCTCCTTCTTTCTGAGATAAGTACCACAGTTTTTTTACAATTCTAGGTTTCCTTCCACCATTACAAAAATTATTTAACAAATTTTGAAATTCCTTAATTTCCTTATCATTTAATTGGATCGGCAGGGCACCAAACAAAAAATTAATTCTCGGTAGCAACATTATTTTACATAGCACAATCCTGCCGAACCAAGACAACTTCAACTTTTGATATTGCTGTATTTTATCTTTAATTTCCATATTCTGTTTTCCATAATTCAATTTCTTAAGATCCTCAAATTTATTTGGAAAATTTATTCCCAGATACTTCAAATTATCTTTTTCCTGTAATTTAAATTCACGCTTTATTTTCTGTTGTTCCTCCTTATCAATATTACACAGTATCATTTCCGATTTATCCCAGTTTATTCTCAAACCTGTCATCTCTTCAAAATCTTTTAACTGTTCTTTTATTTTTTTTCTAGTGCCTTCCCAGAATGCTTCATTGTTATCAAAGTATCATCAGCATACAAACTTATCTTATTTCCTAGTATTCCTTCAATATCCTTATATTTTCTTATAGCCTTTGCCAACAACTCCATTGCCATGATAAACAAAATTGGTGATAATGGACAACCCTGCCTTGATCCACCTTCTAATTTTTCTTCTTCTGTAACATCATCATTTACCCTAACAATGGCAGTACCATATTGATATAATTGTTCAATCGTCTCTCTGAATTTATCTTCAAATCCATAACATTTAATTATCTCGTTAATTGTTACTCACTGTAATGAATCAAATGCCTTAAAAATATCTAGTGATAATAATCCCACTTTCTCTTTTGTTTGTCCTACAATATCTATTAAATCTAAAACTCTCCTTGTCAAATCCGCCATATGTCTTCCTTTCAAAAAACCCATTTGATCTTCATTTATGTAATTATCCATAAAACTATTCAGTCTATTTGCCAATATCGCTGTAAAAATCTTAGCATCTTGATTTATCAGAGAAATAGGCTTATATGATTCCACTTTTTCTAGATCTTTTCCAGGTTTTGGTAATAAAACAATTATAGTTCTATACCATGAGGTCAGAATTTGCCCTCCTTCCAAAATATAATTTCATAATTTCATCAATTTTGGAACCACAATGTCTTTAAATTCCTTATAAAATTCTGCTGATAACCCATCGTTCTCCGTTATTCGCTCTTCCATTCTATTTCTATGTTCCTGTTTTATCTTATTTTTTGTTTCCCCAATTGATCCTTTAATTTCCCCAAATCTATATTCTTTTTAGTGTACAAATCCTGATAGAAATCTTTGACAATCTTACATTTATCCCTAATCCTATTATATCTTATTCCCTCTTTATTAATCAAAATTCCAATTTCCCTTTTATTTCTCTTTTCTTTAGCAGTCTTGCTAATAATTTTGAATTCTTGTTACTGTATTTAAAATATTCCCATTTTAAATATACCAAGTCCCTTTTTACCTTTTCAATGTCCTTTCCTACCAATTCCGTCTTTAATCTTTGCATCCTGTCAAAAACCTTCTTATCATTTGTCTTTACATGCTCTTCTTGTAACCGCTTTATCTCTTTTTCAACTTTGTCTTGTGTTTCCTTAAATTGTTTATTTCTAATACTGGCCAACTTAATACTCTCCCCTCTAAAAACCGATGTCATGGCATCCCATACCATATTAAAACTCACGTTATCCATATCATTCCAATACCAACTTTCCTTCAATTTTTCAATTATTTGCTCTTTATATTTATGGTCTTTAAAAACTTTAGCATCATATCTCCAATTCCTTCTAATTTTCTTTACTCCCTCTATCCTAAATTCCACCAACACTTTTGTATGATCGGATTCTTTAAAAATTCCCACTTCCACCTCATCTATATTCCTGTTCATACTCTCTGTTACAAATATATAATCTATTCTGGAGTATGTATTATGCACCTGTGAAAAAATGTATAAGCCCTTACCGACCCTTTAAACTCCCACCATGTATCTTTCAAGCCTAGAGATTTCATCCATTTATCAAGAATCTGCATTTTAAATCCGCTTCCACTCCTTGCTATATGTGTACAATCTAAGTTCGACATTATTAAATTAAAATCTCCAGCTACAATCATTTTTGTTGCTTTTTCTTTCTCCAGCATACCATACATTTTATCTAAGAACTCCCCTTGATGATCATTTGGTGCATATATATTCGCTAAGATTATTTCTTCATCATCAATCTTCCCTTGTATTATTAAATATCTACCTTCCATGTCAGAAATACTATTTATCATCTCGAAACCTAGTCTACTTGGGATCAGAACTGCGACACCTCTTGCTTTTGAAGTACTATAGGACTTTTCATACATTTGCATCCATCCTAAAAAAATCTTGTTTGTATCTCCTGATTGTTGATGAGTTTCCTGTAAAAAGACTATATCCGGCTTATCTTTCCTCAGGGCTGATTCTATTCTTCTCCTCTTCACTTGAGAGCCAGTACCTTTCACATTCCATGATAACAACCTTAATATTTCTCATATCTTAATCTTAAAAACCATCTTCTATGACCTCCACTTCCTCCTACGGGCGTGTTTCCCTCCACCACACATAAACAATAACAACAGCTAAAACAATAGACATTCATACCTACCCTCCCCACTTCTTTCTACAAAAAGTAGCCCTTGACTATCAAAGAGAGGAGGGGGGAACGTGCAAGATGTGCCTACTATCTCACGCTCCAGCGCACAATCTTATTTTTGAAAACACACAAACATTTATAAAAGTTATTTCTCTCCCCTGCATCACTCCATTATCTTCTCCATCCACTAAATCCTGATTCACCCTTCATCGACCACCATCAATGCTTTAGAATCCACATCTATTCCTCCTGTAGCACCCCGCTCTTCAAAATTTCCATAGTCTCTTTTTATTCCCCCCAATTCTATTAAAGCTTTCCTTAGTCCAAGCCATTCTTCTGAAGCCGCCTTAACCAAACCAATTAAACACAAATATTCCAAAGCATCCATCCCTGCATCAATTGTATGCATTCTCTTATCATAAAAAAACTCAATTGTTGTGGAAATCTCCAATTATATTTTATCCCACGTTCCATCAAAATTTTTGTTGCTGGTTTCATCTTATATCACCAACCATGTTTTTCCGCTGATATATCATTGTAAACCTCAACATCATTCCCATCAATTTTTAAAATGCCCTACCCAGCTTGTTTTATAAAGGCCATCACATTTAATTAAACCCCCCCCCAATTTGCAAACTTAACAAAAACATTTCTTTGAACGCTTTTCCCTTTCCTTGCACCCAATCTATAAACATTTGCAACATCTTCATTCTTAAAATCTTTCCCCATTTTCAAACTATTTAGCTAATTAACTATTCTTTCCTTCAGCTGGTCTGGCATTTTTTCCACAAGTTTATGAATTACTATGTTCTGTTTTCTCATCATCTCTTCCATCATGTCTATCCTTTTCTCCTGAGCTTCTACTTTCATTTTAGTATCCTTTTCTTCCTCATGTAAACCTTTCATGTCATCCTGCATCAATTTCATATCTTTTTGCATTGACTTAACACTTACATCCATCCTCTGAAAATTAAAATCAACCTTCTTAGAAAAATCAGTAAACATTGCAACCAGCTTATCCTATTTTTCCATTATTTCATCTTTGTCCTTTACCCTTGTTTCCTTAATTTCACAAAAACCCTTCACATTTGCCTCCTACATCCTCTCAAATTTCTTAAACAATTTACCCAACTCAACCATAATTTGTGTTTGGTCCATTGGTGCAGGTTCTGGTGCTGCTGTTGATAGGGGGTGCTTCTTCAGTTGCTGATTTATCTTTCTTCTCATCCTTCTTTGCATCCATCTTCTTAGGCTTCACCACCTCTTCATCCTTTCCCTATCCTTTTCCAAGTTTTTCCATTGTAACTTCAAATTATAGTATCTATGGAACTACCCCTTTATTTCCTCCAAATCCATCTTCCTGGTCAAATTTCAGATTCAATTAAATGTAGTAAACTTACAGAGTTGTGACTTTTATTAATTCTTCAAGATCCAAAGCAAAAATTTAGCTGAATGCAGTTGCACACTTTCAATAATTATAATCCATGTATTATTATCCAATCAAGTAAGAAAGCTTCTTTTTTATCCTTATAATCCAATTGTAATATTGCTTCAAATTGTCCTCAACTCAGTTAAATGTTCCCAGCAACTATATATTCAGAATCTCGATTTAAAAAAACTCCCCTTCCAAAACAAAACAAAAAATAAATTATTTGATCCAAATGTGATGTATGTAAAGGGGGAAGGGAAAAAAGGGGAAAAAAGTTATTCCACAGTTATAATCCAAGCCACAGCGTCAGTTTCCGAATATAAATTTATAATCTATTCAAATATCCAATTCCCAAAATACCAGGCTCAAATGTCTCTTTTAAAATGAGCAAAATCCAAAAACTGCAACAATATGGCAACTGTGAAAGTGCAGGAGACAGTGGAAAGGCAAAGACGAAACTAAACTTTAAAATGACGAATCAGTGCTCCAACCAATTTCAAACAGGGAGAATAATAACCAAAAAAAACTAAAAAAAAATCTTTCCGTTATGGAGATCAAACTATTCAGTTCCAAAATATATTTTTTTTAAAAGAAGAAAAATCTTACACAATTATAATCCAAACCTCGGCGGTTTCCAAACAAGGTCCACCTCCGTTCAATGAGCCTCGTGCACTTTGGCTACCCTCTTTCTCCTTATTTCTTTCTCCTCCTTCCTTTCTTTTATTTCTTCCTTTTCCACTTCTGTTCTCCTTCGATCCAAATACCACCAGTCCTTCACTCCAACTCCAGGACCACCACTCCAAACTTGTTGCTTTAACTCTGCGGTCGTCTTTCTGTACTTTCTCTAACTTTTGATCTTTACAAAGGTCCCCGCTATTACTCCTTCTCACCCCGGCTCCTTCCTCCTTCTTCCTTCAGACCTCCAACCTCCACTCTCCTTCGAAACTTACTTAATCTCCTTGGGCTCTCTCCTCCATCCACTCCATGACCCCTTGTCCACCGCTATTTTGTTTTATTTATTATAGAGCTCCAAAGCCCCCCTCTTTAGTTTCGAACTGTCGAGTTCCCGTCTGGCCTCAGGACAGCTTATTCAGCCCCGGCCTGCGCCATGCTTCACTCACCACCTGATCTCCAAACTCTGACCTCGATTTCGCCCAAAAACTTAATCAAAAGCAGCCAGGACTTCAGGGCAGCTCTTTTCTTGAAAGTTTGTCTCCAAATCATTTCTAATTACCACATTAAAATCACATTAATAGCACGAGCTGATCAGAATACATGTTACCCCGGCAGCATTTTAGCCCCGCTCCTCACAAAATACAGTTTACAGAATACCACATAACAATATGGCAGAAATACAATTTTTGCAATGACATATAAAAAAAACAGCATAAAATATAGCATAAAAATTACAAATACATAGCAATACATAACAGGCTGCTTTGCCCCAAATTAAGTCCAAGTCCATGGGCGACAGCAATGAAAAAGTCCTCCTCTTGAAGCCTACCTGGCTGAGAGGAGGGTCCAGCCTCCAGCGAGAAAGAGCGGGAACGCAAGTCCTGCGATAGTTCAATACCAAGAAGAAGACAAAATGGAGGATCACCCCAATCCCATAATAACAATTACACAATGTTACAGCAATAGTTAAAGTTACATACAAAACATCCCACCACCCCTAGGATGGGACAAAGTCCCTTAAACTTTGTGAAGGCCCACAGACTCTTTTGGGCCAGACTGTCCCCTGACTGGGTTCAGTAGACTTAGGGAGACTTGGTTCCATTAAATTATACCCGGCACTGGGGTTTCTGTTAAAGCTGAACTGGAACCAAGGAGGGGAAAATGCAAATCATAACCCTGTTTAGGTGAAGCAGGAGCAGGGGATTGCTCAAAATTAAAACTTGAATCAGAGGGGGGAACTCAATGAAAAGTCCTTCCTTTGAGAAGTTTGAGTAGGGGGCGACTCAACAAAAACTTGCCTCTTCTGGGTGGGAGTAGATGTAGACTCAAACCAAGGAGGATGGGGGGTCTCTGGAGAGAAATCAAAGCCCCGCTTTTCACTTGGATGAGTGGAGGAACACTCAGGAAATTCCCCCCGATCCGGTAACTCAAAAGACACCTTTCCATGCTCTAGGCTTGAGGACGATCCCCAGTGAAACAGTGACCGCTTTTGTAGGAATCTGATCCATGTAAAGATAATCAGCCTCATCTAACAGCAGTTTATAGCCCCAGATCTTTTAAGAGAGAGTTAAAAGCTCTAACGGAGTCCAGCTTCATTAGGCAGATTAAGAAGGAAAAAAAGACAGAGAGAAAACACGACTGCAGTCTTGGCTGAACAAAGGATAATAATGGCGTCTCTTTATTCAAACAGAGTATATCAGAAACGAAACTTAAGCTACATAGCCAATCAGAATGTCAGAACCCAAATAAGGAAAAATAAGGAGAATTCTTCTCACTATTCTACGCATGCCCAAAATCCAGCGTTGTCTCTCATGCAAGCAAAGAGGCCTTTATTTACAAAATGTGTCAGAGACAGCCAGACAGAAACCAGATACATTCCCACATGTCCTCCTTTTTCATTTAAATTTGAGAGAGGGACGGCTAATCATACCCCTGCATGTCATCATACTCCATAACTACTCCTCCATATACATCATCACTGTCCTCCTGGACATCGTACCCCTCCTGACTCCTGGTACTTTGTTCCGGAGGATGATACCTCATTGAGTACAATTGCCGTCGTGCAAAACTCGATGTCTCCCTTCTACGCAGTGGACATGTGTTACACATAGAAATAAGATTAAGAATACAATAAATGCAAAAACACAAAGATATAAGGCAGATAATAATAATGAACCCATAAAAGAAAACTTGTCTAAGAACGGACAAATCAGGCAACCAAGAAGTCACCCAATCAAAGAGATTAACATCGGTGCGTACATTGTTAGTAATGCTTTCCTGTAAATTCTGAAGTTCTTTCTCAATAGTATTATTCAGATCCTGGAATTTTACCCGACATCCCTGGTTCCCAACCAGTTTACAAAATCCTCCGGATTTTGCTAACAGGTAATCTATGGCCAGTCTGTCCTGCATTTGGTCTTGATGAAGCTCAGTGATTTCCATTTGAAGATCCCGTATGACCCTCCCTGTGGCATTGATTGATTTCTCCAGCCTACAGGTGAGTCCCAAATGGACCTTCTATTCTCCTGGGAAATGACACCTGGGTATGATCCCAAGGTGAGTGCTCCAGTGATAGCACTCCCTATAGCTCTCCCCCAGGAGCTACCATCAGAAAGCTGAACATCGATTATCACTTCATCATTGCAACCAGAACCCATCGGGCCGGCAGCAGCTCTCCGGTGCTGTGCATCTGCCTGAAGCGGCATTTGCACTTGTACGGGTAAGGTAAAATAACCCAATGCTGCACATTGATATTGTCCTGGATGGAAATTCGTGGCAACTCCATTAAAAAAGAACCACATGTTGGGATCCTTGATTTGCCATCCATTGCAAATTGAACCACTATCTATAGCAGAATAATCAGGAGTAAACATAGGAAACACATCATATATATCTTCAATAGTAGTGTTAAACAAGGTATAATTAAGCTTATAAGAACTGTTATAACTACCCCATAACCAAAAATAATCGTCACAACCCGTATAATTGCCTACATTCCGCAAAATCCTTTGTGCTTGAGTCCAGTGCTTCCATTTACTATTCCAGACTCCAGAACTATGACAGCAGAAACAAAGTCCTTTAGTGTATTTCTTGAATGTCATGCTTCGCCAGCGGGTGTTGTTAAATTGTTCTGGGGGATTAGAGAAGAGTGTAGACCTACCAGTATGTTGCAAATGTCCAATAACCAACTCAGGCGTGTTGAACAATGCCGGAAGAAAGGCCATTTGAGACACTGCCAGTGGATGCTCATAGTATAACGTTGCATTCTTACCATGAACCTCAAACATATAGTTAGCATGACGAAGCCAAAAGTTGGGGTTGCCCCCATGAGGCATTGTTCTTACAGGTGGAAGCACAGTAAGAAAGAAAAGAACAAATGTCAGCAAATTTAGTCTACTGGTGAACCACCGTCCTGGAGCTGAGTAACCTTCTTCTCTCTCCATGGGCGGATCGCTCGAGCAGGAACCCTTCCACTCAGGTTCCCCTTGTTGCCTATAAACGACCAATGGCTTAGGAAGACACTCCCCTAAGAAACAGGAGCATGCCCTGTTATTACTAGTACCATGTAACTAAACGTGAAACATGCCTGATGTATAACACAAATGCAATGTCACAAACCCATTTACATGTGTAAGGTACTGAAAACTCTTCCATGTACTTCTGAAGGTACCTTGAGATATGCAGTTTCATAAGGCAAAACATAACATAAGCAAAGACAGGTCTTTCCCCTGCAAGAAAATAAGCAAACATTTAAACATTAACAAAACATGAACATTTCTCTTCTTCCTTACATGAAGGAGGTCTCTGTTGCATTCTAGCAAGCATTTCTTACTCCCCAATTACATGAGTAAGGCATTAAATTTCTTCTTCTCTCACTGGTGTAAGTGAAAGAGGCATTCAATAACTTAAAACCAGCATAGAATGGTAAATCAATACAGTACAAATATCATTAGAGCATTTCACACTCATAGCATGAGCAGGTAGACAATTTTTTGCTTAAAAAAGTTTTCAGGTTTTACAATGCAAACAAAGCCAATTCTTCTTTAGAGTTCACACAAACTTTGTAGTCCAATTAAAATGTCCAAATTAAAAGTCCAAATGTTGATTGAAGCTTTCTTCTTAAACACTATCTTCTCTCCAGCACAGTTCTTGGCATGGCAAGGTTGAAATTAGGCCATAAATTAAGTCTCACTGAATTCACAAGACACCCAACCAACCCCCCTTTTCAGCTTTTCAGGCAAACACACATTCCTTCATGCTCCAGCCACACCCATCTGCATTAAGGCAGGCAGATGAGGTATGAAGGCACAAAGAACCTTTCCAGAAGTTGCAAGTAATTTTCACACAGAAGAAAATCACAGGGAAGTCCAAGTTGCTTTCCCTGCAATCCTGATGCTAGAAACTTGAAACAGCTCACTCTGTATCTCTTTGTTTGAAGGTTGGGCAGTTCAAAATCAGCCAAAAACTGTATGTCTTCTCCCTCCTTGTATTTTTGCAAAAGCCTGCTGTCCATACAGGATGGATTCACCCCCCTTTTCCTCTGGATTTCTTTCATTTGCAGCATCTGAATCTCAACTTTATGACAAACTGCATCTGTTAGTTTGTACTTGCAATAAGACCCCTTTTTGGGCTTGGGTTTTGGGCCATCCTTCCACTTCTGCAGGATCTTCCTGCCCAAACGTGAGGTATCAAGTTTACTACTCAGCTTCTCCTGCTTTTGTGATGAGGGTTGCTTCAGGGGTGAGCTGAGATCTCCTATGCTGCTCTTCGAATCACACTCCTTGCTTCTTGCCACTTTGCATGCATTAATAGCTTCAATCTGTGATGAGGTCCCCACCATTTGTTCCCCATCAGCTGGCACTAGTTGTTTTTTAGACTTGGCAGGCAGTATTACAGCAGTCCCATTTGCCAGAGCCTCTCTGTTCACTGGATATATCTCAGGAGATTCCACATCCAGCACAGCTGCAGTTAAAGCAGCAGAGAACAGGTCTTTTGTAGGGCTAAAAGTGCTTGATTGCTGCAAGGCAGGATATAATGTCCCATCTCCTTTTCCACCCCCATCCCCATCAGGGGGCTCATGCTGTTGTTTCTCATATGATGGAGGGGCAGTTGCCATAGTCCCTCCCTTGGCTGGAGGCAAAAGCTGTGGAAGGGGACCATCAAGTCTTTGAGACAATAACATATTTTTTGGAGTAAGTCTTTGAAGGCAGTTTCTGACTTCCTCCCACGTAAATTGCACTGAAACAGAAATTCTCTCATGCTTTTGCAATTCATTCCCAATCTGTTTCCACTGTTTTAAGTCCAAACATTCATCATATTTAACCCAAGGACAGATTTTTCCTATAACTTGGACCAGTTGCTGTATTTCCTTCTTATCAGCCCTTTTCCCATTGTTATTCAAAAGATCTGAGATATCTTTACAAAGCTCCTGCTTTTGCGAAGCAAGCACGCACCCCATGATAAAAAGTTTTTTCACTCACCCTGTGGGACCCAATGTAGAATTGGATGAATTTCGAGCGCTCGAATGACCTTTCCTCTGGTCGTGAGTGAGTGAAGACCTTGTCCCGGTCGCAATTATGAGGTGCTAATTAGGTGCTAATCGCTGATTGCTGAAGCAGATTTCAAAGAAGGCTCTCATTGTAGTTCAAAGCCTCCCATGGAGCACCACTTGTAGGAATCTGATCCATGTGAAGATAATCAGCCTCATCTAACAGCAGTTTATAGCCCCAGATCTTTTAAGAGAGAGTTAAAAGCTCTAACGGAGTCCAGCTTCATTAGGCAGAGTAAGAAGGACAAAGAGACAGAGAGAAAACACAACTGCAGTCTTGGCTGAACAAAGGATAATAATGGCGTCTCTTTATTCAAACAGAGTATATCAGAAATGAAACTTAAGCTACATAGCCAATCAGAATGTCAGAACCCAAATAAGAAGAAATAAGGAGAATTCTTCTCACTATTCTACGCATGCCCAAAATCCAGCGTTGTCTCTCATGCAAGCAAAGAGGCCTTTGTTTACAAAATGTGTCAGAGACAGCCAGACAGAAACCAGATACATTCCCACACGCTTTGAATTAGCAAGCTGGAGATTGCAACTGGCTGCCAAGCCTTCCTCATCTCCCCCTTGGGATAAGCAGGTGGGGGAGGACCCTAACGTGGAATTGCCCTGAACTTCCTGAAACTCCGTAACCCTGTGTCTGAGCTTGTTGGTGTGGCGCCACCATAGCAAAACAGTGCCTGTTTTGACCTGATAGGACACTGGTCCAGTTTGTTACACCACAACCCCTGGAACCCATGCTGGTCCTGTGGCCACAGAGTTCTGACAATGAACCGGCTCTCCAGTTGAGATGACCTTTTTGTGAGGAATTTCCACATTAACACCCCTATCCTCCACCCTGGAACGATCCAACTGGTCTAACAGAGAGACCTGCACATTAAAAGCTTGGCTGGAGAGGGGGGGTTGGCCAGGGGGGTTGTCCGATAGCAAAGGAGGAATTGGCAAAGCTGCAAATAAATGTCCCCCTGACCCATGCAGCACAGAGCCTCTTTTGTAGTGTGTACCTGATGTTCCACCTGACCATTGGTGGCAGGGTGGAACAGGGCAGACGTTACATGCCGAGGAATGCCTGGAGTTCGGATGAGGTGAAAGTTGTGGCATTGTCAGACATGAGCACATCCAGCAGTCCAAAACAACTGAATAGCTTCCGAAGTTATTTAATGATGGCAGCTGAGGAGGTACTGGGCATAGGAATAACCTCCAACCATTTCAAAAATGAGTCGACCACCAATAAAAAGAGCGAGCCTCAGAACAGACAAGCGAAATCAATGTGTATTCGCGACCAGGGTCTGCGGGCAGTGTCTCATTCCCGGGAGGGAAGTCAGGACTCTTTGGGTCAAGAATACTGGCAACCTTGGCAGGTGCCCACCAATTGTTCAATGTCTTGGTCTACCTGGGGCCACCAAAAATAGCTCCTAGCCAAAGCCTTGGAGCCTACAATTCCTGGGTGGCTAATGTGAAGTAGCCTGAGTACCTTAGAGCATAACACTGCAGGAATGACCACCCTTTGGCCCCACAGAAAGCAACCTCTTTCAAGCGAAAGCTCGAACCTTTTTCTAAAGAATGCTTTGAACTCCTCAGCAGGCAGAGTTGTTGGCCACCCTTTCCTGACCCAAGAAATCACCTGTGACAGAAGTTTGTCTTTTGCAGATGCATTGGCTATGTCCGAAGGCACAATGGGGGGCAAATCGAGAGATTCAGTCATCAGCACCTGATGATCTTGCCCAACCTCACAGTCGTGTTCCCCCAGGTCTGGCAAAGGAGACCTTGAAAGAGCGTTGGCGTGGCTGATGTCCTTCCCCGGGAAGTGGATCTGAGTGAACTGATAGGCATTCAGGAAAATAGTCCAATGTAACATGTGGGGGTACAATATCTGCAGAGTGGGCTTGGAAGTAACAAAGATCCCTAACAACGTTTTATGGTCAGTTATGATAGTGAATTCCATGAAGAAGTCATGGAACCTCTTCATCCCAGCAACTATGGCCAGAGCTTCCCTGTCAGTCTGGGCATAGTTACATTCAGCTTTGGATAGGGATCTTGAATAGAATGCAATCGGGGCTTCCTTCCCATTTTCAAGAGAGTGACATAGGACAGCCCCAACCCCTACCGTTGAAGCATCACACACAAAGACCACTGGTTTCTTAGGATCAAAGTGAGTTAAGACTGCTTCGGAAGACAGAAGCTCTTTTAACTCACAGAACGCTCGTTCCTGACTTTGCCCCCACAGCCAAACTGCGTCTTTTTAAAGTAAGTGATGCAGCGGCTCTGCTACTCATGCCTCCCTGGGCAGGAAGGAGTGATAAAAGTTAAGCAGGCCCAGAAACGATTGCAACTCAGGCTTGGCGGTTGGTCAGAGTACGTCGCGTACAGCAGCAACCTTAGAATTGGAGGGCTTAATTTCCTCAGGAGTTACCTTAAACCCCAGGAATTCCACTTCCCTTGCATGGAAAACACATTTGTCTTTTCTAAGACATAACCCAGCATTCTCAAAAACCTGCAATACCCAGTCCAACCTTTTTGCAAGCTCAGACTCACTCCCTGTGCTGATTAGGACATCGTCAAAGTAGGAGAGGACCCCAGGGAGACCCTATAAAAGACATTCAACCAGTGATTGAAAAATGCCGGGGGCTGCATTTACCTCAAACTGTAGGCGAGTCACCTTAAAGGCCCCCTTGTGCATAATGATTGTCTGAGCCACAGCAGCAGCAGGTGTAACTGAAAGCTGCTGATAGGCTTGTGCCAAATCCAACTTGGTGAAGCACTTTCCCCCATGTAAAGCAGCCAATAAGTGGCTCACTAGCAGCATCGGATATGCATTAGGCCTGATGGCCTTGTTAATCGTACATTTATAATCAGCACAAATCCTGACCTCCCCATTAGATTTTATAGCAGTCACTATTGGCATCTCCCATTCTGCGGAGTCCACAGGAACCAATATGCCCAGACCCACGAGCTTGTCCAGCTCAGCCTCAATCTTGTCTTTTAGTGTGAACAGCACATGGCGAGGCTTGAGGCGAATCGGCCACATGGCCAGGTCAAGGTCCAACCAAACAGGGGGCCCTACGTAGTGTCCAAGTCCCTTCTGAAGACAGCCAGGTATGCGTTACAAATGTCCTGCACCGGATCAGAGTGGACGGTGTTGATGCCGGACAGTCTAATGTCTAGTGGTTCAAACCATTGCACCCCAAGTGTTTGACCACTGCAAGAGGTAGTCTTGTTGCAATGTTCTTGAACTTAACTGCAAAATCCCCCATCCCCAGAACTGGGATCTGGCAACCCTGCACGTCCCGGAGGGATGTCTTGAAGGCCCGCAACTTTGGGCGTGAACTAGGGGGGATTCATAGGAACTCCTTCTGGGACAAGATGGAATAGGACATACCCGAATCCACCTCCATCCTGACCAGAACGCCTTGCAGCTGGACCTCCGCAAAGAAGCGATGGGACACAATGGAGACATGGCTGATGAGTGGCTCCACAGCAGAAATCTTGGAAATGGATGCTCCTTTCGCCTCAGTCGGTCGAACTGGTCTGGAGACTGCTTCTGGCGCTGCCGGCAGACCTTTGCGATGTGGCCCCTTTTTCCACAGTGGTGGCAATCGACGCTTTTGAACGAACACTTTTGGCAGTCATGTCTTCCTCCGCAGCTGTTGCACCTCCGCTGGGCCCTCTCAATGGTGTACTTGTCTGTCTTCTTTTTGTGGACCTTCCAGTCCTCGCCTTACTCATTGCTGGACCCAGACCCTGACGTGGACATAGACACCAGTGATGCAAAGGATGCAGAGGATGCAGAGGGGTGGGTGACGAGCAGCAGTGGCCTGCACGGTGGACTTCAACCCTCTGGAGGCAGCAGGCTGATGCTTAAAGGACTTGATGCTGGACCGCACTGCCTCGGATGCCAACGCCTCTCATAGGACCGACTTGAATGTCAGGATGTCCCTGGTCATGAGCTGGCATTGTGTCTCCTCGTCCCTCAGGCCAGCGAGCAGGTGATTATGGAGCGCCTCTTCCAAGTTGTCCCACTGGCATGGGATGGCAGCCAACCTCAGTGCGGTGGCGTAGTCTGCGACAGATTCTCTGGGGCATTGGTCTCACCTGTGGAACGCCACCCGGGCCAGGAAGATGGACACCTTGGGCTGGAAGTGGTTCCGGAGAGCCATAAGGATGTCCGCGAGAGGAACCGCATTGATGTCCCGGGACAGTTCCAGGTGGATGACAAGTTCCAGAGTGGCCGGGCCGCACTCGGAGAGGAAACAGGACCTCTTCTGATCCTCGTTTACGATGCCCTCGGCCGTCATGGCGTAGTGAAACTGGCATTTGTAGATATTCCATCTCTCCGGTGTGGCCACATCGAAGGGATTAACGGAAGATTTCTGGGAAGCCATATCCCACCTTCATTGCTAATTTGATGTTCAGGATTTGAAGAGAAGCAGCCAGCATAAAAGGGCCAAACACAATTTTATTGTAAGCAAACCGAACATGAACAGCAATGGTGCAACAGCTCTTTATATACACTGTACAATGGATACATTTGGGTGGGAAACAATGTGATTGGTTAGGAGAGGAGTGGGGTGATTGAGGAGTTACTGGACCTGAGGGAAGACTTTGTGTGTCTTGTTAGAAAGAGCGGGAATGCAAGTCCCGTGATAGTTCAGTACCAAGAAGAAGACAAAATGGAGGATCACCCCGATCCCATAATAACAATTACACAACGTTACAGCAATAATTAAAGTTACATACACAACAGATATCATGCACAGCTCCAAGGAGCCTGTCCACTTCATCAGGGCCAACAGGATCAAACTGCTCCCAGATAACATGGCTAGACTGCTCTCTGGACCCCACCAGGTGATCAATTTCCACACCAGAGTCGAACCCAGAGTGAATGCGAACAATTTTCTGTGCCAGGTGGTCAGCAAAATCATCAGCTGAGCCTTGCCAACCAGGCTCCAGCCCCCCTTACCCATGAGGGACCTGATCACCTGGAACAGGGCCGCTGAGCAATTATCAGCAGAGGCAATAAGAGTGGTGAAGTATTGATGCTTCACTGCCCTCATCGCCACGAGATAGGCTCTGATAGCAGCTCTAACTTGTGTTTGGTCATGCTCTAGGCGTCTTGTTGCCCGCTTCAGCTCCCCCAATTAATCTGTAAACCAGGGGGCCATGTGTGGCCCAAAGGCAGGGAGAGGCCACAGCGGCATGATTATGTCCAAGACTGACTTCACCTCCTTTTCCCAAATGGCAAACAAGGTCTCAGTTGAATTGTGTAGCCGGTCCAGAGGAAACAGCCCCAGCTCCCACTGGAATCTCTCAGAATCCATCAGTCATCGGGGCCTGTGGGAATGTATCTGGATTCTGTCAGGCTGTCTCTGACACATTTTGTAACCAAAAGCCTCTTTGCTTGCATGCGTAGAATAGTGAAAAAGTATTCTCCTTATTTGGGCTCTGACACTTCTGATTGGCTGTGGGCCTTAGGTTTTGTTTCTGTTAAGTTTCGTTTCTGGTATACTCTGCTTGCTTAAGTTTCGTTTCTGTTATTCTCTGCCTGAATAAAGAGTAGGATTAGTATCGTTTGTTCAGCCAAAGACGGGAGTCCTGTTTTCTGTCTCTCTCTGTTTTTTCCTTACTCTGAGCCTAATGAAGCTGGACTTCGTGGACTCTTAAGTTTCTATCTTAAAAGATCTGAGGATATAAATTGCTGCTTCATGAGACTGAATGAGAAGAGAGCTTTACATGAATCAGATTTCAACAAGTGGTGCTCCGTGGTGAGGCCAATTGAATGAAATTCAAAGGAATGCTTTGAAGAGATCTGCTTCAGCATTTAGCACCTAATTATCACCTCATCGACCGGAAGGTCTCATTCACCCGACCGGGAAGGTCATAAATCGAGCGCTCGAAATTCATCCAATTCTACATTGGGTCCCATTAGGTGAGTGAAAATGGGGTGTGTGCTTACTTCGCAAATGCATGAACTTTGTAAAGATATCTCAGATCTTTTGAATAACAATGGGAGAAAGGCTGATGAGAAGGAGATACAAAAGCTAGTCAAAGCTATAGAAAAAATCAGTCCTTGGGTTAAATTTGATGAATGTCTGGACTTAAAACAGTGGAAACAGATTGGGAGAGAAATGCAGAAGCATAATGGAATTTCTGTATCAGTATTATTTACATGGGAGGAAGTTAGAGACTGCCTTCAGAGACTCACTCCAAAGAATATGTTATTCTCTCAGAGGCTTGATGGCCCCCTCCCACAGCTTTTGCCTCCAGCCAAGGGGGGGGGGCTATGGCAACTGCCGCTCCATCATATGAGCAACAACAGCTTAAGCCCCCTGATGGAGGTGGAAATGGAGATGGGACATTATATCCTGCCTTGCAGCAATCAAGCACTTTTAGCCCTACAAAAGACCTGTTCTCTGCTGCAATACTGCCTGCCGAGTCTAAAAAACAGCTAGTGCCGGCTGATTGGGAACAAATGGTGGGGACCTCATCACTGATTGAAGCTGTTAATGCATGCAGAGTGGCAGGAAGCAAGGACTGTGTTTCAAAGAGCAGCTTAGGGGATCTCAGCCCCCCTGTGAATCAACCCTCATCACAAAAGCAGGAGAAGCTGAGTAGTAAATTTGATACCTCACGTTTGGGCAGGAAGATCCTGCAGAAATGGAAGGATGGCCCAAAGGAGGAATGCCCAAAACCCAAGACCAGAAAGGGGTGCAAGTACAAACTAACAGATGCAGTTTGTCATAAGGTTGAGAATCAGATGCTGGAGATGAAAAAAGTACAGAGGAAAAGGGGGGTGGATCCCTCCTCGATGGACAGCAGGCTGTTGCAAAAATACAAGGAGTTTTTGGCTGATTTTGAACTGCCCAACCCTCAAACAAAGAGATCCAGAGTGAGCTGTCCCAAGTTTCAAGCATCAGGATTGCAGGGAAAGCAACTTGGACTTCCCTGTGATTTTCTTCTGGGTGAAATTACTTGCAACTTCTGGAGAATTTGTTCTTTGTGCCTTCACACCTCATCGGCCTGCCTTAATGCAGATGGGTGTGGCTGGAGCATGAAGGAATGTGTGTTTGCCTGAAAAGCTGAAAAAAGGGGGGTTGTGTGGGATTGTCTTGTGAAGTCAGTGAGACTTAATTTATGGCTTAATTTCAACTTGCCATGCCAAGAACTGTGCTGGAGAGAAGATAGTGTTTGTTTAAGTGTTTAAGAAGAAAGCTTAATCAACATTTGGACTTTTAATTTGGACATTTTAATTGGACTAAAAAGAAAAAAAGTTTGTGTGGACTTTAAAGAAGAATTGGCTTTGTTTGCATTATAAAACCTGACAGCCTTTTTAAGAAATTGTCTACCTGCTCATGCTAATGAGATTTGTACTGTATTTGAGTTACCATGCTATGCTGATTATAAGTTATTGAATGCTTCTTTCACTTACACCAGTGGGAGAAGAAGAAATTTAATGCCTTACTCATGTAATTGGGGAAGTGAGAAATGCCTTCTAAAATGCAACCAGACCTCCTTCATGTAAGGAAGAAAAGAAATGTTCATGTTTTGTTTATGCTTAAATGTTTGCTTATTCTCTTGCAGGAGAAAGACCTGTCTTTGCTTATGTTATGTATTGTCTTATGAAACTGCATATCTCAAGGTACCTTCAGAAGTACATGGAAGAGTACCCTACACATGTAAATGGGTTTGTGATATTGCATTTGTGTTATATGTCACTCATGTTTCACGTTTAGTTACATGGTACTAGTAATAACAGGGCATGCTCCTGTTTCTTAGGGGAGTGTCTTCCTAAGCCATTGGTCGTTTATTGGCAACAAGGGGATCCTGGGTGTGTGGATTCCTGCTCGAGCAATCCGCCCATGGAGAGAGAAGGAGGTTACTCAGCTCCAGGATGGTGGTTCACCAGTAAACTAAATGTGCTGACATTTGTTCTTTTCTTTCTTACTGTGCTTCCAGCTGTAAGAACAATACCTCATGGGGGCAACCCCAACTTTTGGATTCGTCATGCTAACTATATGTTTGAAGTTCATGGTAAGAATGCAATGTTATACTATGAGCATCCACTGGCAGTGTCTCAAATGGCCTTTCTTCCAGCATTGTTCAACATGCCAGAGTTGATTATTGGACATTTGCAACATCTTGATAGGTCTACACTCTTCTCTAATCCCCCAGAACAATTTAACAACACCCGCTGGTGAAGCATGACATTCAAGAAATACACTAAAGGACTTTGTTTCTGCTGTCATAGTTCTGGAGTCTGGAATAGTAAATGGAAGTACTGGACTCAAGCAAAAAGGGTTTTGCAGAATGTAGGCAATTATACGGGTTGTGATGATTATTTTTGGTTATGGGGTAGTTATAACAGTTCTTATAAGCTTAATTATACCTTGTTTAACACTACTATTGAAGATATATATGATGTATTTCCTATGTTTACTCCTGATTATTCTGCTATAGATAGTGGTTCAATTTGCAATGGATGGCAAATCAAGGATCCTAACATGTGGTTCTTTTTTAATGGAGTTGCCACGAATTTCCATCCAGGACAATATCAATGTGCAGCATTGGGTTATTTTACCTTACCCGTACAAGTGCAAATGCCGCCTCAGGCACATGCACGGCGCCGGAGAGCTGCTGCCGGCCCGATGGGTTCTGGTTGCAATGATGAAGTGATAATCGATGTTCAGCTGTCTGATGGTAGCTCCTGGGGGAGAGCTATAGGGAGTGCTATCACTGGCACACTCACATTGGGTTCATACCCAGGTGTCATTTCCCAGGAGAATAGAAGGTCCATTTTGGGACTCACCTGTAGGCTGGAGAAATCAATCAATGCCACAGGGAGGGTCATACGGGATCTTCAAATGGAAATCACTGAGCTTCATCAAGACCAAATGCAGGACAGACTGGCCATAGATTACCTGTTAGCAAAATCCGGAGGATTTTGTAAACTGGTCGGGAACCAGGGATGTCGGGTAAAATTCCAGGATCTGAATAATACTGTTGAGAAAGAACTTCAGAATTTACAGGAGAGCATTATTAACAATGTACGCACTGATGTTAATCTCTTTGATTGGGTGACTTCTTGGTTGCCTGATTTGTCTGTCCTTAGACAAGTTTTCTTTTATGGGTTTATTATAATTATCTGCCTTATACCTTTGTGTTTTTGCATTACTTGTATTCCTAATCTTATTTCTATGTGTAACACATGTCCACTGCGTAGAAGGGAGACATCGAGTTTTGCACGACGGCAATTGTACTCAATGAGGTATCATCCTCCGGAACAAGGTACCAGGAGTCAGGAGGGGTACGATGTTCAGGAGGACAGTGATGATGTATATGGAGGAGTAGTTATGGAGTATGATGACATGCAGGGGTATGATTAGCCGTCCCTCTCTCAAATTTAAATGAAAAAGGAGGACATGTGGGAATGTATCTGGATTCTGTCAGGCTGTCTCTGATACATTTTGTAACCAAAAGCCTCTTTGCTTGCATGCGTAGAATAGTGAAAAAGTATTCTCCTTATTTGGGCTCTGACACTTCTGATTGGCTGTGGGCCTTAGGTTTTGTTTCTGTTAAGTTTCGTTTCTGGTATACTCTGCTTGCTTAAATTTCGTTTCTGTTATTCTCTGCCTGAATAAAGAGTAGGATTAGTATCGTTTGTTCAGCCAAAGACGGGAGTCCTGTTTTCTGTCTCTCTCTGTTTTTTCCTTACTCTGAGCCTAATGAAGCTGGACTTCGTGGACTCTTAAGTTTCTATCTTAAAAGATCTGAGGATATAAATTGCTGCTTCATGAGACTGAATGAGAAGAGAGCTTTACATGAATCAGATTTCAACAGGGGCCAGACCAATTTAACCGGTCCTGCCTCCCTGCGGTGAGGCATCGCTCCCAGAAAATCCAAAATCACCAGATAGTGATCTGACCATGACACTGGAGTAATCTGAATATGCTGTAATTTCAGATCACTTAACCATAATCATAACAAATTGTGTTCCATCATGTCAATTATGACTGATGGCAACCATTTTAGGGCTTTCTATAAATTTTTATTTTCAATAAATTTTCCAAAAGAAAAAAAAGGTTACAATACAATACATAACACATAACAAAATAAAATACAAAATAAGCACTCAATACAAAAAATTTCCTTTTTAAACAGAATAAAACGTCCCCTAACCTAATACCATTTCATTACTCTATTCATAATTCCAATACCACTAAACCTCTGTTTAATAATAATAACACTTAATTGTAACTTTATATTTAATCTTTGACAATAACTAGAGTTTTCCAAATTACAATTCATTACTATCTAGGTTAGGGAATGAGCAGTAGTAGTTACACATAGTTCACCCAGTGTATATTTACATTGCCCTGGAGAGCTCAGAATAGCCCATTGTTTTACTTCCAAAAAACCCTTTGTACAGGTACAGGTCTATTTCTTTCCTCTCCCATAAGGGAGTGATCCACAAATGGTTTCCAAATATTCCAAAATGTATTTTCTTTCAAACTTCCCCTTTTTTCTTTATCTCCTATGTCAATTTATCATTCAAAGCTAAGTTCCACATTTCTTTATACCAATCTTCAATTTGTATAAATACATCGTTTTTTCAATTTCTAGCAATACATTGTCTCCCCGATGTAAGCATTATTTCTAATAATTCTTTCTCCTCCTTAGTCAAATTAATACATTCCACGTCTGTTAACATTGTGGTACTCGGCCCCAGCTTAATTGTTTTTTCCAGTATTTCACCAATCTCTTTTCAATTTTTTCCCAAAAGATTTTTACCACTTTACAGTTTCACCACATGTGTTCATACGTTCCAATTGTATCTTTACACCTCCAACGCAATCTATCCTTTTTATTATCAATTTGATGTAACCTCACTGGGGTCAAGTACCACCTCCATAACATTTTGTAATTATGTTCTTTTATTCTAACCGACATAGTTCTCATTATCCTCTTTTTCCATTTGTTTCTCCATGTATCTTTATCTATCTTTATGTTCAGGTCTTGTTCCCACTTTAATTTCAGGTCCTCCTGTGAATCACCCTCCTTATTTAATAAAAATATATTTTACTAACTAATCCCTTAATACTTCTGTCTCCTTTCCTAATTTTTGAAATCAATTCCTCATATTCCGTCTTTCCTCTTTCTAAATCATATTTTCTCATACATTTGCTGTTCCATTTGTTAATCTTCAATATCTGAAACCAATTTAGTTTTAGTTGTTTTGGTAAAAAGTACAAAACTAGAATACAATATCTGACAAGGTTTGGCTCTGATCTTTGGACACTCTGATTTAACTGTAGATTCCTTTGTTGTTCTATACAGTTATACTAACCTGAGAATGCATTACAACAATTAAAACTAATCTGGTTTTCTTTTAGTTTGTAGCTCAGCTTTTCTTGGATTCACAGAATAGATGAAACAGATGGAATTCACTTTTCTAGACAAATGAAGTTCACTTTTCTGGACAGAAAGGTTAATTTTTTTTTAAATTAAAACTCCAAATAGATTAAATATAAGACAGTAGAACCCCATTTAATGAAAATAATTGGTTCCACTAGGCACTTGGTTATATGTTTTTGTTTTTGTTTTGTTATACAATGAATGCATCGTACAACGAAAATCTCTAAGGGATATATTATACAATGAATATTTTCGTTGTGTGATGCACCATTATTATTATTTTATATTTCCTTTATTGCATGGTTTTTTTGCTGTATGATGCGATCATTATACGGGGTTCTACTGTATTCCCTTTTCCCTTCCTTCCCTTTCCTTCTTTAGGACAAGCTGAAATTTTTAGACTGTGGCAGTCACAAATTTGGATTTAGACCTGAATGTTCTCAAAGTTGAGACTAGGAGGCTGCTGATGTTTGTAATTTGGTTTGGATCCATCATTTAATTTTGAGCTATCATTATTCCTCCTTCTTAAGGCATTTTTTTTAAATCAAAGGCAAGTACTATACAGCTGTTGAGATAAGAATAATTAAGAACAATGTATTTTTCTATAGCATTCCTCAACAAATAACTCTGGACAAAATGATTGAACATCTAATTTAGGCCACACACAAAAGATGGGTAATAGTTAGGTACTTTTTTAAAAAAGAGAAGATAAACACATTTCCCTTCAAAACAGAGGGTGGTCTCTGGGTTTTCCATTTGTCAAAGTAACATGCATGTTTTATCTAGAGCACATGTTTTCCCCTTCTTGAAGAGGAATAGCAAGACAGAAAAAAATATGTAAGTGGCTTATATATGCCAGAGAAGAAGACATATTCCTTTAGAAGAGTAGCAAAATCATAGAATGTACAGTTCAGCTAGAGTTAAGCTCTTAAGACCTTCACACTTTAAATGCTTAAGTTGTGCACCCCAAATGTAATACTACAGAGAAGTTTGGACAATGTGATATTTACCTCTAAGGAACCATTCGAAACATTTTCCCCCCTATGATTACACTGTCAACTGCAAAAACAAAAGCAAACTAAACTATTGTGACACCTCAAAGCCTGATTTATTTACTTCAATGTAAGCTTTTGTGAATTACAATATATTTCTCTAGTTATACCCCTTGTTTTAGTCTACTCCAGGACTACTACAAAAGTTGTCCAAAATGAACCCAAGATGGGGATATTTGAGAAGATTACACTCTAACTTTGTCCAAAGGTGACTTGCAAACATACTGTAAATTAGCAATAGAAAAGAGTAAGGTTCTGGTTATCTCCACTGGATTATACTGTCCACTTGTGTTATCGCTGGCTATAGTTTTAATACATCACATAAGCAAATGACTTCATTGCATCAAATTCATGGCTTTAGAGCAGAAGCAGACATTAGGGATAATCTGTAATTAGAATAATGGTGTTGGTTTGTGTTTAGGTGTTGTGTGGAGTGGCTTGGATTTCGTGACTTGGGATTCCCTTGAGGTCCGATTTCTGAAACATGAAAGTCTTCCTGAATCATTTCTCTCTGCCACTAATGTGTTTTCAGCTCCAGTATGGGTTGCTGCTAATGCCTGTGTTACCAGAAAAACAGTTTCCCCTTTCTTGTTGTTGCAGGAGCTTTCAAAGTCTGGATTACAGCTACAACTCTCGATTAGATTGCTGGTGGAACCCTTATCCCAGGTGTTGTGATGGGGGGGAAGGCCTCCTTCTGCCCCTTCACCATGCTATCTCCTTCCAAAGGGCCTCTCTCTCTCTGCATGCACACGCAAGCAAGCGGCAGCCTGAGATGCACTGTGTCCAAGACCCAGAGTATTGCTGTTCAGTAGAAAAAGGTGCTGAAAACCTCACTGGCCGAATGAATGCTTCAGGGAGCAAATAATTCAAAGTCCAGCTTCAAAGTTGAAGGCAGACTTTATTTTATATTTCAATAAAAATAGAAAAGCATAAATGTACAAAAGAAAAACAGCAAAGTCCCATCTCCATAAAAATGGCAAAGTCCAACACTGAAACCCTCAGGAAAATGGCTAAGTGTTGAGATGTTCTAAGCAGGATATTTTCTAAGTCCCTTCAATGGTGAAATACATTCTATTTCTTTCCAAAAGTTTCCAAAAAGCACTCAAAGAGCTCCAACAGCCAACTGAAATTGAATTACAGCTTCTCAAAAGGAGCCACTTGTCTCCAAACCCCAGGGGCCGGATTAAGACAAGAGTGTCCTATCAGGATGTGCTACTCCTTTACCCCTCCCTTAGTGTAAAGTGGGAGATTACCCTGATTGGTTAGAGGTGTGTACAGTTTAGGGGCTTTCCAAAGGACTGCCCCTTAACCACAATGATTCAGCATGATTACCTCTGGCCCTTTTCCCATGGGAAAAAATGTTATTCCCTGGTGTGGGAAAGACTAAACATGGATAAACATGCCTGCAGCCTGGGGAAAATACAAGTGGGAGACAATCATGCCTTCTTAGCTGTAAACAGCAGGCTTACACAGCATGCCTGTGGTTTAGCAAGCTTACACAAAGAAGCTCTGCCTGTTTTCCCAAGGCAGGCTTATCAGAATTTAGACTGTACTGCTCTGGCCAGACCCCTCCTTCAGGGAATTGGCAGGGAAAGACAGGCCACAGAGAGGCCTGTCTGAAAAGTGCAGAAAAGTGAAAATCTGACAGATCCAATTCACGACACCAGGAACAAGGAGGCGTTTATTTTAGGCAAAATAAAATTAAGTTTATTGAAAAGGAGTTTAATAACCACTAGCCAGGTGCTGGTCAAAGCCCTAATCTCATCTTTTGCCTAATCAAAGTTTCCCCTAAGTGAGCAGCTCTTTTTGGTTCCAGAGTTACTACTGACCCAATGCTAGCAGGCAATTTATATACCCTCCACCCAAGAGAGCTCCTCTTTACCTTAACTTCTATCTATTAATTACAAAATAAAAGATTTACAATGATAAAACAAAGACCAGCACCGGAATCTTTTATTTACAAGTAAGAAGCTCAATAATAGAAAACAATAGGCAAGGGGAATTTGGCAGATGTCCTGGGGTAAAAGGGAAATAGCAATGTTCACAGTTTAGTAAAGGTATGCTGTGACATCCTCCAATGGGGCATCCAATGGGTTTGAGGATTGTAAATGGGCACCAATCCTAGGCTCCAGATTTCATATGCAGAATACAAATGGACCAATTAGTTGCAGGAAAAGTTTCATGGGGGTGAAGTAACTATGGCAAACACTTCTTACCCACCCAAAAATAGTCAATAATCCTTTTCCTGTTCTCAGACAGAACCCAACCATCACAGTTTACATATGATAATTACAAAACCCAAAAACAATACAGGCCAGAGATACAGGTAAAAGAGTCAATGCAAGATACTTGAAAAATAATTAAAGCTGTTTGTCTTTTCTGTTGACTCCCAGGAAATTTAGAATGGGTGTGTGTGGCCCCTCTGGGCTTCTCCAAACAGTCAGATTGCAGCACCAGCTCCTTTTCAATTTGACCTTCTAAGACATGAAACAAATTTAAAATGTTAGTTTACCTTCATATAGCAGTTTATAAGGAAGACCAGAATAATATTATTCTATACAGGGCAAGGCAAATAAAATAAACCTTCATTATCCTTTTTAATAAAATATGTAAGGGGGGAATCTGGAACTCTCAATGTTCATTTAATTGCAGCCCCCAAGTAGGAGCTTTAGTGAAGATGCCCAGGGTAGTTCCCCAGCAAGCACTGTGTACATATGCTAATTTCTGATCTATCACTGACCCCAAAGACAATAGAGAGACAGAGAAAAGCCACAGAGGAAAGAATTAATCTTAAACTTTAGGGGAAAGGTGGAGGTGAGTTCCTGGCTTTACAATGGAAAGCTGTTGGACTTGCCCCAATATGGTCTAAGCGTATGAAGAGAAAGTTAGGAGATTCTAGCTTGAATAGAACAGTTCCAGGTATTTGAAAACATTTTTATTAATTTATCTGACATCCCAGGTATAACTGCCAATGAAATAAAATTAATCAGGAGTGAATGGGGCTAAGTCTGCTGTGTCTATTGGGCAGAAAGGGAAGACACATTTTAAACCACACTGCAGTCTCCAGAGCCTCTGCCAATACTCCATCATTTGTGTCTGACGTGAGTTGTGTTGAATTACTTTGGTAAGGACACCAAAAGTGGATTAATTGTTTTGCAAAGCAGTCTTTAACCAGCTAAGGTATGTATTTCCATGTTGTTCATTCATTAATTTTAGAAGCAAGAGAAACCACAGGTCAGAGGCCAGCACATTCCAATTCCAGTGCTGTTTTCACTATTTAAAGGCATTTAAAGAGATAAGGCTCAGCACCACAGGCTATATTGATTGGAGATTCTGAGAATAGTAGTGGGGAAAAGTCATATTTTCAGGCTCTGCTCCCACCTACTTCAAATGCAATCATAGCAGCACCTTAGCAGTCATTAGTCAAGAATAGCTACAGTTTTGTGAGCTATCGTGACCATCCAATCTTGAAGCTTTTCTGTTAGCTGGAATTTGGGTGTCCTTGATACTGCCATGTAGGGGATTGATACAGCCCTCTTGGAGGCAGCAGGGATTTTTAACTGATGAGAAGAGCAGCTTCCTCCTGTCAGCTGGGACATGGATTGTTTTTATACTGCTGCCAAGGGGGCTGTCCTTCCCCTGTCAGCTGCAAAGAATCCAGTCACAGGCAGGGCAGGGCAGGGCAGAACAGTGCTTTGGAGCTGACAGGGGAAGCCCTATCTTCATCTATAAAGGTAAAGGTAAAGGTTTCCCTTGCTCGAAAGCCAGTCATATCCTACTCTCGGGTTCAGTGCTCATCTTTGTTTCAAAGCCAAAGAGACAGCACTGACTGCTCCTGCAGACATTTCCATGGTCATGTGGCAGGCATGACTAGACACCAGAGTGCACGGAACACTGTTTACCTTCCCACTGAAGTGGTCCCTATTTATCTACTTGCAAGTTCTTGCTTTTGAACTGCTAGGTTGGCAGGAGCTGGGACAAAGACAGGAGCTCATGTCATCCTGCAGTACTTGGGAATCGAACTGCTGACCTCCCAACTTCCAGTCACCATCTTAACCACTTGAGCCACTGCAGTCCCGTTCATTATCTATACTGTTCACCCCATCAGGGGTGGGGCATAGGAGGGTATAAGCCAGTGATAGCGAACCTTGGCACTCCCTTTGTTCTGGAACTTCAATTCCCAGAAGCCCTGATCAGCAGGTATGCTGACTTGGGCTTCTGGGAATTGAAGTCCAAGAACACCTGAAGTGCCAAGGTTCATCATCACTGGTATAAGCAATGTTACAGTTGCATGCAAGTAAAAGCTGCAATGCAGCTGATCTCTAAAACCAGTACTTTTGGTCTCTCTGCTTGATTTATCCAGTGCAGATAGGTTGGGGACAGGATAAAATATAGTGGGGTAATGTAGTTGAGACCCTTGATGGGGTCTCTAAATGGGGTGGGTTGCAGCTGGGCTTGAGCAGATTTACCCAATCAACCTGTGCATGTTACCAAACCAACCCTTTCTAACCCACTATCAACCCACCGTAAAGAGCAGGCTATATGCCCATGAAGACAGTCTTTCAAGTCTTTCATCCAGGAACTTTTTGGTGATGCATACCTCTCTACACCAGAGGCACACATTCCACAGGCTATGGAGTGCATGCAGTCTTTGCCAAGGAGTTGTGTAGCCTTGCCTATTTTCCTCACTATTCAATTGACCATCTGAGCTGCAAGTCAAACTAAAGTTGATGTTGCTTTGGAATTAAATTTTGATTGGTCAGGCTCAAGAGTAGGAGATTATTTCTTTGAGGGTCTTAATTAATGACTTGTAGCAACAAATGGGTGAGATGCCATCCATCACATAGACTATTTTTAAACAACCTTCAATCTGTTTCAAAGGTGGAATCTTCCTTTCACACACATCAGCATCCCACATAGGAATTGAATACGTCAATGAGAGGTGAAAGTAGAATAGGCTGACAAGTTTGTCCACTGTTTCTCAGCATACCTAGCAAAAAATCAAGAAGTAAAGTTAACATTTTCCATCCTCACAGATTTGCATGTACACACACAAGCTCTCCCACAAAATACAATGAGGTTGCCACCTCAGGCAGCTGGAGGGAAGCAGTGGAAGCCCACTAATCATTTCTCCCGAGTCCCCTGGCTGTTTCCCTCTGTAATAACACAGAACTTTATGTTTCACCTGACCTGGCCTGCCCAAACAATTCCTGGTGCCCTAATGCAAGCGCGGCGCCAAAATGGCCGCCGCGCTCTTTGCGACCCCCCCCCCCACCGGACGAAGGCATCCGGGTAGTTAGGGGGCGTGGCCAGCACCCTTATAAAAGGGGCGGCCACGAGGCAGCCGAGCTGCCATTTTGTGAAGCGAACGGAGACGAGAAGTTTTTTTTCCTTAGCTCCGTCGCTCTTACCTATCGCCGGGAAGCCTCTTTGGCGCAGCAGTTTTTCTTCCTTCTTCTTCGGCTTCCCAGCAAATTGAAGCAATGCCCTCTAAGAAGAAGGCAACGGCGAATGCAGTTCGCACTGCTCGGAGGCGGCAGCCGGGTCGGAGGACCACGACTGCGCCTCCCCAGCAGCCTCCCTTGCCGGCAGAGCCCACCGGGACCGGTGGGATGGGGTCGACTGCCCCTTGGCCCGAGCCGGGGCGGCCGCGTACTGGCCCGGCAGGGGCCATGGCCCCCAGCCCGCAATCAATGGCCGCTGCCCCTGGCCTGGTTCATACTACGGGGCCTTCGCCCCTTGGTCCGCAGCTTCCTGCGGTGGGCTTCAGCCATGGGGGGTGGTTGGGTCCTCTTCCCTGGCAGGGCATGCCTCCGGCCCCCCAGGGGCCGGGACTGGGCTCGTGGCCGTATTCGGGCCCCGCGGCCCAGAGACCTGGACCGGCGCCTGCCACCAGTGGGCCGGCTGGCCCTTTGCCCCCCCTTAGCGTTGGGAGCTATGTGAATGTGGATGCCCTTCTGGCCCGCGTAGCGGCCCTCGAGGCATCGCTCGGGATGGTCAACCCCTGAGGGGCGCCTTTTGGATCCCAGGTCGACGCATCGTCTGCCGGGCAGCGGCAGGCGGCAGGACGGGTCAAGCTGCCCGAGGCGCATGTGCCGGCGTCGGCCATTGCCTCACAGCTCCCCATACAACAGGCGCCGCAGCCGGGTGCTGACCAGGCCCCATCGATGAGCTCAGTTCCGATCGTGAGCTCCGACGCCCACAGTGGGCCGGAACCCCCGGTGGGGGCGGCCCATGGGGGTGCAGCGCGTGAGTATACGGTTCAATCTAGTGCACCCACACCATTAACTACATTGGGGGGAGCATTCCAGTGGCCATGGCCTCGCACGGGTGGCGTGGCGTTTCAGACGCCGCCGGCCCACCCGGCGACTGCACCTCTAACCCAGGGCCCTACTTGGGGTGGGGCCTCCTCTTCTGTTGGGAACTTGCTAGGGGTTACGGGATTGGTTCAGGCTCCTTTTACTATGCCCACCGTTCCCACCGTGCCGGTGTCGGCATTGCCGACAGCAAGGTATTCTTTGCCCCTTGGGGATCATTTGGCCCAGTCTACCAAAGAGAAGATCTGGCGGGGGGAGTATGTGGACATCTTCTCCCTTCTGAACAGAGAGCCCACCAAGGAGGAGAGGGAGGAGCAGGATGAGAAGGATAAGGAACAGGCACGTCGTCGTAAGCCGCCACGCACGTGGGCCAACTGGTTGCCAGCGTACCTCATATACATGGCGGTTTACCTCAGGGCCCGGCCGGATCTGGCCATCCCGATGGTCCAGTATTTGGACAACATCTACCGGGCGATGGTTGACTTCCCGGGCCCGTCGTGGTTGGCTTACGACGAAGAATTCCGTATGCGAGTGCCCCTGCACCCAGAGATGAGGTGGGATGAGCCCTGCCAGAAGCTGTGGCTTCTGTACATGACCCCCACGCGCCCCGCGCCTGGGGAGAGATACCATTGTGGACATGCAGTCCAGCGAGCGGCTCCAGCACAGGCACCCCGCCAGGTGGCGGGGCAGGGGGTTCCAGCCCGCCTGCTGTGCTGGACCTTCTCGTCCAATGGTTCCTGCAGTAGGAAGAATTGCTGGTACAAGCACGAGTGTCCCTCTTGCACTGGCCCCCATGCCGCCTCCGCCTGTCCCAGGCCGGGGGGAATGCAGGGCCGAGGTAGGGGTGGACAAGGGGCCGGCAAGACTGCCGCAGAGGGAGCTGGTCCAGCAAAAGGCCCCCTCCCCAATTAATGTGGACATGTTGGAGCGTTGGCTCACATTGTACCCGAAGAGGGCAGACGCAGCTTACCTGCTTCAAGGTTTTCAAATGGGTTTTCGCATTCCTTTCACGGGGGGACAGGTCTCCCCAAGATGCACCCAACCTTTTGTCACTCAGGGGACGGGAGGAGGTGGCTGCCATGAGCATTACTAAGGAGGTTGATGCGGGCAGGGTCGCCGGCCCTTTCCCTGCACCCCCGTTTCCCAATCTTAAAGTTTCCCCCTTGGGCTTAGAGCCCAAGAAGTCACCGGGCGAGTTTTGCCTAATACATCACTTGTCCTACCCAGCCGGCCGATCGGTCAATGATGCTATCCCTGATGACCTTTGCTCGGTCAGGTATATGTCTTTTGACCAGGCGCTGTGCATGGTGCGCTCATGTGGCCAGGGTGCGCTGTTAGCTAAGTGCGACATTAAGTCCGCCTTCCGTCTCCTGCCGGTGCACCCGGGCGACTTTGAGTTGCTGGGTTTCAAGTTCCGGGGTGCATATTATTTCGATAAAGCCATGCCTTTTGGTTGTTCCATCTCATGCTTGGCATTCGAGCGTTTCAGTACCTTCCTGCAGTGGGCTTTTGTTCGCAGGTCAGGCTCTCGGTCTGTAGCCCTGGATAATTTCTTATTCGGGGGTGAACGGGGCTGGGACATGTGCACACGTCTCCTCCGCACATTTCAGACGCTAATGGAGGAACTTGGTGTCCCTTTAGCGCCCGAAAAGACCGAGGGCCCATCTACTAAGCTCACATTCTTGGGGGTGGAGATTGACACGGTAGCGCAAGCATCTAGGTTGCCGGGGGATAAGGTGTCGCAGATCGTGGCCCTCATATCGGACTTGCTTGCTAAATGCAAGGCGTCCCTTCGTGAGCTGCAGGTGCTGCATGGTCACCTCAATTTCGCTTGCAGGGTGGTCGCACCTGGCAGGGCATTTGCTCGGCGCTTGTGCGATGCCATGACAGGCTTGTCCAGACCCCACCATAGGGAAAGACTCACCGGGGGCATTAGGGCAGATATGCTTATCTGGCTCCAGTTCCTGAGAGAGTTCAATGGGGTATCATTTTGGAGGTCCGACCTTCTGGCTTCTCCACGTTTCCAGATACAGTCTGATGCATCTGGGTCCCTGGGTTATGGGATGTACTTCAATGGGAAGTGGGCCTACGGTGGGTGGCCGCCAGCCTGGTCGGGCACAGGTCGCCTGCGCGATCTCACGTATCTGGAATTTTTTCCCATTCTGGGGGCTTTGATGCTATGGGGTGAGGAGTGGGCCAATTCGGTGGTACATTTCTGGTGTGACAATGCGGCTGTTGTCCACATTGTCAACTCACAGACGTCTAAATCTCCCAGGGTCATGGACCTGGTGCGCCAGTTCGTTTTGCGCAGCCTGCGCCTCAATGTGCTATTCAGGGCCAGGCATGTTCCAGGTATCAATAATGATATTGCTGATGCTTTGTCCCGCCTGCAGATCTCCCGGTTCCGTGCCTTGGCCCCGGATGCGGAGGAATTTCCCTCGCCACTCCCGGACGAGATATGGACGCTTGGCAAGGAGAGGTGAACCGGGCGATCGGCATGTCGCTGGCACCGCGCACTCGTAAGGCGTATCACCACGCATTCATTTCCTTCCAGGCCTTCTGTGCCCAATTTTGGCTACCCGAGACTTGGCCTATCCCAGTTGCCCACGTCCTCCGATTCATGGTTTACCTGCATGCACAGGGCCTTGCACCTCGCACCATAGCATCCAGGCTGTCAGCGCTGGCATTTATGGCCAAAGTGGGCGGTTATGCGGACAGTACTACTGATTTCCGTGTGAGACATGTTTTGGAAGGTTGGGCGCGGGAGCGCGGGCGTAGCCCGGATGACCGCCACCCAATTTCCCCAGGGGTACTCACTCAACTGGCACGGGGCTGGCATGACCTCTGTTTTGACAGGTATGAGGCAGCCCTGTTTCATGCGGCTACCACGGTGGCCTTTTTTGGAGCGCTCCGCATCAGCGAGCTTGTGATGCTGTCTAAGGCGGATGCAAGTCGTAGGGCACTGGAACTCGACGATGTCTATGTCTGCAATGATTGGGCTCAGTTGAGGATTCGCTCCTCTAAAACGGATCAGCATGGCGTAGGCAGTGGAGTAAGACTGCTACGATGTTCCTTGGCAGACATATGTCCGGTTGGTGCCCTACAGGAATTCCTTGCACTGCGTGGCACGCACCATGGCCCATTTTTCTGCCACCAAGATGGGTCTCCCCTTACTAAGTTTCAATTTTGGAAGGTGACCGGTAAGGCATTGGCCAGTGTTGGCCTCCCTGGGGCCCGTTACGGCACCCATTCCTTCAGGATAGGGGCGGCTTCTACTGCGGCTGCCTTTGGGTACTCCGGGGCTGAAATACGCCGTATGGGGAGGTGGGGATCACAGTGTTTTCAGTTTTATGTCCGCCCTCTTCCGCTGTGAGTACCAGTTTAGTCACCGCACCTTTTCTCCCCCTTTTTCCTTGACAGACCCTGGGTGTCGTTTCACACCGGTGGCAGTATGGCTGGTGGGCCATAGCTACGTGCACAGGGCAGCGCGTTACGCTGCGGCGACAGAGTGGGGACCCCGACTGGGACTGGGTGCATACGCAAGTCCCACATGGTATGGTAAGCCCGGTATGTTATGGCGGGAACTGTTGCCGTTCCTTTGCTCAGGCAGGAATGCCGACCCGCCTGATATTCTGATCATACACCTTGGGGGCAATGATTTAGGACAGGTCACTGGCCTTTAGCTGAAGCACGCAATTTGCGGTGACCTCGCCTACTTACATTATGTGTGGCCTGCCACGACCCTCGTTTGGTCAGACATGCTACCGCGGCACGCTTACAGGGGAGGGTTCGACCTCCAGGCCCTTGACCGTGCTCGGCGCATGGTGAACAGGGCTGTTGCCCGGTTCCTTATCGACAAGGGCTGGGGGCGCGTCATTCGGCACCCCACCATCAGTTTGCAAAATTATGAGCTTTATTCAGGGGATGGGGTCCATCTGTCGCAGGGAGGTATGGACCTCCTGTTAGGTGATTGGCGAGCAGGCCTGTTGACTGAGCTGACGATCTGGGGGGGGCATCGAGCCTTTATTGAAGCCTCTCCGTGTGGCGGGTAGCACTGGTAAGGTAAACATTTATGACCCACAGGTATCCGGCAGGTTCGCAATTGACTGGACAACACTAGACAGGCATAAGTTGGTTAAACGTTGTCTGCTCAACGATGAACCAGGCGACGGGGTGATGGCAAGAGCTAGACAGCATGCATCACCCCGTGATTTTACGGATACGCGTCAGAGGGCGGGGTCATTAGTTAGATATTGACTACGGTCAACAATTTGTTTGTTGTCAACAAACAAATTGATACAAATAGATACATTGTAACAATTGCCGTTGGCAATTTTGGGTGGTACCTTACCAGTGTTACTTCGGCCTGCTTGCCTTAAGAATTATAATTGGTCAAATACCAATAGAAATTTATAATTCGGACTAGGGCATGAATCAATAAATGTGGCCCAATGCCGTTATCCACTTTTACCAGTGTCTGAGTCCTTTATTGGGGGGTGCGCCTGCAATGGGCAATGGAAGCTATTGTCTCATTGCTAGTGTAAATGTAATATTCAGCTGCCATTTGGGGTCTTTAGGTGGAAGGGAGAGGGAATATCTCCTTCATTGGCTCAGACAGCTAAATATTCAACTCCATTCCCAGGAAAAGAGAGTGCCTTTGAGCCTTTACATCCAGTGCTTTTGGTCTCTCCCCGCTTGATTTATCCAGTGTTTATTCTCCTGACAAAATAGGCGCAAATTTGCTTTTTTGATGGATCATCAAAGTGCGGAAGTTGGTTTGGCAAGATGAGTTGAAACAAGCAGGTCCAGGCTCCAGAATTATCATAACCCTGAAAGAGGTATCAGTAGTCCAATCATTGTGGTGTTTATGATCTTTCTTTCTCACTAGTTATTAATCAGGAGCTATTCAAATGAAGTCAACAATTTGACAGCATTGTAAAAGTGCTAGAGCAGACGTCCAAGGCTCAGCACGTGGTGAGAATGAGAGGGTGACTTCATTGACAATTTAGACCACTCTTTGGAGCATTGTAGGGCTGGGATGATACACTCTTAAAGATGGTGATGAGATGACATATTTGCTGAAAAGCACATGCGCATCACCACAATTTTTTACTGTTTATATTTCATTTTGGTACCATTGTATTTTATTGTATTTAATCTAAATTTAATCTGATTTTATCAATAAGGTCGTAAGACTAATCAATTAATAAAATACCTATACCTGCTAGAAAACATCAGCCTGCCCCCAGAACATTCTTGACCCACACCTTGTTGGTTCCTTGAAGGGGCATGTACATTTTTGGTGCAGGTAAGTTTGCTCTGGTTTGGAACTGTTCCAATGTGTAAGCTTTCATGTACTGTACTAATGAAAAGCATTCCCATTTTGAATTTGACAATATCATGAAGTGGCTTAACAATGTCCAGATAATGTCATATTTACCACATTTGACTATTTAAGACACTCATTGAGGTGCCCAAATCAGATATAAATGAAAATTTAAAAAACTTTTCTTTTCTTTGCCCATTAAGGAATGGGGGCAGCTTCAGTTGCAAGTGGTGTCTTAACCAGCAAGGAAAAGAAAAGATTTTTTAATTTCTGATGACACATATCACTAAGTGTCTTAAACAGTCGAAACAATTTTTCTTCAACTCCCTGCCCTCTGAGCAGGATAAGTGATTAATTTGCCAATATCTGGAAGCAGCTCCATTATAAGTAACTTCATTATATTGGCAGGTTAGATTAGAATCATTAGGCTTGATTAGATTGCTCCAATCAAGCTTGACAATTCCAAAAGATCCCACATTAAGGGGATCCCCTGAGTGGAGTTTCCCAGGCAAAAATCCTTTTAACCCAGAGTAATCTCTAACACGAAATTATTATTATTAGCATGTAGTTTGCTCCCTGCTACTTGTGTAGCTGCACCCTGAATAGCCCAGCATAGGGAATAATTAATGTCATGTGACTAAGGTTTTGATGTTACAGGAAACTGAGCCTTTTAGTGGAAAGAGTGCCTTAATAGATCAGGCTATTAAAGTGGTCAGGGTGTAAGACAGTAATTTAATTGAAGGAATCTCAGCAACTTCCCCAGGTTCTATCAAATGTAGTGTCAACATTTCTATGCCTTCTATTAACTACTAACTAATCTGAGTCCACTGCAGAATGTTTCAGATTCAGGTGCACTGATGGCAGATCACAAATGTGAGGACTAGGTTCATCTTTCAACAACTAATTCAGTACAAGTAGTTTTTAATTGTTAAATACAGGTGCTGCTTGACTTCTGTCTAAAGTTCTGTCTTACTACTTTTCTCACTAATGATTTTCAGCAAGAGAGCTAGATGGAAAAAATGAACAGCTTGAAAAATAACTTTTTAAAAGTTGTGATGGAATGGGTGACAAGTTATTCAACATGGAGTCTCTTTAGTTTTAAAACTGTCTTAGAATGTAGCTTTGCTTCTTTGGAAAGGCCTCATAATTCTTTCTGCTGTGCTTATCTAGCAGATGGGGCTTGTAGAAGCTTCTCAAACCTTCAGGCCTATGTTTTGTCTTCTTCCCCAGGTCTGGAATATCTGTTTACATCAACATCCAGAGCCTGGGAACACCAGACAATTGTTCTGGGAACCAGTGGTTGTTTATACAAACCCTGGGCTCTAATTGGCTGTATGCTAATTAGGAGGGCCAAGCTCATGCCTTTCCTATAGGAACATGGGTATGGGAGTTATTGAGACTTTGGGGTTCCTGAGATTTGCACCTCAGAAGGGAGAGGTGCAGCCCAAAGTGTCATTTTGCCTCTTTATAAATCTATGGTGAGGCCCCATCTGGAATACTGTATACAGTTCTGGTCGCCATACCTCCAGAAGGGTATTATGGAGTTGGAGAAAGTACAGAGGAGGGCAACCAGAATGATTAGGGGACTGGAACACCTTCCTTACCATCTGAGGCTGCAACGGTTGGGCCTTTTCATTCTTGAACGACGACGTCTAAAAGGTGACCTGATTGAAGTTTATTAAATCATGCACGGTGTGGACAAAGTAGATAAGGAAAAACTGTTTTCCCTTTCGCACAACACTAGAACTAGGGGACACTCAATGAAACTTTTGGGTACTAGTTCTCAAACAAATAAGAGAAAGTACTTTTTCACCCAGAGGATTACTGGTCTATGGAACTCCCTGCCAGAAGAAGTGGTGACAGCTGTCAGTCTTGAGAGCTTTAAGAAAGGATTAGACAAGTTCATGGAGGACAAGGGTATCAATGGCTATAATTATGGATACTTAAGGACAACCTCGGGGTTGGAGAGATAGGCAGGATATCTCTCAATGCCATTTCCAGGGAATCCTAAACAGGTGAAGGCATCTCCTTGGGAATACCCTGAAGGAAATGGTGAGCCACTGTGTGAGACAGAATGCTGGACTGGATGGGCTGTGGCCTGTTCCAGCAAGGCTGTTCTTATGTTCTTATGTTCTTATGATTACCTAGATTAGTCAGGTTTTCTTTTTGTTTCTGGGGGAAGGCCTGAGTGTGGATTTCCTTAATTGTCCTTTTGATTAGTATTTTTGTATGCTGTAATTCTGTATCCTGAACCAATGGAAGAACTGTTATTTCTACAATGCAAGCGCGGCGCCAAAATGGCCGCCACGCTCTTTGCGGGGGCCCCCCCACAGGACGAAGAATCCGGGTAGTTGAGGGCGTGGCCAGCTCCCTTATAAAAGGGGTGGCCACGAGGCAGCCGCGCTGCCATTTTACCTAAGCGACGGAGCGGAGAAGTTTTTCCCCTGTGTCTCCGTCGCTCCTTACCTTGCAGGAAGCCTTTTGGCGGCGAATCTTCTTTTCGGCTTCCCTCTCCTGCGTTGAGATGCCTTCGAAGAAGAAGGCAGCTACGAGTGCGGCTCGAGCTGTGAGGAGGCGCAACCCGGGTCGGAGGACCACAGCTGCGCCTCCCCAGCAGCCGCCTGTCCAGGCCCCTGCACGGCCCGGCGGAATGGGGTCTATCGCCCCTTGGCCGGATGCGGGGGATCGGAATGCGGGCGCGGCAGGGGCTGCGGCCCGCGGCCCGCGAGCGGTGGACACCGCTACTCTCCCTGCCCATCCTGTTGGGCCTGCCTCTATTCCTCCTGGGCCTTCTAGCCTGGGCGGGTGGTGTGGTCCCCTACCTTGGGAGGTTCCTGCTCCGACCCTACCGGGCTTCGGTGTTGGGCAATGGCCCTATTCGGGTCCTGGGGTACAGGGACCTGTACCCGCACCTGGACTTGGCGGGCCGGCCGGCCCTTGGCCCCAGATCGACGTGCAGGCCTTACTGGCCCGCCTTGCGGCCCTCGAAGCGTCTTTAGCTCGGGCCAGCCAGGCTGGGGCTCCCTTTGGCGTCCCTTTTGTGGCGCCGTCGGCGGGAGGACAACAGGCGGCAGGCAGGGTTGAGCTGCCTCAGGCGGGTGGCGTGGCTTCGGCCACTGCCCCGCAGCTCCCCAGCCAGCATACGAGTGCAGGTCAGGCCCCGATGACGAGCTCTACGTCGGTCGTGAGCTCCGACGCCCCCAGTGGGCCGGAACCCCCGGTGGGGGCGGCCCACGGGGGTGCAGCATGTGAGTATGCGGTCCAAGCCAGTACACCTACACACATTCCTTCTATGGGGGGAGCTTTTCAATGGCCTTGGCCTCGCTCGGGTGGTGCGGTGGCACAGCAGCCGGCACTCCACTCGGCGACGGTAACTGCCGCCCAGGGCACCGGGGTGGGTAGTTTTTCTCACAATGCGGGGAATGTACTGGGGGTGGCTGGGTTAGCTCAGGCCCCTTTCCCGGTGTCTGTGGTGCCTTTTTCGGCCTTACCAACTGCGGGGTACTCCTTGCCACTGGGTGACCACTTGGCACAGGCAACCAAAGAAAAGATTTGGCGGGGGGAGTATGTAGATATCTTCTCACTCCTGAACAGAGAGCCCACCAAGGAGGAAAGGGAGGGACAGGATGAGAAGGATAAGGAGCAGGCGCGTCGTCGTAAGCCGCCACGTACCTGGGCCAACTGGCTGCCGGCTTATTTAATTTACATGGCAGTGTATCTGAGGGCGCGGCCGGAGTTGGCTATTCCGATGGTCCAATATTTGGACAACATATACAGGGCAATGGTTGATTTCCCGGGCCCTTCGTGGCTTGCTTATGACGAGGAATTCCGTATGCGGATTCCCCTCCACCCGGAGATGAGGTGGGACGAGCCGTGCCAGAGGCTTTGGCTTCTGTACATGACACCCACGCGCCCCGTGCCAGGGGACAGATACCATTGCGGACATGCGGTCCAGCGAGCTGTCCCAGCACAGGTTACCCGCCAAGCGGCGGGGCAGGGGGTTCCAGCCCGCCTGCTGTGCTGGGCTTTCTCGTCCAATGGTTCCTGCAATAAGAAGAATTGCAAATACAGGCATGAGTGTCCCACATGTTCGGGCCCCCACGCAGCCTCCGCCTGTCCCAGGCCTGGGGGGACACGGGGCAGAGGAAGGGGCGGACAGTGGGCTGGCAAGGCTGCCACAGATGGAGCTGGTTCACCGAAAGGCCCCCTCCCCAATTAAGGTGGACATGTTGGAGCGTTGGCTCACAGTGTACCCGAAGGGAGAGGATGGGGAGTATCTCCTTCAAGGCTTTAAGTACGGGTTCCGCATCCCTTTCATGGGTGATAGGTCCCCTCAGGATGCCCCCAATATTTTGTCCCTCAAGGGGAGGGAGGAGGTGGCTGCTGCCAGTATCAGGAAGGAGTTAGATGCGGGCAGGGTCGCCGGCCCTTTCCCTTCACCCCCGTTTCCCAACCTTAAGGTGTCGCCCCTAGGCTTGGTTCCCAAAAAGTCTCAAGGCGAGTTTCGCCTTATTCATCATTTATCCTACCCAGCCGGCCGGTCGGTCAATGACGCTATCCCTGATGACCTTTGTTCAGTCAGGTATACGTCTTTTGACCACGCGCTGCGCATGGTGCGCTCGTGTGGCCCGGGTGCCCTGCTGGCCAAGTGCGACATTAAGTCGGCCTTTCGCCTCCTGCCTGTGCACCCGGGTGACTTTGAGTTGCTGGGTTTCAAATTCCGAGGCGAATATTATTTTGATAAGGCCATGCCTTTTGGCTGTTCCATATCATGCTCGGCCTTTGAGCGTTTTAGTACCTTCTTAGAGTGGGCTTTCGTCCGCAGGTCAGGGTCCCGGTCTGTAGCCCATTACCTGGATGACTTTTTATTCGGGGGTGAACGGGGCTGGGACACGTGCGCACGTCTCCTTAACACATTTCAGACGCTAATGGAGGAACTCGGTGTCCCTTTAGCGCCCGAAAAGACCGAGGGCCCATCTACCAAGTTAGTATTCCTGGGGGTGGAGATTGACACGTTAGCGCAGGCTTCTAGGTTACCGGAGGATAAGGTGTCCAGGATAGTGGCCCTTATCTCGGAGTTGATGGCCAAGCGCAAGGCATCACTGAGGGAACTGCAGGTGCTACATGGTCACCTGAATTTCGCCTGCAGGGTGGTCGCTCCGGGCAGGGCTTTTGCTCGACGCTTATGCGACGCCATGGCAGGGTTATCCAGGCCTTACCACAGAGTTAGACTTACCCGGGGTATCAGGGCAGACATGTTTGTCTGGTTACAGTTCCTGAGGGAGTTCAATGGGGTCTCATTTTGGAGGTCTGACCTCCTGGCATCCCCTAATTTTCAGATCCAGTCTGATGCCTCAGGATCCCTGGGTTATGGGATGTACTTCAATGGGAAGTGGGCCTATGGTGGGTGGCCACCGGCCTGGGCAGGCACGGATCGCCTGCGTGATCTCACATACCTTGAATTTTTTCCTATACTAGGGGCTTTGATGCTATGGGGCGAGGAATGGGCTAACTCGGTCGTGCATTTCTGGTGTGACAACGCTGCTGTTGTCCACATTGTTAATGCACAGACTTCCAAATCGCCCAGGGTTATGGACCTAGTGCGCCATTTTGTGCTGCGCTGCCTGCGCCTCAACGTTTTGTTCAGAGCCAGGCATGTCCCAGGGATTAATAATGATATTGCTGACGCTTTGTCCCGCCTGCAGATCTCCGGGTTCCGTGCCTTGGCCCCGGATGCGGAGGAATTTCCCTCGCCACTCCCGGACGAGATATGGACCATTGGCAAGGAGAGGTGAACCGGGCGATTGGCCTGTCACTAGCGCCACGCATGCGTAAGGCGTATCGACGAGCATTTAATTCTTTCAGGGCATTTGCTGCTCAATTTCACCTGCCAGAGACCTGGCCTATCCCGGTTGACCATGTTCTGCGGTTCATGGTCCACCTGCATGCTCTCGGCCTCGCACCTCGCACCATAGCATCCAAGCTCTCGGCGCTGGCTTTTATGGCCAAAGTAGGGGGTCATGTGGACAGCACCTCTGACTTCCGTGTGAGACATGTTTTGGAGGGGTGGGTGCGCGAGCGCGGGCGTTGCCCAGACGATCGGCACCCTATTTCCCCAGGGGTTCTTACCCAGTTGGCCCGGGGCTCGCCAAGCCTCTGTTTTGATCATTATGAGGCAGCCCTTTTTCATGCAGCCACAACGGTGGCATTTTTTGGAGCGATCCGCATCAGCGAACTTGTGATGCTGTCTAAGGCGGATGCAAGTTGTAGGGCACTGGAACTCGGAGATGTATATGTTGCCAAAGACTGGGCCCAGTTGAGGATACGTTCCTCCAAGTCAGATCAGCATGGCGTAGGCAGTGGTGTAAGACTGCTACGGTGTTCTTTGGCAGACATCTGTCCGGTTGGTGCCCTACAGGAGTTCCTGGCACTGCGTGGCATGCACCATGGCCCGTTTTTCTGTCACCAAGATGGGTCTCCCCTTACTAAATTTCAGTTTTGGAAGATGACAGGCAGAGCCCTCGCCAGGGTGGGCCTACCAGGTGCCCGTTATGGCACACATTCATTTCGTATTGGGGCAGCCTCTACAGCAGCTGCTTTTGGGTACTCCGGGGCTGACATACGCAGCATGGGGAGGTGGGGCTCGCAATGTTTTCAGTTTTATGTGCGCCCACTTCCACCGTGAGTACCAATCCTATCACCTTACCTTCCTTTTTTCTTAATTTTTCTTACAGACCCTGGGTGTCGTGTTACACCGGTGACAGTATGGCTGGTGGGCCACAGCTATGTGCACAGGGCAGCACGTTACGCTGCGGCGGCAGAGTGGGGACCCCGACTGGGACTGGGTGAACACGCCAGTCTCACATGGCATGGTAAGCCTGGGATGTTGTGGCGGGAGCTGCTGCCTTTCCTGTTTTCCAGCAGGAGTGCTGACCCGCCTGACATTCTCATCATACACCTTGGGGGCAATGATTTGGGTCAGGTCACCGGCTTATCGCTCAAGCATGCGATTTGCGGGGACCTTGCTTACTTGCACTACGTCTGGCCTGCCACAACCCTGGTTTGGTCGGACATGATCCCGCGCCATTCTTATAGAGGGGGCATTGACCTCCTGGCCCTTGACCGCGCTAGGCGCGCGGTCAACGGGGCGGTGGCGCGGTTCCTTGCCGACAAGGCTTGGGGACGGGTCAGTCGTCACCCCGCTATTAGCCTACAAAATTACGACTTGTATGCAGGGGATGGGGTCCATCTGTCGCGAGGAGGTATGGACCTCCTGTTGGGTGATTGGCGAGCAGGCCTGTTGACCGAGCTGACGGTCTGGGGGGGGGGCGTCAGGCCTTCTTTGAAGCCCCTCCGTGTGGCGGGTAGCACTGGTAAGGTAAACAGTATGACCCACAGGTATCCGGCAGGTTCGCAATTGACTGGACAACACTAGACAGGAACAAATTAGTTAAACGTTGTCCGGTCAACGACGAACCAGGCGACGGGGTGATGGCGATAGCTAGCCAGCATGCATCACCCCGTGATTTTACGGATACGAGTCAGAGGGTGGGGTCATGAGTTAGATATTGACTACGGTCAACAATTTGTTTGTTGTCAACAAACAAATTGATACAAATTGATACATTGTAACCAATTGCCGTTGGCAATTTGGGGTGGTACCTTACCAGTGTTACTTCGGCCTGCTTGCCTTAAGAATTATGATTGGTCGTTTTACCAATACAAATTTAGAATTCGGATTAGGGCATTGAATCAATAAATGTGGCCCTATGCTGTTATCCACTTTCAATGTTGTCTGAGTCCGTTATTGGGGGGGTGCGCCTGCAATATGCTTTGAGAACAATCAATATTTTTACTTCATCAACAATGCCTGTTCTTTGGGAGATGGGGGTAAGACAATAGTTAAGCCATAAGCCACACACTATCACATTTAATACAATACTCTCCATAATACTTGCTGGGCTCTGTCAATACAGGTAAGCACCAGATTGCTGCAGGATCTGCAGGATGGCATATAGGCCTCCTGGGCCCCCGGAGGTTTTGGGGAAGTTCCATAGGGCAGGCTGGTAAGAATTGCTCGCCAGGAATGGGAGAGCCCCAAGGCTAAGGGCCAGGTCAAAGTCTATCTGTCACAAGAGTATAGTTTCCGTCATCTTGAAACCAGTGTGGCACTGATTCTGGGAACTGCAGTTAAAAAAAGTGACTTTTAAACCTTCCGAACAAATGTCATATGAGCTAGTATCTAATAAATATGATAGTGAATGACAACAGACAAAAAGAACACAACCAATATAAATTTGAACAAACAAACAAATAATCCTTTAGTGGCTATGTTAGCAAGCACTGTCTTGAATAATTAGCTTGCTTATCGTTTTTCCTATTCTTTCTAAGTGTTGTCCAGTCCTCCAGATGGAGGTTCTGGTGTTTGAGGGTCCATCAATCCAACTAGATGATCTGGCCCTAGGATGGTTGGGATTGCTCTCTCCCCTAGGGACCAGGTACGCAATTTAAGGATCATATTAGATCCTCATTTGACCCTCAAAGTGCAAATTGCAGTTGTGAGCAAAGCCACCTTTTCCCAACTGTACCAAATTGCTCAGTTCCATCCTTACTTGGACAGGCAGTTATCTCACTGGCAGTCTCACGTATTGATTACTGTAATGCTCTCTACATGGGGCTTCCCTTGTTCCTGATACAGAGGCTTCAACGGGTGCAAAATGCAGCAGCCAGGCTGTTTACTGGAGTGAGACAATTTGATCACATTTCCCCAGCCTCGGCAGGGCTGCATTGGCTACCTATTTATTTCTGTATCAGGTACAAGGTGTTAGTTCTACCTTTTAAGGCCCTCAATGGTTTGGGACCTTCCTACCTGGTGAAACATCTTCCCCTCAGAACATTAGTCCACATCATTTTGCTCCTCTCAGACAGCACAGCTCCAGGTGCTGACACCGAGATTAGCAAAAAAGATGGTGACTCAGAGAAGAGCCTCCTTGGTAGTGGCACCAACTTTGTGGGACTCTCTACCAGTTGAGCTGTACCAGGTTCCATCTCTGCCTCCATTTAAAAAACAACTAAAATTGGTCCTTTTTAAAAAAGGCTTTTAAGAATCTATTGCCAATGGCCGGGCGTTAAATATTTTATGTTTTTTAATGTGTGGGTTTTGTGTTGTTAGCCACCCAGAGTGGGAAAATCTCCTAGATGGGTGGGGTATAAATGTAATAAATAAATAATAAAAAACAGACCTAGGCTAGTATTTGTTGGATTATAAAATAAATATAAAAAACACCATGAAGAACCGAGTGGTGTAATAGTCTTTTCTGCTGCTATGTATTTATTTGCTTACTTAAAGGCAAAGATATCCCTTGCTCAAAAGCCAGTTGTATCTGATTCTAGGTTTCAGTGCTCATCTCTGTTTCAAACCCGAAGAGCCAGCACTGTCTGCTTCTGCAGACGTTTCCATGGTCATGTGGCAGGCATTGGTAGACACCAGAGTGCATGGAATGCTGTTTACCTTACTTACATAAGTAAGTACGTTTGCTTACTTACATAATCTCTATCTTTTGGTTGAGTGTTGCAACTTTCTTGAAGCTCTCAAGCAATATCTTACTGAAGTATAATTCAATTGCCCAAATCCTCTTTCATGGCTATGCAAATGGAGTAACTTTTGGAAGCAAATTGTTCCAAATAAAGATATCACCATAGACATTATCAGTTGTATGATGAGTTACATAACCCAGTATGTATCTCATAATCTCTACAGTTGTGCCATTTGTGCTACACCAGCATAACTAAGCAAGAAGATTTGGGCCAATGAAATGTGTTGCTGTTTCATTGTTTTATATGTATATTAGCATATTTTTGCCCGGCCTTGCTGGCCAGTTTTTTGTGTGTGTTTTTTATGGTTAGGGGTGGTTTGGGTGGTGGTGTTTTGAATTTGTGGTTTTTGAATTTATTTGATTTATCTTATTTATTTATTTATTTCTTATTTTGATTTTTTAAATATTTTCGACAGTTTTTTACTCTTCTGGCCTCTAGGTAGGGCTGTGGTTAAGAGTACTGCCATTTTCCTTCTTTGCTCAGTTCTGTTTCGGAGGCATGGAGGGAGGACATGTTTGGTGAGTCCTCTTGATTGTTTATTCTGTTTTTATTTTGTTTTGATTTTGAGATGTTGGGCTGGGGGGGGGTTTAAGTGGAGAGTTTCTACTTAACACCCCCCCCCCAAAAAAAGTGTTTCTGCTTGTTCTTTTGTTTTTATTTTGGGTTTGAGATGTGTTTAATTGTTTTTATTATTTCTGGTTATTTATTTTTTCTGATTTCTTCCATATATTTTTTTTAATTTGTGATATTATTGTTTGTTGAGTTAGGTATTTTTGTGTATTTCAGGTGTTTTTTTGTTGAGTTTGTGGTTTATTGTTGTGTTGTTTATTGGTTTTATTTTAATTATTTGTTTATTTATTTGTGTTTTATTATTTTTGATGCTTGGCGTTTTGGTTAACTGTTTAGTTTTGTTGTTGTTATGTTTTGTGTGGTGAAGAACGGCCTGTGTGTCGTTTCCACTTTTCCCCCATTGCTGTTTCGAAATTAGGTTTCGATGCAGTGATGGGGAAAAGGAAGAGCCCGCAGTCATCTCGCTCTTTGTCCAGTAAAGTTTGTTAGGTCGGTCGGGTGAGAAGGAGGAAGAGAAGAGCTATCTTCTTCATGATGGTTCTCTTCTCTTGGCCTTCTTTTTCCCTGGCTTACCTAACAGGAGATCGGTAGGCAATGATCAATAAGGGGTGGTGCTCTTCCTTGCAGATTGCTGGCTGCTGCTTTTTTATTATCTCCACTGCTGTTTCGTGCTAGTTCTCAAAATAGCGGTGTGGGTAGTAGAAAGGCAGAATCCAGTCATTCGCCAGGGAGTGTGTCCTGTAGACAAGGAACCCCCAAGCAATATCCACATCATCCTTAAGGAAAGCAAAATGTTTACAACACAGTTGTGCACTGCAGGATATGGTTGGCTATTATCTGGGGTGGGTCTGTCAGATAAAGAATGCCTCACTGCCCTTCACCACTAAGACCATAATGCAACATTCCCCTCTGATCTCTGACCTCTCCCTGACCTCTCACCCTTAACCCCTCCTTCCCAAAAGGATATAAAAGGAAGCTTACCTTAACCACAAGGCTTCCATTTCCTTTTTTTAAAAAAAATTAAATTTTTATTGAATATAAAAAGACAAACATTACAAAAAAGAAGAAAATACAGAAAAGAGAACACGTAATTTAAAAGGAAAAAACATATTCAATTTTTATCGAATCCAATTACATTAAACATAACATAAACTACTAATAATCACCCTGTGTATTTACAAGTTATAAGAGCCTGTGGGATATTGCCTTTTTTACCATTAACAAAAATATATATAATCTGGTACAAGGCTATTGCTCTGATCTCCATTCAATGAGTATTCCACAAAAGGTCGCCAAATTTTCCAAAATCTATTTTCTTTAATTTTTCTCTTATATTTGTTTATTTCCCATGTCAGTTTGTCATTCAATGCAAGATCCCACATCTCTTTATACCATTCCTCTACTTTTAGAACTCTATCAAGTTTCCAGCTCCTTGCTATACACATTCTAGCTGATATCAGCATAATAGCTATTAGTTCCTTATTGTCTTCATTTACTTTCAAATTCTCCACATCTGTTAACAACACCATATTTAAATTCAATTCACATTCTACCCCCATAATATCACATATTTCCTTCTCAATTTTCCCCCAATACTCTTTTACCACTTTACAATTCCACCACATATGTTCATATGTTCCTAAAGAGTTTTTACATCTCCAACACATTTTACTTTTAGCGTTGTCCATTTGAAATAATCTCTCAGGAGTCAAATACCACTTCCATAACATTTTGTAATTATGCTCTTTCATTCTTACTGACACAGTTCTCATATATCTTTTTTTCCCACTTATCTTTCCAAATTTTTTCCTGAATTTTTATGTTCAAATCCTGTTCCCAGCATGACTTCAAAGTTTCTTGTGGATTACCTTCATTATTTAAAATTTTATAAATCCTACTTACTATACCCTTTAATCCCATATCTCCTTTTCGTATTTTTAACAACAGTTGCTCAAATTCTGTTTTATCCCTCTCTAAACTACTTTCTTCCTTGTATTTATAAGTCCATCTATCCAACATTACCTTCTGAAGCCAGTTCAGATTCAACTGTGAATAAATTACTGCTTTATTCTCGCTATCTTTACAGGCACGAACCCAGTCCTTCAACAAAGAAACATTTTTCCTTTCCAGTACCATATTTAAACTATTATCTAATTGTATCGGAAAACTTTTGATATCATCTAATTCTATTATAGGAGATAGTTCTGGACTCAATTTCTTTTTGACCTTGTTCCAAACATCCAACATTGTTTTCATCATTCTATTTTTAACACTAATTTTCCTTTTCTTATTGCCTAGAAATACCCCTTTACCCATTTTTAACTCCTTCATCTCTATTTCTTCCCAGACAACCTTCTCCCTTGCTAAAAGTTTTATAATATTCTTAATTTGGAAAGCTCTATAATAATTCCTTAAATTAGGTATTCCCAATCCTCCTTCTTTCTGAGATAAGTACCAAAAAATCTTAGCAATTCTAGGCTTTTTTCCTGCATTACAATAATTATTTATTATGTTTTGAAAATCTTTAATTTCCTTATCAAACAACCTAATCGTCAACGCATCAAATAAAAAATTTATTTTTGGCAACAACATCATTTTAGTTAACTCTATCCTACCAAACCATGACAATTTGATTTTTTTTATACAATTCTATTTTCTCTTTAATTTCTTTTTTCTGTTTATCATAATTTAATCGCTTAAGGTCCTCAATTTTATTTGAGATACTTATTCCTAAATATCTCAAACATTCTTTAATTTGAATTTTAAATTTAGCCTTAATTCTCTCTTGTTCCTCCTTCTCAACATTACAGGCTATCATTTCTGATTTATCCCAATTGATTCTCAAACCTGTTATCTCTTCAAAATCTTTTAGATGTCCTTGTATTTTTTCCAATGCCTTTCTAGGATGCTTCATTATTATCAAAGTATCATCTGCATACAAACTTATTTTATTTCCAGCCATCCCTTCAATGCCTTTATCCCCTCTTATAATATTCGCTAACAACTCCATTGCCATTATAAACAATACTGGGGATAATGGGCAACCCTGTCTTGTACCTGCTTCTAATCGTATCTCTCCTGTATTTTCATCATTGACCCTGACTTTTGCAAATCCAAATTGATATAACTGATCTATCATGTTACAAAATCTATCTCCAAATCCATAACATCGAATTATCTCTTTAATTGTAACCCATTGCAGAGAATCAAAAGCCTTAAATATATCTAATGACAATAATCCAACTTTCTCTTTTGTATGCCCTGCTATGTCAATCAAGTCCAGAACCCTCCTAATTGAATCAGACATATGACGTCCTTTCAAAAATCCTGCTTGATCCTCCTTTATATAATTGCCCATGAACCCATTTAATCTTTTTGCTATTATTGCTGTAAATATCTTAGCGTCTTGATTTATCAGAGAAATAGGTCTATAAGATTCCACTTTTTCAACATCCTTTCCAGGCTTTGGCAGCAAAACAATTATAGTTCTGTTCCATGATGTCGGTATCTTTTCCCCATCCAATATATAGTTAAACAATTTCACTAATCTTGGAACTACACTATCTTTAAATTCCTTATAAAACTCCGCTGTCAGTCCATCCTCACCCGGGGATTTACCTAGCTTCAGGTTGGCTATTGTATCTTTTACCTCTTTTTCCGTTATTCGCTCCTCCATTTTATTTTTATGTTCCAATTCTATTTTTATTTGCACCTGTTTTTCTAACTGTTCTCTCCACTTTTCTATATTAATATCTCTTTTAGTATACAAACTCTGGTAGAAATCTTTTACAATCTCAATCTTATCATTAGCCTTATTACATCTCACCCCTAATTTATTTATCAAAATTCCAATCTCTCTTTTTGTCCTCTTTTCTTTAGCAGCTCTTGCCAATAATTTAGAATTCCTATTACTATATTCAAAATACTCTCTCTTCAAATATAATAGATCTTTTTTTACCTTCTGCATATCTTTTCCTATCAACTCTGACTTTAACCTTTGAATTTTATCAAATGCTTTTTTACTATTGGTATTTATATGTTCCTCTTGCAAATACTTAATCTCGTTCTCTATCTCAGACTGTTTGTCTCTACGTTGTTTATTTTTAATACTAGCCAACCTAATGCATTCCCCTCTAAATACCGACTTCATGGTATCCCAAACCACATTATAGCTAACCTCTCCATTATCATCCCAGGCCCAACTTTCATTCCAATTTTCAATGATCTTTTCTTTACTCTTTTGATCATAAAATAATTTTTCATCATATCTCCAATTCCTCCTATCCTTTTTTCCCCCATCAAGTCTCAATTCCATCCAGAGTTTTGCATGATCAGATTCCTTAAAAATCCCGATTTCTACATAATCTACATTTTTAATCAAATTTTCTGTGGCCAGGATATAGTCAATTCTGGAGTACGTATTATGCACCTGTGAAAAATAAGTATAAACCCTCTCTTGTCCCTTAATTTCCCTCCAAACATCTTTTAGTCCCAAACACTTCATCCTTTTATCTAGTATCTTCATTTTGACTGGTCTTCCAGCTCTAGCTACATTAGTACAGTCCTCCGGGGCCCTTATCAAATTAAAATCTCCTGCCACAATCATATTAACTAATCTATCTTTTTCCAATATACCCAATACTTTATTTAAAAATTCTTCTTGATGATCATTCAGGGCGTATATATTTACCAACATTATCTCTTCATCCTTTATTTTCCCTATAACTATTAAATATCTGCCATCTGGATCGGAAATACTCTTTAACATCTCAAAGCCAAGTCTCTTCGAAATCAAGACTGCCACCCTCCTTGCTTTAGAAGTTCCATAGGACTTTTCATAAATCTGCATCCAACCCAAGTAAATCTTATTTGTGTCCTCTGTTTCCTGGAGAAAGACTATATCCGGCCTATCTTTCCTCAAAGCAAATTCCAACCTCCTCTTCATTTGGCTGCCCTTACCTTTCACATTCCACGTCAATACTTTAAAAGTCCTCATAAATTATCTAACATCCTTGCGTTTTGACCACCACAGACTCTTTTTTGTGTAATTACCTTCACCATACATATAACTACATTTTTTCTTTAAAAAACAAACAAACAAAAAACATTTAACATTCAAAATCGCCCTCCCCACTCTTCTTACCAAAAAGTGGCCCTTATTCTTCAAAGGGGGGAGGGGGAGACATGTAAGATGTGCATTCTAATTAAAGCTCTAGCGCCAACTCTCCTCTTCAAGATCTAACCTAATTAAAGCCCCTCAACTTTCCCTTACCCGTCTAATCCCCCTCTCTAGTACCCTGCCTCACCCTGGCACCTCCGTCACCTGTCCCTCATCCTCATCCTCTGCTCCTCCTGTGGCCCCCTTCTCTTGTTCGATCCCTGACTCTCTTTGTGTACCCCCCCCCCGCTTCAAACAAGGCCTTCCTCAAGGCTCGCCACTCTCGAGATGCTGTTTTAACCAATCCTATCTGGCACAGATAATCTAATGAGTCCATTTCAATATCTATTGTATGCATTTTTTCCCCATAAAAGAATCTGAGCTGTTGAGGAAACTTCCAATGATAAACAATTTCACATTCTCTTAATAATTGTGTCACAGGTTTCATCTTATAGCGCCATACCTGTTCCTCAACAGATATGTCGTTATAAACCTCAACATCACAACCATCAATTTTTAAAACGCCAGACCCAGCTTGTTTTATAAACGCCATCACCTTCAACTTATCCGCCCAATTTGCAAATTTTATCAACACATTCCTTTGGACTTTTCTCCCCTTCCTTGGGCCCAATCTAAAAACACTTGCAATATCTTCATTTACAAAAATTTTCCCCATGTTCAAATTATTCAACCAATCCACTATTCTTTCTTTTAGCTTATCTGGCGTTTTCTCCGACAAATTTCTCATGACCACGTTCTGTTTTCTCATCACCTCTTCCATCAGATCCAATTTCTTCCCAAAACCCTCCACTTTCAGTTTAACCTCTTTATGTTCCTCATGAAGCCCTTTCATATCATTCTGCATTAATTTCATATCCTTTTGCACCAGATTCAGAACTTTATCCACTTTCTGACTATTAGCTTCCGCTTTTATAGAAAAATCAGTAAACATGCCAACAAGTTTCTTATGGCTACCCATTAACTCCTCCTTATCTTTCACTCTCACATCCCTCATTTCTCTGAATCCTTTCATAGTCGTTTCATCCATCTTATCAATTTTTTAAAACAACTTCCCCAGCTTTACCAAGATTTGGGTTTGGTCCATTACTCCCGTCTGCTCTACTGCTGCTGTTGCAGATGATAAAGATACATCAGCACATGGCGCTTTCTTCTCCTCTTTTCTTGCATCAGTCTTTTTTGGTCTTACAGTCTCATCTTCTTTTCTCTTCTCCATTTTGGTTATAAAGTCTTCAAACAAAGCACCCAGAGCCAAAACACTTTTATACCCAACAAGCACTTTACCCCAATTTTTTTCCAGCTTGCTTTAGTATTCCCCCCCCCCCCAAGCAACTAAACCCCACTCCAACTGAAGAAAGAAAAAAAAAGCTCTTCAAATCACTCAGAGCTGTACTGTTATATCCAAAGAGGAAGACCAACTACTTTATATCCACAATGTCCAAAGAAAGTGAAAAAAAAGAAGAAAAAAGCAGAGCCACCGGGTAACTTATCCAAACTCCAAGCGTTAACGGGCAGGGGAAAAAAAAGATGAGAAGCAGCTATATTTCCTTCACTCCAGAGAACCCGACTGCATCCCCACACAGATGAAAGAAGGAATATTTATACATCCAGCCATATTGGCGGCTCCTGAACCCGGTCTCTCCTCCAATCTCCCAGGCACACCAGCCGTGTTCCGCGCCTTCCAAACGGTCTCTTCCCTATTCCATCTCAGCTCTGCTGAAATCTTCACCTTCCCCCTCTCCGACCTCTGTTTCCTGCCTCAATTTCAGCATTCCAGCCATTCCACCATCGCTTCACACTCTCCACTCCTCTCCTCTCCTCTCAGCCATCCTCAGAACTTTTAACTTTTGTTTCTGTTCTTCCTCACCACCATTACTCCTTCCTGGCTTTGCCCTCCATTATCAGGCTTATCTGTCCTCCTTCCCTCCACACTTACTGTGCCCTCTCAATTGTCCGGCTCCAAGACCTTGTTCACCGCCGCCAGCATCCTCTTTAACTTTATTTTTCCTTTTCTCTCTCTTAAAGTTCCAAAGCTCCGAAGCCCATTTCACTTTTAAAAATCGCCAGAAGCCCGTCCGACCTGAGCTGCAAGCTCAGCACAGCCAACGCTGCGCTTCCCTCGCCGCCCGCTCCTCGACCTCCATCTCTGGCGAAAATAAACTCACTTCAAAAGACTCCCAGGCTCCAGAATTAAACTCTCTGGCAAGTCGGTTCCAATTTTTTGTTATTTAGCCACTTTAAAGTCCCATTCTCGGCACGAGCAGAACAATGTATGTGTTAACCAGGCATCATCTTAGCCATGCCCCCCAGCTTCCATTTCCATGGCGTCCTTCCAGGGGATGTTGTAAGAGAAGAGATGTGTAATCAATAAAGCATCTAAACTTATTCGGGCATCTGTGGTCATTTTCAGCTAAACCATTCCTAAATCCTCACAAATTGGTAGCAAGAGGATGGTTGCTGAATAAACCACAAAATATACACAAAAACAAGATGCTCAGAATAAAGAAATCAAAGAAGAATAAAACCGAGGAGAGGGTCGGCCTAGCCGAAGAAATCCAGAAAATAATGGCTGAGGAGATTCGGCTGAAACTAGCTGAAGTGGAAAAAAGCATCCAAGAGCTCTCTTCTCAACAGCACACGCAAACCAGTGCCCATCCAACTTAAGGTGAAGGAGAAGATGAGGGCGAGAGCGTGCTCAGAGATGACTGGATCAACAAAGGGATCCAAGAACTATCACTGGGGCCAGTAGACAGAGGAGCCACGGTAAGCCATTATGAGGTGGGAAACAGAGCTACAGCACTGGACTGCAGGCAGCCAATAAATACGGCGTAATGCCTCATGGCCCCCGCCAGGAAGCAGGGCCATGCCCGATGACCCGGGGCTACCCTACCATGCGCCGACCTACCGGATTCCAGAAATCCTCCAAATGGGGATTTCTGGATCGCGGGCACCCCCCTCCATATCAGGAGAGACCACCGCCTCTCCATGAACCTCGGGGGCGACCATTGATCTGTGATCCCTCTTCAGTCACCCAGACCCAAGAGCTGAAGAGCAGAGATCCTTCCCTGATGAAGGCCAAAGCAGACTGACCTTCGCGCATGCACAATGGACCGCACATGCACAATCAACTCCAGCAGCAGCCTCCAGGCAAAAAAAACAACAACCATTGGGCAATTTAAAACTGACAGCCTGCATACCTATACCTTTCTGCCCTTTTTCACACCAAAAGGGACATCTAGAACAACAAACTAAGTCCAAGAATAACTCCATGAAACAGGAAACCACCCAAATCAATGTAAATCCAAAAAGGTCAGGAGAAGACACTGGGCAAATAACAGTGAAAAACAATTTAATCCACAAAAAGTCGGAGCATCCTTAGAAGTCATAAGCAATTAGCAAAGCAAGGTAATCCTTAAAGCAACCACTTGTAATAACACTAGTACAAACTTAAGGAGAACGTTCATAAACTAAGGACAAGGATCCAAATAAGTGTACAAAATTAATAGTTCATGCGATCAGGAATCTTCATAAAGGTAATCTCAAAGTAGGTATCAAAAAGTCAATTGTACAAAATTCATAGAAAACTGTAAACCCCAATGGCATAATTAATAAACAATGTTATAATATCCCTCCGGTAGATGGATATTTTGGAAATCTTCATCAGAGACGAGTCATATCTGGAATTTACAAATACATTGATAGTAACAGCCCAGTCCATTACAAGGAAATAAGAACAACAGGATAACAACAATAGTAACAAGAGACATTTCTTACCAATAGAGTTAAAACGCGTTCAAGAGCCTCTAAAGAGGGAGTTCATAATGGGCCAGAACATTAAGGAGAACAGGTTTAGGTGATGTATTTAAGGAGAATGGGAGCATAATTTAAGCACCTGTCATACCACAAAAGGCAACATCTAAAGCTTCTAGTAGCCAGATTAAGGGTAAATCTATTGTAAAATTACTAAACATTATTCCTAAAAAGGAAGAGAAATCGAGCTCAGTATTCAACCCATGAGGAGATAGAGTGAAAAATTGATAGATAACACAGTCAACTCCAGCAGCAGCCTCAAGGCAAAAAAAAAAGCGGGTAATTTAAAACTGACAGCCTGCATACCTATACCTTTCTGCCTTTTTTCAGACCAAAAGGGACATCTAGAACAACAAACCAAGTCCAAGAATAACTCCAGCCAGAACCAACCTACCCAACGACTTCCCAAAATTAAGTGTTACAGGAAAGAATCTACTAGAATGGGCTCAATAATTCCAAATTCTGCCGATGAATGAGGACGCACTATATTTTATCTTAGACCCTCCTGAAGAACCATGGTCCATCGAAACAGACCGCAAACACCATAGAGCATTCTGCCTGCTTTTAGGCTCCATTGAACCAGTCATCTACCCCAGTGTACCACATGGACTAACTGTTTTTGAGGTATGGGAAAAATTAAGTGCCTTGTTCCACAGCAGCAACAGAAGCACCACCAGCCAGATTTCTAGAGAACTCCACTCCGCAAGATTGAAACCTGGCACACCCATGGGCAAACACCTCCTGAGGTTGAACACAATGAGGTTCTAGTTGCTACAACATGTTTTATGGGGCTATATTGTATCCTATTGTTATTGAATTTTTACTGTTTATGACTGAGTATGTGTTTTAGACTGTGGAACTTTGTACTGTATATGGTATTTTTGCTCTGTCATTCGTATCTTATGTAAACTGCCTTGAGTCGGCCATTGGGCTGAGAAAGACGGTATATAAGTATATAATAATGATGATGATGATGATGAAATGATCACCAAAGAAAGCATGATCAGCATAACTCTCAACTCCCTAGATTCCAGTTGGAACCACTTCTCAGATGAACTTGATGCAATAGACTGTGAACCCATGTCCCTAGATGCACTGGCAGGGAAACTCATAGCACATGACAATATGAGGAGGGACAGGTCAATCATACACAGAGACACCAGAACAAATAGAAGGGTTGAATTCACAGAGCCAGCCGACCAGCAACAAGGATGTTTCCTTTGTGGTTCGAAACACCACCTCAAATGGAACTGCCCCAAAGCCAGAGGTAGAGAAGACCACACGCAAAGGAGGAGGTACACACCCAAAATCAATGCAAGGTCCAAATACAAACACTGGCAAAACAGGTCGCCCAGCCCCGGGAGGGACTACAGATACCAGAAACATGAATCCAATTCCATAAGCGATGCAAAAGGCAGGGAGCATCCCAACAGCGGCCTAGACAACAAAAAATGTTGGATGATAGACTCAGGGGCCACCACACACACTTCATGCAACAAATAACTATTCAATTCCTTCACTCAAGTATCCTTTCGGATAAAGGTTGCCAATCAAAAGGAGGTGCACGTGATGGGTAAAGGAGATGTAAACATCCCAGGCTTGGGAAATATCAGGGGGGTAATGTTCATACCTGAAATCCCATACAACATCTTGGTCACTTTCAAGCTGTGTGAAGACACCACAATGGAGTTGCATTTTCAAAAAGATAGTGTATTAATCACAAACAAGGGAAGAAACGTTGGGGGAGTGGCTATAGTTGGCAGTTTACCCTACTATGTACCCAGTGAAGAGGGTAATAAAGGGGACCACGTCAATACCCACAAAGTAGGAACAGGGGAAATAGAAGGGGAAAACAATCAAGACAACTTTTTTGAAAACCACACCGAAGCAAGCGATGCGGAACAAGAGGGGGGAGAAAACTCAGACACTGAAGTACCAGAGACAACAACTTCCCGCAACACTACCGCTATATCCATAGGAAAACCCATGCATGACGACTGCGCTCACATGCTACACAGAAAATTAGGACATGATGCTCCCTCAGACACGTCAATGCAAACAGATTTTTTTTAAAAAAATGTACAGCTGTTGAGGAAAACACTTTATACAGATCCACCATAGGATCACTACTCTATCTAGCTAATTGGTCCAGGCTGGGCATCACTCTGTCGGTGAACATTTTATCAAGACATCAGAATGAACCAAAAACATACCACTGGAACACAGTGAAAAGGCTACTAAGATACTTGAAGAGAACCAGAAATGCAAAATTATCAATTGTCCCCTCAACAACAGAGAAACCCAATTTATCATGCTATGTGGATGCAGATTGGGCCAGGGAAGACAGAAAGAGCACATCCGGTTACATGATTTTTCTGAATGACAGCCCCATATACTGGTACACTGGGAAAGAAAGATTAGTATCCACTTCCACTGCAGAGGCTGAGTATGCTTGTCTGTCTGAAGCTACAGATGACCTAATATGGTTCAATAAACAAATTTTCAAAATTTGGAGTGAGCCCAATCTCCCCATCTATATACATGAAGACAACAAGGCCGCAATTGAGATCTCAAGAGCAGATGTGGTAGGACGTAGATCCAGGCACATCGATATCAAGTACTATCACGTAATTCAAATGTGCAAAGAGAGTTTCATCAAGGCAATATACTGTGACACCAAGGAACAGATGGCTGATATACTGACCAAACCTCTCCCATCAAACCAACATCACTACCTTACGAACAAGTTGGGACTTACCATTGAAAACCATGGGCTAACAACCTTAAAGGAAGAAACAGTGAGGCATTAGAAGGGGTTTTTGTCAGATAAAGAATGCCTCACTGCCCTTCACCACTAAGACCATAATGCAACACTCCCCTCTGACCTCTGACCTCCGACCTCACCCCTCTCCCTGACCTCTCATCCTTAACCCCTCCTTCCCAAAAGGATATAAAAGGAAGCTTACCTTAACCATGAGGCTTCCATTTCCATGGCAGCCTTCCAGGGGATGCTGTAAGAGAAGAGATGTGTAATCAATAAAGCATTTAAACTTATTCAGGCATCTGTAGTGATTTTCAGCTAAACCATTCCTAAATCCTCACAGGGTCAATCACAGTAGTAATCTAGATAATCTTTGCATCTGTGCAATCAAAGATCCCTGGGAAAAGAGGCCCTGGACATAAATGGACTTCATGGCTGAAGAACCTGAGAGACTGGTATGGTATGTCCTCAGGAAAAACTGTTCCAAGGAGTTAAGAAGAGGAAGACTATCGCCATGATGATAGCCAATGTCTGGAACAGATATAGCACCTGAAGAAGAAGATTCAAGCAGTTAGCTTTCTCCCTGCTAGGCTTTATCTGTTGAACTTTTCTTTGTACACATGACCATCTGAGTACCTGCAAAAGAAAGTCTGGCCCCTTGCTTGTATGTAGAAGTGACCAAAAAGGAAGCACAAGTCACTCACACCTCCTCTTGTTCTAAACCACGTTATGTGTGAAAGAGCTTCATATTAATGTAGCTGGAAGGCTTCTTGCTGCAGATCAACAAAACACTGGCTGAGCCTTTTTCAAAAATAAAAAGTTCTGTAATTCTGAGCAATGCCGTTGGCAAGACCAGGCACACAATTGTGGAACAGACACTTAAGGGGCAGAGGGCAATATCAAATGCAAACAAATGTTGAAGCAGGTATTGAGAAGTTCACAAGTTTGTCCTCACCCACCCATCCCTCACAAAGAGTGGAACCAGAACTGACTGTAAATGAGAAGGTTTTGTGCCTGTGAAAATACAGCTGAAAAAAGTGAGTCACATAGTCAATTCTCGTGGAAAGGATCCGTGGAAAGGCAATTAGTGGAAGTGCTAAAGTGAAATGCAAAATTTTCAAGTTCAACCAGAGGCTAATGAGCAGCCTTAATAATACAGCTGCTGGGCTGCCCCAATTTCTGCCTATCAAAGCAAGTCAGGCTGCTTCCTTTCTGAAGTACTGCAACCATAGTGGCTCCAGTAATATTGATGGGGAATGCTGCCAGAGTAGAGGATATAAAAAGAACGTAGGCCTTTTAAGTTGGGTATTAATAGAGCATTAACCAAATGAAGGTCCCCAGGAAGAGGATTTCTTGTCCTTCTCCAAGGGAGTGCGTGTTGGGGCTTTTAATAGATTTATTTGTTATTTATTTATTTATTACATCATTTCTATCCCACCTTCCTCATCCTTGAATGACCCAAGGTGGCCTACAACAAAAATTAAAACATACATGATCAGAAAAACAACTAAGCCCACAAGTACCCTCTCTAACCCCTTAAGAAAGGTGCAAAACACAGTTTAAAAGACCACAAAGGGATAAAAGAGATAAAAGAGTTAAAAAGATTTTTAAAAAGGATGAAAAAGGGATGAAAAGGAGAAGGGAAGGAATAAAAAGATAAGCTAGTTATGGACCAAGGCAATTATACCAACCAGCGAGACTGGGCCGTTACGCCTATCGGGCCCCACACCCGCTGGCACAACCAGGTCTTTAGTGCCTTCCTAAAAGGGAGCAGCTCTGTCTGGAGGTGCAATTCAGGTGGTAAGAGGTTCCACAAGGCCGGGACAGACACCGAAATGGCTCTTCTTCTGGTCCTAGTCCAGATGTGGTTCTCTAGTAGAAGGGACCAGCACTGAGCCTCTCCGGTCTGCCCTTGTAGGACGGGAAGAGTACCATGGGGTGACACGGTCCCTTAAGTATCCTGGACCACTGCCATGTAGGGCTTTAAAGGTCAAAACCAGCACCTTGAATTGCACCCAGAGGCACACAGGTAACCAGTGGACCTCCCAGAGCAAGGAGTCCCAGTCCAGGAGTGGGTACAATTGGTAGATGACACAAAGTTATGCAAAGGTCCTCCTGGCCACGACCGCCACCTGATCTTCAAGCAGCAGTCACGAGTCCAGGAGGATCCCCAAATTGTGCACCGGGTCTGTCTGAGGTAGCAATGCCCCATGCAGAGCCAAAGATGGCAGCTGCCAGGATAATGCGGGGCCCTGAACCCACAGCCACTCAGTCTTGCTGGGATTCAGCTGAAGCCCGTTGCCCCCCATCCAGACCCAAACAGCCCCCAGGCACCTTGTTAGGACTTCGACTGCATCACTCGAGGCCCCATGGGCTGAGATATACAACTGGGTGTCATCCGCGTACTGATGGTATGGCACCCCATGGGAACATATGATCTCACCCAGTGGTTTCATGTAGATATTGAGTAATAGAGGCAAGGGTACTGAGCCCTGAGGCACTCCACAGTTGAGCAGCCTAGGGCTGGACAACTCACCTCTAAAGACACCAACTGGGTCCAGTCCCTCAGAAATGAGGAAAACCAGGACAACACAGTGCCCTGGGCCCCCAATCCTCAGAGCCAGCCCAGAAGGATACCGTGGTTGACAGTATCGAAAGCCGCCGACAGGTCAAGAAGAGAGAGAACAGAGGGATTTCCCCTGTCTCGCTCCCACCAGAGATCATCCATGAGTGTGACCAATGCAGTATTGGTACCATAACCAGCCTTAATCTTGACTGAAATGGGTCCAGATAATCTGTATCATCCAGAACCCCCAGGAGCTGCCATACCACTGCTCTTCCAAAAAGGGAAGGTTGGAGATTGGTCTAAAATTTGAAATAACTGTAGGGTCGAGCGATGGCTTAATAGATCCCAGGGCTTCCCCATGTTCCTTGGTTCCTCTGTCCTTTCCCACCCCAAGATGCCCTAAAGCCACACTTTGGCCACCAACCATCACAGCAGTGCAGTTTCTAGTGTCTAATTTAATTCTGCATTCTCCATCTGTCCTGAAATTATATTATGGCCCACCATGAGGTTTTTTTAGCTCTCTCTCTCTCTCTCTCTCACACACACACACACACACACACACACACACACACACACACACACACACACACACACACACACACACACACACACACACACACACAGAGGGGTTGCCAAAATGAAGCAACCTTTGGGGAGTTCATTCTGTAGTTCCTTCCGCCCAGCGGTGGGCATAAAAAAAATTCCTACCAAATTGTGGGTGTGGCCATGTGACTGGGTGGGCATGGCCTGTTGGCCATGTGACTGCTCTTCGCTATAGAGCTATGAGAATAGAAGCCTCTTCTATTTTCATCACTCTATAGCGAACCTCTGAAGCCATTTCCCCTTTGTCCAGGGCTTTTCCAGGGCTCCATTTCACCCCGAAGAGCCTTCCCAGCCACTTCAGAGTGGCTGGGGATGCACTTTGGGATGAAACGGAGCCCAGGAAAAGCCTTTGATGAAGGGGGAAATGGAGCCAGCCCCCTCCGAAGCCTCTTCTAGGAGGAGGTGGTGGAGGTGGGTTGGGTGGGTAGGTGGGTAGGTGGGTGGGGCCAGCCATTTTTACTACCGTTACACGCATACTGGTACAAACCTGCTGATGCCCACCACTGCTTCCGCCTGACATAAAGAGAGATCAGCCAGCACAATCTTCAAGGAGGCCTTTTCTGTGTACTCCGTCCAACACAGCTGCAAACATTTTATAAATATTCATCCATTTTAGAGCTTGATGGGAAGAAGGCTTTTTCACTGGAAAATCTTGATTTATCACTCTTTCTGCCTGAGATATAAAATGCCTTTCATCCAATAGATTCCAAAGTGGTGAACAGCAAAGGGAACATCAGAGAGTTCAACTAGAAAGGTAACATTAGTAATAAAATTAGTCAGCAACTGAAAGCAGCAGGCTCATCAGTTATCCAGATGGAGCTTTTTCTTCCTTCCTCCTTTGGTGTCATTTGCTGCCAGCTGAGCACAGATCTCTCTCTTTTTTAAATAATAATTTTTTATTATTATTTTTCAAAAATACCAACCAAACAACAACAAAACAGAAGAAAAAAGATACAAATACAATACAAAAAATACATATACAATACAAGTATACAAAATAAAAAATAGAAATAGAATCAATATGCAAATTTAGCAATATAGTACTACCCCACCCTTCATTGTAACTCATTAAACCTAATTTCACAGAACACACCTAGTGTATTATACAGTGCACTGGAGGATGTGACATATCTCATTGGCTTTTTCATTGTTTCCAAAAACTCATTTGATCTGATATTGGCCTACTCCCTTCTCTTCCAGTCATTGAATAGTCCACAAATAGTTGCCATATTTTCCAAAAAAAATTTTTATTTAATTATACCCTTTTTAAAATTCAATTCCCATGTTAACTTATCATTCAATGCAAGATCCCACATCTCCTTATATCACTCTTCAATTTTTAAGGTTACTTCATTTTTCCAATTTCTTGCAATACATTGTCTACCTGTTGTCAATATTATAGACAATAACTCTTTTTTATCCTCATTTAAATTCATATTGTCCATGTCCATCAACAAAATAGCACTTGGCACCAGTTTAAGTCGCATTCTCATGATATTACAAATTTCTTTCTCAATTTCTCCCCAAAAATATTTTACCACATTACAACTCCACCACATATTTCATACATTCCCAATGTATTCTTACTTATCCAACAAATTTTATTTTTATTATTCTCCATCTGATGCAATCTCACCGGGGTCAGGTACCATTTCCACAACATTTTATAATTATGTTCCTTTACTCTGACAGACATAGTTCTCATAATCCTTTTTTCCACTTATTTTTCCAACTTGTTTCTGTAATCTTAACATTCAGGTCTTGCTCCCAAATTTTTCTTATAAATCATACTCACCAAGCCCTTAATTCCCATTTCTCCTAAGCACAGATCTCTACAAGGATTGCTTTACACACTTATTCTTAACCCCCTAATCATTTCTTTCAAGCACTTAACATCTATTCAAGAAATGGTGAAGTCTGAAAAATCATTTAAAAGCTCTAAGACACAACTTCACTATAGCAGATTAGTGTTAAAATTGAAAGATTCTTCTGAAACTGCTTGGCAATGGGCATATGGAGCTAATTCACTTAGGTCCAGAAGGGTTTCCAGAACATACTCCTACTACTACTAAGAGGCAAACCTATAGAGGAGCAGGTCCTTTCTCTTACTGGCTAGATTACTTAAATAAAAACAGTACAAGCCTTTTTTTTAATTAAATCAGAACCATAAACTTTAGCTAAGAGTGACTGTATTTCCACTAAGAGCCTGTTTTGTACTCTCAATGCTTTGGAGAACTTAGACCACTTGACCCGTAATGTCCCACTCTTCTCTGCCCAGAGGAGCATCTACAACAATGGGAGTTTCCAGTGCCAAATTATGAAGTGCCCTTTACTGCACCAGCACTCTTTCAAACAGGTAAGAAATGGAGTTCGATCCAGATGCCATCACCTGTATTAGGTGATGCAGTGGCAATACCATGTGTTTTTCTCCCTCTGGTGCAACAGCTCACCACCCTGGTGTTAGATCCGGCCCTTATAAGCACCAGTCCAGGACAACGATGAAGAAACAGCAATAGGCTTTATTTAACAGTCAATTAGAGATGAGCTTACAAGGTGTTCCGGATCCCGAGAGTGCTATACAATCCTAGCAGAGTCAGTCCCTCCAGACTCTTACCCAGCAATGGGCAATAAACTAGCTACCAAAGAAGTGTAGCATAATGGAGGGACCCAGGCTTAGCGCTACCTGGCTACCTGTATGGAGTAGGAAGTATAGATCCGGTCTGGCCCCACCCTTGTTTACCCGTAGGGCTTATATAGTGTTTCCTCGGCGGTGGCTCCTGGATACAAGGTAGCGACCCACCAGACAAACATAACTAACCAATCATAACAGGGAATATATGTAGTTAACCAATGGAGAACACGATCCAAAACTGTAACCAACCACAGGGCTTGGTTTAGTCTAACAAGTGTGCCCTTTTGCAGGGGTTTTGCGCCACTTTGGGCTTCTAGTTAGAATGGCAGGAAACCACCATTTTCCTCTTGCAAGAACGCTCCCTACACTACTTGCAAATGTACCTCAATACACAACATTCCTCCCCACTAAAATTTCAGTAGGGGCCCCAGGTAAAACTTAAGATATGGAATCCTCATCCGAGGAGTGTTCTATCTTGTGAACATGAACTCTGTCTGTCCCCTCTTTGCAAGTATCCTGTGGTTCATGAGATTTACTGGAGCTCCACGGAGCGATCAAGGGACGTTGCATCCGGGGGGGGGGATTGTGTGTGTGCAACCTGAAACAAACCACTTTGGCGAGATGTGTAGCTCCTTTCCTTCCTGAGCTACATTAGCTGTGAGAGATCCCATGTGTGGTGCATACAAAGAATCCCCATGTTCCAAACCCTCGCCCCATGTCCTTGCAAACAACCCGGGACTTTTTGCTTGTGTTCCGTTCAAACTAACTGTTGCAACTGAGGCCTCTATGGAGTGGACTGCTCCCGGTCCAGCTCCCACAGCTGCCTTTAATAATGGGCTTGGTGAACACTCTCTGGTACCGCCCAAGGAAAGCTCCCTTTGCCTCGGTGCATGGAGATCCTTAGGACTTTGTTACTTCCCTTCCTACCATGGGGACTGAGAGTGCTCCCGCAACCCCTCCCTTTTTCCCGAGGACTGTGAGCCCGTACTTTGGTGCTCCTTCTCATGCTAGTCTATGTTAGGGGGTGATTGTGAGACCCAGATCCCCCCTCCAACCCCAGGGGATGGCAAGAGCCCACCCGCCGCTGGGGAAACTGAGAACCTTCCCAAACAAGATGTGCCTCCAGTACCGTGTTGTAGCCCCCAAATCTCAATGGTGTGTTCGATTCCTGGCCACCAGAAATAGCTATGTATAACATCTTGGGAATGGAGAAAATCATGGGACCCACTTAACAAGTGCTCAAGTAGTTTGGTCCGCAACCCACATGGAACCACTGTCTTGCAAAGCCTGTATAAGCACTCTCCCAGTACAGAGAGTTTTTCACGATCCTGGTAATACACACATGCCTCCGAATTATAAGGAGGAGGCGGCCACCCAATGTCCACCCACACAATAACATCAGACAGTAACAGGTCAGTCTTTGAAGCTGCGGACAAGTTCAGGGACATTTTGAGCAAAACAATGGCCAGTTCATCCCAAACATCAGGATTTTCCCAGTCCAGTGCATCAGGCAGCAACAGTTCTTGCAACTCAAAAACATCTGACTGTCCAGTCTCTTTCGCAAGGCCACTGTCCTTGTATGCAACATGCGCTTGTTGGGAAAACACTGCCTTTAGTTCTTCCATGGAGGAATCGCTTCCAGGGGGCCCTTAGGACAAACCCTCCCCAGGAAGTAACAACACTTGGGGATCATCCTCGATACAAAGGATGGGTCCCCCCCCCCGCAACTGGATTCCCGTAAAGTGGATGCCTAGGACTCCAAACCAGTGGGACCATAGAATGTTAGTCTTACCGATTTTGCAACAATGAGGGCTAGGCTTGCATAGACATAGTTATAATGGATTTCAGAGTTCCCTATTCCCCGAACTGGAACATTGCAACCCTGTAAGTCCACCAACTTACCTGGAAGACTCTTGAGCTTGGGTCGCAGGTCAGGCAGAATGCAACAGTACTCATCGTCGGTCACGACAGAGAGAAAAAATCCGGAGTCCACCTGAAGATGGAAAGGTACCCCTTCGATGTGGAGGTCCACGCTGTACCCGTCCCTCAGGTCACGCTGCTCATCATCGTCCCCGTAGCTTGTGAAGACCTTGGCAATGCAGAACTGGAGCTTCGGCTGGAGTTTCGGCGAAATTTTGACATATTGCTTACAGACCTTGGAGATGTGGCCTGCTTTCCCACAACAGTGGCACTGGGTGCTCTTGAAGGGACACTCTGTGTGAAGGTGGCACTTTCTGCATCCTCGGCACGGTGCAACCGACCCTGGCGTTGGTGTCAGTGCCCTCGTTCCCTGTGGTGATCTGTCGTGGTCTTCACAGACATGGCCGAAAGCTTCGGAAAAGGCGGCTGCGGTCGTAGCTTGGCCTGGCGACTCTTTATCTTCGAGGGTTGACCTGTATTGGAAATGCTCGCGCAGGGTAGCAAGGCTGGTAAGGAGATTTGCTGGACAGCAGAAGTTTCGCAACAACGTCGAGAGTCTCTAGCCCACAGTAGGCCAAGAACGTTGCCTTCCACAACTCTGACTCAACTTTCCTTACTGTGAAGTAGCTTTCCAGCTGGACTTCGTAGTATGGCCACACGCAAGGCTTGCTGATATCGAACGGATGGAGCCAAAGGGGAACTTGGTCAGCCATCTCGTCATTCTTCAATCCCACCTTCGTTGTCAATGTTAGATCCGGCCCTTATAAGCACCAGTCCAGGACAACAATGAACAAATAGTAACAGGCTTTATTTAACACTCAATTAGAGATGAGTTTATAAGGTGTTCCAGCTCACGAGATGGCTATACAATCCTAGTGGAGTCAATCCCTCCAGACTCTTACCCAGCAATGGGCAATAAACTAGCTACCATAGAAGAATAGCATAATGGAGGGACCCAGGCTTAGCACTACCCGGCTACCTGTATGGAGTAGGAAGTATAGATCCGGTCCGGCCCCACCCTTGTTTACCCATGGGGCTTATATAGTGTCTCCCCGGCAGTGGCTCCTGGATACAAGGTAGCGACCTGCCAGACAAACGTAACTAACCAATCATAACAGGGAATATATGTAGTTAACCAATGGAGAACAGGATCCAAAACTGTAACCAATCACAGGGCTTGGTTTAGCCTAACAAGCACACCCTTTTGCAGGGGTTTTGCGCCACTTTGGGCTTCTAGTTAGAATGGCGGGAAACTGCCATTTTCCTCTTGCAAGAGCACTCCCCATGCTACTTGCAAATGTGCCTCAATACACAACACCTGGACACTGTGGTGAAAGTGCCCGGCCATCTTTCTGACCCACTAAGTTATATAAAGTGTGCATGTGTCTTCTATATCTAAAGTACCTCAAACTACTAGCTTGAGAGGGTGGGTCATACACTGCACACTTTTTCTCTTCCCTGCTTTGAATGCTACCACCATGTCTTTCTCCTTGCCTTTCTCTAGTGAGACTGCAACATGTCCCTGACAGCCTCTTGAAAGTTGTGAGATGCATGGCTTCCGCCCACATTTAATTTGGCCCACCTGTATCCTAACTTTGTATGTTGCCCTACACTTGATGCCTCCACCTTCCATCAGTGCTCTGACTCCTTGGATGTCACTTTTAAAATGTACCCCCTATGCTCTGGTCAATTTCTGCTGGTACCAGTTGCCCGACAGCCCAGTATAAATATGGCACCATCATTCAATTAAGGATATTTGGGATATCAACTGGTACTGGGGTGTTAGTTCTGCCATAAACCTATGGAAACCAGTGTCCTCATCCAGAGAAAATCTGATTGATTTTATGTTTTCAGAAGGCATATTCCTACACTCATCCAAGCTCCTCCAGGATAGTCTGGAACTTATTTTCAAGATGTGGGCCTGACAGTTGCATCCTTTTTGCCTATCTATACTCCTGCTTCCCTGGGCTAGTGGCTCATCCTCTGCCTTTTGATGACTCTTCCCATTCTTATTGGTTTGGATCTTCAAGTCCCAAAAGATCTTAAACATCTCATCCTCATCCTCAACCACCTTTTCAGGGTGTTGTTCCCATCAGTATTAAAGAAGACGTCTGGCCAGTGCTAAATAGTGGGGAAGTAGTACCTCATGTGTTTGGAGACTATAGTTCTGTTAATGTAGCCTAAATGCAAGCGCGGCGCCAAAATGGCCGCCGCGCTCTTTGCAGGGCCCCCCCCCCACTGGACTTGGACATCCGGGTAGTTAGGGGGCATGGTCAGCACCCTTTAAAATGGGTGGCCACGAGGCAGCCGCGCGGCCATTTTGCGAAGCGACGGAGAGGAGAAGTTTTTCCCCAATTGCTCCGTCGCTCTTCACCTTAGCTGGGAAGCTTCTTTTGGGCAGCGGTTTTTTCTTCGCTCCTTTTCTTCGGCTTCCCAACAATTCGCGGCAATGCCTTCCAAAAAGAAGGCAATGGCAAATGCGGTTCACCCTTCCAGGAGGCGCCAGCCGGGTCGGAGGACCACGACTGCGCCCCCTCAGCAGGCCCACTTTCCGGGGGCGCCCACCGGGACCGGTGGGATGGGGTCGATTGCTCTTTGGCCTGAGGCTGGGCAGCCTCAGACCGGCCCGGCAGGGGCTGCGGCCCCCGGCCCGCAATTAGCGGCCACCGGCCCGGGCCTGGTGCATAACCAGGCTGGGCCTTCGGACCTTGGCACGCAGCTTCCAGCGGTGGGCTTTAACCAAGGGGGTTGGCTGGGTTCCCTCCCATGGCAGGGCATGCCCCCGGCCCCTCCGGGGTCGGTGGTTGGGGCATGGCCATATTCGGACCCCGGGGTCCAGAGACCTGGCCCGGCACCTGCGACTGGTGGGCCGGCCGGCCCTATGCCCCCCATCAGCATTGGGGGCTATGTAAACGTTGATGCCCTACTGGACCGCGTAGCGGCCCTGGAGGCATCTTTGGGGATAGTTAATCCATCCAGGGCACCTTTTAGTTTACAGGTCAACGGTACATCTGCCGGTCCTTGGCAGGCAGTCGAACGGGTTGAGCTGCCTGAGGCATGTAGGTCGGCGCCAGCCGCGGCCTCGCAGCTCCCCACGCAGCAGATGCCAACAGCAGGTAGTGGTCAGGCCCCATCTACGAGCTCGGTTGCGGTCGTGAGCTCCGACGCCCACAGTGGGCCGGAACCCCCGGTGGGGGCGGCCCATGGGGGTGCAACTTGTGAGTATACGGTTCAAGCTAGTGCACCCACACCACTACCCACAACGGGGGAGGCGTACAGTGGCCATGGCCTCGCCTGGCTGGGGCGGCGGGTCAGCCGCCGCCGGCCCATCCAGGGACGGCCCCACCACTCCAAGGCCCCACTTGGGGCGGGGCACCCTGTTCTGCAGGGAACCTACTGGGGGTGGCGGGGCTGGTCCAGGCTCCTTTCATGGTGCCCAGCACTGTCAATGTGCCGGTGTCAGCGTTTCCGACAGCAGGTTATTCGTTACCCCTTGGGGATCATCTGGCCCAGGCCACCAAGGAAAAGATCTGGCGGGGGGAGTATGTGGACATTTTCTCCCTCTTGAATAGAGAACCCACCAAAGAGGAGAGGGAGGGGCAGGACAAGAAGGACAAGGAGCAGTCGCATCGACGTAAGCCGCCACGCACGTGGGCCAACTGGCTGCCCGCGTACCTTATATACATGGCGGTGTACTTCAGGGCCCGTCCTGACCTGCCGATTCCGATGGTCCAGTATTTGGACAAAATATACCGGGTGATGGTGGATTTCCCTGGCCCGTCGTGGTTGGCTTACGACGAAGAATTCTGTATGAGAGTGCCCCTACACCCAGAGATGAGGTGGGATGAGCCCTGCCAGAAGCTGTGGCTTCTGTACATGACCCAGGTACCATTGTGGACATGCGGTCCAGCGAGCTGCTCCAGCCCAGGCACCCCGCCAGGTGGCGGGGCAGGGGGTTCCAGCCCGCCTGCTGTGTTGAAGCTTCTCGGCCAATGGTGCGTGCAACAGGAAGCAGTGTCGATACAGGCACGAGTGTCCCTCTTGTGCTGGCCCCCATGCCGCCTCCGCGTGTCCTAGGGCAGGCGGACTGCGGGGCAGAGGTAGAGGTGGACAGGGAGCGGGCAGAACTGCCGTGGAGGGAGCTGGTCAAGCAAAAGGCCCCCTCCCCAATTAATGTGGACATGTTGGAGCGTTGGCTCACGATGTACCCGAGGAGGGCGGATGCAGCTTACCTGCTTGAGGGTTTCCAGCAGGGGTTTCACATTCCTTTCCCCCAAGATGCCCCCAACCTGTTGTCACTCAGGGGAAGGGAGGAGGTGGCTGCCACGAGCATTGCTAAGGAAGTTAATGCTGGCAGGGTCACTGGCCCTTTCCCTGTCCCACCATTTCCCAATCTCAAGGTTTCCCCGTTGGGGTTAGTGCCCAAGAAGTCACCGGGGGAATTCCGTTTGATACACCACTTGTCTTACCCGGCCGGCCGTTCGGTCAACGATGCTATCCCTGATGACCTCTGTTCGGTCAGGTATACATCTTTTGACCAGGCCCTGCGCATGGTGCGCTCATGTGGCCCGGGTGCATTACTGGCTAAGTGCGACATTAAGTCCGCGTTCCATCTCCTGCCAGTGCACCCGGGTGACTTTGAGTTGCTGGGTTTCAAGTTCCAGGGTGAATTTTATTTTGACAAGGCCATGCCTTTTGGCTGCTCCATTTCATGCTCGGCGTTTGAACGCTTCAGCACCTTCCTGCAGTGGGCCTTTGTTCGTAGGTCGGGGTCTCGGTCTGTAGCCCACTACCTTGATGATTTCTTATTCGGGGGTGAACGGGGCTGGGACACATGCACGCGTCTCCTAAATACATTTCAGACGCTAATTAAGGAACTTGGTGTCCCTTTAGCACCCGAAAAGACCGAGGGCCCATCAACCAAGCTCACATTCCTGGGGGTGGAGATCGACACGGTTGTGCAGGCATCCAGGTTACCTGTTGATAAGGTTTCGCGGATCACTGCACTGATCTTGGACTTGCTGGCCAAACGCAAGGTGTCCCTTCGGGAGCTTCAGGTGTTACATGGTCATCTCAATTTCGCTTGCAGGGTGGTCGCACCTGGCAGAGCCTTTGCTCGACGCTTGTGCGACGCCATGACTGGCTTGGCCAGGCCCCACCACAGGGTCCGACTGAACAAGGGCATGAGGGCTGATATGCTCATCTGGCTTCAGTTCCTGAGGGAATTCAACGGGGTGTCATTTTGGAGGTCTGACCTTTTGGTTTCCCCTCGTTTTCAGGTTCAGTCGGATGCATCAGGGTCCCTGGGTTATGGGATTTACTTCGAAGGGAAGTGGGCCTACGGCAGATGGCCGCCAGCCAGGTGGGGCACGGATCGTTTGCGCGATCTCACGTACCTGGAATTTTTCCCCATTCTGGCAGCTTTGATGCTATGGGGCGAGCAGTGGGCCAATTCGGTCGTTCATTTCTGGTGTGACAATGCGGCTGTTGTCCACATTGTCAACTCACAGACGTCAAAATCTCCCAGGGTTATGGAGCTGGTTCGCCAGTTTGTGTTGCGCAGTCTACGCCTCAATGTGCTTTTTTGGGCCAGACATGTTCCAGGTATTAATAATGATATCGCTGACGCTTTGTCCCGCCTGCAGATCCCCCGGTTCCGTGCCTTGGCCCCGGACGCAGAGGAATTTCCCTCGCCGCTCCCGGAAGAGATATGGACGCTTGGCAAGGAGAGGTGAACCGGGCGATCGGCATGTCGCTCGCGCCCCGCACGCGTAAGGCGTATAACCATACATTCAGTTCATTCAGGGCCTTTTGTGCCCGATCCCGGCTACCTGAAAGTTGGCCCATCCCAGTGGCTCACGTCCTCCAATTTATGGTTTACTTACATACCCAGGGCTTAGCTCCCCGCACCATAGCATCCAGGCTGTCAGCGCTGGCATTCATGGCCAAGATGGGTGGTTTTGCTGACAGCACAAATGATTTTCGCATACGACATGTTTTGGAAGGGTGGGTGCTGGAACGTGGGTGCAGCCCGGACGACCGCCACCCGATTTCTCCAGGGGTACTTACCGACCTTGCACGGGGCTGGCATGACCTGTGTTTCAACAGGTATGAGGCAACCCTGTTTCATGCGGCTACAACGGTGGCCTTTTTTGGGGCGCTCCGCATCAGTGAGCTGGTGCTACTGTCTAAGGCGGATGCAAGTCGTAGGGCACTGGAACTCGAAGATGTCTATGTTTCCAATGATTGGGCTCAGCTGAGGATACGCTCCTCTAAGGTTGATCAGCATGGTGTAGGCAGTGGTGTAAGACTGCTACGATGTTCCATGGCAGACATCTGTCCGGTTGGTGCCCTACAGGAGTTCCTTGCACTACATGGTACGCACCCTGGCCCGTTTTTCTGTCACCAAGATGGGTCTCCCCTTACTAAATTTCAATTTTGGAAGGTGACCGGTAAGGCACTAGCCAGTGTTGGCCTCCCCGGGGCTCGCTACGGCACCCATTCATTCAGGATAGGGGCGGCTTCCACCGCAGCGGCGTTTGGGTACTCTGGGGCTGAGATACGCAACATGGGAAGGTGGGGATCACGATGTTTTTAGTTGTATGTTCGCCCTCTTCAACAGTGAGTACCAGTTAAGTCACTGCCCTGTCTCCTTTTTTCCTTGACAGACCCTGGGTGTCGTCTTACACCAGTGACAGTATGGCTGGTGGGCCACAGCTATGTGCACAGGGCAGCGCAGTTTGCTGTGGCGACAGAGTGGGGACCCCGACTGGGACTGGGTGCATCCGCAAGTCTCAGGTGGTACGGTAAGCGCGGAATGTTATGGTGGGAACTGTTGCCATTCCTTTTCTCCATCAGGGATGCTGACCCGCCTGATGTCCTGATTATACACCTCGGGGGTAATGATTTGGGACAGGTCACGGGCCTATCGCTGAAGCATGCGATTTGCGGTGACCTGGCCGACTTGCATTATGTGTGGCCTGCCACAACCCTACTTTGGTCGGACATGATACCGCGGCACGCTTACAGGGGAGGGTTTAACCTCCAGGCCCTTGATCGGGCTCGGCGCTCGGTGAACAGGGCTATTGCCCGGTTCTTTCTGGACAAGGGTTGGGGGCGCGTCATACGACACCCCACCATCAGTCTCCAAAATTATGAGCTTTACACAGGGGATGGGGTCCATCTGTCGCCGGGAGGTATGGACCTCTTGTTGGGAGATTGGCGAGCAGGCCTGTTGACTGAGCTGACGGTCTGGGGGGGGCAGTGAGCCTTTATTGAAGCCTCCCCGTGTGGCGGGTAGCACTGGTAAGGTAAACATTTATGACCCACAGGTTATCTGGCAGGTTCGCATTTGACTGGACAACACTAGACAGGCACAAGTTGGTTAACGTTGTCCGGTCAACGATGAACCAGGCAATGGGGTGATGGCACGAGCTAGGCAGCATGCATCACCCCGTTATTTTACGGATACGCATCAGAGGGTGGGGTCAGTAGTTAGATTATTGACTACGGTCAACAATTTGTTTGTTGTCAACAAACAAATTGATACAAATTGATACATTGTAATCAATTGCCGTTGGCAATTTTGGGTGGAACCTTACCAGTGTTACTTCGGCCTGCTTGCCTTAAGAATTATAATTGGTTGAATACCAATAGAAATTTATAATTCGGACTAGGGCATGAATCAATAAATGTGGCCCAATGCCGTTATCCACTTTTACCAGTGTCTGAGTCCTTTATTGGGGGGTGCGCCTGCAATGCAAGCGCGGCGCCAAAATGGCCGCCGCGCTCTTTGCGGCCCCCCCCACCGGACTTGGACATCCGGGTAGTTAGGGGGCGTGGCCAGCACCCTTTAAAAGGGGTGGCCACGAGGCAGCCGCGCTGCCATTTTGCGAAGTGACGGAGAGGAGAAGTTTTTCCCCTCCACCCCCTCCCTAGTTAACAGTGTGATATTTTGGTCGCTTCGGGGCCAGGTGGGAATTTTTGGCTGGGACCTACAATTGGCTTTCAGGTCCTGGCTTTTTTGCCCATCCCACACTGTTGCTATGGTTTGACATAGGGGTTCTTGCTGCTGCTGTTGACTTTGGTCACATGGGCGGGTAGCACTGGTAAGGTAAACATTTATGACCCACAGGTATCCGGCAGGTTCGCAATTGACTGGACAACACTAGACAGGCACAAGTTGGTTAACGTTGTCCGGTCAACAATGAACCAGGCAATGGGGTGATGGCACGAGCTAGGCAGCATGCATCACCCCTTTATTTTACGGATACGCGTCAGAGGGTGGGGTCAGTAGTTAGATTATTGACTACGGTCAACAATTTGTTTGTTGTCAACAAACAAATTGATACAAATGGATACATTGTAACCAATTGCCGTTGGCAATTTTGGGTGGAACCTTACCAGTGTTACTTCGGCCTGCTTGCCTTAAGAATTATAATTGGTTGAATACCAATAGAAATTTATAATTCGGACTAGGGCATGAATCAATAAATGTGGCCCAATGCCGTTATCCACTTTTACCAGTGTCTGAGTCCTTTATTGGGGGGTGTGCCTGCAAATTGCACTTGCCTGTTTTTTAGCTGCATCTTACTGTTGGATTATATTTAGCTTATGATCTACGATCATTCTAAGATCCTTCTCGCTCATAGTAATATTGAGCAAGTATCCACCATCTTGTAACTGGACTCCTCCCCCCCCCATGTGTAGAACTTTGCACTTATCCCTGTTATATTTCATTCTGTTCTTTTCAGTCTAGTGTTCAAGCCTATCAAGTTCTTTTTGAATTCACCAAATTTTGTGTCATCTGCAAATTTGATAACCATCCCTTTTATGCCCACCATCCAAGTCATTAATAAAAATATTAAAGTGCACTGAGTCCAAGACTGAACCCTGTGCTACTCCACTTGTTATCTTCTCCCCGTCTGAGGAGTCAGTGGCAAGTACTTTCCGAGTACAATTCTATATACAACTTGTATCTGCTTCACAGTTTGGAAAGGCTCTCCACAGAGCATGGGTGGCCAACATACAGCCAGCAGGCCAAACTCAGCCCATGGCACCATTTCACGTGGCCTACACCACTGCTGCCACCTCTCTGGTAGCTGAAGCAGACACATTTATGGCAGCCGTAAATGTGCCTGCGGCTGCCGTAAACACATTTACGACAGCCGTGGACACATTTTACAGCTGCGTTTATGAGGGGAACTACGTGACCAGCCCGCTCAGCTGTCCAGGGTGGCATGGTCAAGCCTGCAGTGTAAAAGGGTTGGGAACCGCTGCCCTAGAGACTCAACTAGTACTGACTCAAAGTTCATTTCATCACCAAGTTAAAACATGGCTATTCACTAAAGCCGGGGGTGGCATTAAGGATTATGGCTTTAATAGGCTGTAGAGGTTTCTTTAGTGTTTATAGTTCTAATTTATATATGTAGTTTTCATATTTTAAAAGTGTTGGATTGTTTTCTATTTTTAATAGGGAGGTATAGAAATGCCTTACAACAATACAATACAATACAATACATACTACTGACAACATGAGACCCTACTGCACCTCAACTAGGAGTAGCTGGAGCCCACCTGCCCTGGCCCCCATGTTGTTGTTGTTGTTGTTGTTGTTGTTGTTGTTGTTGTTGTTGTTGTTGTTGTTGTTGTTGTTGTTGTTGTTGTTAATAATAATAATAATAATAATAATAATAATAATAATAATAATAATAATAATAATAATAATAATAATAATAATAATAATAATAATAATAATAATAATAATAATAATAATAATTCAATTTATAGGCTGCCTTCCTCGCCTCAGTGACCCAAGGTGGCTTACATCAAATAAAACAACTTATACAATTAAAAACCCACTGATAAAACTGATAAAAAATTAAAACTTGTAAAAAAACAAAAACAAAACATAACTCCTTAATTAAAACCCCACAGGGCTAAATGAGCCAGTAAGGCTGAGATGCGCTGCCAGATGCCAGATATAAAGACATACTGATTTTATTTTATTTTTGGAACTGCCCTGTTTCTCAGTGATCACTCTCAGAGAGTTGGAACAACCTCATGTCCAGAAAAATGGATGCTTGAGACAATACGTGCCTGGCTAAGAATCAGTGCAGTCTTCTTCTTTTTCATCCCAATCAAACCTTGCACTGCCACTTTCTTCACTTTGTCATTGCCCAAACTTAAGTCCTCATCGATGCATGCTTCTGACAGTAACCGGCAGACCAGTAAATGTGCTGGATTTTGTATCTCTCCACATTCACACTGTGTGTTGTTGTCTGCCAACAGCCCCCACTTGAGCATGTTGGTCTTGCATTTAGGGACTCTGACCCTCAACTTATTAAGGGTCCTCCAAGTGATGTAGGAGAGGTTGAGATCCTCAGCAACTGGATGTGCACCGTCAGGCCCTCTGCATGGTACATGCTTTGCCGCCGCTCCCCACAAGAGATGGGAGTGTGCAGATTTCTCGCTGGTTGGGCAGGAAGGAGCCAGCAACCCTTTATAAGGGGTGGCTCTGCCCTGCCCCACCATTTGCCGTTTCCTTCCTCGAAGAAGCTTCTGCGTCTCCTGCAGTTGGAATTTACCAGCGGGAACTGCCGTTCCCACTCTCTCCTTCGGCTCGCCTCTTACCTGCATGGCTCTGGCTGGCAGGTATTTGTGCACCGTGGGTGGGCGCTCCTGCTCCCACCCGATGCCTCGCTCTCAAGAGGCCCGTACTGCATGGGTCTTGGCCCACCTCGCAGCCCGACTCCGGGCGGCCTCACACCCTGCTCCACCTTCTGCGCCCCCAGTGCTCACTTCCCCCGATGGGGCCGAGCTTGGGTGGTGCACCCTCACCACCTCGCTGCTCGATAGGGTTGTGGCCCTTGAGGCCTCTGCACCTCTGCCTCTGGTTGCCCCTGACTTCCTCCCAGCTGCCGGTGCTGAATTCTGGGCTCCCCCTGGGGTGCCCTCCGTGCCTCCCCTAGCTGAGCCCCAGAGGGGGCTTCACCCCCCTGGCGTTGCAGGCCCAGGGCCTGGCACTCTGCTTCTTTCTCCAGCCAATTCTTCCTCTCCTCTCTCCTCTTCTGCTGGGCCCGGCCCTCTGAGGCTCCGTGAGTACCCTGTTTACACCAATGCACTTCCTACTGCCAGCTCATCCCAGTGCCCTCTGCCACAATTTTCCTGGCCCTGGCCCTCATCCTAGTTGGGACAATCCACCCCCCTGGGCACCTGGCCTGCCTATGGATCCCCCTTTCCTGGGTTCTACCCTGCCTTACCCACCCACCCGCACTATCTCCCTCCTTATTACGCTTGGCAGCATTCTGGCTCCGTTGGGTCCGACAGAAGCCATATCCCATGGGTTTCCCTTCCCCCTGGCAACATGGCCCTTCCCTTGGGCGACCATCTTATGCAGTCCACCAGGGAAATGATTATTTGGGGGGAATATGTTGACCTCTTTGGCTACCTCAACCGGGAGTGCCCATATTGGCAGACTTTGACAATATGGATGACTCCGATAAGGAGCTGGTCCGGCGCAGGAAGCCCCCACAGTCGTGGGTGAACTGGCTACCTGCTTTCCTTATTTTTGCCAGTGTTTCAGCCTGAGCCTGCCCGGCACGCGCGCTTCCATTTTTCCAATACCTTGACTTGATTTATAGAGCTCACGCTGACTTTCCAGGCAACACCTGGAGGGCCTACAATGAGATTTTTTGCATGCAGGTCACATTCCGGCCCGACATGCATTGGAATGAGCCTAATTCAGGCCTTTGGCTCCAATATATGACCCTGTCATGTCCGGCCCCTGGGGATATGACTGTGGCCACCTGGTCCAGCATCCGGTTTCCCCTCCTGTTCCTCTTTCTCCTGATGCACCCTCCTCTGCACCTCATACTTACTGCTGGGAGTTTGCGGCCCAGGGGCACTGCACCAAGAAGCAGTGCCAGTTTAAGCATGAGTGTCTCGGCAACCTGGTGCCTCTTCTTGCCCTTCATTGGCCTCCTCCCGCCTCACTGCCCCCTCGTGGGCCACCCCCTCTATGGCCCCTGCTTCCAGTCCTGCTCCGCCGGGTACCTGATTTCCTGTTGTTGCGGTGTGCATAACTGTTTTCTTCTCTGTCTATTTCTCCCCACAGGTTCGCCTTCCTGAGTTATCTTGCCTCCCCGCCTGTTTCCAGGTTCCGGTGCTTCTTCTGCTCCCTTCCCAAAAGGGTTGGGTTCTGTTTCTTCTTCTCTTTGCACTGGGGTCCCCCACCCAGTCCCTCTGGCTGGGCTGGGGTGGGTCGGGGTCTCTCCTCTCCCCCATGTGGTGGTTAGTGTGGGTGTGTTCCTACCAAATTGCAACTTTCCCATTGGGTATAGGCTGGAGTTGTTGCAGGAGCTGGAAGGGTATCATCTAGGGGTGTGCCCCAAGGCTCCTGTAGCAACCTTCCACCGGTTCTGGCTTTTCGGTAAGCCTTGTCCAGCTCTGTCACTTTGTGTGGCCCATTATTGGACTCCGGTGTGTTTGGCTCATAGTCCTTGGCTCATGATATTATTATTGTTATTGTTATTATTTACCTTCTCCCATTTTAGCCACCTGCACTACTTCCCAGTGCAATGTTTTGTTCTTATTAATAAAGTGGCCCATTGTTGAACCCAATTACCACATCCATCTCTTCACTGTGGGGGTGCACCAGCAAATCCTCCTTTAATGTTGTTCCTTGTCCAGTGAGATCCTCCCTCCATTTTCTAATTTGGTTTTGCTCTTGTGTACCCTCAAAAATATTTGTTCTTCCCATAAAGCTCTTCCTAGATCTGAGCCAGAGGACTTGAGTCTCATAACCGTCTAGAGGGTGTCGAGGGTCATATTCTTGTTTAATTCTCTCAGTGATCAGTGCAATAAGAAGAGTTTAATGGACATGTTGTGGGATTGTTAATGACTTAGTGTTATATATTCATGTTTATGATTGAGAATGTGAATGTGCAGTCTCTACACATAAAAGTAGTCAGACATTAAAAATCCAAAGAGGGCAAAGAGGTTTCGACACTTCTTCTATCAATGCTTCAAATGAAAGGAAACAAAAGACCACGGGTTAGTTAGCTTTAGTACAAAATGCTATTTTGATTTTTTTGGCAGTTTGTTTCCTCCGATAGTAAAATTGTTAAACAAATGTCCTTATGTGTTCATATATTTTATTTGTTTCTTGCTGGTGCATTCATTGCCCACTTGATGTCAGTGGGGAAGACCTCTGCATATTGAAATCAATCGGTCATAAATGCATTTTCATCCTGGCTGGGTCATTTTCAGAACAAGTTGTTATTGAACACTGACAGAATCCATAAAAGCAATGTTTCCACAAAGTACTGTGTATTAGCCAATATAGCCATGCCAGTTCTTCTTTCTTTTCCTTTGTGCTGTAAGGTCAAACTATTACATCAGAATGTGATTATCTTTTAATGCCCTTCTCACTCATTCAATAATGTGCATAAGATAAAGCAAATGTCCAGGTGTGCTTAAATTCAAATATATATTTAAAGTTAAGCTGCTACACAGAATTCTGGATCTGGCCCTTAACTATGAATGACAGTGTATGAATGTTAAGTAGAAGCTAAGAAAAGGCAGAAAATCTTTAGCCAACATTTGCCTTTGGTGAGTTATTGCTGCAAGTTACATCACATCTTAAGCAGGTGCAAGGAAATTTCTTTAAAATGTATTCTCAAGAGGACCAGGATCAGAGGACCAAACAGGAAGCAGAACAGGAGGAAAGGAAGGCAAGGGAAATGTAGGGAGCAAGGAATGATGTGTTTCTTTGTTCTGGGTTGTGGCCAACTACATAGCCACCCTTAGAGTGCTCGGAACCCAAGAAGGACACCATATGTTTGTCACAGTGAGATTCAGATTTATTTCGAAGTGGTCTGTTCATAATTTAACAGCACCATTATTTGGTTTGCTCCACTGTGATGCCAAGGAGACACACCTATTCACAACGCAGATGGATTCATTTCTGCTTTGGAGCAGAAATTAACAAATTGAGGCAAACCACGCTTAATTTTACAAACTGTTCTGTTTGTTCTGAGGCCTTCTTAACTACATTCTTTGCTTCCCAGATCTCTTTCTTCTACTTTAACATCTGTCACTGAGATTACAGAAGAACTGCTGCCCATTAGTGATGCAGGCCTTGCCTTGTAGACTTCGCTTCCTCCAGCACATTTGAACAAGCATGTTAAGTAAATTCTAATAAGTAAATACTGTTGAGGCAATGTTGGAGCCAAGCTAGCTAAGCTGCTGGGATCGATGTGGATCCAGGTTATTATTGAGCAACAGATTATAGAAGGCTGTTTGCTCTTGTAGGCATGTCTGCCTTTGGCCTTATTTTGTATCCTGAGTAAATAGCTCATTCTCATCCCTGAGTAGGGCTTGTTCATTTGACAAGCGCTTCTTGGCATTCACTCTTCAAGCCCTGTTTCCTCACAAAGAAACTGGGATGGGAGAGGTAAACTGAGTTTGTGTCAAAGGACACTTTCCTAGTTTGGCACTGTTCCTATCTTGTTCTCTGCCTGGAGGAACTGTGGCCTTAAAAATCAGGTTAGCAATGTGTGGCCCAATAGAAGTTGTTGGCCTACTCCTCCCAGCAACTCTAGCCAGCATAACTGTTTTGCAACATACAACATAAGGGTAAACTTTGTTAGAGTTGCCATAATTCTCTCCCACAAAACAGGGACAGAAGTATACTTGACAAAAATGGGCGGGTTATCTATAAAATAACCTTTTAAAAACACAAACATAATATAATGACAGCTATAAAACACTTTCATATTAAATATATCAATACATAAATGAATTTATTTACAACAGTTAATTCTTACTATAAGATGATCTGTTGTACTTCTGAGAAGTCACATTGTGGTCAACACTTAGCATCCTCAGTTCCAGGAAACACACTGGCCACACTTACTGGGCAGTGGTGTGAGGTGAGGACGTTAAAATTTGTCTCCAGGTATACTTTAACTCAAATGTGGCAGGAAATAACTCGTTTGATGGCAAGAGTTTGAATTTATTTAAATGGTATGTTATAATACACAATCAGTAAATTTAAAAAATCCGGGACTTTAATGTGATTTTTATTGAACTGGCCGGGACAATTTTTCTGACCTTTAATCAAGGACAATCCTGGTTTTCTGGGATGTATGGCAACCCTAAACTTTGCCTATCCCTGGTTTAAAATGCCATGGAGAGATATAACTTTAGGAGAGTAAATGAGAGAGAATGGAAGCGTGGCGCCAAAATGGCCGCCGCGCTCTTTGCGGGGCCCCCCCACCGGATGAAGCCATCCGGGTAGTTAGGGGCGTGGCCAGCACCCTAATAAAAGGGCTGGCCACGAGGCAGCCGTGCTGCCATTTTGGCGAAGCGACGGAGCGGAGAAGTTTTTCCCTCTTACCTCCGTTGCTCGTATTCTTCCAGGGGAAGCCTTTTTAGGCAGCTTTTTCTCTTCTTAGGCTTCCTAGCTAACTCAGCTATGCCCTCTAAGAAAAAGGCAGCTGCTAACGTGGCTCGAGCGGCGCGGAGGCGCCAGCCGGGTCGGAGGACCGCGACTGCGCCCGCCCAGCAGCCACCTTTAACGGACCCCACCGGGACCGGTGGGATGGGATCGGTGGCCCCTTGGCCGATGCGCGCAGGCTGCCCCGGATGGGGCCTCGGCCCTTGGCCCGCAAACGATGGCCACTGCCCCCGCCATGGTACGTGCGGCTGGGCCCTCTTGCACGGGCGCGCAGTTCCCCATGGGGGGAGCGAGCCACGGGGGGTGGTTGGGTTCCCTGCCTTTGCAGGGCGTGCCCACGGCTCCCCAAGGGCCGAGCATGGGCTCTTGGCCTTATCTGGCCCCTGGGACTCAGGGGCCTGGACAGGTACCTGTGCCCTATGGGCCGGCTGCCCATTTGCCCCCTGTTGGGGCTGGGGCCTTGGTCAACGTGGAGGCCCTTCTGGCCCGTGTAGCGGCCCTTGAAGCATCCTTGGCGAGGGCCAATCAAACAGGGGTGCCTCTAGGATTCCAGGCGCCCCCTTTGGTTACCGAGCAGAGGCCGGCGACGGGTCGGGTTGAGCCGCCTGAGGCGCACGGGCTGGTGGCGGCCACTGCCTCGCAGCTCCCCACTCAACAGGTGCAGCAGTCCGGTGCTGGTTTGGCCCCGTCGACGAGCTCAGCTTCGGACGTGAGCTCCAATGCCCCCAGCGGGCTGGAACCCCCGGTGGGGGCGGCCCGTGGGGGTGCATCGGGTGAGTATGCAGTTCAAGCTAGTGCACCCACACAACTGACTTCCCTGGGGGGGGCTTTCCAATGGCCATGGCCTCGCACAGGTGGCCCGGCGGTCCAATTGCCCCCGGCCCACCCGGCGACTTCACCCCTGACTCAAGGCCCGGGTACGAGTGGTGCCCCCTATGTGGTGGGGAATGTGTTGGGGATCCCCGGGCTGGTACAGGCCCCCTTTGCTTTGCCCGCAGTTCCCTCTGTGCCGGTGTCGGCATTGCCAACGGCAGGGTATTCCTTGCCCCTGGGGGACCATCTGGCCCAGTCCACCAAGGAAAAGATCTGGAGGGGCGAGTATGTAGATATCTTCTCCCTTCTTAATAGGGAGCCGACCAAGGAAGAGAGGGAAGGGCTGGACGAGAAGGATAAGGAGCAGGCACGTCGTCGTAAGCTGCCACGCACGTGGGCAAATTGGTTGCCAGCGTACCTGATTTACATGGCTGTTTACCTCAGGGCTAGGCCGGATTTGGCCATCCCTATGGTCCAGTATCTGGACAACATTTATCGGGCTATGGTTGACTTCCCGGGTCCGTCGTGGCTGGCTTACGATGAAGAATTCCGCATGAGGATTCCACTGCACCCAGAGATGAGGTGGGATGAGCCCTGCCAGAAGCTGTGGCTTCTGTATATGACCCCCACGCGCCCGGCGCCTGGGGAGAGATACCATTGTGGACATGCGGTCCAACGAGCGGCCCCGGTACAGGTTCCCCGCCAAGTGGCGGGGCAGGGGGTTCCAGCCCGCCTGCTGTGCTGGACCTTCTCGTCCAATGGTTCTTGCAACCGAAAAAATTGCACGTACAAGCACGAGTGCCCCTCTTGTTCTGGCCCCCATGCTGCCTCCGCCTGTCCCAGGCAGGGAGGATACAGGGGCAGGGGTAGGGGCAGACAAGGGGCAGGTAGGACTGCCACGGAGGGAGCGGGTTCACCGAAAGGCCCCCTCCCCAATTAATGTCGGCATGCTGGAGCGTTGGCTCGCATTGTACCCGAAGAAAGCAGACACTGTGTACCTCCTTCAGGGTTTTCAACTGGGTTTCCGTATTCCTTTCACGGGGGATAGGTCACCGCAAGACGCACCCAACCTTTTGTCACTTAGAGGAAGGGAGGAGGTGGCTGCCGCCAGCATTAATAAGGAGATCGCTGCGGGCAGGGTCGCTGGCCCTTTCCCCGCCCCCCCTTTCCCCAACCTTAAAGTGTCTCCTCTAGGACTAGTGCCCAAAAAGTCCCCGGGCGAGTTCCGCCTGATTCATCACTTGTCCTACCCAGCCGGTCATTCGGTCAATGATGCTATCCCTGATGACCTTTGTTCTGTCAGGTATACATCCTTTGACCAGGCATTGCGCATGGTGCGCTCATGTGGCCCGGGTGCACTGTTAGCTAAGTGTGACATTAAGTCGGCTTTCCGTCTCCTGCCGGTGCACCCGGGTGACTTTGAGTTGCTGGGTTTCAAATTCCGGGGTGAATATTATTTTGACAAAGCCATGCCCTTCGGCTGTTCCATATCCTGCTCGGCTTTCGAGCGTTTCAGTACATTCCTGCAGTGGGCATTTGTCAGTAGGTCAGGGTCTCGGTCTGTAGCCCATTACCTGGATGACTTTTTGTTTGGGGGTGAATGGGGCTGGGACACGTGCACACGTCTCCTCAACACATTTCAGACGCTAATGGAGGAACTCGGTGTCCCTTTAGTGCCCGAAAAGACCGAAGGCCCATCTAATAAGTTAGTATTCCTGGGGGTGGAGATTGACACGGTAGCGCAGGCGTCTAGGTTGCCGGAAGACAAGGTGTCAAGGATAGTGGCCCTTATATCAGACTTGCTGGCTAAGCGCAAGGCATCCCTTCGGGAACTGCAGGTGCTACATGGACACCTTAATTTCGCTTGCAGGGTGGTCGCACCTGGCAGGGCATTTGCTCGGCGCTTGTGCGACGCCATGTCAGGCTTATCCAGGCCCCATCATAGGACGAGATTGACACGGGGCATCAGGGCAGATATGCACATATGGCTTCAATTCCTGAGGGAGTTTAATGGGGTCTCATTTTGGAGGTCCGACCTCCTGGCTTCACCTCAATTTCAGATTCAGTCTGATGCCTCGGGATCCCTTGGTTATGGGATGTACTTCAATGGGAAGTGGGCCTATGGTGGATGGCCACCGGCCTGGTCAGGCACGGGTCGCCTGAGGGATCTCACATATTTGGAATTATTTCCCATACTGGGTGCCTTGATGCTATGGGGTGAGGAGTGGGCCAACTCTGTGGTGCATTTCTGGTGTGACAATGCGGCCGTTGTCCACATTGTCAACTCACAGACCTCTAAGTCTCCCCGGGTCATGGACCTCGTACGCCAGTTTGTTTTGCGCAGCCTGCGCCTCAATGTACTGTTCAGGGCCAGGCATGTCCCGGGGGTGAATAATGATATTGCTGATGCTTTGTCCCGTCTGCAGATCTCCCGGTTCCGTGCCTTGGCCCCGGATGCGGAGGAATTTCCCTCGCCACTCCCGGAGGAGATATGGACCTTTGGCAAGGAGAGGTGAACTGGGCGATCGGCATGTCTCTGGTGCCACGCACGCGTAAGGCGTATCACCACGCGTTGGTTTCCTTTCAGACTTTTTGTACCCAATCTCGCCTGCCAAATTCCTGGCCGATCCCAGTGGCCCACCTCCTTCGTTTCATGGTTTACCTGCACGCCCAGGGCCTGGCACCCCGCACCATAGCATCTAGGCTATCAGCACTGGCTTTTATGGCCAAGGTGGGAGGTCATGCGGACAGTACCGCTGCTTTCCGTGTGAGACACGTTTTGGAGGGGTGGGTGCGGGAACGTGGGCATAGCCTGGACGACCGCCACCCAATTTCCCCGGGGGTCCTTACCCAACTGGCACGGGGCTGGCATGACCTATGTTTCAATAGGTATGAGGCAGCCCTGTTTCATGCGGCTACAATGGTGGCCTTTTTTGGAGCACTCCGCATCAGCGAGCTTGTGATGCTGACTAAGGCGGATGCAAGTCGTAGGGCACTGGAACTCGAAGATGTCTATGTTTGCAAAGATTGGGCTCAGTTGAGGATACACTCCTCTAAAACGGATCAGCACGGCGTAGGCAGTGGTGTAAGACTGCTACGATGTTCCTTGGCAGACATCTGTCCGGTTGGTGCCCTACAGGAGTTCCTTGCACTGCGTGGCACGCACCATGGCCCGTTTTTCTGTCACCAAGATGGGTCTCCCCTCACTAAATTTCAGTTTTGGAAGGTGACTGGGAAGGCGCTGGCTAACGTGGGCCTCCCTGGGGCCCGTTACGGCACCCATTCATTTAGAATTGGTGCGGCCTCTACGGCGGCCGCTTATGGGTACTCCGGGGCTGACATACGCAGCATGGGGAGGTGGGGATCTCAGTGTTTTCAGTTTTATGTTCGCCCACTCACACCGTGAGTACCACTTTTAGTCACCACATATTTCTTCCTTCCCTGTTTTTTCCTTGACAGACCCAGGGTGTCGTATCACACCGGTGACAGTATGGCTGGTGGGCCATAGCTATGTGCACAGGGCAGCGCGTTACGCTGCGGCGACAGATTGGGGACCCCGACTGGGACTCGGTGCATACGCAAGTCTCACATGGTACGGTAAGCCCGGTATGTTGTGGAGGGAGCTCTTGCCATTCCTCTTTTCGGCAAGGCATGCTGACCCGCCCGACATCCTGATCATACATCTTGGGGGTAATGATTTGGGACAGGTCACTGGCTTATCGCTGAAGCATGCGATTTGCAGTGACCTCGCCTACTTACATTACGTATGGCCCGCCACAACCCTTGTTTGGTCAGATATGGTCCCACGGCACGCTTATAGGGGAGGCCTTGACCTTCAGGCCTTGGACCGCGCTAGGCGCATGGTGAACAGGGCGGTGGCCCGATTCCTTTCGACCAAGGGCTGGGGGCGGGTCAGTCCTCATCCGGCCATTAGTCTGCAAAATTATAGGCTTTATGCAGGGGATGGGGTCCATCTGTCGCGAGGAGGTATGGACCTCCTGCTGAGTGATCGGCGAGCAGGCCTGTCGACCGAGCTGACGGTCTTGGGGGGGGGGGCGTCGAGCCTTTATTGAAGCCTCTCCGGGTGGTGGGTAGCACTGGTAAGGTAAACATTTATGACCCACAGGTATCCGGCAGGTTCGCAATTGACTGGACAACACTAGATAGGCATAAGTTGTTTAAACGTTGTCCGGTCAACGACGAACCAGGCGAGGGGGTGATGGTTACCACTAGACAGCTGGAATCACCCCCTGATTTTACGGATACACGTCAGAGGGTGGGGTCATTAGTTAGATATTGACTACGGTCAACAATTTGTTTGTTGTCAACAAACAAATTGATACAAATAGATACATTGTAACAATTGCCGTTGGCAATTTTGGGTGGTACCTTACCAGTGTTACTTCGGCCTGCTTGCCTTAAGAATTATGATTGGTCGTTTTACCAATAGAAATTTATAATTCGGACTAGGGCATGAATCAATAAATGTGGCCCAATGCCGTTATCCACTTTCATTTGTGTCTGAGTCCATTATTGGGGGGGTGCGCCTGCAAAGAATAAGCAACCGTCCAACAGCTGATTCTTCTGTGCAAATGTGCACCATTTACCTCCATTTATTCATACACACATTTATTTTCTGATATATGCATGTGTGGCATATATCTGGTAAAAGAATAACACCTCTACTCTTCAGGGCCTCTCCTCACTGCACTGCTATTTCCATTGGTGGCTGAAACTTCTGAAACAGCGACACCCAAAGGCCATACTTGGTTATCTTTGTGCAGCTGTTTCAAGAGTGATTCACAGCAAGATGAAACTAGTAAGGTGACTGGAAGCTGGATCATCTTGCTATTATTACATTTCCTCTTGCTTTACCTCAGAGATTAAACAGTTATTTCTCAGCAGCCATTTTCTTCCTTAAAAGAAATGGCACACATTTGCTTGAAATTCATTGTGGCCCAGAAATTCATTGTGTGCTCAGTATCTGTTAAAACAAAGTGATGATGTATAGCCTTGAGTTTTGGTTCAGTGCTACTCCTGAAACATTGTTATCAGATTTTCACTGTCTTTTCCTTAACCGAGTAGCCACATCACATACTACACATCAAAACAGGAGACATTACTAAAAAAAGAGGCATTGGAAAATACCACAGGTTTGCTTCAAATGTGTATGTAAATTTGTAAAGCATCATCATAATTTAACTACAGTACCTCTCACCTTGATGGAAAAACTTTGACCATATGACTTGGATACTTGTTCAGTTTACTGCTTTACGTGTAGTAACTGTTGTTTGGCAACAGTTGTTTGGCAACCCCCTCCCGGTAGAAATATGCCTCCAGGTCCATTTGTTACCATTTAGGAAAGAGTTGAAGATGGGGTTGGCAAAATGGGTCTGGGGGCCAGGATTGTCAACAAACTCCCCCTTCTGGCTTGTCTAAGGCTCCCCCCTTCCTGTAACTAATGTTAATGTTATGTTGATTTTATATTTGTTTTCAGATAATGGCACAGTGGTGGGCATCATTGTCAAATGTTTTTAAGGGCTTTTTAATTGTTTTTATATTGGTTTTAACCTGTTCTATTGTATGGTCGGTGAGGAGTTCATTGGCCTATGTACACTGCCCAGAGTCCACTGGATTGGCGGGTATATAAAGTTATTAAAAACAAACTTGAAGGCTCATGTCTTTGATACTCATGAGTCTTTATATTTAAACTGGGCATATGCTAGAAAGCTTGAGCATGATGTAGCATTGCTTGAGTAGCTTAAATGCAAGCCAAGAAAACTCAAAGCCTCAAATTAGGAGGGGCTTCCAAATGTGAAGAGAAAAAGTAAATGAAATGCATTTTTATAATGCTGCACTATTGTTATGTCTGGCCCTTGCAAGCACTAGTCCAAACAACGATGAACAAAACAGCAACAAGTCTTTATTCAACAGTCTTTTAGAGATGAGCTTACAAGGTGTTCCGGACACAGAGATGGCTATACAGGTGAAACTCAGAAAATTAGAATATCATGCAAATGTTCATTAATTTCACTTAAAAAGTGAAACGAATATATGAGATAGATTCACTGCATGCAAAGTGAGAGATGTCAGGCCTTAATTCATTATAATTGTGATGATCATGGCATACAGTGTACATGAAATTATGTGATGATTATGGGGTACATGAGATTGGGGGGATTGGAGTTTGCATAAGCCATAAACCATAAGCATCAATATTATAACAAAGTAAGGCTTGAACTATCTCGCTTTGCATGTAATGAGTCTATCTCATATATTTGTTTCACCTTTTAAGTTGCATTACTGAACTGAATGAACATTTGCACAATACTCTAATTTTCCTAGTTTTACCTGTACAATCGCAGTGGAATCGGTCCCTCCAGACTCTTGCCGTGTAGGAGGCAAAGGCTAGCGACCATAGAAGCGTAGCATAATGGAAGAGACCCAGGCTTAGCACGTGCTGGCTACCTGTATGGAGTGGGAAGTGTAGATCTGGTCTGACCTCACCCTCATTTACTTATGGGGCTTATATAGTGTCTCCCCGGTGGTGGCTCCTTGATACAAAGTAGCGACCTGGTGGACAAACATAACTAACCAATCATAACGGGCTATATATGTAATTAACCAATGGGAAGCAGGATCCAAAACTGTAACCAATCACAGGGCTTGGATTAGCATAATCAACGTGCCCTGGGACAGGGGATTTCGTGCCTCTTTAGGCTCCTACTATGCGGGAAACCACCATTTTCCTCTTGCAAGGCGCTGCCCGCACTACTTGCAAATGTGCCTTTATACACAACATTCCTCTCCCCTAGGTTTTCAGTAAGGACCCCCAAATCAGTTAAGATAATGAACCCTCATCTGAAGGACAAACTAACTTGTGGTCACTAGGCTGCTCTGCACCCTCCCAGCTTGCGTTCTGTGACCCATGTATTTTACTGGCACTCTGCGGCACTAACAAAAAACCTTGCAATTAAGGGGGTCTTGTATGTGTGTATCCTAAGGCAAACCAATCCGTTGAGTGGCGCAACTCTCAGCCTTTGTGAGCTAAACTAGCTTATGATGACCCCAAGTGTGGTGTGTGCAAAGAACCCTCTCGCTCCAAGTCCCTGGCCCCATCTTCTCCGAGCAACCCTGGATTCATTGCTTGGACCAGAGCTGAACATCCACCACAGCTGAGGCATCTTTAGGGAGACTTGCTCCCGAATCTACTTCCAGAACCACCTGCAAAGAAGGGCTTGATGCACGCTCTCCCAAATAGTCCAAGGAAAGCTCCCTTTTGCCTTGGCATATGGAGATCCCGCATTCCTTGCCCTTTCTGCCCCAACCCTGGGGACTGAGAGTGCTCCGGCAACCCCTCCTTCTCCTCCCGGGGAAGCGAGCCCACACCTAGGCACTCTCTCTCGTACCAGTCTATGTTTGGGGGTGATAGTGATACCTGCAGCCCACCTCCAACCCCAGGGATGGTGAGCCCTTACCTGCCACTGGGGAAACTGGAAACCTTCCAGAATCATGTGTGCCCAAAGTACTATGTTGTAGACCCCAAATCTCAATGGCGTGTTCAATCCTCGGCCACCAGAAATAGTTTCGTAGGACTGTTTGGGAGCGGAAGAAATCCTGGAACCTGGTTAATATGTGCTGTAGCAGTTTGGCCCGCAACCCACATGGAACAAGTTTTTTGCAAAGCCTGTACAAGCACCCTCCCAACACCAAGAGTTATTCGCATTCCCAGTAATACACACTTGCCTCTGCATTGTAGGGAGGAGGATGCCACCCAATGTCCACCCACACAATAACATCAGACCGCAAGGGGTCAGTCTTAGAAGCTGTGGAAAAGTTCAGGGACAGTGTGAGCAAAGTGATAGCCAAATCGCCCCAAGAGTCAGGATTTTCAAAGTACAACACATCTGGGGACAAAAGTTCTTGCAACTTGAACAGTTCAGGAGAATTAGACTTTTGGGCAAAGTCACTGTCTTTGTGCGCAACATGTGCATGTCAGGAAAACAATGCACTTAACTCTTCAGTGGAGGAATCGCTTTCTGGCAGCCCTTGGGACAAACCCTCCCCGGGTGATAACATTGCTTGGGGCTCATCCTCAATACGAAGGACTGCCCCCCCCCAATTGGATTCCTGTAAAGCAAATGCCTAGGGCCCCGAACCACTGGGACCCGATAATGTCAACCTTACCCACCTTTGTAACAACAAGGGGAAGACTCACGTAGACACAGTTATAATGGACTTCAAAGTTCCCTATTACCTGTACTGGAACGTTGCAACCCCACAAGTCCACTCTCTTGCCTGGAAAGCCCTTGAGCTTGGGCCTGAGGTCAGGTAGAATGCGGCGATACTCATCTTCGGTCACGATGGAGAGAAAGGAACCAGAGTCCACCACAAGACAGAAGGGTACCCCTTTGATGCGTAGGTCCACGCTGAACCCGTCCTTCAGGTCTCGCCTCTTGTCATCAGCCCCGTAGCTTGTGAAGACCTTAGCTATGCAGAATTGGAGTTTTGGCGAACTGTTGCCTACAGACTTTGGAGATGTGGCCTGTCTTCCCGCAACAGTGGCACTGCTCTCTCTTGGAGGGACACTCTGTGCGGAGATGGTGTTTCCCGCAACCTTGGTACGGCACAACTGACCTAGGTGTTGGCGTTGGTGCCCATGTTCCCTGTGGTGAGCTGTCGAGGTCTCTGTGGTCATGGCCGGAGGCTTCCAAAAAGGCAACTGCGGTCGTAGCTGGACCCGGTGATTCTTTATCTTCGAGGGCCGACCTGTGCTGGAAGTGCTCGCGCAGCATGTGCAGCAATGCTGGCAGAGAAATATGTTGGAACACATCGGGTGGCAGAAGCTTCAAGACAACATCAAGAGTCTCTAGCCCATAGTGGGCCAAGAACATTGCCTTCCAAAATGCTGGATCAAGTTTTCTTACTGTGAAGTAGCTCTCAAGCTGGACTTCGTAGTACGGCCACAGGTGAGACTTGCTGATGTCAAACGGTCGCAGCCAAAGGGGGATTTGGTCAGACATCTCGTCATTCTTCAATCCCACCTTTGTTGCCAATGTTATGTCTGGCCCTTACAAGCACTAGTCCAGACAACAATGAATAAAACAGCAACAAGTCTTCATTCAACAGTCTTTTAGAGATGAGCTTACAAGGTCAAAGAGATGGCTATACAATCCCAGTGGAATCAGTCCCTCCAGACTCTTGCCGTGTAGGAGGAAAAGGCAAGCTACCATAGAAGCATAGCATAATGGAGGAGACTCAGGCTTAGCACTTGCTGGCTACCTGTATGGAGTGGGAAGTGTAGATCTGGTCCGGCCACACCCTTGTTTACTTGTGGGGCTTATATAGTGTCTCCCCGGCAATGGGAAGCAGGATCCAAAACTGTAACCAATCACAGGGATTGGATTAGCATAATCAACACCCCCTGAAATGGGGGATTTAGGCTCCTACTATGGGTGGCAGGAAACCACCATTTTCCTCTTGCAAGGCGCTGCCCACACTACTTGCAAATGTGCCTTAATACACAACCTATGTAAACATGACATAGTCTTGAACCCACTGAATTAATTAACTGCAAAAGGTCCTATCATAACCAGCCCTGATTATGTCTTGCAAACTAAAGACTGTAGCTATAGTGGTGGTTTTCTGTCTTCTCAGCCTTCCTTTTTCTCACTTCTTCCATTTTCTATAGCATTACAGTATTATTTTTTCTGGTGTGTCTCGTCTTCTGCATTACTTTTTTGTTGTTCAGTTGCATAGTTGAGTCCGACCCTTTGCGGCCCCATAGACCATCACATGCCAGGCACCCCTATCCTCCACCATCCTCCCCAACCTGCCCATTACATCTACAATACCATCTAGCCATCTCATTCTCTGCCACCCTTCATCTTTTGCCCTCGACCTTTCCCAGCATCAAGGCTTTCTCAAGTGAATCATCTCTTCTCATTTGATGTCCAAAGTACTTTAGTTTCATCTTCAATATTTGACCGTCCAAGGAGCAGTCGGGGTTGATTTCTCTTAAGATTGACCTGTTTGTTCTCTTTGCTATCCAGGGTAAATTCTCAAAATTCTCCTCCAACACCACATTTCAAAGGATTCTATTCTTTAGAAGGCAATATTTAATGAACTATTAAAGCAACTACCAAATACTTGGATATATGCATTCTTCCAAATCCTTTTGAAGTTCTCTCACCATTCACCCTGGCAAATAAATATGTTGGTAGTATGAGGAAGAGGTTTCCATGTGCACATATCCCCCAACAGCATGGATAATTGATCAATGTTTGTGCCACTCTGCAGAGGCAGTCCCCACTGCTTGCTGACATGCTTGATAAGATCACAATCCCCAAGCAGCTTGATTGTGCATGATAATATAGTGTGAAGTACAGAAGCAGTTGTCTCAGATGCAGAAAGAGGGCGAGTTCAATAGTTTAGCAGAGCCATCAAGGACACTGGAGCACTTTATTATCTGGTAAGTATGAGAAAGATTAAATGAAGCAAAAAAAATGCAATATTCATGCAAAAAGAAAAAAAAGGCAAGGCTTCTGTCAAGGATTATCATGAAGAATATTCAGGAGTCCTCATGTGCACTCTTGTGCATAATACATATGGAGGGTGAGAAGCATCTGTAGAAAATGAACAAATGGGCCACTTTCCTGAAAAGTCACATCTGTCCACATCTCTTCTCAGTGTTTATATCTAGTTATGAGTGGCATAGTAAGGAAAAGGCTACCTCAGATTAGAGGGTTTTGCTGTATTTGACTGGTTACATGGTTCATCTGCTGCAACAAAGAGGTTCTAGGAATGTCCCAAAAGAAAACATATATCATCTTTAAAAGCCTGCTTTTAGGCTAGTGATAAAAGAGCAAAAAGTGCCCCCTAACACACACACACACACACACACACACACACACACACACACCAAGCTGTAGAGCAATTAAAACTAATCAAAGTGTTTTGGCTGCTGAGCATGAATTTATCAGTGCTTTCTCAGGCAATAAAATACAATGGCAATTAATAACAAACTGTTGACAATTAGTTGCCCTTTTATGAAGCTTTACTGCTTCTTTGGCACAGTTGCTAGGATTGGCCACACCCTACCTGTAGATGGGACTGATCTTATCTCCCCACTAATTTTCACTGAACTCTGTACCATAATAGTTATGCTTTGTGTGCTATCAACACACAACTCTAAAAAAATGTTTATATACTCAGTGGTGATCAATGATGATGATGCTGTCATGCTGGTGTCTAGCTTATCCTTGAGATACTCTGGAACTCTTTTTTTTACTCCTGAAAAGACATTCTGATGACCAAGTGTTATTTTTATATGCCAGCTGAATCCTTTCCTGTTCTGTTTCTTGGAGTGTCAACTTCCTTTTTTATCTCCCTGATGAGTGAACTATAACTATACCCTACAAACACCACCTCGACTGTTGTGGCCCCATTTTATGGAATCCTGGGGGCAGTAGTTTGCTGAAGTACTTAGATTTATGTACTAGAAAGCTTTAGCACTTCCTCGTAGTTCAGGAAAATGCACCAGATCCCTATGGTTATGGTCAAAATCATTTTGGGGAAAACTGTACAATGACGGAAAGCATACAAATGTGCATAAGTGTGTGTGCTTTTTATTTGGCCACTATGTATGGGAGACCTCGTAACTATGTAAACTTGTTTGTATGATTGCCTTTTTCTCACACTAGGCTGAGTGAAAGGAACTGCAGAATGAACTCACCAAAAGGTGGCTTCATTTTGGCAGTTTTACATCTGACCTAGACACAGAAGAAGTTATTATGTGAGAACGGAATAATGGGCTCTGGGCTTCATCAAATGACAAGCCATAGGATGCCACAGGATGGAGATCTGAGTGCTGAAACTGTATAGTGCAGGTGCACTCATGTTCTTAATTAGAAAATTTGGTCACACTCATTTTGATGTAGGCAGATTGATTGCACATGAGCCGGCAGATGGGCTAAACACTACTTTCTTGTAACATGGTCATGTACATGAGGCAATGGCGGAGCTTTGCCTCCTTATATATGGTACATAATACATTTGAATCTCGCCCGAAGGCGCCTATTGGTTGCAGCATCGGTGACGTCTTTCTGACGAACTGCATACCTGACATAGTTCACCTGTGGCGGGAAGGTTTCCAGCACTAGTTACTCATTGGGTAGATTGGAGCCACGTGAGCTCCATCAGCTGCGCTAATGGCGAGCAGCTGAACTGCATGCATACACAACATCCCTCCCCCCTAGGATGGGATGAAGTCCCTCAACCATTGTGGGGGCTGGCAGGTGCGCTGCGGTCAGCCGGTCGATTCAGCAGTGCTGCCGGAATCAGCTGTTGCGCCTGAACTTTTCCCCCAGGAAAACTGCAGTGTCCCATCAAATCCCAGCAAGGGCAGGGATGGGGTATCTCTGAGTAGGGGGGGATGGGGGGACCTCTGGGACAACTCAAAGCCCTGCTGCTCACTGGGATGAGTGGGGGAACACTCACGAAAACTCCCCCCATCCTGTAACAAAAAATCAAACTGGGGTTGTTCATCTCCGGGTTGGGAGACGGTCTCCTGTGGGTCTATGTGGCCTGTTAAGCTGAGTCCTGTATTCCCCCCTTGGGTTATGCGGGTGGGGGGCAACCCTAATGCTGACTTGTCAAAATACCCACTTTCCCCCATGGCTTCCGTGACTCTTCTCCTAAGCTGATCGGCGTGTCTCTGCCACAGCAACCCCAACCCTGTCTTTACTTGGTACGATACGGGCCCGGTTTGTTCCACCACTTCCCCGGGTACCCATGCTGGCCCTGAGCTCACATAATTTCTGCAGTACAATGGATCGCCTGTCCTGAACACTTTCCTCTGATCTACCGCCACATTCGTGGCTCTATCCTCCACCCTGGAAGGATCCAAGCGGTCAAACTATGTTGTGAGCCTTCTTCACATCAGGATCTCCACGGGGGATTGCCCCAACGCAAGCAGAGTAACCCTATAGCACAGGAGGAATTTGCAGAGCTGTAGCTCCAGATCCCCCAGACCCATCCTCCTTAGTGCCTCCTTTGTAGTGTGGACCAGGTGCTCTACTTTACCGTTTGTGGCAGGGTGAAACAGAGCGGAGGTAACATGCCTGATCGCATTCCATTCGAGAAATTCCTGAAATTCGGCAGACATGAATGTGGTCGCGTTATCCGAAATTAACACATCGGGCAGGCAAAAACACGTGAACACCTTCCTCAGGTGTTTGACTGTGGCTGTGGAGGATGTGTTTCTCACTGGAATGACCTCCATCCATTTTGAGAATGCATCAACCACTAACAAGAACATCGTACCCCGGAAGGGCCCCGCAAAGTCCACGTGGACCCTTGACCACGGTCCATGGCCTGTGTCCCACTCCCTGGGAGGTGATCTGTGCTCCTCGGGCCGTGAGTGTTGGCAACTCTCATATGCATCCACCAACTGTTCTATGTCCTTATCTATGTTGGGCCACCAGAAATAGCTCCCAGCCAGAGCTTTCAACTTCACGATCCCCGGGTGACTCGTGTGTAGCAAACGGAGCACCTTGGCACCTCAGGAATTACTACTCTCTGGCCCCAGAGGAGGCATCCTCTCTCGAGCGAGAGCTTGAAACATTTCCTGAAGAACGATGCAAGTTCTTCGGATGGGGACGTTGCGGGCCAGCCCTTCTTTACCCATGCCAACGCCTGGGACAGAACCTTGTCTTTGGCAGTTGCCTTGGCGATATCTGAGGGCATGATGGAGGGCGAGTCGAGAGACTCGATGAGCAGCACCTGGTAATCTTGCTCAGCCTCACACTTGGGTTCCCCCAGCTCCGGTAGGGGAGACCTGGAAAGCACATCCATGTGAGCGATGTCTTTCCCTGGGCGATGTACCAGTGTGAACTGGTACGCGTTTAAGAAAATCACCCATTGTAACATTCATGGGGATAGAATCTGGGGAGTGGGCTTTGGCCGTGACAAAGATTCCCAGGAGGGGCTTGTGGTCTGTGATAATGGTGAACTCCCTCCCATACAAGAAATCATGGAATTTCTTCGTCCCTGCGATGATTGCGAGGACTTCCCTATCCGTCTGTGCATAGTTGCGCTCTGCTTTCGAGTAGGATCTCGAGTAGAATGCAATTTGTGCCTCCCTCCCATTCTCGAGCACGTGGCAGAGGACAGCCCTGACCCCCCCCCCCCGGTGAGACATCACACACAAGTACTATGGGCTTTCTGGGGTCAAAATGAGTTAATATTGCCTCGGAAGACAGGAGCCACTTTAACTCATTGAACGCCCGTGCTTGATCCTCCCCTCACTGCCAGACTGCATCCTTCTTCAGTAAGCGGTGCAGCGGCTCCGCCACGGATGCCTTCTGTTGGAGGAAGGAGTGGTAGAATTTCAGGAGCCCTAAGAACGACTGTAGCTCTGGTTTGGCAGCTGGTCTGGGGATGTCCTGTACTGCCGCAACTTTGGATTTCGATGGTTTTACCCCATTGGGGGTGATTAGAAACCCTAGAAACTCAACCTTGTTTGTGTAGAACACACATTTGTCACATTTCAGGTGTAACCCAGCCCTTTCGAACACAGATAGTACAGGTACTATCTAACCTCTGGGCTAGCTCTGACTCATCCCCAGCTGTTATCAATACATCAACAAAATATGGCAAGACCCCGGGGAGACCCTTAAGGAGGTGTTCCACAAGCACCTGAAATATCCTAGGGGCTGAGTTCATGCCAAACTGGAAGCACATCACTTTAAACGCACCCTTGTGCGTAACTATCATCTCGGCAGCTGCGGCCGCAGGTGTAACTGTTAACTGTTGGTAAGCCTGTGCTAGGTCCAACTTCGCAAAGCATTTACCCCCGTGTAACTTGGCCAGCAAGTGGCTAACTATCGGCATGGGTAGGCATTGGGGCGAATTGCCTTATTGATAGTACACTTGTAATCAGCACAAATTCTAACCTCCCCGTTAGATTTCATGGCAGTTACAATCAGTGTCTCCCAATCTGCGGTGTCCATTGGAACCAAAATCCCCTGACCCACCAGTTTGTCCAGTTCCGCTTCGATTTTGTCCTTTAGTGCAAAAGGCACTATTCGTGGCTTGAGCCATACGGGGCAAACAGAAGGGTCAATATCAAAGTCCACTGGAGGCCCCCTGTACTCCCCAAGTCCTTTCTCGAAGACCGCGCGGTGTGCATTGCACACATCCTGAATGGGGTCACTTCAGACGGCATTGATGCCAGTCAGTGCAATGCCCAGCGTTTTGAACCACTGGGTCCCTAGAAGACAACTGGACCCCCCCTTAAGAACCACCAAGGGCAGATTCCTCATGAAGTTTTTGAAATGGATGGTGAAATCTCCCACCCCCAGGATCAGAATGTAGTTACCCTGAACGTCCCGCAAGTTCGTCCTGAGGGCTCTCAGTTTGGGGCGGTCCCTAGGGGGTATTTGCAGAAACTCCGTATGCGAGACTATGGAATAGGCGGTCCCTGAATCCACCTCCATCTTTACCTGGACCCCCTGCAACAGTACCTTTACAAAAAAATGGGTTCGTCGGTCCGACACGCGTCTCACCACGGTGTCCCCCACATGCACTTTCTGGATGGCCTCATCCTTTCAGCCATAGCGGCTGGTCCGGTCAGGATCTCGGCTTCTGCGTTGTCTGCACACCTTCGCTATGTGTCCCAAACGTCCGCAGTTGTGGCACTCTGCTTTCTTGCAGGGGCATTTCTTCCAGTTGTGTGAGCCCCCGCACCCCTCGCAGCATTGCCTTGCTTCAGTGGTGTCTCTCTTTTTGGATGGCCTTTTTCTCACTTTCTGGACCTCTGGTTCACTCTCGCTGGATCCCGAAGAGGATGTGGCGGCAGCCGCCGTGGCTCTCAGCTCTCGTGCATGGTGTGACGAACAGCTGTGGGCTTGCACCATGGACGCCAAGCTTCCCGGGGCTGCGGACCTCGTCCTGCATACCCATACTCAGTCCTTTACTGCCTCAGCAGCTTGTGCGGCATGCAAGACCTGCTCGAACGTGATGTCCTTGTCTTGGGCTAACAGTTTCCACTGAGCCTCTTCATCCTGCAGGCTGAGTAGGAGACGGTCTCGCAACACCTCATCAAGGAAGGCTCCCCACTGGCATGGAACGGCCATCAGCCTCAGCGCGGCTATGTACTCTGCCACAGTTTCTCCAGGCTATTGGTCTCGCCGGCTAAACGTTGGTCTTGCCGGGAACACAGACACCTTTGGGCAGAAATGTGCCCACTGGGCAGTGAGGATTTTGGCCAGTGGTACCGTCTTGAGTACCCTCAGCATCAGAAGGTTCCTTGCCAGTTCCAGGGTTGGCAACCAACACTGAGCCAGTAGGCAGGCTAGCCTTTGCGCTTCGCCCTTGATCTTCTCTGCGTCCATCGCATACAGAAACTGTTCCTCGTAGAGGTCCCATGACTCTGGCTGGGAGGTATCTAACGGAAAGAGGGTGACCCTGTGGGATGCCATTACCCCAATCTCATCGCCAATTTGATGTAGGCAGATTGATTGCTCATGAGCAGGCAGATGGGCTAAACACTATTGTAACATAGTCAATCTGTACATGAGGCAATGGCGGAGCCTTGTCTCCTTATATATGGTACATAATACATTTGAATCTCGCCCGAAGGCGCCTATTGGTTGCAGTATCGGTGACGTCTTTCTGACAAACTGCATACCTGACATAGTTCACCTGTGGCGGGAAGGTTTCCCGTGCTAGTTACTCATTGGGTAGATTGGAGTCACATGAGTTCCATCAGCTGCGCTAATGGCGAGCAGCTGAACTGCATGCATACACAACACTCATCAATTTGGAAACCCAAGCACCTATGACACAGTAACAGTGGTCTTCGTTCAAAAAAGTATGAGGGCAAACCTAGTACTGTAAGGTAATGGTTTCCCTTGCTTGAAAGCCAGTTGTATCCAACTCTAGGTTTCAGTGCTCATCCCTGTTTCAAACCCGAAGGGCCAGTGCTGTCTGCTTCTGCAGACATTTCTGTGGTCATGTGGCAGGCATGACTAGGCACACAGAATGCTGTTTGCCTTCCCACCGAAGTGGTCCCTATTTATCTGCTTGCAATTTCTTGCTTTCGAACTGGTAGGTTGGCAGGAGCTGGCACTAAAGACGGGAACTCATTCTGTCCTGCAGTAATTGGGGATCGAACTGCTGACAGATCAGCCCAGTTGCTACTTTCTTTGTCTTTTGAGGAAACAGCTAAACAACAGCTTTGTTTAGTTGCTTCTTTTTGTTTATCAGAGTTCTCCAGATTGCTTATTAAACATCATGTGCTAAATTCAGTGTTGTTCTCTTATAAGACCATTAGATGGCACTACTAAACAGATTTTAATTTCATCATGGTGAAACAAATAATCTTTCGTTTATAATCTTGTTATAGTCCATGGTATGCAGAAGATGTTCACCCTCTGAGTTGGGAAGTCACATTTTCTACCCACCCCCCTTCCTGCAGCCATTTATTTATTGAATTTGTATTGCCGCCCCCTCACCGGAGCAACTCCAGGCGGCTCACAATAAACATTACATTAGATACTCCATACCTTTCCTATCTTAAGGATACATAGAGCCCTAGTTATTGTTTCATTTTTCAGAAATGTGGTATTTTTTAAAAAGCAAACATTAAAAGGTAGGTGTTGAATGTAACACATTTCTTTTCTGAACCTTAGCTAACCACTTCTCAATTGCCAATGTTTTAAGGGTTGCAAAAAAGGTTACATTGCATACACTACACACTTTGACAAAGGAAAACAGGGAATTCAGGAGGATTTCAGGAGGAAGTGCCACATAACCCACCAGCACCTGCCATCTGAAATGACTGCTTAACAAAGTGATGATGTTTGTAAGTATAGCCTTGAATTTTGTATAAATCTGTCCTGGTGACAAAACATCATCAGCTTTTCAAAGTTTAATTAATTAATTTAATTTAATTTAATAGATTTATATACCGCCCTATCCAAAGGACTCTGGGTGGTGTACACTAAGACCAATATACAGGTAAAACAACTTTTAAAAACCATAAAAACATAACAATATTACCCACCCACCCCCGCCGTGACATCAATTATCTAAAAACAAATATAAAATCTTAAAAACCTTTTAAAAAATTAATTACAGGAGGAGGAAAACCTCAGATGAGCCAAAAAGGGGAGCTTGTTGACAATCCTGGCCCCCAGACCCATTTTGCCAACCACATCTTCAATTCTTTCCTAAATGGTAGCAACTGGGTCTGGAGGTGTAGTTCTACTGGGAGCAGGTTCCATAGTGTGAGAGCTACGACCGAGAAGGCCCTTTTCCTCATGCTGGAGAGGTGAGCCTCCCCAACAGATGGCACCTGAAGGGTCCTCTCTTGGTTTGCTCTTGTGGGACGGGTCGATGTCCTAGGGATGATAACGGTCCCTGAGGTATCCTGGTCCGTTACCATGAAGGGCTTTAAAGGTGACAACCAGCACCTTGAATTGCACCTGGAGACATATAGGCAGCCAGTGAAGCTCCCACATCAGTGGCAAGGTGCGGACAAAATGACTACACCCCACCACTGTGCGGGCTGCCGTATTCTGGACCAACTGCAGTCTCCGGATGGTCATCAAGGGCAGCGCCATGTAGAGTGACTTGGAAACTTCCCTTCAATCTTACGTCTGATGAACAGGCACTAAAATCTATAGTAGATACACTTCTGGCCCAAGGAAGCTTCCTTGGTCAGCAGGGGTGGTGTCTCTGCAGTTCTCCCTTTTTCCACATCTGGGTGGCAGCACCTAGACCAGTGATGGCAAACCTTGGCACTGCAGGTGCTCTTGGACTTCAATTACCAGAAACTCAAATCGGCACTCCTGCTGATCAGGGCTTCTGGGAATTGAAGCTCCAAAACACCTGGAGTGTTTATGTTTGTTTATGTTTATTTGATTTGTATCCTGCCCTACTCAGCACAGGCTGACTCAGGGCAGCTCACAATACGTCAAATAAAGATACAATGTAGCAAAAAACAAAAATACAATATAACAAGAGCAAAGCACGAAATACAATAAAAAAGTAAGTGACAACTCTGTAATACAGCACACAACTCACTCCAGCCCCCCAAAAGTCCAAAAGTGGGATGTGGTGGTCCTGCGGCTTCTATGGCCTTTAAGTCCTGGCCGGAGGCATGGGCAGGGCCCTGGGACACTGGGACAGATCATCTCTGCCGGCATCCCAGGAGAGATTATCTGTCCCAGCGTCCATCACTGCGGAACCCCTCCGCCCCACAGAGGAGTCTGGAGTCTACGACGAAAGTCCTGCTGCCTCTACAACCTTTAAGTCATGGCCAGAGGCATAGGAGGCATAGGCAGGACTCTGGGAAGCCGGCGGAGATGGTCTATCCCAGCGTCCGTTGCTGTGGGACCTCTCTGCCCCCCAGAGGAGGCTGGAGGCAGTGACGAAAGTCCTGCCACCTCTACAGCCTTTAAGTCCTGGCCAGGTCCCCCAGAGCACCTGTGACAGCGGTGCTGGCATCGTCGTCAGTCTTTTGCCATCCTGGGGCACAGTTGCTCTTATCCCCTCCCGGGCTGGAAGGGGTTGGCCCCGGAGCACCTGTGGCAACGGCATTGGTGGCGTGCCAAAGTTTGTCATCACTGACCTAGACTGAAGGTTTAAAGGTTGCCGATTTAAGATTTAGTAGAGCTTCAAGTTACATTCTAGCCAGGTTATCCTGCTATGGTAATAGAGTAGACCATACTGCCAAGACTCAATACCAATCATCAGGCAGCAATTAACTAACCTGACAACCCTGAGGACTAGTCTTGGGAGCCAAAGTCCACAGGGAAGGGTGATAGTCCCCAAGTGGATTAAATACCACTTGAATCCATCTTGATGGAGGGCAGCAGTTCATCAATACTTGCCTGGGGCTGAGGAAGACTTTGCGTGACAAAAGGGCTCATGACCAGAAAGTGACATGCAGAACTGGATCATTGGTACAGGCGTCCCACTGCAATGGAAGACTACTGCATTATATTGCTCCCAGGTCAATGATAGTCAATATTTGGAATTGGATATGGCACTTGAAAAAGAAGAAGAGCCTCAGGTAATGACATAATTGATGAAGGGGTAGATGACAGCAATGCTAACTATTTAGTTTTGTCAAGAGAGTGAAGTGCCCACAACAGTAGCATGAGCAAGTGCTGAAGTTTCTCCTATTTTTGCAGTGATAACAATTGGAATCACAGCAGGATTAAACAATTGCCCTTGGAAGCAATGGCCTTTTGGTTTTATAATGCATACGCAATACACAAAGCCCCATTGGTAACCATTCATAGAACCATTGAGATGACCAGAAATATGAGTGCTCAGAATAAACAATTACATGTAGTCCAAAGTTTAGGTTATTTGTGTGTGTGCCTGTTGATTCTTTCATTGTCATGTTCTTCTGTTCATTCCCATAACAGAACCTCTAAAACACAAATGGTTAAAATTAATGCTCCTTCATGTCCCCTTCTTTCAATTAACCTTTCTTTCACCATATGTTTATTAAATCATCCAGAAAATCATTCATCCAGAAAATCATTCATCCAATATCATCACAAGTGCTGTTAGCCAATCAGAACATCAGGGAGAGGGGATTTTCAGTCTGGGAAAATGGCCTGGATTGGTAGCAACCTGGTGGAAGTGCTTTTTGCTTCAGTTTTTCCTTGTGGGTGGGGTTGCTGAGTCTGCTGTAGTCTGTAAGTCTCAAAGGAGAAGGCATCAACTGGCAGAGGTGAGTTAAAAGTTCTCATATGCTAATAGTTTGGAATGGATTTTTTTCTTTATTTGTTTGGTTTTGTTATTGAAAGAAGGACTGTATATGCTTTTAATTTCGATATTTTCCCCATTTGTGGGAGTATGAATGCTTTCTCTGTCTGACTGGTTTAAAAATATTATTTGGTTAATTTATCTGTACAGTGGAACTCCTGATAACGACCAGTCCTGATAACATCATATCCGGATAATGTCCATCAATTTGCAGAAAATTGATGGACTGGATAGAGTCATTGGGACATTGTCTGGAGCTGTCTGCATGCACCCTCCGGGGGGGGGGCACAGAACCGGCCAAGCATGTGGCCAAGGAGGACAAGGGTATCAATGGCTATAATTATGGATACCTAAGGACAACCTTGGAGAGATAGGCAGGATATCTCTCAATGTCATTTTAGGAAAGGAAAGCAAGACTTTGAGGAGCGTATAGCCAAAAACACTCAGAGAAATAACAAAGACTTCTTTAAGTACATTAGAAGTAAGAACCCAACTAAGGAAGGCCATTGGACCATTAGACGACAATGGAAGACAAGGGGTTATTAAAGAGGAAACAGAGATTGCAGAGAGACTCAATGAATTCTTTGTTTCAGTATTCACTGAAGAAGACAGAGACCACATGCCCAAAACAGAGCCTATCTTTGTAGGGAAAGAAACCGAAGAATTAAGCCAGACAGAATTAACCAGGGAGGAGGTCCTTGCATGTCTTGTTAAACTAAATGCTAACAAATCATGAGGACTAGATGGCATCCATCTATGAGTTCTCAGGGAACTTAAAGATGAAATTGCTGATCTCCTAGTCAAAATATATAATCTTTCCCTCAAATCAGGCTTTGTGCCTGATGACTGGAAGGTAGCGAATGTAACATCAATTTTCAAAAAAGGTTCCAGGGGTGATCCAGGAAATTACCGACCGGTCAGTTTGACATGTGTCCCAGGTAAAGTGACAGAAACCATCCCAAAAGATAGAATTAATAGGCACATAGAAGAGAAGGCGCTGCTAAAAGAGAGCCAACATGGCTTTTGCAAGGGCAAATCATGCCTCACTAATCTGTTGGAATTTTTTGAGAGTGTCAACAAGCATGTGGATAAGGGGGATCCAGTTGACATTGTTTATCTGGACTCTCAGAAGGCTTTTGACAAGGCGCCACACCAAAGGCTCTTGAATAAACTTACCAATCATGGAATAAAGGGACAGGTCTTGTCCTGGATCAGCAACTGGCTAAGGGACAGGAAACAGAGGGTAGCACTAAATGGACACTTCTTCAAGTGGAGGGAAGTAAAGAGTGGGATCCCCCAAGGTTCAGTACTGGGACCCCTGCTTTTCAACCTCTTCATAAATGATCTAGGAGTAGGAGTAAATAGCGAGAGAGCCAAATTTGCTGATGACACAAGGTATATACAGGGTAGTGAAAACTGTGAGAGAGCTCCAGAGGGATCTCTTGACACTGGGGGAGTGGGCAAAACAGTGGCAAATTTATTTATTTTTATTTATTTATTTATTTTTCATGCTTATATACCGCCCACTCAGGTACAACCCAACTCAGGGCGGTTTACATAGTGGACAGTAAATACATAAAAGACACATGATAAAAAAGTTAAAAAAGTTTTAAAAAAACCCACCCCTAAAAGGTGCGCAAGAACCGAAGGGACCTTGGGGGAACCAACCACCCAACGGTACCCCCATCCCCACCCGCACCCCAAACTTGGCCCGCCAGCCAGGTCTTTAGTTCCTTCCTAAAGGGCAACAACTCCGTCTGGAGATGCAGTTCCACAGGCAGGAGGTTCCAAAGGGCTGGTGCGGACACGGAGAAGGCCCTTCTCCTTGTGCCAGAGAGGCGAGCCCCCCTGGCTGATGGCACAATTAGAGAGCCCCTCCGGTCTGCTCTGGTTGGACGGACAGACGTCCTTAGGGTGATGCGGTCTCTAAGATACCCTGGCCCACTACCATGTAGGGCTTTAAAGGTCAAAACCAGCACCTTGAATTGCACCCGGAGACAAACTGGTAACCAGTGCAGCCCCCAAAGCAGTGGTGAGGCATGGGCATAATGTCCACACCCCATCACCACCCGGGCCGCGGCATTCTGGACCAACTGCAGCCTCCGAATGGTCATCAAGGGCAGCCCCATGTAGAGCGCATTACAGTAGTCTAGTCTGGAGGTCACCAGAGTGTGAGTGACCATGAGCAAAGAGTCCCGGTCCAGGAGTGGGCGCAACTGGCGAATCACCCGAAGTTGGGCGAAGGCCCTCCTGGCCACAGCCGCCACCTGTTCTTCTAGCAGCAGCCGCGAATCCAGGAGGACCCCCAAGTTGCGCACCGGGTTGGTCTGGGGCAAAACAGCCCCATCCAAAACCAAAGATGGTAGCTCCCGGGATAACACAGGACCCCCCTATCCATAGCCACTCAGTCTTGCTAGGATTCAGCTGTAGCCCATTTGCCCCCATCCAGACCCCAACAGCCTCCAGACAGCTGGAAAGGACTTTAACTGCATCACTGGGGTTCCCACGGGCCGAGATGTACAACTGTGTGTCATCCGCGTACTGGTGGTACCGCACCCCGTGGGAACGGATGATCTCACCCAGCGGCTTCATGTAGATGTTAAATAGGAGAGGAGAGAGTACCGAGCCCTGAGGCACCCCATATTTTAGGGGCCTAGGACTCGACCTCTCACTCTCCAACCACACCGACTGGGTCCGGCCCCACAGAAATGAGGAAAACCAGGACCACACCGTACCCTGGATCCCCAATCCTCGGAGCCGTTCCAGAAGGATACCGTGGTCAACAGTATCGAAGGCCGCTGAGAGGTCAAGAAGAGCAAGGACGGATGGATGACCGCCATCCCGCTCTCGCCAGAGATCATCCATCAGCGCGACCAATGCAGTCTCAGTACCATATCCAGGCCTGAATCCTGACTGGAATGGGTCCAGATATTCCGCTTCATCCAGCACCCCCTGCAGCTGATGTGCCACTGCCTTCTCCAGAACCTTCCCCAAAAAAAGGAAGGTTGGATACAGGTCTGTAGTTGGTTAGGATTGCTGGATCGAGGGATGGCTTCTTCAGGAGGGGGCGCACAAGAGCATGTTTCAGCAGTGCAGGAAATATCCCCTCTCGAAATGAGCTTCAACGTTAGTAAGTGCAGAGTGATGCACGTTGGGGCAACAAAACCCAATTACATTTATAAACTGATGGGGTCTAAACTCTCTGCAACAAACCAGGAAAGGGACCTTGGTGTCCTAGTGGACAGCTCAATGGAGTTGTCAACCCAGTGTGCCTCAGCAGTGAAAAAAGCAAACTCAATGCTAGGGATCATTAGGAAGGGTATAGATAATAAGTCAGCAAGTGTCATTTTGCCTCTTCATAAATCTATGGTGAGGCTCCATCTGGAATACTGTGTACAGTTCTGGTCGCCATACCTCCAGAAGGATATTATGGAGCTGGAAAAAGTGCAGAGGAGGGCAACCAGAATGATTAGGGGACTGGAACACGTTCCTTACCGTCTGACACTGCAATGGTTGGGCCTCTTCACTCTTGAGCAACGGCGTCTAAGAGGTGACTTCATTGAAGTTTATAAAATCATGCACGGTGTGGACAAAGTAGATAAGGAAAAACTGTTTTCCCTATTGCATAACACTAGAACTAGGGGGCACTCCATGAAACTTTTGGGTACTAGTTCTCAAACAAATAAGAGAAGGTACTTTTTCACCCAGAGGATCACTGGTCTATGGAACTCCCTGCCAGAAGAAATGGTGACAGCTGTCAGTCTTGACAGCTTTAAGAAAGAATTAGACAAGTTCATGGAGGACAAGGGTATCAATGGCTATAATTATGGATACCTAAGGACAGCCTCCGGGTTGGAGCGATAGGCAGGGTATCTCTCAATGCTATTTCCAGGGAATCCTAAGCAGGTAAAGGCATCTGCATGGGAATACCCTGAAGCAAATGGTGAGCCACTGTGTGAGACAGAATGCTGGACGGGATGGGCTGTGGCCTGTTCCAGCAAGGCTGTTCTTATTTTCTTATGGTTCTCCCCACGGAGGGCAGGAGGGTGAGTCTGCATGTACCCTCCAGTCCTGGGGGGGAGGGGAGAAAACCAGCCAAGCGCGTGGCTGCTTCCTCCCCCGGAGGGTGGGTATGCACGCACCTACCATGGCGCCTCCCCCCAAACAAACCGGGCTTCTGTTTTGAGCCCCTCCTGAAGCCTCTGCCACTTACCAGTGTGGTGGAATGCTGTTTGGAGGCATCTTGCTCCATCCCGATGATTTTCCGATGCTTCCCTACTTCGCTAGGCCACTCAAACACGTGGCCGGGCAACTTCCTGGTTCTGCACTAGGAACTAAGCCAATGATGCAAGCTCCGCCAGGCACAGGAAGTCCTCCGGTGGCAACTTCCTGTGCCAGGCAGAGCTTGCATCATTGGCTTGCTTCCTAGTGCGGAACCAGGAAGTCACATGGCCATGCATTCGAGTGGCCTAGCGGAGTGGGAAAGCATCGGAAAATCATCCGGACGGAGCCAGATGCCTCCAAACAGCCTTCCACCACACTGGTAAGTGACAGAGGCTGTGGGTGGGGCTCAAAACAGACCCCCGGTTTGTTTGGGGGGGAGGCGTGGTAGCACCCAGCATGGAGCTGGCGAAGCGCATGGCCGGCTCCCTGCCTGGAGGTGCGGCGGGGGATTGCAGACCCTCCCGGGGCTCCTCCAGGCAGGGAGCTGGCCATACGCTTCCTTCCTTTTCTGGAGGAGCTGTGTGTGTGTGTGTGTGCCCGCATTTCCCCAAACCAAGCCAGAATGCTGTTTATCTTCCCACCAAAGTGGTCCCTATTTATCTACTTGCAATTTCTTGCTTTTGAACTGGTAGTTTGGCAGGAGCTGGGACAAAAACGGGAGCTCATTCCGTCCTGCAGTACTTGGGAATCGAACTGCTGACCTCCCACTTTCCAGTCAGCATCTTAGCCACTTGAGCCACTGCAAACATATTAGAGAAAAAAACAAAAGCGACAAAAATGTTGTGACACCTTAAATATGAACTCCTGTATTTAAATGTGAGCTTTCGTTGATCAAGCCCCCTTCATCAGACATAAGAGTAAAATCTCATGGAATCAATTCATACATGAAGGATGTTTTATCAATAAAATTACATTTAGCTACATTTCCCCATTTTTGCTTTGTATGTAACATTTGGGACACCCTGTACGTTACAATTAGTAATAAATTTACTATTTACTATTAGAAAGAAAGAAAGGAAAGGGAAAATATGATCCCTAGTTGTGGTCTGATAATTGTTTTAAATGTTACTATGAATGTAGAGGTATTTAATGCATCCATAGTTGTGACTTGGTTCAAACAGAAACCATGGATGACACTTTAATTATGGAGAATGAAGCAACTGCCTCAGGTTGCACATTCAGATAGCCAAACAGATTGCACAGGGATCCCCAAACTAGTCCTTCTGAGTCTCCTAGTTGGGAAGGGCAGAAGTACAGGTATGTGTGCCACATATCCTGGCTTACACTCCTTGAACTAATCTGGAGAACTGTATGAAGTTTTCAAAAAGTTGAAAAAGATGCACGCATTTATTAATTTTATTTTAATTTTGCTGTATATTACTGAAAATCAAACTTTGTTTTCTCACCTCCATAGTGATCCCAACAGCCATCTATGCCTGCAAGACTTGGAAGGCATCAGCAAGTCTCAACAAGAGATTCGACGTCTTTCAGCAGAGGTGCCTCTGCCAAATTTTAAAGATTCAATATTTTTTACCATATTATCAATGAGGAGACACTTTGGAGGAGTGGCTCATGGAGATTACATAGCATTATTGCATGAAGAGGGCTCCAAATGGCAGACCATATTCTTCGTATGGAGAAAAACAGGATCCCTTAGGTGGCAATAAGTTGGACCCCATCTAATGCCAAATGACGACGCCCTCAAAATACATGAAGAAATTTCATTTCAGATTTAAAGACCCTGAAAATACCATGGGAGGATGCCAAAGTACTTGTCCAAGATGGAAACCATTGGAGATCCCTTGCTACCCAATATGCTACATAGCATGGGAGGATCTAAGTCTAAGTAGTTTTATTTTATTGTAATTTGTTAGCTACCCATTAGCCTGATCTTCTAGATTGCATTATGTAAAATAATTGTAAAACAAATTTTAAACATACGAGAAAATATGGTTTTTTAAAAAGAAGCAAGCAGACAAAATGTCCAATGCAAGAATTCTGTTCAAACTAACTAATGTTTTCTTGGGATCACTGGAACAGTTCAAGTCACTGCTCTGATGACAGATTGACTAACGACAGCAATCTCTCTCTTTCTCTCAGGCTGAGCTTCAGTTTTGTGTTTCCCATCTCCAATCCCATATCCCATCTCCAATCCCATATCTATACTGTAGCATGACCCAGCTCTTCTCTGATTTTACTTACCTTTTACAAAAAGGTGAAACAGAGCTAAGAATACTCATGGTGTTTCAAATCTCTGGATGACCTCCTCTGACCACTCCATAAAGGCATTAAAGTACATAGATAGGACCCAGAAGAATACCATGCTCTCAAATGCCGTGAGGCAAATCATTAGTCTTCCAACACTATTTTGCAGACATGGTTATGTAGACAGGAATGGAATTAGTGAGAAAAGCCCATCTTCTCCGACAATAAGAGGAAGAATTTGATTGTACCAGGTGGAGCAGGCAGGGACCTTGGGGAAAACGACAGAATGAGTCACCTTCCAAATATAGCCAGAAATTTGTATTTTTTTTTGTCACGGCTCTCAAATACTGTAATTGTTGGATGTCCCCTTCCCTTCTCTTTAACAATAGTGGTGTCTTATTGTTGGGCTTATCATTATTTTCTTTTGAATGCTAAAGTGGTCTAAACAGGGTAGAATATGTAGACTTGGGAAGATGAGTAATCTATATCTATAAAACAGAGGTATGGGTTTGTATGTGCTCGAAAGGCTCCCACACCCCTGGACCGATCCCACTGAAATTTGGCAAATACGTACCTTGGGCTGGCGAGATTAGCACTGTGGGGTCCACAAGCCCCATAGGGGGTGTACGCCCCCCCCAAATTGCATCCCAATTGATCTATACAATGTGTGTGTTTCACAGTGATGTAATTGGCTGATGTCATAGTCCCAGGTAGGTTGAGATTGCGACATCATCTGACTAGCTTAGCTGTAGCCCTCTGAGCTCAGCTGTAGTTTTCACAGTAGGTGGGAGGCAAATGGGTATGTGAGATCAGCACTGTGGGGGGTCACAAGACCCATGTGGGGGTGTATGCCATTGGGTACAGCTGTTGGAGACTTCTGGTCCACCAAGTGGCCAGACACACGTATGGGAAGGATAAGGGTGGTAAGTGACCATCGACAGAGAAGCGGGATGGGTGAGGGCTCTGGAGACGCAGCTCCAGGTCTGGAGCTGCAGCGGCGATGGGGGTGGCGGCCACGGTGGGTGAAGCCAAGGAGGGAGGGAAGGTCCGAGGGGTCCTCAATGGCTGTGTGCTGCTCTCTCACCAGGTGGCTGGACACATGTACGGGAAGGATAAGGGCAGTAAGTGACCATCGACAGAAAAGTGGGATGGGTGAGGGAAGAGGGAGATGGAGGGAGGCAGGAGTGACCCACATACACCCCACGAGGTTTCCAAGAGGGAAAGGCTGGCCTACATTAAAGAAAAGAAAAGAAAAACCTGAGTGAAGCCGAGTAATCAGCTAGTGACCTAAATGTGTTCCTATTGCCAGCACTTCATAGAACATTAAATGCCTTTCTCCACAGTTTGTAAATGAGGAGGTCCTTTTGTACTGTAGGATTTTTGGTCAGAGATATAGGCTGTGGATTAGAATTGTGTAAATAGGTGTTAGGATTGATGTAACTGGTCAGTGCTATCACAGAATTATTGAAGGCTCCCTTCCCTGACTGTTTCAAAGTCTTCTCCTAAACATTTGCCAAGAGGAAGAGGTATTTGTGGGGATCTGCCCCAGGTAAGCCATTATATCCCAAATATAGCTTCTCTTCTGTGTTCTTTCTCAACAGTACCTCCTTGTGTCTCCACTGATAAAGCCATTAAAAATAAGAAAACAGGCAGCTTCTCTCATCTGCACATTTACTGGACAGGATTATTGAAGTAATTCTATATGACAAGTCTCCCAACTGCTGTTTTCTTTGTTCTAGGCACATTTTAACATATGCCTCATCACAGGAGAAAAATGTGAAATATGGTGGCACAAATATATGCCAGAAGAGAATTTTAAGAATCAACCCCATTCTGCTGTAAAATATTCCCATGTTATATTTTCTATGACCAGCTCTAGACATTGGGTGAGGGGATGGACTACCACAGTGTTTCCCAACCTTTAGTTGATCTTCAATTCCTAGAAGCCTAAGTCAATTCCCCAAAGCACTGATCAGCCAATGTACTGACTTAGGCTTCTGGGATTTGAAGTCCACCATTGTTCTGTGGAACATAGTTTGGGAAATGCTGAAATATCAGTCAGAGTAGAGCAGCAAAATCCCACTTGTCTCTTAGATCAAGCCAGATCTGAAAACTGTTAAATGACACAAAGACCCATTGTTCTGTTGTTTAAAGGCATTCCGCTGAGCAGTCAATCATGCTTGCCTTGTCAGTTAGATGTTGTACATGCTTTGCCACTTAAGCACTGGAGTTTTTCCAGTACATTGATCCAGTGTTTGCACTTCACCCTACAACCTGTGATGCCAACAAATATATTCCCTGAAAAGACTGGCCCATTCATGTTTACTCTTGTGGGCCCACTTCAGGATCTCTGATAGGATAAGGAAACCTCTGGGGTTTGGGAACTATGACACCCTACTTTATCTTTTTAAAACAAGTTGACAATCACAAAGGCTAGAAACTTCACCAAAAAAATCAGGCCCCAACTTACAATTTCCTCTTCTATCATTTTCAAAATAAGAATTAAATCAAAACATTTAAGTACAAATGATGTTTTTATTGACATTTTAAGAAACATTTTGCTCCTCATTACAAAAGTGGTTCTGAAAGCCTAAGTACAGTTGATATGTACACAGTGCTACAGACCCTTCAGGCTGATCCAAGGCTCAGAGAACATCAGATCATAAATGCAGATTTGTCAAACAAAGACCACGAAAGTCTATTATGTCTGAATGCTACTCCTACTGTATGTAATTTTATTTACATAGGTTTTTTTAAAAAGAGAGATTACACTTTTTATAAAAAATTAAAAAAGCTGAGGTGGGGGAAAATGGACAGGTGTTTTTATCTTACACATCTGAAAACTTGACAACAGTTAACTTTCTGAGAGGACATTCAGTACCTACAACAATCATGACCCATGAATGCTCGAGATGCACAAGACAATATTCAGACAGACTTATTAACAGTGGTATGTGCTGCTGCGTCGAACATAGCTTTACAGCTAAAATTTGGCACTATATATTTATGCCCCACTTTTTATCAGATCATTCCAAAATAAGGCACATCTGTTGCAGGAATAGGAACACTGTTTTGTTATTTTAACCAGACAGGTTAAAGTGTACAGGTACAGATGGTAGGATAAAGTCTACGACACATCCAGTATTCTCTTAAAATTACTGAAAAGGACATCACATTTGATACAGAAATAACCAAAGCTCAGAACCTAACATTAAATAATAGTACTATGAGAAGACTTAACAGAATGGAAGCCTGACTTGTAGTATCTATGGGCAAGTCCATAGTGTTGGATTTTGCTACATTCTGGAATGTTCCTGACTGCTTGGGTCCAACCATAATTCCTCAAAGGCAAAACAGAATTAATTCAACAGAGATAATTTCCCAGTAATTATACTAACCATTGAAAAATCAGGTATACCTTGACCTTCTTTACTTACATTCAAATATACCTGTACGCATGCAATTGACAGTTCAGAATAGGCTGCTGGAAAGGAGGACAGGGAAGAGAAAAAAAACTTGCTGCATATCAGAATATTTTGTATTATGCTCAACACAATAACACCTTTGGGAGCGAAAAAGGTGAGTGCTGCTCCTGAGCATACCTGTCAAGTTTTGGACATGAAAATAAGGGAAATTTTGGTACACACCCCTCTCCACAAGGCCATGCCCCCACTCCCCTCCTCCCAAAATCCAGGCACACCCAAGAGCCTAGAAGAGGAGGAGCCACCAGAGCCAGAGAGGAGTGTTGGGCTCCCATTGGTGGAGGAAGAACCACCCCTAGGCACTCCCCTTGGCATAACTGCTTCCCCTCAAGGGGAAGAAAGCAGCCAGCAAGCCATGCTTACTGTAATAATTCTATTTTAATTTCCCCCCTATTCTCTGCTGACTGCATTTCATATTATGATGACTTTTCATGGAACTGTTTTTTACATTTTAATCACTTAATTGTCTACCATCTTAGCCTTGCATGGCTCAATTTCATTTTTAAAAACTCTGTGTTTAAGAGAAAACCATGGAAGTATCCTGTTTATGTTGTATGAAAATATACTTGAAGCCCACTCTCTCCTGGGAAAGAGGGTGTTAAAGGAAGACAATGAGGCAATTGGCTTCAAGTATATTTGCATACAACATAAACAGGATACTTCAGTGGTTTTCTCTTAAACACAGAGTTATAAAAAATGAAATTGAGGCACACAACGCTAAGACAGTAGACAATTAAGTGATTAAAGTGTAGAAAACAGTTCCATGAAAAATCACCATAATATGAAATGCAGTCAGCAAAGAATAGGGGGAAACTGAAAATAGAATTATCACAATAAGTCTGGCCTTCTGCCTTCTTCCCCATGAGGGGAAGCAGTCATGCTAAGGGGAGTGCCTAGGGGGCGGTTCTTCCTCCACCACGTGGAGCCGAACACTCCTCTGGCTCTGGTATGAGGCACATACCTCATGAATAAAAATATAATACAATAATATATGGGAGATTTACATGCCCCCTTGTTTTTTTTTTAAAAAAATACGGGAAATATGTGATGGCAGGAAGAGGGGTTAAATTACAGGGTTTTCTCGGGCAATACGGGATACTTGACACCTATGCTCCTGATATGGTAAAAAGATTGGGCAATGGGGTAGAAAGTAGTGGTTTAGAATAGTCTTCCCATGTTCACAGCCTAGATCAGTGGTGGCCAACCTTGGCACTCTAGCTGTTCTTGAACTTAAATTCCCAGAAGCCCTGATCAGCTGGTGTGCTGACTTGGCCTTCTGGGAATTGAGGTCCAAGAACACCTGGAGTGCCAAGGTTTGCCACCACTGGCTTGGATGCTTTGGACTCTAACTAACATCATTGCACAATGACTGCAGATAGTGTGGATTGTTGGCATGAGGTTGGTGAACATGAGGTTAGCAAAGGCTGGTTTTATACCAGTGCTTGCTTTTTCCAGTTAGGGTTGCTATATTTTTAAAAAACTGAATAGAACACACCACCAGGTTGTTTGCCTCCTTTGTTTCAGGAAAATATATGGAGATTGCCATCTAGTTGTAGCCTGGATTATTTGGTGGTGCACTACATGAATGGTGGCTTTCCTTGAAATAGTAGTCTAACACAAACTGATATGGAAAACAGACTGTGAAACAAACAGAAAACACTGCAACTAACTTTAATACTTCAAGCAGTTTAATTAGCAAAACTCTGGTTTATGGGAATCAAACCAATTGGGAGGTATCTTACAGATGGTGCTTCTAAAGGCTAATGTTTATCAACTCCCAAAGGTGAAGAAATGTCCTTAGTTCTGAAGTGATAGTTTTATTTTGGCTGGCCTAACACAGATTGGGATTCACTGGGGAGTGTACTTAAGTGCCAACCACAATTCATGAGCTGCAGCAACCCTCAGACTACTGTTCAAACTAAATTTAGGAAAATTTTGAAAGCAAATTTTGTGAGGCTGAGTTGTAAGACATGCCATTAAGGACAAACCAGTCCAGTGTGCACCAACTTAATGAATTCTCTTCATTTCCAGGTCCAGATGCACAAAGGTATGGCTAAATATATAAAAAATGGTATTGCTGGGCTGGAAATGATTCAGAAAATTATCATTCACTTTTGTTATTTCAAAGCACCATAATCTGTTTTTACTAGGATTCTGCTAATGGTATGACCCTAACTTTAAGAGGGCACATGCACACTGAGGAAAAAGAAATCTTGAGCCAAATACTTAGACTAGAATCCAGTACCTATATCCTCCAGTATCATTATAATTGACTACACAGACCAGCAGTTCCTGTGCCTTAAACGCAAAAAAAATCAATTTCTCCAAGGACCTATTGATTAGTTTCTTCATAAACAAACATTAATTCAAAGTACCTTCTATGAATACACATGACTTCATGTGGACCATAACAGTTGGAAATGTTGTAAGCATTAGTGTTCATATGGTACTTGTCAACTGCTGCTTTTAACTTAGAATGAAAAACAGTATTAGAATATATAAGACTAGAGCTATATATAGTTATATTTAAAAGCAGACTCACAAAAATAAATAGAAACTAGGCTTGTCATGACTATTTTAAGTCATCACTTAGTTCAACTGCAAAAAAATGTAGCACTTTAAAGACTATCAGCTTTATTTCAGGGTGAGATTTTGTGGATTGAAGTCTGCTTCTTTTGATACTTCCTCAGACCAGTTGTTTCTTTTTCCAACATTCTGAGACAAAGACACCTATTTCGTTGGAAACTTGATTTCAGTGAATCCACCCTGAGTTTGACTAAATCTGATCCACCCTGCAGTAAATAACATCGATAATAAATTCACAAAACAATGTACTAGATAAATACCCTCAATTCTGTGGAACATCTGCATAGCGGTATATGTGTAGTACCATCAAGAATATTCACATGGTAAACTGTTTTCAGAATACCTGACCAAAGTTACAATATCACTAGAAAAATGTCTTTTTCAATGGCTTCAATGGGGTATGCACAATTAGACTTGCTACATTAACTTGCAACATTTCAGGCCTTCCCGGAAAATAAATTAAAATGTGAAAATATTATCTCAATTATCTCATCTGACAGGACACAGGCCAGGTGGTTTAGATATGGTATGGTAACCATTCCTGATTCCTTAACAAAAGAAATGATGATGCTTATTGTAATTTTGATACAGCTAACGGTTGTAGAATTGTGGCTGTTTAGCTTTAGCAAACTGTGCCTCCTGAAATCTTGCAGCATTAGAGGGTTTGGGAAAACAAGGGAAATAAAGTCCTGATAGTCACACTGAGTTGCAAAGGAATCTCCAGAATAATCTTAGTTTTTCTCTGAACTCTCTATCTGCCTGTACTGCATGCCATTAGAAAGCAGAACTGGATGCCAGAAAGAATTCAAACATTTGAACCAAAAGACAAGACAGTTAAGCAAACCTGAGTCCAATGAAATAAAATGACTTGTTTGTGCTTAATTTTATTTTCAGTTGTGCACCAGAACTAGAAAGGAAATCCAGGTGGCAATGAAAAATGATAAATAAATTGTATTCTAGATGGTAGGTTAACTCAAGCTATTGGATCCATAAATATCAAATCAAATCAAATAGAACACAGTTCCAAGGGACAAAACAAAATTTTAAATCCTGTACATCACTGAGTGAATAGCTGCCTTTGTATTGGGGTTAGACATCCATTGATTGTGTCCCTGAATGGGTGCTGGTCTACTAAATTTAATGGCAAACCCCTCACCCAAAAATGAAACCTGATTTTTAAAAGAAATTGTGTAATATATAATGTGCCATTCTGCACATTTGATTTGCAGATGGGCCATTTTTACCAAAGGTTATTATCTCTGTAAGTGATGTTTCTGTGTTGCTACTAAACCTCCATTCAACATACAGGAATGTGTTATTGCACTCATGTGTTGTTTGTGGCCTTTTCATTGGCAGTCGATTTTTCACTGTGGAAACATGATGCTGAACTACAGAAGACTTTGATCTGATCAGACAGGGCTCTTGTGTCCTTACACTTGACTGCTTTGAAAATGCCTGGTTGCAGTTCATTGTGTTCTCAGGTCTGAAGTATGCAGGTACTCCACTCAGGTTGGTTAAGCAGCAGCTAACAGGTAGACATGTTTGCTTTGGAAGTGCCAGTGTTTTCTAAATTATTATTATTATATCTATATCTCTACCAATGGAGCTTTGAGAGTCTCTTCACATTACCCATAAGGGGCATTTTCGCATCAATTGCAAGAGGATTACTGTGCAATTATGGTCCAAAGCTCTAAAATTTATTCAGGTCTATGAGTTTGAAGCATAAGAGTTTGACCAATAAGGTACAAGCTCCTTAACATTTGGATATGCAGTTATGATGTACAGGGTGGCCTGTAAGTCCCTACCTGACCACAAAGAGAGTAGGGCTCTGCTGCCTGGAGGTGGGGAGAAGAAGCACTTCCATTGGACTTCAGGGCATGTCCATGGAGAGGATGGGTAGGGACTTATGGGCTGGGTAGGGACCTACAGGTCACCCTGTGTAATAACTACATATACGGTAATATGTGGTTATTATGAGTTTAAGAGTTTGACTAATAACTTATGAACCCCTAAACATTTGGATATATGAACATTGTACTGAAATCAGGGACAACAATCTGAGACAAAACTTGTTTAAAAGTGCAGTTTTTGTTGCAGACAAAGAAGCTTGCAAGAAAATTGGAGCATTATATCTTTAGCGTGACACTAATATGCATTCAACTTACTTCCTGTTTTACACTCCAAAATTATTTGTTGTGATAACATGGTATTTGGAAAGTAAAGCCAATTTTAAATAAAGAGATGCAGACAGTTTTCAAACTATTTCTTTTTTATAAATTTATCTATGAAATATATTTTTCTTAGTTCAAATCAGTGGTTTTAACATTTATTCTAGAGAATCATAGAGATTATTAGATGCTGGTTCATGCATTCTTCAGGGAGATCAACAGAAATGGCCAAATCAATTCCCTGAAAGAAGCTTGTTCAATATTGCTGATCTTCCCCTATCAGATGAATCCACTGCTTTGGTTCACATAGGACAGGGATAAACAACATTTCATTTCCAAGGGCAGCTTGGTGGCCGCACATGGACACAGCAATGAGTATGTGCAGGCATCCCAACAATACTCCTATCTTTTGTTCATCTCTTCCTCTAGATCAGTGATGGGTAACCTTGGCACTCCAGCTGTTCTTGGACTTCAACTCCCAGAAGCCCTGATCAGCAGGAGTACTGACTTGGGCTACTGGTAATTGAAGTCCAAGAACAGCTGGAGTGCCAAGGTTAGACACCTGGGCTTTAGATCCTATATAGACACTCTCCCCTCACTGGTAGCAGCAGGAATGAAAGTATAAGCTGTATGAAATCATTAGATCACTGAGTATAAGCTGTATGGAATCATTAGATCATTTTGCAACTGTGATGCAAAGTTCAGGGCACCCTATAAAGTCGCATGAAAGACCAGGGGGGGTGTAAAAGACTTTACACCACTGACACAGGACAGGAAGAAAGTCCAACAGGCAATGCATGCATTCTTTGTTATCTGTGTACCTTTGAACATGGCTTATAAACTTTTATTTATGTTTGCAGCATATGAACTGATGAAAGAGGAATTCCTAAATGGTAGAAGGATGAAAGTCACTATTGTAGAATTGCAGTAATAATATTTTTAGGCATTAAATTTTGAGGACATAAATTCAGTTGTTCCTGCTGCTTTAAACCATTCTTGTCTAACAGCTTTACATGGCATCAAAAATAAACCCACATGCACATCACACATTTACACTGGTTTATAATTACAAAAAAGAAACACATAGGAAAAGTTGTACAAACACTGGGGGTGGGGGGGACAATGAGCGCAACAATACTGACTCAGCTGAAATGGAAGACAGTTTCTCCCTAGAACGCTTTAGGGTTTTTCAGAGTCCTTATTCCATAAAAGGAATATACTTGAAACACATCCCATTTTGGTGAGATGAGACTGCTAAAATACTTAAAACAATGGAAAAGAATGAATCACTTCTTAAAATCTTTCATCTCCTAAGTAGTTCATGTCTATTGCATAACAGCAAGAAACTTGCTTTCTTCTGCAAGTGAGGTCAACAAAGAATTCATGTCCCCAATAGCCATATTGGTTGTGCTTATGGGTATACCTGGGAATGTAATAGACACTCGAGGAGTGGTGAGGCGAGAGGAATTATGGGAGAGATTCTGAATGATGCTGGGGCTTAGGGCTTCTGAAATTAAACTGGCATGGTCACCATCATCTATGATGGCATCAAAATCAATCTGCACATCTTCAAGACTGCTGGTGTCAATGCTGTCAACTGTGCTTGTTACCTGGTTGGCTCCTGGGGAGAGAAGCTGTGATGAATTTGCATCACCAGTCTCCTGCAGCAAGCAGCTAGCTTCTGAAAGGAGGAAAGCACCTTTAGCTTGCTGGCTAAACCCTGTGGTTTGGTCATACAACTGACCAGAGTAATTCTGCATATTAGAGCAGAACTGTTGTGATCGATTCTGAGATTCTACCTTAATGCCATTAATCCTGTGTGGCTCATTGACATCCCTTCCGCGTCCTTGTTGCACCAAATTATTCCTTATTGTGTTCTGCAATCTGTCACTACAGTAGTTCGCACATGGCTGGTAACCTTTGGCCAGCACCAAACCAGGTGGCTGGATTCCAACATTTTCAGACAGTGGCAAACAATTTTGTGGCCCTTGATAAAGGTTGCGCTGTGAGGGAGCTGCAGCTGTCTCTATCATTTTACTGGAATGACTTACTTCTTGATAGTGATTCACTTCACCTACTGGCTGATTATGAAAGTACTCTTGGACAGTCATGTTTCTACTCTGCATTCTGTTCATTATGTTGACAGATTGCTCATTGGATGCCACAGGGTAGCTAAAATTTTGCTGGCTCCCACTACCAAGCATTAAATTGTTTCTCAGCTTCTGACCTTGAATCATGATGCCACAGCTTTGGTCCACTGCTTGTCTGACATTACTTTCACCATATAGCTGTGCCTTATTGGATTGCACAGAGTAAGAATGATTCGTGTCATTATTGTTCACAGCTATGTTCTGCTGTAAACTGCAAGAACCATTGTTGTCCAAAATATGTGGGTAGCCATTTTGTTGAGGCACAACAGTCTTCTCTAGACCATGGTTCTGCTGTTGGACCACCATGTTGTTGTATAGGCCTAGGATTTGATTTTGCTGGATTAGGGACTGTTGCCCACATTTTAATTTTGATGGAGACAAGTCAGAACTCCCTGAGCTTACTTCATTCCATTGGATGGGGAGGTCATTTTTACTAACCTCAGAACTGTTTGTTGGAGAAGACTGCTCAAAGCTGTTGCTGTTCCCTGTTACTGAACTGTGATGGCCTTTGTTGTTGTCCGGTCCCCCATTTGGCAGTTGGCTGTACACACCCTGATTCTGAGAATTCAAATACTGGACCACATCATCTGGTAGGAGATCCTCATCATTCAGACTGTCATCTGCTTCTACTGTTGCAGACTCCATTGCAACATCCTCAGAGATACTCGGAGGGCAAGGAGAACATAAGTTATGGAACAACCCATCATCAGAGCAAGTGTAGTTCTGAAGGATGAATTGATGCTTTTCCATGGATGGTGTTAAAGTGGGAGGATTAAAGCTATTGAGGCTGTTGAAACGCTGTACTCTGGGAAAAGAAAGATTATCAGAGACTGGTCTCACAGGATCACTGGCTCTCCTTGTGCTATTCCCCAACCCATCATGAGGCAGTATGTGTCTCCTGTTGTAACCATTTGTCACACCATCACTACATCTTCGAGGAGAATTAACTGGAGGTAGCAGTGATATTCTAGTCTCCCTACAGTCACCCAACAGTGCCATTCTTGTTTTCAAGCTCATCCTCTCCATATTAGGGAGTGGTGTTGGTGGGGGTCCACCTGTAGCTGCTGCATACTTTGCTTTCAGCCTGTAGTGTTGCACAGGGGTGAGACTGAGAAGACCTGGCAAGCCATCACATTGGCTGACTTCACTGGATCGCCTAGAGGCATCAGTTGAAATGGGGTCATAGGAATCAGCCACACTGTGGTTCTGGAGCCTTCCCTCACCCTGGGATGCATCACTGGATCTTCGACTAGAGAAGCAAGGTGAAATTCCAGAGGACCTTCGACTACTCATGTAAGCTGAGCTGATTGTGCTGGTGTTGCTATCCCTTCTGTTCAGCATATTGAGCACAGTGATGTCTGTATTTGCTAGTTCATTTCTCTGAGTTAGGATGGTCATATTTCCTTCTATGCTGCAGCTGCTGTTTGAGTGAGTACCTGGGAAAATATTCAAATAAAAAACATGCATACCAAATTAAATGTTGATTAAGAGCAATGTAAAAATAGTGTGAAAAGAATTTCAAGAAAATGCTTTTGTGCAGACAGAAGCTTCATAGGGCCAAAGTGTGTGTGTGTGTGTGTGTGTGTGTGTGTGTGTGTGTGTGTGTGTGTGTGTGTGTGTGTGTGTGTGTGTGTGTGTGTGTGCACGTGTTTGTCTCTCTGTGTGTTTTTCTAACTACATGTAATAATCCAAGATAAAAGCCAGCCAGTAGACTGGTCAGGATCCAGTTCAGGGTTCCCAACCTTTTCATGCTGTGGGCCTGACCATGCCCCCCCCAGATAGCTGAGTGGGCCAGATTATGTCCCCCAGAAGTGGAAGTAAATGCGCTTGCTTCTGCATTTATGACAGCCATGGGTGCAGTTATGGCTGACATCACAGCTTTTTCCGCATGCGCAGGCACATTTTACAAGTGTCGTAAATATGTCCGCTTCCACTTCTGGGAGCGTTCGTCAACAGTGGGCCACATGAAATGGTGCCTCAGGTCAGATCCAACCTGCAGACTGTAGTTTGGGAACCCATGATCTAGATCGTTGTCGGCTGCAACTCGTATCCAAGAATGTCGGCTGCAACTCGTTTCCAAGAATGTATTTTTACCTGAAGCAGGAAAAATGCCATTGGCATGAATTTGTTTATGGTGGACCCCAGTTTGCCATGAAGTGGCTCACACACTATGATCACGGAACCATCTCCTGTGGCACATATGAAATGAGACATGCAGGATTTAACACCAGGACTGCAATGGACTGCCGCAGCCATGAGGATATGGATACGTTGCACCTTCACAGCCAGTCCATCTGGCATGGCCTCTTCTGCCTCCCTGGCCGTTGGGAATCAGAGTTCCTCCCCCCCCCCACTCATTTTGCCGTTGGGCCCAATATGATGGTTTCCAGTGGCATTTCCTCCACTGAGGGGGACCATCACCCCACCTACAGAGGATCAACTGCCCATAGCTGTTGGCCCCTTTAGGGAGTCATGTTATTTACTAGTGTCCAACACTCGGCATTGAGGCACTGGCTGTACAGTCTACTCTATTACTGTAGTGGGATGTCCGGCTAGACACTAGGATCTAGATACTGTTCAGAGTTCAACATTATATACAAGTTAGTTCAACATTATATACAAGTTAGTGAATTCTGTTGGAATGGCTGTTCCACTTCAGCTTTGTCTTTAGATGGGAAACATATATGGCATAATGGGGGTGGAAAACCTACAGATGTTCAGAAGCCATGCATGCCCACCCCTGTACTTTGGAAAGCCCCATTTGCTTCTGTGTTTCCTAAAAACATTAAATTTGGGTCTGCAGCAGGCTGGGTGCCTGGGCTACATTTGGAAACCCTGGAGCCACATGCAGCAAAAATACTATTCTATATGAATGCATATTCTCAATCTTTCCATAGAAAACTAGTATATTAAGAAAAAGCTAGACTAAAACCAGTTCCCCGCCATCTAGTTTTGTACATAGAGGGACATTTTTTATGTAAGAAAATTCCATTCTCTGAGCCCACTTTAAAGTTAAATTCAATATCCCACTGAAAACTAGATTTAGAATATTGGCCCATCTCTGTTGTCTCTTGGAATGAATTCTATGAGTTGAATTCATCAAAATATATGATCTGTTTTCCAGCATGGTTTTAATACACTATAAGCTAAATCAAAAGAGTCTTTCAGAAATGAAAGCCAAAATATATGCAATACTGGAAATTATTTAAAATATTTTTAAAATGTCTTAAATATATGTTGCAAGGCATTTAAAACCTTTCTATTGCTTTAGCTTCAGAAGGATCAACAATTTATTTTTACCTGTATTCAATCCCCCTTATTAGCGGAAACCTAAGTTCTTTCAAGAATACCACAGGATGGATGGATGGATGATTGCTGCTAAATCTGTTATGCAACAGTTTCAAAAGGAAAAAAAGTATTTGGATGAAATCAAAATCTTCAAGTTACATGAAGGCAATGTGGCTCCAGTAAGCTTTTGCATCCTTTGCTTCCTATTTTTGTGTACATGTCACTTAGACTACACATTTTGAACCAAACAACAGAAATTTACCATACCAGCCTTATCCCTCTTTTTCTCTGACCCAGTTATATACAGGAACTAAGGAAGGTTGTTGACCAAAGCAATCGTAAAGTGATTCACCTCGTGATGTTTGCATAAGGCAATTGACTGTCCACTGAATTCAACAATGCCCATTCTTAGGGAAACATATATATTTTGTAGTCTTAGTCCAGTGCCAGCTTTTATATGTTCAAATTTTCAAATTAATGGCTGCTATCAGCAATTTTAACATGGTCAAGCTCAGACAGAGTTGCACCACATGTTTACATTGGTGTTATTTGATAAATTAATAACATGATAATTATATGCTGTTAAGTCATTTCTGACATGATGACCCTTTCCACAGTTTTCAGAAGTAGTTTACCATTCCCTTCCTCTGGGAGCATCCTAGGACTGTGCAGCTTGCCTATGGCTACACAGGGTAGCATTTCTCCCAGGAGGCTCAGTGGGGAATCTAATTCCCAATCTCTGGTTCTGCAGCCAGATACCTAAACCACTGAGCAATCTGGCCAATGGACACAGAAACAGATAATATTAAATAAGCATATCTCACCATTTCCTATGAGAGGTGGCAAGGTTGGGGTTTTGGAAGGTGGGATGGGGTGCAATCTTGGAAGTACTCCATTGATTTGTTTCAATCTTTCTAGCTTGACTTGCTCCATCCATTTGGTTTCTGTCATGTTCCTCCTTGCCTGTAAGCCAAGTGCTGTGGTTGCTGTGGAAATGGTAGAGTCCATGATAGGGATTTCATCAATGACACTGAAGTCTCCTACACTACCTCTACTGGTCAAATTAAGCTCGATCCCATGGTTGGAATAGTTGCTGATGGGGGACTGTTCGCTGCTGCATGCAGACTGACCACCAGGGCTTGGCTGAGATGTCTGTTTGGAAGGGGTGGGAAACAAAAGGAATCTCATTAGAAGCAGAATATATCTTGGAGCTATTACGTTTAGAGAAAGTAGGGATCAAATGAATAATGTGGTTGAAAAACAAGTTCAATTCATGATTGATAAACAGAGCTTTATCAAGTCAAATTCATGGTCCATCTAGTAGACACCACCTCCACTCAACAAACAAACAAACAAACAAACAAACATCCTCCTCATGAAACTGAATGTGCTCATCCAGGCATTTCCTGTTTTACTTCTTTTAAACAAATAGTCTCAAATGACCCTGTCTAGGCCTAGTATAGCCAACACCAACGCTGCAGGGCAGAAAGATTGTTCACATTATCAAGCCCAATATATTGGCACTCAGAAAAGCAAGTATATGAATAGTAGAGAGGAGTAAGGCAATTACTGATGACCAATGTGGTATAGAAGATGGAATAGCACACTAGCAGTCAGGAGACCTTTGTTTGACTCCTCACTTCGCCACGGAAACTCACAAGATGGGATGAAATGGCCATAAATATCTCACATACCTTGAGAGCACTATTAGAGTCATTATATGTTGGTACATAACATAAACACAGTTACACATAGGAACAAACATTTCTACCTCACCCAATTACTTGTACCCACTGAAATGGAAACCTGATATGATCTACTCTGAAAAGAATGGATGTATGAAGGACTGGAATAACATTTCTCACCACACTCAAGTGATATACTGAAAACCTCTTCAATATGGCATAGGTGTGTGTTGTCCAACAGAAACATATCATAGGTGTTCAAAACCTTAATCATGGCAAAAGCAGCTTTACATTATTGACCAATATGTTTATCTGTGATCAAATGGCAAAAATATAGGGACTTCACCACCTCAATGGAATACTGCTGGTATTATTTTGTCCATTCACGTGCCAGTGTTACATCCTAAAGTACTCAATTATCAGCCTAAGGAAGACATTAAGTGATTATTAACTAGAAATCCTGGGGATTACTAAATAATACAGTTGGAATAAGAACAATGCTACTAGCAAAATATTTTTAATAGGTAAAAGCCATCAACATTCTACCTACCAAAGAAGCTAAATATAAAATGTTTTGACCACGATTGTTAGAACCATTTCCTTGAAGGTTCTCCTCCACTGTGTCTCAGAATAGAATCACTTTTTTCTGTACTCCATAATCATTTAGTACTTGTGATATTAATAATTTCATATCAGAAATTATTCTGGGTTGAAAGGTTTTTTGTTGGAGAAACTCCACTCAGGGAACAACTGAATGATGCTCCTTTCATATCTTCAAGATCTTTCCACACTGAAGTGGTCCCTATCTACCTACAATTTGTTGCTTTCAAACTGCTAGGTTGGCAGGAGCTGGGACAGGGTGCTCAAACTGTCAGACAGTACCAGGGTCTCATATTGCTGTCTTGCCAGCCTTCCAGCTAACAAGGCAAGCTTCTTAACTGCTGAGCTACCACAGCCGCTAATACTTGTGATGCTGAACTGTCATAGCTAAGCGTATTCAGGAGAGGTACAGATATATGTTTCAGTAGATTTATTTTATAGCAATTATATTCTGACTACTTAAAAAGCATCACATCTTTCCTACCACCTAACCAACAGGAGGAAAAACTGGAACAGAGATTTAGAAGATGTTCCAAGACATCTGCTGGAGTGTAACAAAACAGATTAATTAGGGTCAGTGCTCTTGTAGATGGCCCAAAAAATAAAATCTGATTTAGCACAAAAAATGCTACATTCTGCAGACTGTATAATTGTGTAAATAAAACATATTTATATAATTTTGCCTTTTTTTGCATAACAAATTCTGCAACTGTTACTGCTTCAAATAGCTTATTCTGCTTTTGCTGGTAATACGAGGACCAAGAAGGTGTAACAAATACTGAAATAATACCCTTAGTTATGGTAAATCCATTTGGCCATTCCTGTACACTTTAAGATCTTAGCAGACATGGGCCATAGTAAAGCTGTGCAGTGAATAATTCTAAAAAAATAAAATACTGTTCCATTAAATAGAAATAATACTAACAAATAAGCCATTTTTAAAATTGTAATTAACTGTTCCAAGTTAAGTATAATCAAACTCTCTTCACAGATGCTGTGGTTAAGAACCTTGCCTTGTTATCTGGAAGGTTGGCAAGTAGGCAGTTCAAGACCTGAGTACTGCATGACGGTTTGAGCACCTGTCTCTGTCCCAGCTCCTGCCAACCTAGCAGTTCGAAAGCAAGAAAATGCAAGTAGATAAATAGGGACCACTTCAGTGGAAAAAGATCTTGAGGACATGAAAGGAGCCTCATTTGGCATCCCCAGAGCGGAGATTCTCCAGGAAAAATCCGTTCAACCCAGAAAGCACCTTTGTGTACATCTGACACAATTTTAAAAAACAGATTCTAGTAACATATATGAAGAGGATTTCAGAGGCTTCCCCATTCCTGACCTCTGCATGCTCATCCAAAGGTGAAAATAGGTTGTGTAAATGTGAAATCTGTCTATATCTGTACAGTAGGCAGGAAAATTAGTGTGACGGGGATTGCCAGTTCTCTTTATGCATATAAAGCCATGGTTGCCAATGTGGGGCACATATTCCACAGGGGAGCAATTTGATTTTTTTAAAGGAGCAGTTTGAGAATGAGTTAATAGCAGTTGAATTTGTTGCCTTTCTTATGGTTCTAGGGCCCTCATATACAATATATAAATACAGTGGAACCCCGAGTTATGAAATCCATTGAAAATTATTCCTCAACTTTTGGTTTTTTTCCACCATAGGTAAAGGTTTTTCCCCCCAGATAGCAGACTCTAGTGGCCAGCTCTGGTAATATGCCAGACTCGCCCCTGACACTCAACTGTGTGGTTGTTCCCAGTGCTTTGTTTAGTGGTGGGTGCAATCGCACCATTTTTTCCAGCTTGTTGGGCAGCTTGCACCACTTCCCATGGTGGTGGGAGAGTGTTTTCACAGTGTTTTGGCAACTTAAAAGTGGCACGGGGAGCTTCCAGTGGTGCCTGGGTTCCTGGGAGCTTTCAGTGGTGCGTGGGCTTCTGGGAATTGAAGTCCAACCATGGAACCTGGAAGTGCCAAACTGCTACTTTTAAGTTGCCCAAACACGGTGAAAACATGACAGAAAATCCCCACAATAGAGCAAATACACTCCGAAAACTCTCCTGCCGCTGTGGGAAGCGGCACAGGCGGCCCAAGCATCCAGTGAAAAAAATGGCTTTTTTCTGCCTTCCAGAACAGATCAATTGGTTTGACATTCATTTCAAAGGGAAACTGCACTTGGACTTATGGATTTTTCACCAAAGAAAGAATCCCGAAGATCAGATTAATTCCATATATCGGGGTTCCACTGTATATATTGTGACATACGCATTTTAAAACTTAAAATCAGAATGTAGGTGGGGCATAGCCAAAAAAAGTTGTGAACCACTGATATAGAGCTAATCCTCACATTCTATTAAATAAAACCCTGCACCCTTTTTTAGTGAGTGGGTGGGTAGTTTTTAAAGCAGTATTGACTATGTTTTTAATTGTGTTTTTATTATGCTGTGAACCGCCCTGAGTTGGCCTTGGCCAAGAGGGCGATATAGAAACTGAAATAAATAAATAAATAATATGAGGAAGTCTGTGACCAGGGCAGTGGTACCAGTCTTACCTATCCTACAGGTACTGATTGTTTGCATGGAAGGAGCATGGTACAGGGTTTAATCGACAAGACATATCTATATACGTAATGGAAAAACAGCTTTGTTAAGTGACAAAGTTAAGCTTTTGTTACCTCCACTTTTTTACAATTTAAACAATGAGGAGAGCGCATAATATTGAGTTGTCATGTTTTTAACATTTATAAATTTGTGCATAAACTATAAATTCTTATTATACCTGGCTAGATAGCTCAGTGGTTTATGTATCTGGTTATGGAGCCAGAGGTTGGGAGTTTGATTCCCCACTGGGCCTGAAAAGAGCCTGTTTGTGTGGCCTTGGGCAAACTACACAATCCCAGGGCGCCCCTAGAAAAAGGGAATGGGAAACCACCTCAGTGTATTCTTTACCTAAAGAGCCTTGGAAAGGGTCCTAGTAAGTCAGAAGTGACTTGACAGGAAATAATTATTATTTATTATTAACTCTTAGTATATGCAAAAATAAAATAAAATTACTCTCTGAAATATTTAAACTGTACAAGTAGAAGAGAGTACTGTCAAGTCAATTCTGATTTATGGTGACTCTTTACTTGACTGGGGTTTTCCCTATTAAAATAATTCCTTTCAAATAATTTCAGTATGAATAAAGTGCCACAAAAAGAGCATATATTAAAAGAATTTGAAAGCAGGTGCCCAGACCGCCTCGAACAAGCATGCCCAAACTACAGCCCACTGGCTGGCCCCAGCCCCTAAAGCCATTTCATCCAGCCCACAATGCCCTCACCAAACCAGGAAGTAAATACGGATGCTTCTGCGCATGCACAGAAGTGTCCGTGCCATGCATGCACAAACATGCCATGTTCTGGGGGCGTTGTCTGGCCTGCTCAGCTGTTCTGGGGATGTGGTCAGGACCCTGGCCTGAAAAGTTTGGGCACCCTGGCCTGAAAAGTAAAACACTGTAGCTGGCTGGGAGCACTGGTATGTCATTCCTTTATCTGCTTAGGTCCCAACTCCAACCTTGGCTCCAATTAGCCCAGCTGAGGACAGACTTATATAAAAACCTGCAGGATGAGCTCACCATGTGACCCTGAGCCCCAAATCTTATTCTTATGTGGGTCATTGGGAGATGAGACCAGGAGTATAATTTCCCCTCTGAACAACATGGGGGGTTGGTCAGGGTTAGGATATTGGTCTCTTACAGCTGAAACGCTGGCAAGACAGGATGGTTGTCTATCTTGAGCCGCAGGGAACTGAAACTCTTGTGGAGCATCAGAGGCATTAGTTACTCGTAGGTAAGGGAAAGGTTAAGGGACTGCAGTGACTTAGTGGTTAAGACACTGAACTTGATGATTAGAAGGTCACCAGAAAAAGCAGTTTGAGACCTGGGTGCTGCATGACAGAGTGAGCACCCACTGTCCTACCCAGTTCCTGGTAGCCTGGCAGTTTGAAAGCAAGAAAATCCAAGCATATAAATAGGTTCCACTTCAGTGGGAATGTAAATGCACTCTGGTGTCTACTCATGCCTACCACATGGCCACAGAAATGTCTGCAGACATGAACAGTGCTGGCTCTTTGGCTATAAACAGAGATGAGCATCAAACCCTAGAGTCAGACACAACTGGCTTTCAAAGAAGGGTGATCTTTACATTTACCTAAGGGAAAAGTTGGTGCACTAGCCTTGCCAAGCAGCTATGAGGCTTTTGGCACAGTTCTGCTCTTTCAATCCTTCCAGGGAGGCCAGAGTTTTTAGTAAATCTTACAGGAGTGGTGCTAAGTGGGCCAAAGAAGGTCTCATCTATACCCCTAGAGACACCCATTACATGATGTAATTGTAAAATCAAATTTTAGAATTAAATTCTATTAGAATTATTTTTGTTCACTAACGACAGTCACACAAACATGCTGCAATTGCAATCCGATATCCATTTACCGGGGACTTAAGGCTTCAGTAAGAGTTACTTCTGAGTAGATACAAAGGATTATATTGTTCATCAGATCCAAACAGATTTATAGCACAAAACGTTTTCAAAAAATAAGAATAAACATATAAATTATGCTAAACTTTTATAGAATATCATGCCATTGACCCACATATATCCTTGCAGGTGGAAAACTTAATCATGTTGTCATTCAAAAGTGCCACATCTGATGTAACTTCTGTTCTCCAGCAGACCTCAAATATATACACAGTGGTTAATGCATGCAAAACAATTCTGCTCTCAGGGATAGCTTCCTCTATACCCTCTCATGATTTTGTCTGTCAGTTTTTGAAGTATATATACATCACCTTTTAAGGGCTAGCTAATTTTTAAAAAGCAAGATCAAGAATTGTGAAGATTTTAACAAAAATGCTTATGAAAAGACCACCTATTAAGTGGTGACAAACATGCATGTACTTTCATGACACATAGCTACAATTGAAAGGACACAGAAATGAGTTATGTACATTCCACTGAGAACCTCAGCAGCAACACTGAAGATCAATTAATTCAGTGTGAAACGTTGCTGGGGTAGCTAAAGCTTCATGCTCACTGAACAAAAGTTACAATAAGATACAATCAGGTCAGATGCTTCTTGCAGCTAGTAAACTGCTCAAGTAGTTACTAAACAGAGAACGATCACAGATGTATGTATGAACGTGACCATATCTATGTAAAATTGGCTTTGATCTACTTGTATCGCATGCCATTTGTTATAATGCACTTGAATGAACTTGATGGAAAGTACCAAAACAGCAAGCAAATGCTTTTTGTATATAGGAATGAAGAAACTGAGAAGTGAAAATCCTCTCACCTTATTACCCACTGTCCTTATGAAGTTAGAACAAGTCATTAAAGAGCATTAGATAAAAAAACATTGAATTAGTACAGTAATAAAGATGAAATTTTAAGTCAAACATTGCAAAGAGAAGCACACAATTTAATCATACTAAATTAAGAACTTTAACACCTATTATAGTTAGATGTTAATTTCTTTTTAATCTGATTCCTAATTTCTTTTTCTTTGTGATCTTCAAAAAAGTCAATCAGATCACTACATTTCTAAAGTCTTAACACCTATTAGGAAATATTTTCTTAGATATATGAAACAGAGAACAAATTTAAAATTTGATCCACCAGGAAGTCCCCAATTCTGGTAGGAGGAATTCAGATTCAAGCGTGAGGCATTTCAACATGTCATGGACTGATATATTCCTCTGCAGCTGCTAATGTGAAGCCTAAGGCTTGAATGTGGGAATGCCTCATTGGTAGACAATGTAAAGTTTACTTGACACTGGTGAATTTTAAATCACTTTATTTGTAATTTATACAATGTAAATCAAACATGTATGTGTGTATGAGCAAGTGTGTGTAAATGTTTGATTTATACAATATAAACTGCAAAGAAAATACAAGTCATCCCCTTATCCAGATTCCATTTCCACAGTTGCAGTTTTCTGCAAGTGTAAAAATTTTAAATTTATCTATTTATTTATTTTTCTGATTTATATTGCCGGCAAACTCCAAAGACTCTGGGCGGCTCACAGAAAATAAAACCAATCACATTTTAAAAACCAATAAAAAACCCATTAAAACTGCCACCAAAAATTACCCCGACCCCTACAGTTTAAAGGAGATTAAAAGAGGGAGAGAGTGTTCTTACTAAATCAGCCAGCAGGCAGGGGTCACCACATCGCTGGTGCCCCACACCTGCTTTGCCAACCAGATTTTTAGCCATTTCCTGAAGGACAGCAACTCCGTCTGTAGATGCTGCTCAATTGGCAGGTGGTTCCAAAGGGCCGGAGCAGACACTGAGAAGGCCCTCTTTCTGGTGCTAGAGAGATGAGCCTCCCTAGTAGATGACATGAGAGAGCCTCTCCGGTCTGCTCTGGTGGGACGGACAGATGTTCTCAGGGTGACGCGGTCCCTTAAGTATCCTGGCCCACTACCATGTAGGGGTTTAAAGGTCATTACCTTGAATTGCACCTGTAGGCACACTGGCAACCAGTGCAGCTCCTGAAGCAGTTGTGAGGAATGGGCATACCGCCTGCACCCCATCACCACCTGGGCAGCCGCATGTAGAGCGCATTGCAATAGTCAAGTCTGGAGGTGACCAGAGTGTGTGTGACCATGAGCAAGGTGTTCCATTCTAGGAGTGGACGTAAATGGCATATAACACGAAGTTGTGCAAAAGCTCTCCTGGCCATGATTGCCACCTGCTCTTCGAGCAGGAGTTGCAAGTCCAGGAGGACCCCCAGATTACGCACTGGGTCTGTTTGGGGCAAAATAGTCCCATCTAGAAGCAAAGATGGTAGCTCTCGAGATAACGAAGGGGGCCTGACCAATAGCCACTCAGTCTTGCTGGGATTCAGTTGAAGCCCGCTGTCCCCCATCCAGACCCCAACAACCTCCAGACACCTGGATAGGACTCCAACTGCATCTCTTGGATCACCACGGGCCAAGATGTATAGCTGAGTATCATCAGCATACTGATGATACCTCACCGCATGGGAACGGATGATCTCCCTCAGCGGTTTCATGTAGATGTTAAATAGAAGAGGTGAGAGCGCCGACCCCAGCCCCTCAGAAATGAATCAAATCAGGGCCACACAGTGCTCTGGATCCCCACTCCTCAGAGCTGTTCTAGGAGGATACTATGGTTGACGGTATCGAAGGCCGCTGAGATGTCAAGAAGAGCAAGGACGGAGGGAAGACCTCCATTCTGCTTCTGCCAGAGATCATCCAAGAGTGCAACCAAAGCAGTCTCAGTACCATATCCGGGCTTGAATCCTGACTGACAGGGGTCCACATAATCCACTTTATCCAGAACCCCCTGTAACTGCCACACTACTGCCTTTTCCAAAACCTTCACTAAAAAGGAGAGGTTGGATACAGGCTGATATTTGGCCATTATTGATGGGTCAAGCACTAGCTTTTTCAAGAGGGGGTGTACCAAAGCATGTTTTAATGGTGCTGGAAACACCCCCTCTTGCTCCGATCCAGCTACCTGTCACCTCCTTGGACGCCTTGACCAACCATGTGGGTCATGAGTCTAAAAGACAAGCAGTGGCATGAAAAAAATCCAAGGAGCCTGTCCATTTCTGCAGGGCCAACTGGATCAAATTGATTCCAGATAACATGGCAAGATTGTGATCCGGTCAATTCCAGACCCATAGTGTCTATACTGGGGTCAAACTTCAAGCGAATCTGAGTGATTTTCTCCATGAGATAATCAGCAAAGTCCTCAGCTGACCCCTGCCAACCAAGGCCAGGCCCACCTCTACCGAGGAGGGACCTAGTCACCCAAAACAGAGTCACTGGGTGATTATCTGTAGAGGCAATAAGGGTGGTCAAATATTGCCATTTCACCACCTCTATCGCCACCAGATAGGCTCTGACAGTGACTCTAGCCAGTGTTTGTTCAGAATCACTCTGTGTCTTCACCCAGCAGCGCTCTCAGTGTCTCTCTGCCCTTTTAAGCTCCCTCAAATCCTTCATAAACCACGGGATTAGTGGGGCCCAAGTGAATGGGGAGGCCATAGTGGTGCGATCGCGTGTAAGGCTGCCATTGCATCCCCCATGCCAGAGGTTGATGAGAGCCTCAGGTGAATTGTGTAGCCGATCCAGAGGAAAACATGCCAGTTCCCTTTGGAATCCTTCAGGATCCATCAGTCACCGGGGGCTGGCCAATTGAACTGGCCCTGTCTCCCTATGATAAAACATCACCCCCAGAAAGTCCAGAGTCACCAGATAGTGATCTAACCATGGCACAGGTGTTATGTCTAGTCGCTGTAATTTCAGATCACTCTGCCACCACCCTGACAAGAAAACTAGATCCGGTGCGTGGCCACTGCTCCTGGTCAGGCCCTGAATTACCTGAGTCAGGCCCACGGCTGCCATGGAAGCCATGAACTCCCGTGCTACCTCGGACCCAGCCCCCAATGAAAGCATGTTGAAGTCCCCCAGAATCAAAAGTCCAGGGAACTCCAATGCCAACATTGTGATGGCCTCAAGGAGTTCAGGCAGAGAATCTGTTACACTGCAAGGCGGCAGGTACAGGAGCAAGATTCCCAATTGACTCTTAAAGTTATCCCTGAAATACATAACATACTGTATATGTATTTCTATGGTGCATTACCAGAACTGACCACTAGAAGCTACTGTCTGCAATGTAATGTTAGGAAGGAAGGAATTGTTTTTTTTATGGCTGCCATTTTGTTAGCACATCCCATGGAAAGATTTGTACACCCTACTTCTATGACTAGGTATGTGTGATTAAATATGAAATTCTGTTTTCCACGGCTTCAAGTATCAACAGAAGATATTGGCACATATCCCTCATGCATATTGGGGACAACCTGTGTGTGTGTGTGTGTGTGTGTGTGTGTGTGTGTGTGTGTGTGTGTGTGTGTGTGTGTGTTGAATCATATATTAACAATAAACTAAATTATTAAATATTTTTTAAATCTCCAAATATTTATTTATAACATCTAATTTTAAGCCAGCAAAGAATAAAAAGGAAATCTGTTTTTGTTTGCCCTTCCTGTTGAAATGAATGAGAATTATGCAAAAAAAAAAAGCAGTAATGTTCTCATACATCTAAAATTGTAGATCCACTGACATTTAGTCGCTACATCTTCTTTCACACTTTTCACTGAGATGAAGCAGGGAGAACCTACAATGTGTCATTAGGTAGATAAAAATGACAATTTGTGTCAAGGTATAAAGCAGGTGAGAAGTTAGCCCATCCAATCTAATGCTTCCCAGCTTCTTTGTTTTCTATTATGCCATATTATCCTTGCTAGATACAATTTTTTTGTCGGGTTTTCTAACTGTTTATTCTGAAGAAAAAGCAAAACTTGACAATCTAGAGTTTTAGTACTTTTAGCATTAGTATCTTACAGAGGAAAAATATTAATAAAAAGACACAGAATGTTGCATACCATTGGCTTCTCTGACTTGACAGCTTTGACTTGGAGGCATTCTTCACGCTTTGAGGTAGTGTTGCTGAGGTCTTTTTGCTCACCAGCCGCACCCTGAGTCTGATGGCCTGGGGACCTGTTTTGAGAATGGCTGCCTTGGTGTCTTGGTGGGGGATGCCTTGGATGGATGTCTCCACGCTGCTTCTTGGTGACATGAGCCTCAGGGCCGTGTACAGTTTTCACATGCTTTCGGAGAGAACTAGGGTCCGTGTAGCGCTTTGTGCAACCTGGTATTTTGCAAACATAGGGTTTCTGTAAGAGAGAAAAATGATATCCTTAATTTTCAGTTATTCTGTGTGACAACTTTCAATTATTTAGTCACAGTAATTTCAAACAATTGTTTAGCTATCACCTTTGTTGCCATGTGTGTAGTTCTAGAGTTAGATCTGAAAGTACTAAACCTTCCTCATCACAGTGCCTTCCAGCTAACAAGCTCACCTTGTTAGCTGGAAGGCAAGCAAGTCGGCAATTTGAGACCCAGGTACTGCCTGACGGTTTGAGCACCCGTCTCCTGCCAACCTAGCAGTTCGAAAGCAAGAAATTGCAAATAGATAAACATAGTGACCACTTCGGTGGTAAAATATCTTGGGGACATGAAAGGAGCCTCATTCAGGCGTCCCCTGAGTGGAGTTTCCCCAGCAAAAATCTTTTCAACACAGAATAATTTCTGACACAAAATTATTATTACCTCTGTTGCCTCTTACAAGCACAGATATTTTAGGCTTAGTTTCTTTGGAATAAAACAGAACTGAACTGGCTTAAATTCAGATTTACAGATCTTCACATATTGGTTAGTTGGGCTACATATTGTTTTTATGTCATACTAGCATAGGTTGCCCGGCATTGCCGGGCTGTTATAAACTGTGTTTAGATGTTTTGGGTTTTTTTTAAAGTTAAAAATCAACAGAGGATGCTATAAATCTTTTTTATTTTTTTTATTTAACATATGTTTGTTATTTGTGTAAACCTTTGATTTATTGTTATTTTTTTGACTTTTTTTTACTCTTGTGGCCTCTAAGTGGGGCTGTTTTGTTTTTGACTTGTTTTTAATATTCCGGCCTGCAGGTAGGGCTCACTTGTTTTTTCTCTCCTGGCCACTAGGTGAGGCATCTTCCGGTAAGTAGTCTTTGTCTCTTCATTTCTGTTCCGGTCTCGTGGAGGGAGGATGTGCTGGTGAGTTCTCTGGTTTTATTTATTCTTTGATTTTTCTTTGTTTTGATTTTGTGGTGGTGGGCTGGGAGGTGTTTCTGTTTGTTCTTTTGTGTTTTTTTTGGGCTTTAGATGTGTGTAATTGGTTTGTTTATGGTTTTATTTATTTTTGTGATTTCGTTGGTGTTTATTTGTGTTATTTGTGGTAGTTGTGTTGTTAGAGTTAGGTATTTTCATGTTAGTTAGGTGTTTTTTCTGTGCTTTTCTGGTATTGTGGATGTTTTTGTTTGTGGATTTTGTTGTTTACTTTTTTGTTTATTAATGGGTTTTTAAATTATTTATTTATTTGTGTTTTATTAATTTTTATTAATTTTAGTGTTTGTTGTTGGTGTGTACTTTTGTGTGAAGAACGGGCTGCCTGTCAGTTGCTCTTTTCCCCATTGCTGATTCTAATTTTGGTTTTGATGCAGCAATGGGGAAAAGGAGGAGCCGGCTGTCAGCTGGCTCTTCCCCCGGTAAGGTTTGTTAGGTAGGTCGGGGGAGTAGGAGGCAGAGAAGAACTATCTGCCTGACGATGGTTCTCTCCTCTCTGTCTCCTTTTTCTCTTGGCTTACCTAACTGGAGATCGGCAGGCAGTGATCTGTAAGGGGTGGTGCTGGCTGCTGCTTTTGTATTAACTCCACCGCTGTTTCGTGTTAGTTCTCGAAACAGTGGTGTCAGAAGTACAAAGGCAGCAGCCAGTCATTCGCCAGAGAATGGGCTTCCCCTGATAAACTGCTGCCTGCTGTTGTTGTTTTTTTCCACCCCGGCTCAAGGTACCTTGAGGCTGGCGGTGGTCTCACCGTGTCTTCAGTGGGGTAGCATGAAGGAGATGGAGTCCCTCTTCTCCCCATTGCTCCGGGAAAGAAGGCCAGCGGTGGTCTCACCATGGTTTTTTGTGGGTGTTTGTTTTGTGAGGCTGTGAGTATAGATAACATTTGAATATTTTGCAGCTTCAATGGGCTTTCTTATGCAACCAGTTCCCATTGGCTATGCTGAGTGAGGTGTACATCTAAGAGAATCACAGAATGCTGAATATAGTTACTCTATTGGAAAATTCTGTTGATTTGGAGCTTTTAAAATTAACAATTAGTAAAGATAATTATATGCATGATGTTAACATGCATATTATCAAAACAAGGTGAATTTTCTATGCCTGCTGGGCTGATGGTGGCATATGGAGACCCCTGCATGTGGAACACTTCAGTTTCCTTTACATCAACATATATAATGTTCTCTTTTTAAATTACAGTAAAACCTTGAGATAAGAACGTTTGCACTTATGAAAAACTCGCAATATGAAAGGAAATCTTGGAATAAAATAGCTTCGAGCTTTTTTTTGTCTTCTGACACTTCCCATGATAGCAGGAGGGTGTTTGGAGCATTTCCGTTCTGTTTTTGGAATTTTTAGTCATGTTTTGGCACTGTCAGAAGCTCTCCCCACAACCAGGAGGTGCCAAAATTTCCCCCTTCTCCTCAACAGCTGATCGTCAGGGACTAATCCTGCGATTACCAAAGCTGGCCACTATAGGCCACTGTCAGAAATGTGCCGGATATGCATTGAAATGCATTGAAAACCTTCTGGAGCTCAGAAAAAAGTGAAGAAAAGCATTTTATATGTTCAAAATTCTTTCTAAAGTGCACTTTGGAATTTTTCATCATGTTTTTGCCAATTTAGAAAGAGTTTTGAACAGAAAAAATGTGAATGCATTACTTGATTTTCAATGCATTCCTATGGGAAATCACATTTTGAGATACAAATTTTTCAAGATACGAAAAACCTTGAGTAACTAGTTAATTTTGTATCTTGAGGTATCACTGTATAGGCTCTTCAGTCCTACAGAGCACAGAGGGCGCTCAAACAGTAGATAACAATCCACATCCAAAGCAGGGCTGACCTCATTCCACCAATCTGGAAGCCAGACCAGAGCATCTCAGCTCCTTGTGTTGCTTCATGTTTTGTTTCTTCATTCACCATCTTTTGCAATCAAAAGGAATGACATTGAATGACACTGGTGGGGCTAATATGGGAATGCAGAAACATTCATTAATGCACCCATATTATTTTCCTAAAGTTTTTATAATGGGCTTTGGATGGGAGTATTCTGAAATTGAAATTTTTGATATGGTAACCATGTTAGTCTGTGTTTCAAGCATATCAGAGAGTAAATAAAACATAACAGATAACCATTTGCAATTCAACAGGGTGAAACTTCACAACTAATTTGAACAACAACCAGAGATCTTCTGCTATCAGCAGTGGTAAAAAAGGCATATTGATTTGTATACTTATATGTTATGCTAACAAACCATTCTGTACCGCTGTACATGATGTATGATGACATGAAGTCTAAGTGGACTTGGTTCACAAAAGCTAACATTAAAATACAGCAGTTAGTCTTTAAAGTGCCACAATGGTTTTTTTTGTCTTTTTGTTTTGTTTTATTTATTATCTGATATTCTTAAATTGAAATATCCTTTCCCACTAACAGACTGCTCTGTCTGCTTCAGAGAAGAGATCCTATTATTCCTATGGCTCCAGGACATGCTTCTAGTCCACAGAATTATGGGTGTTTCTAGTTACAATATACAGTACATAGATTTTATGTTTCAAAATAAGCTCATATTGTCATTACTTTTATCTAGTGTAAATACAATTAAAATTAGAAATTGAAAAAACAAAATTAATTAAAGCTAGCTTTTATATTTGGAATCCAAATGTTCAGCAGACGATTGATAAATGGATTGGAGATGCTTAAAAGAAAGTTATCTATCAGAACATTTTTTATAAATTATAAATTGGAAACCATTGGAAAAAATACAGCACTAGCCAGCAGATGTCACTAGCAAACAGCATGAAAAAAAATCTGTCTAGGGTTAGAATACAGTACAGTAGTACCTCGCTTAAAGAGCATAATGCGTTCCATGGGATTGCTCTTTAAGCGAGTTTGCTCTTTAAGCAAAGCACCATTGTAAGGGACCAATTGTGACTTCTGGTGGGGGGGATTGCGAACCCTGATTTAGTTGTTAAGCGAGTTTTTGGTTGGTTTTAGTTGTCAAGCGAAGCGACTATTCAGAGAAAGTTCTGCTCTTTAAGCAAGTTAGTCTCTAAACGAGGCGCTCTTTATGCAAAGTTTTACTGTACAGTATTTTGATAGCTATTTCTATGGACAAAATAAGATGCATAATGACTTGTATGAGGTGGTTATAACACATGTTTACCTTTCTAATGTGATTTATTATTAAGCATATGAAAAATATGAATCCTGAAATATGGTATAGAGATTGAAGAATCCCTTCTAACTCTGAAAAAATAAGTAACATTAAATATCAGCTGAGTTGTTGCACTGACCACACATGCCACAGTTAGAGACCAAATAACCATATTCAGTAAGCTAGCTGTGGCTCAAAAAGGTTGATGATAAATTCCTTTTACTGCAATATGTCTATGCATAGTTGGGGGACTTTCACTACCCATATGCTTCCTTACCTCATTGGAATGAGTCCTGTTTTGGTGTTTGGCACGATCAGACGCATTGGAGAATGCTTTGTTGCAGCCCTCGTGTTCACAGACATATGGTTTCTCTCCAGTGTGAGATCTCAAGTGGGTTTTCAAGTTTTCCAGCCTGGAGTAGGCCTTTGTACAACCTTCAAACTGCAGACAACACACACACACACACATACATATACAGGTATATGAAGTATTCTATACATTTGGTATTAGAGAAAGTAGGAGGACAGGCAAACAAAATAGCAGCATATCAAAGGGAAAGCAGTTTTCTTTGATCTAACCATAATAGCAACATATATATAGTTTCTTTCTTTTCTTTGGTCTAGCGGCTAGACTCTAGCCCATCAAGATTTGTAGAGAAAAGTGCACACATATAAGCCTAGGCTATATGAATGGATAAGGAAAGGCTGATTTGACACTATAATGTGGCTTATTCTATGCATGCTTACAAAGGAATAAGCCCTCTTGAATACTAAAAAAAGTCAATTATCATGATTGCTACCTGTCATCAAGTCAATTCCAAATAATGGCTACCCTTTCTTGAAGTTTCTAGGTATATAGTACTCAGAGTGGTTTACCATTTCTGTCTGGAAGTGTGTGGCCTGCGCAAAGCCACACAGGCCATTTCCTCTCCTAAAAGACACAGTAGGGAATCAAACTCTTGACTGATGCTCTTGTAACCAGGTACTCTAGCTCACTAAGAATCTGTACTTCTAAAGAGACATCAAAGATCAGGCTAACTCTTTAATAATTTCTATCCCTTGTTTGGTGGTCAACCTAAAGATCTAGATGGAAGAAGTTATCTAAATTGGACCAGATGGATTAATCTGAAAAATAAACTTCCTGAACCATGAATATATATAGAATTCTCTAGCACAACTATATTAATGACTACTGTACAACACAACTTTTAAAAAACAAGGCTGGACAGATTCATGGAAAATAATTCTACCATAGGCTACCAAGCCTAGAATTAACTAATTAATAATTTTGTGTCAGAAATTATTCCGGGTTGAAAGGATTTTTTTCTGGAGAAACTCCGCTCAGGGGATGCCCGAATGAGGCTCCTTTAATGTTCCCAAGATCTTTTCCCACCGAAGAGGTCCCTATTTATCTACTTGCAATTTCTTGGTTGTGAACTGCTAGGCTGGCAGGAGCTGGGTGCTCAAACCTTCATGCAGTACCCGGGTCTCGAACTGCCGACTTGCTGGACTTCCAGATAAAAGGCAAGCTTCTTAACCATTGAGCCACTGCAGCCCATTCCAAGCCTATCAGTTACTTCTTCCTTGGATTACTATTATGCAATTTACATGGGGCTGACCTTGAAAAGTTACAAGTAATGCAAAACAAGCAGACAGCTGCAAGGATTCTGTCAGGGAAAGCTGCTTGAGCATAACCAGCTGGTCCTTAATGTGTTGCACTGATTATCCCTGCAGATTCTGAGCTGGTTTAAAGGTGTGGATAAGGTTTTTAAAAAGGGTAAAGGTCACCCTTTCTCGAAAGCCAGTCATATATGACTATAGAGTTCAGTGCTCATCTCCATTTACAGGCAAAGAGCCAGTGCTGTCTGGATCTGCACATGTTTCCATGGACATGTGACAGACATGACTAAAACACTGAAATGGATGGCACTTTGACTTTAACATACAACTGCCAAATGACCAGTTCGAAAGCAAGAAATTGCAAGTAGATAAATAGGGACCACTTTGGTGGGAAGGTAAACAGCATTCCAGCTTGGTTTGGGGGAATGTGGGCACACACTCACAGCCCCACCGGGAAGGGAAGCAAGTGTATGGCCAGCTCCCTGCCTAGAGGAGCCCCGGGGGGGGGGGTATTCCACCACACTGGTAAGTGACAGAGGCTGCGGGTGGCGCTCAAAACAGAAGCCCGGTTTGTTTGGGGAGGAGGCGCCATGGTGGGTGCGTGCACACCCACCCTCCGGAGGGAAGAAGCAGCCACGCGCTTGGCTGGTTCCCCCCCCCCCCCCCCGAAGGCTGGAGGGTGCATGCAGACTCACCCTCCAGCCCTCTGTGGGGAGAACCATAAGAAAATAAAAACAGCCTTGCTGGAACAGGCCACAGCCCATCCAGTCCAGCATTCTGTCTCACACAGTGGCTCACCATTTGCTTCAGGGTATTCCCAAGCAGATGCCTTCACCTGCTTAGGATTCCCTGGAACATAAGAACAGCCTTGGTGGAACAGGCAACAGCCCATCCAGTCCAGCATTCTGTCTCACACAGTGGCTCACCATTTGCTTCAGGGTATTCCCAAGCAGTGATCCTCTGGGTGAAAAAGTACTGTCTCTTATTTCTTTGAGAACTACTACCCAAAAGTTTAATGGAGTGCCCCCTAATTCTAGTGTTATGCGATAGGGAAAACAGTTTTTCTTTATCTACTTTTTCCACACCGTGCATGATTTTATAAACTTCAATCAGGTCACCTCTTAGACGCCGTCGTTCACAAGTGAAGAGGCCCAACCGTTGCAGCGTCAGATGGTAAGGAAGGTGTTCCAGTTCCCTAATCATTCTGGTTCCCCTCCTGTGCACTTTTTCCAGCTCCATAATATCCTTCTGGAGGTATGGCGACCAGAACTGTACACAGTATTCCAGATGGGGCCTCACAATAGATTTATAAAGAGGCAAAATGACACTTGCTGACTTACTTTCTATACCCTTCCTAATGATCCCAAGCGCTGAGTTTGCGTTTTTCACTGCTCAGGCACACTGGGTTGACAACCTCATTGAGCTGTCCACCAGGACACCAAGGTACCTTTCCTGGTTTGTCGCAGAGAGTTCAGACCCATCAGTTTATAAATGTAATTCTACTTCTAGATCATTTATGAAGAGGTTGAAAAGCAGGGGTCCCAGTACTGAACCTTGGGGGACTCCAGTCTTTACTTCCCTCCATTTGGAGAAGTGTCTATTTAGTGCTACCCTCTGTTTCCTGTCCCTTAGCCAGATGCTGATCCAGGACAAGACCTGTCCCTTTATTCCATGACTGTTAAGTTTATTCAAGAGCCTTTGGTGCGGGACCTTGTCAAAAGCCTTCTGAAAGTCCAGATAAACAATGTCAACTGGATCCCCCTTATCCACATGCTTGTTGACACTCTCAAAAAATTCCAACAGATTAGTGAGGCATGATTTGCCCTTGCAAAAGCCATGTTGGCTCTCCTTTAGCAGTGCCTTCTCTTCTATGTTCCTATTAATTCTATCTTTTAGGATGGTTTCCATCACTTTACCTGGGACACCTATCAAACTGACCAGTCAGTAATTTCCTGGATGCTTTTTTGAAAACTGGTGTTATATTCGCTACGTTCCAGTCATCAGGCACAAAACCTGATTTGAGGGAAAGATTATATATTTTGGCTAGCAGATCAGCAATTTCATCTTTAAGTTCCCTGAGAACTCGTGGATGGATGCCATCTGGTCTTGGTGATTTGTTAGCATTTAGTTTAACAAGACATGCAAGGACCTCCTCCCTGGTTATTTCTATCTGGCTTAATTCTTTGGTTTCTCTCTCTATGAATATAGGCTCTGTTTTGGGCATGTGTTTTCTGTCTTCTTCAGTGAATACTGAAGCAAAGAATTCATTGAGTCTCTCTGCAATCTCTGTTTACTCTTTAATAACCCCTTGCCTTCCATTGTCATCTAATGGTCCAATAGCCTTCCTAGTTGAGTTCTTACTTCTAATGTACTTAAAGAAGTCTTTGTTATTTCTCTGAGAGTTTTTAGCTATACGCTCCTCAAAGTCTTGCTATGCTTTCCTGATTGTTGCCTTGCATTTGTTCTGCCAGAATTTATGCTTCTGCCTGTTGTCCTCATTCGGACAAGCCTTCCATCTTCTAAATGAGCTTTTCTGGCTTTTGATCACTTCCTGAACAGCTCCTGTAAGCCACATTGGAGTCCTCTTGGACCTGGCAGTGCCCTTTTTCCTTTTGGGTATGCATTCCAATTGAGCCTCTGTTATTGTTTTTGTAAACAGCCTCCATGCCTCTTGGAGTGTTTGGACTCTCTCAATTTTCCCTTTCAGCTTCTTTTTTACTAGTTTCCTCAACTTTGGGAAATTTCCTTTTTGAAAATTTAAGGTCTCTGTGTTAGATTTTATCAGTGACTTGCGGTCTATGATCAAGTTAAACATAATTGAGTTGTGGTCACTGTTCCCTATTGGATCAGTCACATTAACATCTTGCACCAGATCCTGAGTATTACTCAGGATCAAGTCAAGGATTCTTGTACCTCTATTTCGGTCTTCAACCATCTGTCCCAGGGAACAATCATTTAGCATATCTAGGAACTTTATCTCTTTATCATGTGCTGAACAACAGTTCACCCAGTCTATGTGAGGGTAATTGAAGTCCCCCATTATAACCAGGCTTCCCTTCTTGGATGCCTCCTTTACAACATTCTCCAACTGCCAGTCTCCCTCAGGAGTTTGGGTGGGAGGCTGTTTTTTTCCACATAAGAAGATAAAACCTTGGATCAATTCCACTTTGGCCACAATGTGCAAAAAGGCAGAGAAAACATACAATGGAACATCATTTACTTACAGTGCATTTGTGCGGCTTTTCTCCTGTGTGTCTCCTCATATGTACAACCAACATGTACTGAGCTTTAAATGGCTTCTGCTCTCGAGAACAATCCACCCATCGACATACAAACTCTTTCTTTTCCCCATGTATATGGTCATTGTTTATATGCTGCATGGATACAAACAATTATTAAAAATTCAGTTTTATTGATCCTACAAATGCTTAAAAATTTCCAGAAGTTAGTTGACTTAGTTCAGATTGGAAAACATTGCTAAGTTTTAAAGACCAAAGAAAACCTAATTTTGTCTGTGTGGTGATTTAAGCAACTTTATGGATTTTTAAACTGGCAGATTTATTTTAGGGTTTATTGTTTATCCTTTTCTTGCAACATATGCTTTATAGTTCCAGGCTCAGGGACTATGTTGTTCTGTTTTCCTTTAATTCATAACCTGCTTTTTTTTTGGGGGGGGGGGCAGAAAATGCAAATAAATAAACAAATACAAATCTTTCATGATGAAGCCTCTAGGTGGCTGTATAGCTCAGGTTGCATGTGCTTGTCACAAATATTACAGTTCAGAAGAAAAGGTAATGCGCCATGGGTCAGCTGTCCGCCGGTGGCGTGGCTTTACGTACCTCCCTCGGGAGAGGCAGAGGACTGGCACGCCCAGGGGTGTGCCAGGCCAGGGAATGGGTGAAGCCAGGACTGATTTTGAGGCTTGGCTTCCCCAACCCCGGCCCAGTCCAGAGCTTATAGGCGAGCAAAAGTCTGCTCGCCTGCTGCTCCACCTCAGTTCGCCTGCTGCAGCGCTCCGCGGAGCGCTTTGCAGGCATTTTCGATGCAGACCTCGCTGCTGGATCCGGGGCTCCAGTTGGGAGTCGGAGTGGCTGGCTGGCTTGGGGAGACAGGCGAATTTCGCCCCACTCTCTCTGGCGCAGGGGAGTGCTTGTGGGTGACTTTCCCCGACGGTTTGGAGCTGGTCAGGCGGGCGGGGCAGCAGCACCTTGTCCAGGGGGGAGGCAACTGACCGGGAGTGTTTGGTTTCGCCCCTCACCTGGGAAGGGGCTCCGTGGGAGGGGATTCCTGGGCACCACCCCACCCCCATTACCTGCAACGGCACTGACTGGGCCCAGCTCATCTCCCTGTGGGATCACCCTTACCTGTGGGATGGGTGTGGTGTGGGTTGGCTGGTCAGCTACATAGTGGTGGCCTGCCGACAGCCGGACTTGCTCCTTCCGGGCTTTGGGCCCTGAGCCTTTAAAAAGGCTGGGCATTGGTCCTGGCTCTAAGGGCCTCAACTGGGTGCCTATTCATTACAGGTCCCTGTCGCCATTTTGCACCGGGCCTCGTGGCTGGACTGATTTTGGGCCTGTCGGCCATCTTGCCCCTGTTGCCGGGCAGATCCTGGGTGTCGGTGGCCATTTTGTCTGGGCTTTCGACCATTTTGGAGGTGCTGACAGCCATTTTTGCCCCTGCCACGTGTTGCCAGGCTTCCTTGGGGCCTGATCACAATCTACCCCAATTTTGTCTCTCACCAAATCATGGGGCCCAAGAAGGGGATGGCGTTGAGGACTGGCAAGTGCCTGGCCAGGAAGCACACTCACTCCCAGGCTCATCCAGTGTCACCGGGCCCAGATGGCCGGAGGTGGTGATTGACCCTAGGGCTATGGCTGCACGCATAGTGGCCTTGGAGGAGGAGGCAGGTCTGCCACCCATGCAGCTTGGCACGGACATCCCTGCCAATCAGACAGGGGGTCTGATGCCCGCAATGCTGCCAATTGGAGGGATATGGGCCTGACCCTCCAGCGCCGGTTGGAGGCATGAGAGTCAGTGCGGGGGAGTGCTAATGCCTCTGTTTCGTCTTTCAGTACAGGAACATGTGGAACAAAGTTTTGTCGGGGGTGTCTGGTCTTGGCAGACAGCCCACGGGACCTCGGCAGGAGGATGTGACCGGGCCTATCGGACCTTCACCAGTGGCTTCTCTGGAGCCATGTCTGGCCCTTTTCATCTGGTGAGTCATCCACCACACATGACACCAACACAACACAGGGTGGGGGACCCAGTTTGAACTGGGCCACGAGCCCTGAGCAGTTCTGGCCTTGGTTGAATGTGGGGTCATTGGCCCTGGGCAGTGGGGTGGGTGCATCTACTTTGCCGCAAGTCCCGTGGGGTTGCACCTGGCCTCCCTGGTTTTTCCCGCAACCATGTCAGGTGGGAGTAGGCCAGGTGGGGAATGCCCCAGCTGCTGGTCTGGTGGGGGTCAAGCCCACGGGTAGTGTCCCACCGCCCAGCCCGGTAGATGGTGTCCCACCGCCCAGCCCGGCGGACAGTGTCCTACCGGCCAGCCCGGTGGACACCACTCATGTGGGGAGCTCCCTGCCTCCGGGGGAAAGGCCCACTATGTTGGCCCCTCCTGCCACAGGGCCTGCTGTGGCTTTGCCTTGAGGGGATGCGGCCCTACCATTTGGGGATCACCTGTTGCCACCCACCAAGGATAAGATATTGCGAGGGGAGTACGTTGACCTCTTTGGCTTATTAAATAGGGATTCTCAAAAGAAAGAGGATGGCAAGGAGGAGGATAGGGATAAGGAGCTGGCAAGGAAGAAGAAGCCCCCCAGGACTTGGCCTAACTGGCTGCCGGCTTATATATGGGGGTCTTGGTGTGGGCTTTCCCTGTGAAGGCATCGCACCTGATCCTGTATTTAGACATCATCTACCGGGTGCATATTGACTTCCCGGGCCAGGCATGGCTTCATTACAATGAGAATTTCTGTATGCGGGCTGCGGTCCGGCCCACCATGCGCTGGGACGAACTGTGTCAGCTCCTCTGGCTGCAGTACATGACCCCGTCACACCTGGTGTCTGGAGATAGGTATGACTGCGGTCACCTCATCCAGCGCCCTCTCCCACAGGCTGCTCCCCACCAGGTGGCAGGGCAGGCAGTTCTGCAATGCCTGGCCTGCTAGGAGTTTGCTGTGCATGAGCATTGTAACCACAGACAGTGTAGGTTTTGACATGAATGTGCCATTTGCCAGGGACCCCATGCAACCTCCACCTGCCCGAAGGTCACATCGGGCCAGGGGCATGGGAGGGAACAAGGGGGGCCAACAGGTCCCAGAGCGCCTCCCAAAACAATCCCAATGGGGCCCAACCCAATTAAGCTGCAGGCCCTCGAGTGGTGGCTGAGGGAGTACCCAAGCAGGAAGGATGCCACCTATCTGCTTGGCGGTTTTACGCAGGGTTTTAGGATCCCAGCAGAGGGCGAGCACCACTCCCAAAATGCACATAATTTACGTTCGGTTGTGGGGATCGAGGATATAGTTCGGGGTACAAATTTAATAAATAATAATAATCTTCAAGGAGGTTTCGTTGGGCAGGGTGGCCGGTCCGTTTGACCGTCCTCCATTTGTTAACCTCTGGGTGTCCCCATTGGGCTTGGTGCCTAAGAAGGCTCCCACTGATCCATCATCTGTCCTACCCAGAGGGGCGGTCTGTTAATTCTTCCCACTAATAGGGGCACTGTGGCTTTGGGCGGATGTTTGGACCAATTCATCAGTACTGGCATGGTGTGACAAACTGGCCGTGGTTCACATTGTGAACGCCATGACCTCTACATCCCCCAGGGTGATGGGGCTAGTGCGGGCATTTGTGTTACATTGCATGCAGTTTAACATACTATTACGGGCAAGGCATGTGCCAGGCCTGGATAATTCTATCACTGACACCCTGTCCCGTCAACAAATGGTTTGGTTCAGGCAGGGACCTGCCCGACATCCTACCGGATGGCATTTGGAGCCTTGTAGAGATCAACAGGGTCATTGGGTTGTTGCTGGCTCCCAGGACGTGGACCCTTTATGCCACAGCCCTCAGGGGGTTTGCGTGTTTCCATATGGAAGCAGGCTTGCAGGAGGACTGGCCTGTCCCGGTTGCACACACGCTACAGTTATTGTCACGCTGCAGGCCAGGGGACTGGCAACCAGGACAATCAGGGGCTGTTTATCGGCCCTGACGTTTTAGGCATGAGCAGTGGGGTTGCAGACACCTTGAACAATTTTAGGATCAGGAAGGTGATGGAAAGGTGGTCACGGGAGTGGGCATGCTCTTACGCCTCTCGCAGACGTGGGACCACGTCTGCAATTTGCCCTATGAGGTTAGTCTGTTCCGGGCAGCCTCTTTGATTGCCTTTTTTGGTGCCCTCAGGATCAGTGAGCTGGTCACTGCTTCGAAGCAGGACTTGTCCGGCAGGGCCCTGCAGGTAGCTGATGTTACGGAACAAGGGGGTATGGTCTTGCTTCGGATTAGGTCATCCAAGACCGACCAGAGGGCCTCAGGGGTCGAGCAGGCTCTGGGCCCATGCTCATGTTAGGATCTGCGCCCGGTCAGAGCCCTGTCTGCCTACCTGCGGGAGCGTGGGGGAGGGGGGCTCTGTTTTGGCATGTGGATGGCACACCATTGACCAAGTATCAGTTCTGGATGGTCACTATTTCTGCACTGGAGGTGGCGGGCCTGACGGGTGTAAGTTTCGGTACCCACTCATTCCGCATTGGGGTGGCTTCAACGGCCGCTGTCCTTGGCTACTCGCCCGTGGACATTCAGAGGATGGGACGCTGGGGCTTGAGCAAGTGCAAGCTGTATATTCGCCCCCTCTTGCAGTAGGAGTAGGCACCCTCATGTTTTCTCTTTTGTTGCAGGGTACACCTGGGGAGACCGGAAGGCTTGCATCCTGTTGGTGTGCCACAGTTACATCTTCTGGGCAGCCCGGCATGCAGCTGGCCTTCCTGGGGGTACCAACCTGGGGCTGGACTCGGCAGCTGAGCTTGAGCGGAGGGGCCAGAGGGGCATGACCTGGGGTGAGTTTCTTCCCTGTTTGTCTTCAGTGTTTGCAGGTTTACCCCCAGACATTGTGTTGATTCATCTGGGGGGTGGGGGTGGTAATGATTTGGGCAGGCTCAAAGGGGTGGCTGTCAGTTTGGCCATCCAGCGAGACCTGTTGGAACTTAGGCAATGTTGGGCGGAGGTACGCTTTGTTTGGTCCAACGTCATTCCGTGAGGCGGTGGTGTGCCAACTGCGACTCTTCGCCTCATTGACAAGGCCAGGAAAGGTGTGAACAAGGCAGAGGCCCCGTTCTTTTGCACTGGCCTCAGCACTGTGGTGGAGCACCCTGAGATTTATGTGGAATGTGACGGCTTGTACCGTGTGGATGGCATCCACCTTTCCACATTGGGCCTGGACATGTTGTTGACTAGACTGCGGAGGGGCATCAAGGCCAAGTTGGTTGGTCTGGTGAGGGCAAGAGGTGTATCTGGATAACCCCTTGCTGTGGCGGGTAGCGCATAGTTAAATGGTAGGTGAAGGCCTAGAATTATTTGGGGATGACCTTGGGCGTGTTGGTCGGCTGGAAGCCAGAAGACCTTTGGCTTCCACTTCCGGGTGAGGGGCATGCTCAGTGGTTGAGGGACGTGCTGTTGGACTACAGCTTTGAGGCTTGAGAACAGCATTTACCATTTTACCCGAATGGTGAACCGGGATGGGGGCTGTTGAAGAACAGGATGATCCCGGTTAGCCGGTATTCACCTTGACGTGAGTGGAGAAGGTAAAGTGATCACCTTGGCTCCATCACTTAGAATTGCGCTACTCTGCCCCTGCCGCAGGCAAACAGTTTAGTTTGAATTCCATGTTAATAAAGTGGCCCTGAGCTTAAATCCAGCACTCTCTGTCTCTTTATTCTGGGGGTTAGGGAGCAAAGGAACAGCTTGTTAAATCCCTGCTCTGTTTGAGAGGAAAGTTTATTTAAAGATAATGAATAATATGAAGGCATCCAGCAAGTAGTGGCAGCAGAACGCTCTGAGTCCCAGAACATTTTGTTACCAATGGTAACTTAGGGATGGCTGCAGCATGTCATTATATTAATTTTCAAATAGCATCCTTTTTGGTAAATGGAGGTAAATTTCTTATTAAAGATAGCTTTTCTCTATTAGCCTTTTTATTAAATGTTTTGGAAATTCATGGAAAATGCAAGCTGAACAGATGCACTGTGCAACATTAATTTTTGAGTTCATGTTTCAAATGTGTATCTCTGTAGTCCATTTAAATTACAAGGGTGTGTGTTGAGAGCATACGCAGGTGGTAATACAATACTGTGAAAGTGAACTGGAGCAGCATGGAGTTCTTTCATAAAGACCAAGAAATGATTACCAAAAATTCAGTCTGTTAAAAATAACATCCCAGCAGATCTTTCTGAATTTTTGAAAATTAAGAAATAAGTCCTGACTTCATCAAAGACAGGAAGAAAAGAAACAATGAAGGAGTCATAGAAGTTTACAATTGTCTTAAGATGCATAATTCTATAACTACAGGTTTTATTCAACCGCAAATACATCCTTGTCATGTCTGTGTTCAGCAGTATTATTCTGTATTTCCTGATCATTCCAGATAGCAAGCCTCACGATGAGGATGAAAACAGAAGTGTCAGTCTGGTGGTGGTGGTGGGGAGTTCTACTCAATGTACTAATCTGAACTGTGGAGGATCTGGGTTTTTCCTCTGCTGACCTGTCCCCTTCTGATGCCTCATGCCTCAAATCCTTGCCAGGTTGCCAGGAAGTCAATTGATATTTGCTTCTTGCCTTCAGCTGGTGCTTCTAAGAGTCAACTGAATCCTAGCTGAAACTCGGCTGCCTCCAGCAAAGACCATTTTAGGTACTCTACCCTCCATTTTCATACACAGGGGTAGGGGAAGATTGGGAGACAAACACTCTGTTGTTGTCTTTTTAGCAGTGTCTGAGAGCATATTGCTCCTCATCTATCTTTCCCACATAGCTTTTGCCATCATCTTGGCAGAGCTGTGATTGCTTTGTTCCTCCTCTCCATTCCCCAAATTGGAAAGAGGGCAAAGGACTAGGGACCAATTACATCAATGTACATAGTAAACCTATATGCCTGTACTCCTCTTACTTGTTTATTCGATACCTCAAAAATGAGGCTGGAATGGTTCCTAAGGTCCAGAATAATAGCCACAAATGACATGCTATTTTTTGTGAAGTTTGATTTTCTCTTCCCTACTCTGCGAAATAGAAAGCTGGACTTACAGTGAAGGCTCCTTCTGATCCAGGAAAAAGTGAGCCAAGCTACAAAGGATTAACCCCCCCCCCCCCATTTTCAAAGAGGAAACATTCAAATATCTTTTTCTACACAACAGCTTGCAAAGGGATAACACACCCATGTTATCCGACTATCATAGGACTCGTTCCACCTTCCAGAGACCTGTACCCATTCAGGAAGTCCACGCCACCTTTGTGCTGCTTTAGAATACCTGTGGTCCTGCTAAAGGCTAGAAAAATCTATGATAGTTTTAAATCCCTGTTTATGCTTACAAACCAGGCAGACCAGGCAGTACATGCAGTGTGAATTAGCAAAATATAGCACTGTCAATAAAGGAAACTAGCCAATTGCCTTGCCGGGTGTATGTGTGTGAAGACCATCCCCCGCCCCCCAATGCACACCGACCAGAGTCTCCCTGTATGACACACACACAGTCTCTGTCTCCCTCTTCCTCTCCCTCCCTCTCGATCTCTCTGGCCAACACACATACACACACACCAGCGACCTAATCTGTATCCACTGTCTCTCACTCTCCCTTACACACACAGACACACACAGAATCCACCCTCTCACTCACTCACTCTGTCACACACACACACACACACACACACACACACACACACACACACACACACACACACACACACACAGGGGGGCATAGGACATTAATGCAGAAACTCTGTGAGCATGCTCAGGGGAACAGTGACGGGCTACTTGCAGAGGTAAAGCGGGAAGAGGCTCTTTCAGCGGTGTGGTGGGAATGCCAATGGCTTCCCCTCCCAGTGTGTCCTCAGTATAGTTATAACGCACCTTGCATGTGAGGCTTCCATGAGAACTACAATTCCCACCATGCACTGTGTTTCTCTGATGGCTGGCCCTGCTTAGAACCTTGAGAGGGGGAGTTCTCTGTTTGCTGCACCCCATCGAAGGCAGCAGGAAAGGGGACAATCCCCATTGCAAGGTTTGTAGCAGGTCTGGCCTTGGGTGCCTCGCAATGCATGGTGGGAATTGTAGTCCTCGTGGAAGCCTAGATATCAAGGCGAGTGCTACTATATTGAGCTCAGATTGGGAGGGTGTGCCATTGGATTCCTTCCCCTCCCCGGCGTACGAGTATCTTGGAGGGGATCCCTGGCGTCTCCTGCCCTCCCTGTTGGCCCCCGCCACTCTACCCTTGGGTACCATTGGGGAGCCTGGAGGGAGGGAGGATTTCCAGGGGTAGGTGGGGGCAAGACAAGGAAGTGGGCGAGTGTCCTGGAGCCAACCCATTTCCCCCCTTCCCCCACTGGCCCTCCCTCCCTCTCCTCTCCTTGTGCCGAGAGACAGAGCCCCCTCAGTCCGTGGCTGCCTTCTCCAAGGCTTGGCTGGACTTCTCACTGGCGTATTGTTTTTTCTGCACAAGCGCGCTGCTAAGCATGCAATATTCACCAATGGCTCTGCGCATGGCCAGCCCCTCCCTTGAACTGCATGCATGCGCAGTTCGTTTTTCTTGATTTGTGGGGTGCATGCCCCATTCTCAGACTCCGGACCCTTGCAGGGCTGATCTCGGTGACGAAAGGTAGATGTTTATGAAACATTACAGGATCGGCTCCAGGCATGTGTGAACGCCTGCCGCATACGTACATCTACATCTCTTCCTTATAGGTATAGATAAAGGAACTAGACATCTCCCACTGGCTTATGGCTTCTGTTTCAAGGTAGTTTTTACTTAAAAGAAAAATAACTCAGAGTTCAAGATCAGGTTTAAAATATGAAAAAGGGAACATTTTTACTTTACCCCTTCCCCAGAACAAAACAAGGCATATCTAGCTATATTTCCTGGCCTAGCCTAGCCAACTAATACATTTGATTACATTTTTTTTACCATTTACTTACCAAGCATGCTCCTTCTCCAATATAAGAAATCCTATTTTTTCTCTCTCATCCCACCTCTTCCTGGATATTAACCAAGAGAACTGCACAGTAAACATACACCATACCTATTTCTGTTCTCAGTTTTCAGCCTGTTTTGACTATTTTCAAAAGTAAACTAATCATTACCTGGCTTGAAAGCTGTTTCCCAGGCTTCTTCACCCGCTGCTCAGGGAACAAACTCCTCAAATAAGTATTTTAAGTCACTAAAAGCAAAGGCCCATTTTAATTCATTATACAGCTTTGCCACCAGACATAGAACCAGTGCAGCAGTGACAACACAACTATGCTAACTGCAGTTGAGCAAATAACATAGAAAACAAAGAAATAGTGTGCTTGGTTTTGTTTTGTTTTACAGGAAAGACTATTGAAACTCTACTTATCTCAGGCAACTGTATGGATGCAAAGAATTTGTTGTTGTTGTTGTTTAGTCACACAGCTGAGCCCAACCCTTTATGACCCCATGAACCAGAACATGACATGCTTCTGTCACCTCCCATCCTCCTGAGTCTGCCCAGATTCACACCCACCACATTGATATTATCTAATTATCTCAACCTCTGCTGCCCCATTCTCCTTTTGCTTTCAAATGATCCTAGCATCAGGGTCTTCTCCAGTGAGTCCTCTCTTCTCATTTCGTGACCAAACTAGTTAAGCTTCATCTTCAGTATCTCTCCTTCCCAGTAGCACTCAGGGTTGATATACTTTCAGATTGATTTGAACTCTTTGCAGGGGATTCTCAAAGACATCTCCAGCACCACAGTTCGAAAGCGGCTATTCTTCTGTACTCAGCCTTCTTTATGGTTCAGCTCTCACAGCCATACATTACTACAGGGAAGACCATTGCTTTAACTATGGAGATTTTTCTCTGTTTTGATGTTGTGTTTCAAGCCAACTTTAGTATTTGTTTCTTACACCCTCTTCACGAGGCTCTTAAGATCTTCTTCACTTTCTGCCATTTGGGTGGTATCATCTGCATATCTGAGGCTTTTGAAATTTTTCCTGACAATCTTAATTCCAGTTTGTGATTCATCCAGCCCTGCATTACACATGATGTGCTTTGCATATAAGTATTTAAGCAATGTGACAATATGCAGCCTTGTTATACTCCTTTTCCATTATAAACCAATAAGTTGTTCTATATATGGGGCCTAACTGTTGCTTATAGACCCACATAAAGGTTTCTCAGAAGACAAGTGAGCTGGTCTGGCACCCCCCATCATTTTTAGGATTTGTGACACTTGGTTGTAATCCACACAATCAAAGACTTTAGTGTAGTCAGTGAAGAAAAATTAGACATTTTTCTGTACTCCTTTGCTTTCTCCATAATCCATTACTGTGATGTTGAGTGGTTTGTCTTGAATTTGGACTGAGATCTAACGCTCACCTGAATTAAATTTGCCCATTTGCGTCCACTTTAGTTCACTGATTCCTAAGCTGTCAATGTTCAATCTTGCCTTCTCATGTTTGATGCTTTGTCTCCTGATTTCATTTGTCTGAAATAACAAGTTCCCCGGAACACCCAAAGGACTACAAATGACCCCTAGCCTGGGACATCTGACCTTCAAGTTGAGAAGTAAAGGAGCTGCCATATAATTTCATCTTGAGGAAGAGATATTGGAAAATTTGGCCCCATAGTGCTAATCTACTTCCCAGTACTCTAACCACAAATTTATGCAGATCCACCCTACCTGAGGCCATGGCTCTGGAAAAAAACTGGATTATGTCCATGGAGGAGTTTGTCAAGATTTCTGCCACCAGCACTGCTTGTTAAGTCCTTCCTGAACATGGTATAATGCCTCATGACATAAGAGCTGCAATTGAGGGGATATTTAAATATTCTACTAAAGTCACTGGAACAGAATAGACAGAATAGATTTTTTGTGTTGGATCAAAATCAATCTATACTGTTCTGTCTCCTACCATTCAATGTCAATAAGCTTGGAAATAATGAGAGGGTGACATCTGTCAAAAACCACCACTAATGAACAAACCTCCCTATTCTCTTTTTCTCCATCTTCTGAAAAGCAACACCTAGAAAGTCTGGGGCCTGCTCAGATTTGGAACATTAAGAGTTTCATTGAAATTGACTGGGAAATGTTCTGATGGAACAACGTCTTTGGAGGGAAGAGGTGCTACTGTTTAGACCTACTTCACCTTACTTTCTATTAGTTGTGGGTTGCCCAGGTCACTGATTGGACAGCAACTTTTCCCAATGGGTTTATCGGGCTATGCAAACAAGCCCGAGACCAACCTGGCTCAACCGGAAAGGAAATTGGGTATGGGCTAATAGTAATAGGAAGCAACAGTGACTCCATGTTTCCTTGGATGGGGGCACTGAGAGAAGTAGGGCAAATGTCAGGAGGTAAGAGACACAAGGTCTCGTAAACAGCATACAGTATTTGGCTCACGTCCACGGACTGAGCTGAGCAAAGGAAAACCGCAGCTAGACCAAATAGCTATGCATAGGTACACAGAGTCTTCTAGGAAATAGATAAGGCAGGAACAGTGAGTCTTGCTACATCTGCTGATTAGTCTGCCTATGGCGAACCTAGGCACGCAGTACTTTCTTAGGCTGGCAAATGTACCTTAGCCAGCAACATGCTATGTAAGCAAGCCTTCTCTAATAGGGGTCATGTGCAGTCTGTGCGCAAGTGATCCAGAATGTAAGCTAATAAATATAGAGTGAACTGGAACCATTTGTCTTGGCAAATAAGATTGATTTAATAATTTCTGCAAGCTTCTCAAAAAGTCTTTATAACACAAAGATCCGAACTCCTTTCGATAACAGGAATTTTCAGTTATTTCCTCAGGGATCTAAATAAACAATTTAACAATATTTACCAACAGATATATACAAGGATATATACATATTTACATATATACACAATCTTGGAATAAATGTTTACAATATTACCTGTAGTGTCTTATTAAAGTCCAATTCATTGTATTTATTTATTATATCGCGTCCTAGACCTCACTCGTTTATTCTTATGGTGTCGACGGACGTTAACCAAACTAGTCAGAGTTCATATTTAAGGATACTGAACTTACACAGCTGATTAAGGACAGGAATTATAGGAAACAAGTAAAATCAATCTCTTGATTGAGCCCAAATGGGTACAAGGTGTTGAACCGATGGATGAAATAACTCTCCCTCTGTCTTAAAGCAATATCTAAGTTAGTGTGGTGAAATGGTTGTTGTTTATAACTCTCAAGTACTACAAATTTGAAATCTTGGTCCTTGTGGTTTGCTTCAATGAAGTGGCTGACAAGCGGTGCAGACAGGTTCTTATTGCGAATTTTAGATCTGTGTTCCCCCACCCTAGTATTTATTTTGCGGGAAGTCACCCCCACATAACCTAACCCACAAGAACATATCAATAGATAGATACATCCGGAGCTGTTGCAGTTTGAGAATTGTTTTAAATATAAAGTATAACTGCTGCTACGGATCGAGACTATTTTAGTCTGCCAAGCTAGGGCGCAATGTGTACAATGACCACATCGAAAATGACCCACTATAGATGGTTGTTTGGGTAGAAAGCGTGTTTCATGGTCTGTTTTACTCACTATTTGTTGTATCGATCTTGATTTCCTCAACCCTATCCTAGGCGGAGAGGAGCAACCAGGTATGTGATTAACAATGTGCCAGTGTCTTTTGATAATTTTTGTATCTGGCCAGACAATGGTGAAACCACAAATGAACAATGCAATTTACTCTCTGGTGTCCTGGCGGTTTGTTGAAACAATCTATCCCGGGGTACAGCTCTTGCTTTGGCTAGGTTTTCCTCAATGATTTTGTCCGGGTAGCCTTTAACATGCAGATATGAGGAGATGGTACAACTTGTTATATCAAAGTCTTTCTCAACGGTAGAATTCCGTTTTGCTCTTAAGAACAGTCCATACAGCAGGTTATATTTTGAATGGTATGGATGAAATGAATTGAAGTCCAGGTAGGCATTTCTGTCAGTTGTTTTTCTATATAGCCTGACCAAAACCCTCCGCTCCTTTGAAACATACGTACTTACATCCAAAAAAGGTATTGATTCTGCCCCAATATTATGAGTACATTTTAGATTGTTATTCAGACTATTTACCCAAGACACAAATTGATGAAATAAAGATCATCTAAAAATCGTTTGTAGGTGATAATATGAGAAAAAGAGTTATTCCCCAAGTTTAAAATAAATTCACTTTCAAACCAAATCATATAAAGGCTGGCCAGGGATGGCGCTACCGAGCTCCCCATGGCCACTCCTTTTGTTTGTAAATAAAATAATTTACCATACCTAAAAAAATTGTGATCCAAAACTAAATCAAGAAGTTCCAACAAAAAGTGTGTGTGGGAGGGTGCAGTTCAATATGGGTCTCTAAGTGTTGATGTACTATCTCTTTAATGCCGTCCAATGGCATGTTGGTATAGAGTGCCTGGAAGGCCATAGTGATAAAGCCCCCTCCCCTAGGCACGTACACCCCTTCTACTTGGGTAATAAAATCTGTTGTATTTTTAATATATGAGGCTGTGTTCAAAGTGAACGGACTAAGGTAGTAATTCAAAAATCGAGATGTGGGTTCGAGAGCGGAACCGATCGAGGAGACGATAGGTCTCCCTGGCGTAAGGCTGTCAGCGGATCAGTCCTTGTGAATTTTGGGGAGTAAGTGGAATACAGGCACTTTCGGATTGTTGTTATACAGAAAGTCATGGGTTGATTCTGAAATTTAACCCATGGCTATGCCTTCAAACAAAACATTTTTAAGGAGATTTAAAATCCTATCTGTAGGATCATGATTTAACTCCTTATAAAACTCCTTATTCAATAATTGTTTTTGGACTTCACCTTTATATTCATTAATGTCCATGATAACAATGCCCCCTCCCTTATCTGCTTTTTTGACTATGATATCAGGGTCCACAGCTAACTCTTCCAGCAATTTAATATCACCAAGGGATAGATTGTTACCACATTTATTCTTCTGTTTTTCACTGATCTCCAAATTCCGTAGCACAAGCCGGTAAAATACGTCTATTGATGGGTCATTGGAAGGTGGGGAAAAAGTCGACTTAGGTTTGAACTTGTCTGGTTGGCCCGATTCCTTACCCTGAAAGAAGCTTTTTAAGTGGAGTAAACGTATTAGTTTAAACACATCTATCCTAGTAGCAAAAGGGTTATATTTTGGTGATGGAACAAACCCAAAACCTAATGAAAGCAGTTCAATAGTTCTGGGAGGGAAAGATTTACTAGATAGGTTAAAAACTTCCTCTTGCGTGAGGCTTTTCTTGGGAAAAATTAGTACGTGGTTGCGATCCAGCTGAGGCCGATGAGGCTGCTAATCGTGTGAGTGGTGCTCTGCGGGTGGGCGCGGTAGAGTCCTCATCATTGGACGTCGAGGGAAAATCTGTGTCGGAGGACTCCCCATCCATGGATACTAGGGGTTCCTGCCAAGAAACCCTCCGCCCTTTATTGATGAATTTCCTCCCTTGAAAGCGCCATCTGTAAACTCGCGCTGTAGTGTAATCCTGTCTCTCTCAAATTTTTTGTTTTTAAACTCTATAAGAGATTCTTGAAAGGCATCCAGATTCTTGAAAGGCAACCCGAAGGTTGTCTATAGGAAACAATGTTCTGTATTATCCTGTCCCTGTCCACTGAAGAAAAAGCGAAGCCAAGATCGGAAGCCATATCCCAAAAGCTTATTTGCCAAGACAAACGGTTCCAGTTTACTCTAGTTTCCACGTTTGTCCCCCACATCTTTGGTTTTTACCGTTATACTTCAGTCTCGCGTGCCTTCCTTTGTTCAGCACCTCGACTCCCACGGACCATTACAACAATTAGTGGTGGTTGGTGAGGGTTGCTTACCACTGAGTCAACATCTGAATGTCCAGGTTCCATGGATTCTTAGTCTCTGGCATGCTCCTTTGATGCACATATGCAAAGTTTTGAGTTTGCACCAGGTCCAGCAGCACTACTGATGCAGAGGGCCAAGTAAGATATATACTCATTCCTGTTACTGCCTGCAAAAACTGAAAACTGCAGGACACCATAGCCTGGTATTCCAAAGTTCTGTCCTACCAATCGTTTCACTTTCATGCTTTCTGGCTTCTTGTATCCAGGCAGGGAGCTAAGGAAGCAGAAAAGTTACAAAGAGGCTGGAGCTAATGCAGGGCCCCCTTGCCACTGGAAAGATGAAATAGCTGCACATTAAAACTCTCCTTGTGGAAGTCTGGAGCTCTTATTTTCATTCTCTCATTACCCACACTGATCTGCCTAAACTGTCTAAATCTTGGTAGGAGTGATTGGGAGACATGGGACAAAAAGTGGGAAAATATCCCAGATGGAAGGAATATAAATATAATAAATAAATATAAAAAGTCTGAAGATGAAAAAAGGCCAAAAGAGAATCACTCTAGATGCTACTTTGGAGTAGAGCCAAGACTGGAATGATTCTCCTCCTCTCAGATTTCTCTGAATGGGAGGCATTAATCCTGGTGCATCAGTTCCATTCCTCCCTTGAACAAGAAGTTGCCATTTAGAGGTTGGGGCATGACATGGTAATCTAAGTTGTCTTCGCTTTGCTGATATTTCTTTTTTTCTCCCTTCTTTTTATTTTTGTATTAAAATACAAAAAAAGACAGAAAAATACCACTTTGCTTATTTTTCTATGTATTCACAAAACGTTTCTGCAGCTCACCCCCTTTCATGAGGCACATATTTTTCCCTCCACACATTTTATTTTATTTTCTTCCAAAATCTTCCATATTTGATAAAGTTAACAATGTTCTCCCACCTTTAAGTTCCCTCACAATTTCCCTTCACCAACATTTATTTGCCCTTGTTTTGTTTTTGCAAAACTTGTTGCTATATAAACTCTGTTCCCACAGTTTTCTGTCATCTTGCTTAATCAAATAAAATTATATTCTGCAAAGCACATACAAAAGCCACCATAGTTATAAGAATGAAAGCTATTATACCTATATCTTGGGTTGAGAGTTTGAACTGAGATTGACTTTGAAAGTACCTTGAAAAGATAAAAATCCATGAGAAAGGTGCATCGTACAATTTTATGACAGAAGAGCCATTTGTAGCTGATTGTTATTGCTTTAGTTTTTGTTTCATTTCTTTGCTTAGCATACCTCATTTAGATAGTTTTGTTTAATTAAAACTTAATTAAAAATACACTCAGTATTCTGATGAATGAGACCTATAGCATTTTTCCCCTACATAATAAAGAGCTTTTACAGAGTTACCACAAATAATATGCACAGCTTCATTTAAATCCATTTTATAGGATTGATCGATTCTTTGAGCAATTTCCAAAAGGGATTGCCTAGCTACAGAGCTACCCACAGGAGCTTCAAGTATTAAGCATTTGCAACATATAAGACACTTTTAATATATATAATGGAAGCCTTAATAATTGAACTGCAAATTCTGTTCGCTTTTGATTGTAAATATTATCAAAGTGACTCAAACACATTCAGATGTTCTAGTAGTATACACCCAGAAGCTATGACCCATAAACCTAAATGATAAGGTGACATAATTTCTAAGATCCCTCCTATCCAGATGTCTGCAAGCTGTTGGGGTCTGGATGGGGGACAACAGGCTACAATTGAATCCCTCCAAGTCTGAGTGGCTATGGATAGGGGGTCCTGCGTTATCCAGGGAGCTGCCAACTTTGGTCTTGGATGGGTCTGCTTTGCCCAAGACAGACCTGGTACGCAACTTAGGGGTCCTCCTGGATTCATGACTGCTGTTTTCAGAGCAGGTAGTGGCCAGGAGAGCTTTCGCACAGCTTCACATCATCCGTCAGTTGTGTTCACTCCTGGACCGGGACTCTCTGCTCATGGTCACACATGCTCTGGTCACCTCCAGGCTAGACTATTATAATGCGCTCTACATGGGGCTGCCCTTGATGACCATTCCGAGGCTGCAGCTGGTCCAGAATGCGGCAGCCCAGGTAGTGATGGGGTGCGGGTGGTATGCTCGCACCTCACCATTGCTCCAGGAGCTGCACTGGTTACCAGTTTGCCTCCGGGTGCAATTCAAGGTGCTGGTTTTGACCTTTAAAGCCCTACATGGTAGTGGGCCAATTGTTCCATCAGCCAGAGGGGCTCGCCTCTCTGGCACATGAAGGAGGGCTGTTTCCGTGTCCGCACTGCCCCTGTGGAACCTCCTGCCAGTAGAGCTGCGGGTGCAGACAGAGCTTCTGCCTTTCAGAAAAGGTCTAAAAACCTGGTTGGTGGGGCAGGTGTGGGGTCCGAATGGAAAGGTGGTCCTTGCCTGTTGGCTTATAAAATAAAGCTTCCCTTTTAATGAAGGTACTTTTTAATGTGCGTAGCTTTTAATCTGGTTTTATTCTGTTTTATACTTGTATATACCTGATTGTTTTTAATTGGTTTTTTTTAATTATGACGTTAGCCACCCTGAGTTAGGCTTGCCTGAGTGGGTGGCATAGAAGTTTAAAGAATAAATAAATAAATAAAAATAAATTTGAAGCATGGTTCTTTAGACTATCAGCCATTCTAAACTATAAGAACAATTTAAAGTGCAGAACAAAGTGATGCTGTTCTCACTGTCTTTCTGTCTCTTACCCAGATAAACAGAATCACAGAAATAGACACATCCCTTTTGAATGCAAGATATGAGAGACTTTTGACACAGAATCCTGAAGTGCTACACTGTGAGGTAACTCAGACATTACCTAGAGTTGTGTACCCCCATGCTTCTGAGTTTCTTTCAAACACATTGTATGTGAGATTGTCTGAAAGCCTCTGAATTAATCAGGCCTCTGTTCTTATGAGAACCCCTGCCAGGTCAAAATAGAACCACATTTTGCCTGCTGCACTTTAAACTCCATCCAGGTTCAATCTAAATAAATATGGGAGTTAGCTTACTGAACCTGACAATCACCTTAAATCCATGAGGGAGCTAGATCAATGTCTGCAGTCTGCAGACAAGAGTTCATCTCTCAAGATCTTTCATGCAAACCCAGCCCCTGTACCTTCTTCCCAATGAAGACTGTACTCCAGTTAGCTCACCAAAGCACTATTTGCCAAATTAGGAGGAGTACAGTCATTAGCATTTCTGCTTACAAAGGGATGCCATCAAACAAGGGTTTCCATGTGATGAATAGTGTCTACCTTATGTCTGTGGGGAAAGTGTTATGTGTGCACATTTATGTCACTCCCCAAACCACTGCAATATATGTTCTCAAGGGCCTTGGAGCAACAATGCTGTTTAGCTCTACCCTGCCTTTTTAATTCAAGACCACAGCTCAGTGGCACCTACGATACAGAGCTGTAGTTCAGACTACAACTTAGAGAATGCCTGATTGGAACAGAGAAATTACAAGACAAGGATCCAGAGAGATACAGTAGAAATAAAATACATCCATATGCTGGACACTCATCTCAAAAGTTTGAATATCAGTCAAGGGTTTCAGGGACATTATCAAATTTGATACACAGGTTGTTTATATATGTTTTATGTTATTCCACCTTAACAGAAACTTTTCAGTAGAATTATCATTCACAACATAGGCTGTCTCACAGAACAAAGGATGAACTCACACAATTGTCAGTAGATGCTGAAGGTTAAACTCATTAGCAAATGTTTAATGCCAGGTGTTTGTTCAAGTGGTTAAGATGCTGAAGTCGACAACTGGAAAGTTGGAGTTTGATACCCAAATACTGCATGATGGACTGAGCTCCTGTCTCTGTCCTAGCTCCTGCCAACCTAGCAGTTTGAAAGCAAAAAAATTGCAAGTAGATGAATAGGTACCACTTTGGTGGGAAGGTAAACAGTGTTCCATGCACTCTGGTGTTGAGGCATGCCTGCCACATGTCCATGGAAACATCTGCAGACACAAACAGTGCTGGCTCTTTGGCTATAAACAGAGAAGAACACTGAACCCTAGAGTTGAATACGACTGGCTTTCGAGCAAGGGTGACTTTTGCCTTACTATTTGCAACTGAAAAAAGGGGGGAATTTTACAACTAATCTGAATAGCAACCAGAGATCCTATGCTATTACCAGCTGTAAAAAACTATATTGAACTGTATACTTATTTGTTATGCTAACCAGTGACTCGGTACCTGATGTATATAAATTGATGCCATGAAGTCTCATTCCTATGTTTGACGAAGTGGACTTGACCCATGAAAGCTAACATTAAAATACAGCAGTTAGTCTTTAGAAAGCTAACATTAAAATACAGCAGTTAGTCTTTAGAAAGCTAACATTAAAATACAGCAGTTAGTCTTTAAAGTGCTACAACATTTGTTTTGTTTTGTTTACTCTCTGATATGGATTACAGGAGTTGTAGAAATACATAAGTTCTCCAACTCTGACATGTTTAGCATACTGTGGTTCTAGACAGAATTCTTGGTGTCTGCATTTAAAAACTGGGTAGAAGGTGACTGAAAAAAACAACAACACTCTTTCCTGTTTGACACCTGGAGAGATAATCACCATAAACATATTTGGCCCTGGTGAAAAAATAGGATGACCTACTATAAAGACCTGACTGGCTTCTCTGCCTGTTTGACCTCCAGCTATTGGTACCAGATACCCTGGGTTGGGGAAGAACTTCACATTGGGGGTATAATGTGGGTTGCTCAGGTCACTGATTGGACAGCAACCTTTCCCGATAGGTTCGTTCGGTAAGAACACCACCTCGAAGACCAACCGAGCTTTACCGGAAAGGAAATTGGGTACGGGCTAATAGTAATAGGTAGCAGTTGTGACTCCATGTTTCCTTGGCTGGGGACACTGAGAGAAGTAGGACAAATGTCCTAAGGTGAAACACCCAGTAGAGACTCAAGTTCTAGCAAACACCACACAGTATCCAGCTCACGTCCACGGACTGAGCTGGGCAAAGGCAAACCGCAGCTAGACCAAACAGCTAAGCATAGATGCCCAGAGAAACAAGGACTCTGAGATAAGACAAGAACAGTGAGTCTCGCTAGATCTGCTGATTAGTCTGCCTATAGTGAACCTAGGCACGCAGTACTTTCTTAGGCTGGCAAATGTACCTTAGCCAGCAACATGCTACGTAAGCAAGCCTTCTGTAATAGGGGTCATGCGCAGTCTTTGCGCAAGTGATCCAGAATGCAAGCCAATAAATACAGACCACCCGAGGCTTCGGGACTGGCTTTTTCTACCATACATCTGTCTTGTGCGCCTTCCTTGAGTTCAGCACCTCGACTCCCGCAAACCATTACAACAGTATAAACGGTTGCTATATGAGCTGTAAGTAGAAGAATAGCAGAATGGAATGGTCAAAACAAGAACAGCAAGGAGAGTACTGGAGGAAGTTGCAGCTTCTAAAATAATTGTTTTTTAATTATGCCATCAAGCATAAAATGGGCAGATATGTAATACAGAGGTTCAAAAGTTACACACTTGTGGCAATGTGTCTGGATGTTGGGGGGAAAGAGAACCAACTCACACCAAAATATCATGGAGAGCAGACTATAGGCTTGTTCACCACACTAGGGAAATTTGGGACCGATGTTTAGTATCTGTCCCCCATTCCAGCCCCCTGGCTACATCTCTGGTTCCTGAATATCTGATCCAGAGTGTCCCCTCCCTTAGGCTGCTGCTAGTGAATGCCAGGTCAGTTTGCAATAAGTCCCCTCTGCTTTTGGATTCTATTCTGGGGAAGCGGGCTGACCTGGAATGCATCACCGAAACCTGGATGACACAAGAGGTTGGTCTTCCTCTAGCAGAATTGTGTCCAGCCGGGTTTGGTATTAGGCACCAGCCAAGGGGTAAGGGGAGGGGTGGTGGCATCGCCATTGTAGCCAGAGAGTCACTGGGAGTCACAAGAGCCATGGCTCTGCAAGTTCTGGGTTGTGAGGCCCTGCTCCTTCGTTTGTGCCCTAAGGGTCAGCTGGGAATCCTGATCCTGTACCTGCCTCCCTGCAGTGTAGCAGATTCCCTGCCTGACCTCCTTGAGGCTGTCACTATGCTGGTGTTGGATTTCCCCAAATTTATGGTCCTGGGGGACTTTAATTTGCCTTCATTAGGGGCTGGCTCCGAGGTAGCGCGGGAGTATAAAGCTTCTATGGCAGCTGTGGGCCTGACTCAGGTAATTCAGGGCCCAACCAGGAGCAGTGGCCACACACCGGGTCTAGTTTTCTTGTCGGAGCAGTGGCAGAGTGATCTGAAATTACAGCAACTAGACATAACTTCTGTGCAATGGTCAGATCACTATCTGGTGACTCTGGACTTTCTGAGGGTGATGTTTCTCTGCAGGGAGGCAGGGCCAGTTAAATTGGCCCACCCCTGGTGACTGATGGATCCAGATGGATTCCAAAGGGAACTGGGTTGTTTTCCTCTGGATTGGCAACAAGATTCGCCTGAGGCTCTTGTTAACCTCTGGAATGAGGGGGTGACAGTGGCCTTGGATGTAATCGCGCCACTACGGCCTCTCAGCGCTCGTGGGCACCGCTCATCCCTGTTGTTCACAGAGGAGTTGAGGGAGCTCAAATGGGCAAAGAGACACTGAGAGCACCACTGGGTGAAGGCCCAGAGTGAGTCTGACCGAACACTTGCTAGAGCTGCCATTACAGCCTATCTTGTGGCGATAGAGGTGGTGAATTGTCAATATTTCCCTTATTGCCTCTGTGGATAATCGCCCAGCAACCCTGCGCCAGGTGACTAGGTCTGTCCTCGGTAGAAGGGGACTGGGCCCTGGTTGACAGGGTTCTTCTGAGGTTTTTGCTGATTATCTGATGGAGAAAATCACTCAGATTCGCTTGAAGTTTAATCCTAGCATGGAAAATATAGGGCTGGGGTTGACTGGATCGCAGTCTAGCCACATTATATGTGATCAGTTCAATCTAGTTGTCCCTGAGGAAGTGGACAGGCTCCTGGGATCATGCCACTGCTCGCGCATTAGATCCATGCCCCGCCTGGTTAGTTAAAAATACCAGGGCGGCAAAGGCAGCTGTGTCAGAGTGATTGTGAACAATTCTTTGTGGGAGGGGTGTTCCTGGCAGCATTGAAACATGCCTTGGTGCACCCCCTCCTAAAAAAAGTCATTGCTTGACCCTACAGTACTCGTCAACTATCGGCCCGTACCCGACCTTCCCTTTTTGGAGAAGGTTCTGGAGAAGGAAGTGGCACAGCAGCTCCAGGGGGTCCTGGATGAAGCGGATTATCTGGATCCTTTTCAGTCAGGATTCAGGATGGTACCAAGACTGCATTGGTCACGCTGTTGGACGATCTCTGGTGAGAGCAGGACAGAGGTCATCCCTCCGTCCTCACTCTTCTTGACCTCTCAGCTGCCTTCAATACTGTTGACCATGGTATTCTTCTGGAACAGCTCAGAGGAGTGGGGAACCAGGGCACTGTGTGGTCCTGGTTTTCCTCATTTCTGAAGGGCTGGACCCAGTTGGTGTGGTTGGAGAGCGAGAGGTCCAGCCTTAGGCCCCTCCAATATGGGGTGCCTCAGGGCTCGGTGCTCTCACCTCTCCTATTTAATATCTACATGAAGCCATTGGATGAGATCATCCGTTCCCACGGGGTGCGGTACCATCAGTAGGTGGATGACACTCAGTTGTACATCTCGGCCCGTGGTGATCCAAGCGATGCAGTTAAAGTCCTATCCAAGTGTCTGGAGGCTGTTAGGGTATGGATGCGGGGACAACGGGCTACAACTGAATCCCGGCAAGACTGAGTGGCTGTGGGTCAGTGGCCCTGCATTATCTCTGGAGTTATCATCTTTGGTTCTGGATCGGACTATTTTGCCCCAGACAGACTCAGTGCATAACTTAGGGGTCTTCCGGACTCACAACTCCTGCTTGAAGAGCAGGTGGCAGTCTTGGCTAGGAGGGCTTTTGCACAGCTTCATGTTATACACCAGTTGCACCCACTCCTAGATCAGGACTCCTTGCTCATGGTCACGCATGCTCTAGTCACCTCCACACTTGACTATTGCAATGCCCTCTACATGGGGCTGCCCTTGATGACCACTCGGAGGTTGCAACTAGTCCAGAATGTGGCTGCTCGGGTGGTGATGGGGCGCGAGTGGTATGCCCGTGTCTCGCCACTACTTCCGGAACTGCACTGGTTGCCAGTGTGCCTCCAGGTGCAATTCATGGTGCTGGTAATTACATTTAAAGCCCTACATGGTAGTGGGCCAGGATACTTAAGAGATTGCATCACCCCAAGAACATCTGTCCGTCCTACTAGAGCAGACCGGAGAGGCTCTCTAACTGTTCCATCTGCTAGAGAGGTGCACACTTATCTCTGTAGCACCAGAAAGAGGGCCTACTCAGTGTCTGCTCCGGCCCTATGGAACCTCCTGCCAATTGAGTTGCATCTCCAAACAGAGTTTCTGCCCTTCAGGAAAGGTTAAAAACCTGGCTGGCATGACAGGTGTGGGGCACCAGCGATGTGGTAACCCCAGCCTGCTGGCTAATTTAGTAGAACACACTCTCTCTCTTTTAATCTTTTAATATTTTTTTAACTTTTGTCAGTAGTTTTTAATAGGCTTTTATTGTTTTTTAAAATGTGATTGGTTTATTTTCTGTGAGTTGCCCATAGTCTTTGGAGTTGGGCGGCAATACAAATTAGAAAAAAAAATTCAAAAATCATAGATGAGACCAAACAGAGGCACCCAGGTCTGGAAAACAGTCAGTGCAGAACACAGAATGGATCTCTATCACTGCCTAAATAACAGAGCCTTGGAAAATCAAGATATCCTGGGCTTTTTAGGAAGGAAAGTATGGAACTATAAAAACATTAGTGTTTCATTTTTATCTGGTACTGAAGATATATATGTACACACACACACACACACACACACACACACACACACACACACACACACACACACACACTTCACTGGCCAAGGACATTGTATTAATTCAACTGTTATGTCTTAATAAAGAATAAGAGCCAAGAGCCAAGGAGCTTGAGGACTCAGGCAGGCTAGTTAGGCAAAGATACACAACGGCAAATTATACATACTTCTTATAGCAATAGAAGACTGGAGCTCTGCAGTAGCATTTTTATTTTTATTTTTTGCAGGCGGTGAAAGTGGACTGGGCATCAGAAGCTGAGTACAGTACAGTACTTCAAGCCATGTGAATGGCAACAGATGTAAATGAATACCATGTGTGAATGTACTTGATATATGTGGTCCCTCTAGTCTTGCTACAAACATTCACACATAGTAGGCATTTGTCCATAAGAATAAGCACTGTTGTGCTACTAAGCATTTACACTGCTGAAGAAGGCCCTTGGTCCTTATCATGCAAAGCATTACTTTAGGCCCAGGTGTTTCAGCTGAGTCTGGGACATAAGCAAAAATTAATGGGTAGCAGGTAGGAAAATCACTCGCTATCTTTAGCATTCCTGTATGCTTCTTCCAAATGCGGTCATCTATGTCACCACGTACAATGAAGTTTAACGTACATTTCACTTTTAAAATTATTATTTTACCCATCTAAATGTAACCATTAGATTATCTATAATTTTTTCTGCCACCATTTGTGATCTATTTTCTCACTGGAAAGAGTATTTATGAAAGAAAGATGTTGCCACAAATAATACACCATGTTTCAAACAACATAAAACTTGCATCAGAATTCCCTTGAAAATGTTCCAAAGTCTGTGATCTATTTCCAAGTTCCCTTTTTCTTATAATTACCTTTGGATTTTTCATGGTGTTTTGACTCCCTATGGGACAGAATGGTAAGATTTTAGTCTGCAAAACAAAGAACCTTCTGAAATAAGAGTATTATGTAAAACAGAAGCTTTAGTACAGAGCATAATAAGGATTAAGAGAGTTTCAATTTATAATGTTTTTAACCTTATTACACCCATGAAATGTCACATTCTAGGGACTAGATCAGAAGGATATTTTTCATCCTAAAAAAAAATTAAATTTTGATGCTACAATCCTTGTGTCTTGTGAATATTGAGATGGAGGTGGGGGATATCTTTATTTCTTTTCTACTCATGCTAGACCTCTGCATATCCACTGGTTTCTCTTAAGAGAAAAATGAAGCACTCATAAAAACTAACTTGCAATAGGTTCAGGAAAGCTAAAAGAAAATATTTCTTAAACATCATTTTTAAAAGGACTTGACTGATACAGAGAATAGCCCTAGTTATGATCCTAAAACGAGTCAGGGAACAACTTAGTTTATAAAATCAATAAACAGCATTCCATATATTACCTACCCAATCATAAAGATGGATATTACTTGGAAAATTATATACTGAAGAGAAACGGGACAGAAACACCACTATCTCTACATAAAATTTGATTTACATAGTGATTTTGTGCTAAAACCATGTCCCGATTTACATAAATGTCCCAATTTGCATAAATTTACATAACACGATTTCCTATGGGTTTGCTTCAAGTTATGTAATTCATTTCCCTAAGGGTTTGCTTCAATTTACATAAAAATTTCATTTTTCCTATGGGTTTGCCTCGAGTTACATTAAAAAAACGATTTAAGCAAAAGCGTATGGAACGGACTTTTTGCATAAGTAGGAGTTTTACTGTATTACCAAAACCAAGGTACAGTACTGTATTTGTGAAATAGAAGCTTGGGTCAAATTTACTAAGGTAAGCTTTATGTTGCCAAATGAGATATTGTTTGATGGGAAGTAGTGCTCTGAGATAAAGAAAAAATGTCATACACCAAATTCACATACAGAAGTGTCAGCTGAATTTAATTTCAATACAGGAGTTGGAATACTGTCTCCTGCCACACACAAGGACAGCAGGATACCTTAGAAGATCCAGAAACACTGCTCCTCTTTACTTATGGCAGGATTGGTTCTTCTAAAGTAGCATTCTACTGAAGAATAAATTATGTATGTTTATAGAAGGCTAATACTCCATTACTAGGGTACATACTATACAGTGGAGTAAACAGTGTACCTTACTGATTTAAAATTCAGGTTAAATGACTAGAGCAAATTTTCTGATCTAACACCTATGTGATGATTTCAATTATGAGACAAATTAAGATAAAAATTGTGGCTTGGTTCATTCTCTCATGTGAAATAAAAACATCCACATCCTTCTCAGGACAGTGAAATTTGTGCATTGTTGGTCTCAAAGAAAGTCTGTGCATTTGTGTGACAAATTTTGTCTATTTTTATAAATGCAAAGAAATTTTAAATATAATTCTCATGTTGTATAGACCAGTGGTGGCAAACCTATGGCACACATTCCAGAGGTGGCACTTGAAGCCCTCTCTGTGGGCACCTGTGCAGTCACCCCAGCACAGTTTGCCCCATCCCTCTGCCCAGCAGCCCAATGGGAGCACTTCTTCCCTTTCCCCAGCACAGAGCTCACCTTACACCTCTACCCAGCAGCCCAATGGGAATGTTTCCTTCCTCCCCTGTTGCTGTGCTGGCACTTTGCAATAAATAAGTGGATTTTGGGTTGCAGTTTGGGCACTCGGTCTCTAAAAGGCTCACCATCACTGGTCTAGACTGTTAGAAGTGGAAACATTGGACAGAATCCTTGTGAACAATGAACATTTCCTTTGGGATTTGTTAAATGATTGTTTATTTGAGTGACCTTGTTGTTTTGGATTGGAGTGTTGATAATTATGACTGTAATCTTGTATCTTTTTGTACCTTAGTATTTTAGTATTGTTTCATATTTTTATATATTTAGTATTTATGTATTGTTATTGTTTGATCCTGTTGTTAAACTGCTTTGAGTTGCCACACGATGAGTAAAGCGGCCTATAAATAAAATTAATAATAACAATAAATAATAATAATAAATGTGAGTTCTTAGCTTCATAAAAGAGAAGGTTCTAGAAACATACCTGTCAAGTTTTGGATTTGGAAATAAGGAAAATTTCCCGGCAAATAAGGGATACTTGACAGCTATGCTTATCCTGTGCTGCCCTCCAATGGCGGCAATAGGGCACTGCAGTCTAATTAATAAGGGATGATGGCGGGAAAGAGGGTAAAATAAGAGGTTTTCCCGGCCAATAAGGGATGCTTGACAGCTATGTCTAGAAACATTTCATAGAAACCACAATGGGGGTAAATCATGTGAGAAGTGAACCTCTCAAGGAGAACTTGGAATCATCTCAAAAATTAACAAGACACTGGGGAAATTTCTTTACAGCCCTGAGAAAAACTGAGCTTCTTCTTTGCTTCCTCTTTTACCCATCAGGTGTCGAGGGAGAGTCAAGATTCTTGTACCGGCACTTCTAGCGGCCTCCACCAATGTTATTTGGTGTTCTTGTAATATTTATTTCATGTTATCTCTCAACTTTCCTCTGGGTCTGTCTGATGGTTTTTGTCCTTCTCCTCTTTCTACATATGCCTTGTAAGGTATGGAATTCCAAGACATTATCTCCAAATGGGCAAACCACTTTATTTATTGTATCACCAATAATAATAATTTTGTGTGAGAAATTATTTTGGGTTGAAAGGATTTTTGCGGAAGAAACTCCACTCAGGGAATGCCCAAATGAGGCTCCTTTCATGTCTTCAAGAGCTGGAACAGAGGCAGGTGCTCAATCCATCATGCAGTACCCAGGTCTCAAACTGCTGATTTGCCAGCCTTCCAGCTAACAAGTTGAGCTTCTTAACCACTGAACTACTGCAGCCCCTATTGTCTCCGTATGTAGTATAAGACTGATTCTATTTTAATTCTTCCCCTTATGACCTTATTCCTGATTTTATCCCTTCTAGTTACTCCAGCAGCTTTCCTCAGACCATTTCTGTGGTGACCAACTTTTATTTATGTTTTGTTGTAAGTGTCCGTGTTTGGCACTGGTAACATAAGGTGGGGATGAATATGACTTGCATGAGGTATTTCTTTGTGTTGATTGGTATTTCCTTGTGTTGTAACTGTCCCAATATTTGGTTTGCCTTACTGCAATGTATGTTAATCTCTTCATTAGTTTTGCCATTTTCAGTTAATGTTGTTCCTAGGTATTTTAACTCTACCACTTGTTTTACACTTGTTCCCTCTATATCAATATCTAGATCAGTGATGGGCAGTCTTGGCCCTCCAGCTGTTCTTGAACTTCAATTCCCAGAAGCCCAAGTCAGCACTCCTGCTGGTCAGGGTTTCTGGGAATTGAAGTTCAAGAACAGCTGGAGGGCCAAGACTGCCCATCACTGATCTAGAGTATGCTAATTGTCATTACCTCAGTCTTCTCTTTATTGAATCTCATATTATTTATCTTGGTTCATGGATGTAAGGTGGTTGTTGTAGTTCCTTAGCTGTACTTGCTATCAATGCCTGATCGTCTGCAAAAAGTAATTTGTTGATATTGTTTCCATTCATGGGCTTAGATTTTGCTTATGCTGTCGGTGTATGTAATGAATAATTGTGGCAATAGTACACATCCCTGCCTCACTCCAGATGTTACTGCAAAGGGTTCTGATATTCCTTGACTTGTTTTAACTACACTTTTGCAGTCACTATATAAGCTTTTGCATAATATGATAAAATGTTCACTTACTCCATTTTGAGCCAATACTTGCTATAGCAGTTTCCTGTCAACTTCTCTTCTCTTGGTTTACAAATGTAACAAAGAGATCTTTTTTGTATCCTATATTTTTTCTATTAGTTGTTTAAGCATAAAAATTGTGTCTGTACAACTTCTTTTTTTTTCCTGAAGCCCATCTGTTCTGCTAGTTGCAGTTCTATAACTGGTCTCAGTCGTGTTTCTATTATTTTGGCATACATTTTCCCTGCATAGCTTTAGATGCTTCGGTATTATGTGCGTTCTCATTTGCTCCCTTTGTTTTTCCACAATTGAATTATTCTTGCTTCTTGCCAATCAGTGGCAAGTTAATTGTGCAGTTAATTGTGTCCATGCTGCATTAAAGACTCTGTGTAGCCATCTGATGCTGCTTTCTCATGCAGCTTGGAATATGTCTGTTGGTAGTCCATCTATTCCTGGTGCTTTGCGTTTAGGTGATTGTTTAACAACTCTTGCTACTTCTTCCAATATTATATATCTATATTATATTATAGGGCTGTTGTTTTGTAATATTTTGTTGTTTCCCTGTGGCACTATCCTATGGGGTTGAGGAGTTCTTTAAAGTGTTCTCTCTACCTTTTATAACTTTTTTGGGCTCTATTAGTGGTCTTCCATTCTTGTCATTAACTATTTCAGTGGGGTTATAATTCTTCTCTCTTTCCCACATACTTTTAACTACATGAAAAATGTTCATGGGGCTGTTCTCCTGTTATCTGCTAACAATTTTCTGAAGCATTCCCAGTATTCTTGTTTTGCTTTTTTGATTATCCTGTTGGTATCTCTAGTCTTCTTCCCTCCTTGATTTTATCCAACATTTATATAATTATTTCTTCAACTTTACTGCATCTTTGACCTCTCCTAAACTGAGCTTAGAACACAGAAAACTGTGCACAACATTCAAATTGCAATCTGTGCTGACTCACCTGAAAAGCACATTCAACTCAGTGAGACTTCAGAGTAGACATGTACAGCACTGTATTATCAGCCCTTAATTCAAGACCAAGTCCCTCTATACCTCACCTAGTAATAACACAATACTATTACTTCTACTAGCCATAAAACAGTGATCTAATGTCATTAAGAGAGCATAAGAATTTAAGCCTTTTTCAAGCTCGTAAAAAACATTAGTCTACAAATCCTTAAGGTGGCATAAAAACTTAAGCTTCTTTGAATTCTTAGGGATAAACAGTGCCCATTTATTATAACACATTGAAAAAGCAAGTAATGCTGTATCTTCATGCTTACACATCCAATCCCCTGTGCAACATTTCCTCATACGCTGTGCAGCTTCTATTGCTGAAATCCTGATGCTTAGCATAAGCCAAACTGTCACTTTTGGTCCCATTATCCAGGTAAACAAACCACCGCTGCTGTGATTCTTAGGGGGCTGTTGCATGCACACTCTGGCTTGGTGTGTGCATGTAATCAACTTCCTGCTGGCTTGCAGGTGTGTGTGCCCATGAACCTTTTGGCAGGGTTACTCTATTTACCAGGGAGAAACAGACCAACTCTTACTATTTGGCTTACGCTAAACAAGAGAATCCAGGCTATGAATGGCTGGAATGTTCTCTTTCTAGTAGTAAAAATAAAAAAGAACCATGTTTTTTCATCCAATACCTGCAAAACAGCTAAAATCTCAATATAATCAGAAATGTACAACTGACCTACATGATCACATATATCATTTTAGAATGATCCTGGAAATGAAGCACTTAATCTAAAGGTGAGCAATCCAGTTCTATGCTTGAATTTACTTCTAACTAAAAAAAATCTTTGTGCCAGCAGGAAGCTAGTTTCTCATGGAAAGGGTTCTAGGCTACTATTTCCCTTAACGTTATCATTTTCTATGTGCAGAAATGTATTAATTTGGAGGAAGCATTCAAATAAGACATCGATGATCTACAGTCTGAAACACTGCAGTTCGAAGAGGACAGTATTATATACTTCTTCACCAGACTCTTAAGTAAATGGTCATATACCCTCACCCATTTATGCTGATGGAGGATAACACGGAAGCCACAGTGCAATCTGTCATTTTGTTGTATTTTTTCAATCACATAGTCGAGTCTGACCCTTTGGAACCCCATGGACCACAGAACACCAGGCTCCTCTGTCATCTCTGCCATCCTCTGGAGTTTTCCCAGATCCACGCCCACCATGTCAATAATATTGTCTAATTATCTCATTCTTGGCCACCTTCTTCTCCTTTTGCCTTCTAGTTTTTCTAGCATCAGTGCCTTTTCCAGTGAGTCCTTTCTTTTCATTTAGCATCCAAACTATCTCAGCTTCAGTATCTGTCCTTTCAAGGAGCAGTCAGGGTTGATTTCCTATAGAATTGACTGGTTTGATCTCCTTGCAGTCCAAGGGACTCTCAAAAGTCTTCTCTAGAACCACAGTTCAAAGTTGTCTATTCTTCTGTGCTCAGCTTCCCTTATGGTCCAGCTCATACAGCTATTCTTTACTACTCTGAATTATGTGGATGTCTGTCAGCAGGATGATGTATCTACTTTTTATTATGCTGCCTAGGATTGCCATAATTTGCCTCCCAAGAAGTAAATGTCTTTTTTATTTCATGACTGCAGTTGCTATCTGTAGTGATCATGGATACCAAGAAAATAAAATGCATCACTGTCACACCTGCTTTGATTTGGATTCCTGCATTGAGCAGGGGGTTGGACTCAATGGCCTAAAAGGCCCCTTCTAATTCACTTATTCTATGCTACTATGATTCCATTTCTTCCCCTTCTACAAGCCAGGGAGTGATGGGATTGGATGCCATGTTCTTGTTTTTTCTTTTAATGTTGGGTTTCAAGCCAACGTTTGCACTCTACACTTTCACCCTCATCAAGAGGGTCTTTAGATCTTCTCAACATTCTGCCATTTGGGTGGTATCATCTGCCTATCTGAGGTGGTTGATATTTTTCCTGGCAATCTTAATTCCAGTTTGTGAGTCACCCAGCCCTGCATTACACATGATATACGCTGCATATTTATTTATTTAGATTTATATGGCCGCACCTATCACAGTAGTGACTCTGGGTGGTTCACAATTCAGCCCTGCCCCCCTGGATGGGGGCTAAAGGGAAGGACATTGGCTGGACCAGTGGACGAGGGACCGGGTGCCCCCCCCCCAACAAATGCACTAGGTGCTACAAGGGGGAAATGCATTTCCCTGTTGTATATGTGATGCGTGTGTGTGTGTGTGTGTGTGTGTGTGTGTGTGTGTGTGTGTGTGTATATATATATATATATATATATATATATATATATATATATATATATATATATATATATATATATATATATATATATATATATATATATATATATATATATATATATATATATATATATATATAAAATATTGTATATTGATGTAGATATTGTATGGTTATGATATGTATATGTTTTTATGTGCATAGATCCCTGAGGAAGCTTGGAAAAGCCAATTTATCTGGAAAGGGCTTCGGATCTACTTGCGCATTAAAGTACACTTTTGAACATTGACTATCTGCATTACCTTGATATTGCACCACAAACGGTTTTCTGTTCCTGGGGCCCTTCAGAAAAGAACTCAAAACCTGGCTGGCGGGCTAAGTATGGGGTGCAGGTGGAAGAGTAACCTCCATTGGGTAGTTGGTATAGAGGATAACTCCTTCCCCCACGGTCCCTTTGGTCCCTGCACCCTTTTTTAGGGGCTGGGTAGTTTTAATTAGTTTTAATTATGTTTTACCCTTGATTGTGAACTGCCCTGAGTCGACCTAGGTCAAAGTGGGTGGTGTAGAAATCGAACAATTAAATTAAATTAAATTAAAATTGTCTCTCCATAAAAATATATCTTACAAAGATTTACCAATGACACAGTTCAATATAGGCTGTGGCAAAGCAAAAAATAAAGAAGTCACTTTCAAAAGCTTGGTGTCCATTGAATCACACCAAGCAAGAGGGGAAATTGAGAGGTAGAGTTGGCCCATGGCAGAGCTCTGAAAAGTTATGGGGTTTTAAAAACACAATTGTCACAAGACTTTGAGTCTTAACCACCAAAAATAACTTTTTCAGGCTCTGAAGAGATGCTTGTCGTTATGCACAGATCTTTACTGTAACTGAGTAAACAATGAACAACTTTTTCAGAAAACTGTAATTTTACCTAGCTATTAATAGTTAAATATTTTCTTATAATTAAAGAACTTGCTAGTATATACATCAGCAATGCCTTTTGCCTTAGTGCTTCTGCAAGATAATTATTCTTCACATATCTTTTTTAATAAAAATAAAACATGCTGTTCTTATTTCCACTTCAAAGCTAAGGTTCCTCATATGCTTTCAATGCTAATCAATTAATGCAACTGGTCTTTTCATCACCCATCAATAGATTAACTATGACCACCATATAAGTTTAAATGCTAAAGACAGAAACATCTCCATGGATGCATCAATAGTTGGCCATTGTACAAAGAAAACACTGTATTCTTAGCTGAAGGGCTTTCTTCAGCAATTTAAACACACCAAGGCAGACACAATATCCTGGAGAGAGGAAAACCTGTTTTATTACATTCCTGACCCAAGAGCAAGGACCTAGCCTTAGGACATATACTAAATCCACTGAGGAAGCAGCAGAGAGGAAGTTATCTAATCTTAAAAATAAAGACAGCCGTTCATAAGACAGCATGACCTTCCTTTAATCTCTGATATCTTATATACAGTATTTATACATGGAAAATAAATGCATTTTTCTATCTCCGCCTGGAAGGAGATTCCTATAACCAGATTTAATGTATCTGCATCTTTGTCAGATACTGTGTTCAGAATTTGATAGCTGAACAGTGAAAGCCTGGAGGAATTTCACTGCATTCAGATCACACTTGTTGTTGGTTAATTAATGACATGTAAAATATCCAAACATGAGTAACAAAACAAAAAAGTAGTAATATCAGGATACAGTGAATGAACTAGAAATTTACATCGTCTATGGCAGGGATCCTCAACCCACGCCCCCAAATCATCTGGCCTGCACCCTCGCTCCAGCTGCTGCTTTTGCTGCTGCCGCCACTCATCAATCCTTGTCTCCTCTGCTTCGTTTGCCATGTCCCTAATGGCATTCTGTAGCAGGGCGGATGTTATAAGCCTTACAACATCTGCCCTGCTATGGAGCGCCATTAGGGACACACCAAGCCAAGCGGAGGAGACAAGGATTGAGGTGGCGGCAGCGGTGGAAGACGCCTCATTTCTGGTGGCCATGGGGGTGTTTCTGGTGGCCACAGGCACATTTCCTTTACCCACACAATGCAACTCCTCTAGGCTGGTAAGCAGGGGAGCAGTGGGGGAAAGTGAGGGGGCCTTTGGCTTGATCATGTATAGTATAGTGATACCTCATACAACTTCCAAAGTTGGTTCCACAAGTATGGACTTTATACGGATTTGGATTTTGTATGAGGCATGCAAAATCCTAGTCACGATGCCTCATACAACGTCCAAATCCTTGCCACGATGCGTCGTACAACGTCATTTCCATAGAGATACATTGTACTGTAACAGCACAGACTTCAGAGCAAAGTCATGGAAACAGAAAGGAAACTGTCAGAACTTTAAGAAATCATTGTCTAAAGGCTAAATACATTACAAAAAGCATGTCAAACAACCCTGATTGTCCAAGAACCTGAAGAATGCTGCAAAAATCCCAGGAATGCTTCCAAAAATTCTGACGGAAAAATCCAAAAAAATCCAAAATCGCGCTCAAAAGCACTCCTAAACACTCCGCCTCGTGCAAAACCCAAAAGAGCAATGCATGCATGTCTCCTGCTTTTTATACTGCGCAGGTACAATGCAACCTGGGAAAAACCCCAATGCCTCATACAAAGTCGCAGCGACTTTGTATGAGGCAACTTTTTTCAAGGAACAAGGCGATGTATGAATTCGATGTTGTATGAAGCGGACTTTGTATGAGGTATTACTGAACTAGAGTGTAACTTTCTGTCCTTGATGGGTGAATATCAGAATTGTCAGGTCCCAAACCTATCTTCCCGGAAACTGAATTGAAGAACAAGCACTGAAGGTTTGATTTTTGAATGGCCACTTGCTCAACCATCATTTTCATAATAAGGACATAGATATGTGAGTTGGTTTTCTGTTTTGCTTTATCCCTCCTAAATTTTCTCTGTATGGCACAACCTCATTATAAACATCTACCCTTTATCATTAAAAATGTGAAAACCATTAATTGAATGAAGACTGCTGTGATAGTTGAGGCCTTACAATCCTTATGAGACACAAGCTTTTATTTAAGAGTGAATGATGGACGAAAATGATACTGTGAGACTTTCCACAGTGTAAGTAGACTTAAAGGATATTTTATTCATGAAGGATACAATTTAGAGAAAATTAGGTAGGCTTAGATAATTCTCTCACTTAATCAGATACTTTTAATCTTCATATTGTTAAATTCAGACAAGACAGAGATCTTGCTACTGGGGAGTTCTTTGGATAGGTTGGAGGGCATCAAATCTTGTCTAGATGGAGTTATCCTCCCCATGAAAAACCAGTTTCAGGATCTGGGCATTATCCGGGACCTTGACCTCTTCATGGAGAAACAAAATTCTGCCGTAAGGCTGAATTTTTTCATCTTAGAATCTGCCCAGTATAGTTTAAGTCCTGCTAATAAAGCCATTTTATATAGTGTGTTTATAAAAGGATAGTTTAAGTCCTGCTTGTGAGGCCTTAGGCAAAGGTGAATGTACAGTGGAACCTCGATTAACATAATTAATGCGTTCTCTGGGACGTTTCTTACATTGAAAATTACTTTAACTGAATTTCCCATAGGAATGCATTGAATGCAATTTCCAATAGGAATGCATTGAAAACCAATTAATCCATTCCAAAAAAATAATAATCTGTAAACCGAGCGTCTATTTTCTATGGAATTCCTTTTGTTATGCGATTTTATGCTAACTGAGCCATTTGTTAACCAAGGTTTTCAGTTTGTCAGCCACTGAAGTAGACTCTGGTTTGAACTTTTTAGCCAACAGTGGTCAAGTTGAACTATTTTACATGAAACCAGAGCCTCATCAGGAGAAGATAAATTAATCTGTTAATTTACTTGTTCTGAGTGTGTTGTTATTGACTCCTCACTATTTTGGTAAATTTAGTTTTGGATCTCTGTAAAGACATTAGTTTACATTGTGGGGGGTGGGGTGTAGCAACAGCCTCTTTTGCCATAAAAATAGTTTCAAGCGCGACTGAGAGTTTTGAGCACTACTTTAGTAAAATTTTTATAAATTGAACAAAAATTGGGCTAATTTATTTATTTATTTTCTTAGGTTTCTATCACCAGGGCAACTCTGGGCAGCTTACAACAAATGTTACAAACCCAACATAAAAACATCCCCATAATAATAAGTCATAAAACCTCAAGTGAAAATAATTAAAACCTTTAAAAGTCCTCTACCTCCAGTTCCCCATCTAAACTAGCTAAAGCTAAGATAAAAAAGCTAAACCACCCCGGACGGCCCTTATATCAACCCCTTCGATCTGCTCTGGTGGGATGGGCTGATGTCCTTGGGGTGATGCAGTCTCTTAAGTACTCTGGTCCACTACCATGTAGGACTTTAAAAGTTATTACCAGCACCTTGAATTGCACCCGGAGGCACACTGGCTGCCAATGCAGCACCCACAGCAGGGGAGAGGCATAGGCATAACGCCCACACCCCACCACCACGTGGGCAGCCGCATTCTGCACCTTTGAATGATCATCAAGGGCAGCCCCATGTAGAGCGCATTGCAATAGTCTAGTCTGGAGATGACCAGCACACGTGTGACCATAAGCAAGGAGTCCTGCTCCAGGAGTGGACATAACTGGTGGATTACACAAAGTTGTGCAAAAGCCCTCCTGGCCACGACTGCCACCTGCTCATTGAGCAGAAGTCATGAGTCCAGGAGGACCCCCAAGTAATGAACTGGGTCAGTCAGAGGCAAAAGAGCCCCATCCAATTGTAAAGAAGAAATAACTACAGTGGTACCTGCAGTACCCCGCATAACAATTTTTTTTGTTATGTGGGGTTTTTGGTAACCAGGGTATACCTGCTTAATGGGAACCCCAGTTAGGGAGGCGGGCACGGGAGGGGTGGGGCTATGGCCATGTGGCCACTAGACCAATGGCTGCCACAAGCTGAGAACACAGACGTGATGTGCTCCTGCAGCCCTGGCCAGTGAGCACAGGGACGCAGGGCCTGGGACATCGCCGGTCGCCCAGGGGTGGAGTGCCTGACACGCCATAGGCCACAGGAAACAACCCAGGATACAGCACCCGGGTAGCCACCCCCAGGCACAAAGGTCGCCAGCAGATGGCTCTCTGAGCTCGGCCTGGCCTGGCCCTTCCGTGGCCCAGGAAAAGGCACAGCCCGAGGCCACAGGGCATGCCTCACCATGAAGGAAGCTGTCACAGCAGCAACTCAAGCCTTGGCGGGCATCACAAGACTAGCCATGAGGGAGGCAGCCACAGGGGTGGTGATGCCCATGGCAGGCCTCCCGGGGCAGTGGCAGACCTCCTGGAACCGCAGCGGAGCTAAGGGTCCTGTGGATCGCCTGTGGGTGAGACCACGAAAGGTGGGGTGGAAGGGAAAGAGGAGTGTGGTGTGTGTGTAAGTGTGTGTGTGTCCAGGAAAGGGGGAAGGGAGCGATGGGAGGGCAATGTGTATATGTGTCTGTGTGCGCCTGGGGTTGGAGGCAAGGGGCGCGCGGGGGCAAGTGTGTGTGTGTGCGCAGGGGGTGTGGGGTGGGAGGGAAGGGGATGCGGGAAGGGTGTAGGGTATGTGTCTGTGTCTGTATGTGTGTGTCTCTTTGTTGGGGACCCAGGTCAATGCCGGATAAATTACCGTCTGGAGGCTGGCCGCGCCCACGGGTGGTGGTCCACACCCAGGAAACACCCCCCCCACCAGGCGAAGCAGGGCTCCAAGCTATTACTATGTAAAAACTGTGTTAACATTTCTTCTTTATGTGAAAACTCTCCAGAAGACCCTGAAGATGTTTGTTCAGGCAGTAAGGAACAAACTGAGGAGAGCCATTGGGCTGGAAAGTGTGACCATTATGGCAGAGCCAAATGACTCTATTAGCTCTGGAGGAGTCCCATGATGTTTGCACACACACAGAATTTAACCTTTAGTGTGGATTCAGAGAAACCACAAAAAAGAAATGAAGAATCTTTGCTAGAGGCCTTAGAATTCCCCAGGTAGGAAACTTAAGTTAAAAAGAAATATCTTACTGTGAATTTAATTTTAGTAATTTGGAAAGCAAGCAATTGGAAAGAAAAGGATCTGCTAAGCTAGCCTGCTGTGTATAACAGCTTATAACTGATATTTGGTCTCGAATACTACATAAATCAATGGCTCCCCTGATTAAAATGTGTATTTTATTGCGTGTTTCACAGCAACTATTGCTGAGAATAAACAGCACTTCTTGCAATATAATTCTATGTCCTTATGCACCCACAGTCAAATACACAGTTCTTTTCACCATCCATGAACAATACTGAAATCTGAGGGCTTGTTCATATCTATGTGTATACCACTTGATGTCTCTGTACTTGGTACTTGTACTGTACAGTATTCTGTACTTCGACTAGAAACATTGAAAAATACCAGATCTTGAAATCTCAACAACTTATATCTAAATAACATTCCTCTCATTCATCTGTGTAATCAATTTTTTCAGATTTGAAAGTTGATTCTTCTATATATGGCCAAATTGTTGTCACATGTAAAGCAGAGAAGAAACTCTCACTAAGACACTTGCCAAATGCACTAGATATTACATCATGACAAATACTGAACATGATAATGATTCAAGAGATGCTATATATCCTTTAACTATAACTATAACACCAGGATAGAATGGGGAATATGCTGATCCTCCATCACCAGAAATGGATCATGGATCTTGGCACATATTCTGACCTAATAATTCAACTGGCTAAATCATTACAATTAGAAAGAGATCACTTATGTAATCAGATCGTACGAAATACACCTACTCTGGTTCCTATATCAATGCTTAAATCATTGTTACAAAAAGTTGCACAAGTTTGTGATAAACTATCATCTTTCCTAACTCCATCTAGAGTCATACTAGCCTTTACAAAATTTATGATAACGAGGCATAATTCTTGTACAAGCATCCACAACTCTACAATTGTGGAGGCATCTTAATAACTAAAATCAAGGTCCGGCACTGTATGTTGCCAATACACAGTGCTGGACCTGCACCCCCCACCTGGACAATGCCAGACCTGCCTACCTTGCACACCCAGAGTGTCCGGTGCGGGGTACCAGCAGCGCGGTCCGGCGGCCTTTGCCCCCAAAAGAGGCCATGAAGAGGGTGCCCCCGGCACCCGGGAGCATGTCACAGAGGCCAGGACTGCGCCTGGCCAGACTGGTGGCACGCATGCATGGTGCGCACCGCCTCACAAGGCACTGGGGACAGCGCAGGGCCGGATATCTGACCTTGCGCCCGCCCCCGGAAGCCAGAACCACTGAAGAGCCGGATGCCACCACCATGCCGAGGATCCGGGCACCGGAGGGAGGAGGAGCTGCCACCGAGAAGTCTCGGCTGGGGAAGACTTGGGGCCACATGGACGCCCAGGGAAGGGAGACCCAGAGCGGCACCAGGTAGGCCTTACCTAGCACTTTTTTTGGGGGGAGCCGCGTGATGGGGATGCCAGGGGTGTTGGGGGTGGGAGGATGAGGGTCCCACATGGGGGCGGGGTCCATCATCAGGGCAGGGGCACCCAGTGAAGCAGGTACCTCTGCTAGTAGCTGACTAAATTACAAAGCAAAACTATGTCAATGCAATCTATGCAAGAAGGCAAGAAATTAGACAATATCAGCAGAATGTCATACACTACACCTATGCTTCAAATTAACTATGAAGGCACTATGGGTGCTTCACAATGCTTCCTTTGGGAAGAAATATTTTCTCTTATAGTGGACTTGCCAGAACAGAAGAAACCATTAGCTTTGACATTACACCAAGAGAGAAGAGACAAACTACTTAATCACATAGGCTAAATCAGGGGTGGCCAAACTTTTTGGGCCACAGGCCAGTCACATGGTTCAGCACGGCAGTCATGTGGTTCCTCCCACCAGAAGCAGAAGTAAAACGTGCACATGCATGCGCAAAACACTGCCATAAATGCACCCACGGCTGTCGTAAATGTGTTTACGACAGCAGTGGGTGCATTTATGTCAGTGTTTGGCACATGCTTGGGCATGTTTTACTTCTGCTTCCAGGAGCGATGAGGGTGGTGAGGGCTGGATTATTAGGTGGTGTGGGTTGAATTCGACCCACAGGCTGTAGTTTGGGAACCCCTGAGCTAAATTATAACTCTAAGAAATATTGCAATTTGATGGCACAAAACAAGGTAATGAAGCCTTGTTTTTCAGTAAGAATCTGAAAAGCTCCAAATTCCCAAATTTACCCAAATGGAATTCCAGATGGCACAATAAAACTCATGGTTCTTTTGTAAGATACTTATGTTGTTAGCTCCACAGCAGCACAAAACGGCAAATAAAATGGAGCAGAACTGTGGGTTGCTCGCATTAATTGGATATTAAACTTCTCCCGAGGGGTGCGCCAGGTGTCCACAGACCCACATGCCTGTCCCCAAATTAGTTGGGGCCATGCTTGGTTGGAGAGGAAATTGGGAAGATAAGTGGGCAGGTTAGGAATAAACAATGGCTCAGGCTGGGGGCAAATAGAGTTAGGCAAGCAGACAGGGGCAAACAAGGGACAAGACTAGGTGCCCGGGGTCAATCCACACAGACTCCGAGAATAGAGCAGGAACAATGGGCTTTGCCAGCCCAAGGCAATTAAGTGCGGGTTGTCCATTAACCCATACCTGTCAACCTTCCCAGATTGGCCAGGATTTCCCATTTTTTGGCGCCGATTTTCGCCATTTCTCGCCCGGAGCTGCCGAAACCCCAGAATTTGGCAGCGGAGGGAAAGGCATTACTGCACATCCCTTCTGCATAGCTCGCTTCTACGCATGCGTAGAAGGCTTTTATGCAAGTGTAGAACCCTTCTACGCTTGTGTAGAACCCTTCTACGCATGCGTAGAAGCAAGCTGCGCAGAATGGTTCTGCGCAAGTCGCTTTTATGCATGCGTAGAAGGCTTTTATGCATGCATAAAAAGCGACCTGTGCAGAAGGCTTCTGTGCAGAAAGGAATTGTAGAAGCCTTCTACGCATGCGTAGAAGCGACCTGCGCAGAACGGATTGTCCAGAGCCGCGGTTGACAGGTATGCATTAACCTCGGGGTAGCTTCCAGAGCCACCGTTGTAGCCACACCACCGGAAAATACAATGCACGCAAGCCTTCTGTACAGGGGGTGGCACAATTATCCTAGATACGCGTCTTCACCCCTGGTAGGGAATAAATACTTGCTCCCGACTCTGGTCAGGGCTGGACTTCGCCACACGGCCGCCTCCCACGTCTCATTGCAACACAGAACTGTGCTATGTATTCATCCCTCCCCCACTATATTTGCAAATATTTGTGTAGCCACTATTGTCAGATATAATGGAAAGTGCTATCTGAAATAAAGGGCATCCATCATGTTCTGTTTTACTACAAGTAGAAAACCATAAACAGCAGAGCCCATGCATTCACACTCATTTCTCTTGTTCAATCTTTAGTTATCTACTGTTAAGTCAGAAGCAGAAGGCCTCTTCCTGAAGCTCAATACTTGGAAAAATATATTAACATTAATTTGTTATGCAGATTCATTTAAAAAGATTTCACTAATCATTTAAAAATCAACTGTTTAATTTTAAAACACTAATTAATTGCATTAAAATGTTTAGTAACACTTTTTTGTTTCATATCACTTTGTTACTACGGGGATGGTTTTGCATTTTGCAGAAGTATTTTGAGTAATTTTATATTATTTTCATGCAATAATTTGTTAAGAAATTTAAGAATCAACATTAAAATTTCCTCTTAATGTTTTAACATTAATGAACTAATTTTCTTTAGCATTTTAAACAGTTGCTATAGCATAAATACTAAAGTTTCCAAATTCATCTCAGTTCATTGGAAGCTATTACCAGAACAGATTGGACCAATAAAAGTTGAACCATTTGTAGAAGGCAGTGTGCAACTTTGAAGCAGTGTCTGTATCTACCTCTATGAAGGGCCTATATGTCCCAGGTTACTAGGAGGTGATAGTTAACTGTAAATGGGGCTTGTGTGGCACATTTAAAAATATTATCTAGATTCAAAAACAAATCTGCAAATAGTTGGAATTTGGCTCTGCTAGAAATCATTCTTGTGGCAATTAAAATAACAATAGTAATTGTTATTTGAAAAACTTCATCTTCTGTAAATAGTTTTTAAAAGCAAAATATATATTGAGGAACCTGAAGCTTGAATTACACAAAAAAAAATCTCAATGGACAGAGTACATTCAATCAGTGACTCAACATTACTTTGTGTGTCTGAACAGTGAAGAGTGTAGTTTGTCCAGAACCATTTTGGCTAATTTACATGCTTGGTATATAGGATTTATACTGACTTTAAATTATGTGTCTGATTTGGCAAAGACTTGTGAAATGGTTATCAAGGAACAATATTTGGATGGTAGAGACACATACCAATTTGGAAGCATTTGGAAGCTGGAGGAGAAAACTGTAAAACCTCATGGATTTAGAAAATTTTGAGTGAGGAGACACCAATGAATGATTGGATGTAGCTCAGCTGATTAATCTTCTTTGCTCATCTGAAAATCTAGCATTTTCTTACCTGCCACTTTATTTTCTACTCCTGTTCCATCTCTTAGTGCTTTCCTGACACATGTAGGAAAGGGTAAAAGCTAATGAGGGTGGGTGTCAGCACAATATAAATTACTGCTAAAAAGAAAACTTGATGCATGGCCCAGGATCTGAAAGTGGAGCATCTACTATTGTTTGTGATCATGGATCACATCACAATCTAATAGCATTTTTTATTTAATCAATAATTTCCATGCTGAACAGACAGGCCTGTTACAGAGGATCAACAAGCAGGTACTGATAACAATAAGACTCGTTATTAATCTTTCTTCTGCCAGCTTATCAGCCAAACTACTGTAAAAGCACCACCAAGATGGATTTCGAAGCAGCTCCCCCTCCCCTTCCTTCCCCCAACCTCACAGCTCTGCTATATTTCAGGTACATAATGCTTCACAAAATATATTTTGAGGAAACTGCAGCTTGAATTACACAAAAAGGCAATTCATATTAAGCAATTTCACAAATCAGTGGGACCTAGCCCAGTGCTCACTACTATTATTGGCTAATAAATCATAGTTTCTCTTTGAGATGTCAATCGCCAAAGCCCTTTGTAAAAATGTTGGCATCTGTAATTCAGCAAAGCCTTTTCATCTTGAAATAAGATGCTCCAGACTGATAACAAGAATAATCCTCTCTTGATCAAAAAAAATCTGCATTTTACCAATTAAAGCTGCTGCCAGAAGCCAAATGGGGCAGCAATGAGACTCCACTGAAGTTTATCTCTGCTAAACACAAGGAGTACAGTTAAAGCTTTGTTTCATTTTCAGCTTGACTATTTTATCTCACTCTATGAACTGCAGCATCTCAGTCCTGGCGATACCACAAGAATGGTATACACAGACCTCATACCTACACTACAAACCACCATAGCTATCCATTTTTGACAAAGACACCACCTATTCATTTTCAAGATTAGATATCCGACACTTTGAAGAAAAGTTACAGCAGCATGCAAGTTTCCAAAAATGAAAACTGATGGATTTACTACACACCATGATAAAAGGATGAGATGTGTCCTTCTATTGAAATAGTGTACAAAGGGCATTGCAAAACAAGCCTGCATCTACCAAACCTCAGCCATTACCCTCTTTTGTCTAAAGTATGATGTGAACTTCCAGAATCAAATGTATTACCCCATAGCCCATGTCATTTGAAAAAAATGTGCAAACATTTCCGTTATAGAATATTAAGAACACAAACAGCACTCTGCTAGATTTAATCAAAAGTTTATGTAACACAGTTATAATGGCCAGCTAGATGCTTCCAGGAAATTTTACAAATGGAGCAGGAGGACAATAATAATCTCCCATGGTTTGTCTCCCACATCTAGGATTTACACTATAGTCTCTAAACCTTTGTAGTTCCAAGGGTTAAGGAACTTTCACATATTTAGCATCTTTGAATTTGGTGAGCCATTTTTAAACAACAACAACAACAACAACAACAATAATCATCATCATCATCATCATCATCATCTTCCATTTATATCCCAACCATCTGGGGTTAACCCCACTCTGGGAGGCTAACAACAACACATTAAAAACACATAATAAAATCGCATAATAAATCACCTAATAAAATACAAATATCAAACCTAATTTAAAACCGGGAGACTGAATAGAAACTAACACTAGTCCGGTGAGTGCCCCTGCTCAAATGCCTCCTTGAACAGAAGCGCCTTAAGTTGTTTTCTGAATGTCAGCAAAGAAGTGATCTGGTGCCAGAAGGGAGTTCCATAGGGATAGTGCTGCCACCCCAAAGGCTCTTCTCCTGGTGGTTACCTTCCTTGCCAATTTTGCCATTGGCACCAAGAGCTGGCCCATCAGGAAAGATTGAATGATGTCGGAAGATGTTCTAAGAGGGTGACGCTCCACCAAGTAGGATGGTTCAAAACCGTTTGGGGCTTTAAAAGTTAAAACTAATACCTTGAACCTGATACGGAATGAAATGGGCAACCAATGCAACTCTGCCAGGGCTGGTGAGATGTGTTTGAAACTCCTCACCCCGGTGATTAGTCTAGCTGATGCATTTTGTACCCAGTGAAGTTTCTGTACCAGGGTCAGGGGAAACCCCACATAGAGTATTGCAGTAGTCTATACGAGAGCTTACCAGCGAGATAACTAGTGTTGTAAGAGACCATCTGTCCAAGTAGAGACACAGCTGTCCTATTTGATACAAATGGAAAAAAGCACCCTTGCACACAGCTGTGATTTGTGTTTCAAGGATCAGATGGTGATCGAGAATGACCCCCAAGTTGTGTGCCTGTTTACTCGGTGATAATAAGTAGAAAATAAAGAAACCGACTGAGGCTGTATTTGGGTCAACAACAATATGTTTATACTGATTTCAGTCATATCTTCAATAAATGATAATATTTGTGTTGTCTTCAAAGAGTTTATTCATGAGTTTAAAAAGTCCTCCGGATTTTAAAACTTTTTCCAAATACATTCTTCATCAGAAAAATATTTACTTATTAATTTTCTTAAATAGTTTACATTTAATCGCGTTCCAAGCATTTCTCACCTTATTCTCTTATCAGGCTGAATGAACGTTCATTCAACAGGAGTGCTGGCAATAATTCTACTGGCTCCAGACTGCTAATATAACCAGTAACAGTCTTTAGTGAAGTGAAATTAGAGGTACTTGCAGTATTTGGTAAAACCTTTACACTAATCCCCAGGTAATGTCTTTTAAAGAGGAGCCCAGTTAATCTCAGTGCACACACCCTGCCCACATAAAAATAAATAAATCCTGGTATAAAAAAATGGGATGAAAGAATGAGTCCAGGATCTGGCTGTAGTCCTTTTAAGGTTGGACAATACAATCAGCTGAATGGGACTTTGTTCTTTCCTGAATTTCCTCTGTCTCTTGCACTGGTTTTTGTGTCACCAGCACCACAACTGCAAAGGGTTGGGTGCTGTTGGTCCAATCAGACAGGGTAGATGCCAAGGGGTTGTAGGTGGTGGCGCTGTTTCTGGAGCAGTCTGCACCGACACCCCTCTTCCATAGCCCCTTCCTCTCTCAGCTGGGATAGGTTCAGGGGTTTCTTCCCAGTGTTCCTGTTTCTAGCTGCACTCCACTTTCCTAGAGGTGCAAAACAGAGAGTCCCAAGCTTCCACTATTTATTCCCAAACTTCCTCCTTGCTTGGAATTACCGTTCTGAAACCCCCCAACTCCCCCTGTTTGTTCTCCTTTATTCCCTCCAACACTTCTTCCTTCATCTTCTGCAGATGTTTCCCATTAGCAGGTTCTTCAGCAAATATCTGGCTTCCCTCTCCCATGCCTTCCAGGTGCCCAGATGTTATTCTAAAACTGAAACCTTCCTCTGGTTCTAAATATTAAGACTAGACCAGTAAGAATGTAGAAAACCATAATTTCAATCTAGTCTTACTGACTAATGATTTAATTATGATTTGAATCAATTTGATTTCAATCCAGTCTAGACCAATCCAGTCAATCGCATTCCTGCGCGAACTGTGAGAGGAGAGAACACCTAGGCCAAAAAGTGCATGGCTATGGTCAGCAATAAGTTTGAAAGATAACCCAAGACTCTGCAGACAGACAATGGCAGTGAGTACCTCACTCCCATAGAAAAAAAGCATTTTTGCACAAGCGAAGTGGTGCACAGACTCCTGAGCAGAATGGAACAGATGACAAGGTGCGTGCTTGCAGATGTAGAGTAGCTGCCCAACAGACTTTGGAGTGATGATTGAAAAATATCTTCCGAGCAGTTTACCAACTAAAGGCATCACAAAAACATGATTTGAATTATGACATGGCAGAGTACCGAGTGTGGAAGACATTAGAGTCTTTGGGAGCCTGGCATACAGGTATACCTGCATACTAAAACAGAAAAGTTACAAACTGAACTCTAGAACAGAAGATTTTGTTTTGCTCAGCTATGCCCCAGTAGCAAATACTATAAAGTCATGAACCTCATACAGAGCAGAAACATTAATTCACCAACACAGATTGATTGGATAGATAGTTAGATAATTGAAGGGAAGTTTGGACTTTTGTAGGGTACAGCAGGTGCAGATTTGGCAAGAGAATATGATTATAAATATAACACTAGATTCCTGTTTTAAAATGGTGATGGTCCTTTTTATGGACTGGTCATAATTAAAAAGGAAGCAATTAGAGGTCACTGCTGCAGCACAAACATGCAGTGAACTACTATAACTGGAGAAGCTGCAAAGAAGACTTTGGAACAGAAGAAGAGATGCCAACCCAGATGATGGAATACAACCAGCTGGATAAAATTGTCACAAAGTGAGAAGATGAATGCACACACTGAACAGAATGGCGTTAGATATCACCTGGCATGTAACCTGACTGAGAAGAGGACAATTGAGATGATCTATTGTCCAACTACAGAAATGATAGCAGATTTCCTTACCAAACCTCTCTAAGAGAGTGTTTCAAGAAGCTGCAAAGCAAGATAAAACTTAAGCAGTGTTGCATGCAAGCTTGAGAAAAGGTTTGGGGAAATCTAACAATTTTGCATGCTTTCTAACAGTGGACATAAATGGGAGGAGGGCATTTAGATGGTAAGGTGTTGGTCCCCCACCATTAACCAGTTAACTAAGGTTCCATTACATTTGTCTCGAGTTACTTAAAATACGACTTACATAATGATTTTGTGCTAAAACCATGTCCCGATTTACATGATTTCCTATGGGTTTGCTTCGAGTTACATAAAAATTCTTTTCCCTATGGGTTTGCTTCGATTTACATAAAAATGTCATATTTCCTACGGTTTTTTCCCGAGTTACATAAGTTGTATGAAACAATTGCTATATGATGCATGCATCGTAGAGCGATTTTCCCTATGGGACGCGTCGTACAATTTTTTTTTGCTAAGTGGTTTTTCCCATTGAAAATTTGTTGTACAATTTGAAAAATTGTTATGCAGGACACCATTGTTATGCAGGAAAATTGTTATGCGGGACACCATTGTTATGCAGGAAAATTGTTATGCAGAACACCATTTCCCCCCAAAACCTAATTGTTATGCAATTTTGTTGCTATACGGGACAATTGTTGTATGAGGTTCCACTATAGTATATATATCATTCCCCAATAGTTTCTATGTTGTAAAAAAGATTAATCCTTCATCATATATACTTATCCATCCCTTCATTTACATGCAGCAATTTTGTTCATCTTACTCTGCAATCTTATTCTCAGCAATTATACTTTCAGTAAAACCAAACAGAATGTAAACAGTTCAAGTAGGGAGGAGTCATTTTTACAGTACTTTTCAGACTAAAGAGACTTGGTCAAATAGCAAATATGAAACAAAAAACAAGAAAACAGGAACAGTCCGCTACGGAATAAAAGAAGAATGTCAAATATCTTAAACCATATTCAATTCAGGTATGCCTCAGCTAAGGAGGGTCATACATAGATGTTGTAATATCCAATTTTGGGATATAATTTGGCAAACATAAAAAACTCCTCTCTACACATAATGTGTGCAGTCTGCCAGTTGAAAATATTTACAGAATTCATTTTTAAATAATGTTCTAAAACAACTTTAAAAAATCAGACCTCTTAATATAGCTGCAAATTTTGAAAATATGTTTGCTTGTAAATTAGCCCCTAAGGACTACTACTTAGTTTACCAAAACTGCGAGCCTATTAAAAAGAAAAATATAAATCTGAATAGCTATTCTTCTGAGAACACAGCAGCATAAGATCTTCAGCACATCATGTTAATAGATTTCTGGTATTCCAAGACTGCACATCAACTCTTAACATAACCAGGATGAGTCACACCAGCTCCATATAGCCCTGCACAGGATAAGTTTAAGACATACATGACCTTTTACTTGCTTAGTCATATGTCTAAATCTGCTGAAAAACCACCAGATAAAATGTATGAAATAACTGTTTAAATCACTATGTACCTTCCATACTTGAGCACTAAAAGGAAATGAAATGTTAAATATGTATAGGAGGAAAGCACATTTGGGAAAGGAGGAAAGGAGTTTTGTTTTATATTAGTGGCAGGATTTCTTTTGACTCTACTGTTCTCATTGCATTCCTACCTTCTGCGACCAACATAATCCAGCAGTAATTATGCTAAATCAGGGGTGCCCAAACTTTTCAGGCCACGGGCCAGTCATGTGGTTGAGCAGGCCAGTCATGTGGTTCAGCGGACCGGTCACGTGGGTCCTCCCACCGGAAGCGGAAGCAAAGCGCACCTTGCAATCTATTTTGCAACAGGATGAGATAGATTTTAAGCTGCCACTTTCTCTGCTTAAACCAGGGTTGGTCAAACTACAGCCCATAGGCCAGATCTGGCCCTAACACCAATTCATCTGGCCCACACCACCCTTGTCGCTCTCAGAAGCAGAAGCAAAATGCGCCCTTATGAGTGCATTTTGCTTCTGCTTCCAGGAGTGACAAGGGTGGCACAGGCTGGATGAATTGGCATCAGGAGCTGGATCTGGCCCACAGGCCATATTTGGCCAACCCTGCGCTAAATGTCTCTGAACGCCATGAAGCAAATATTTACTACAATCATATTCTCAACTTACCTTGATGAGCAAAGATACATTCTGAAAGGGTACAAAGTAAGTGGCAGAAGGTTACTAGTAATGTTGGCTGCACATGCAAAGCAGCTGTGAATCAACCATGAGGTACATCTGGAATTACTTACCCTTGAGACCAAGAATTATACAGTTACTTTTGATGAGGGCTAGAGGTCTGGGACATAATTTTATTGCATATATTTTAAACAAAGCATTCCATGTTATAACTCAGTGTGCAAAAAGGAAAAATGAGAAGGAGGCAGAACAAAAGTGGGTATTAGGAGAGCAAGGATTTTTCATTTTGTTTTTACCAATTCATAGCAACAATACAGAAATACAGTATACAGAGTTGGCAAGCCTGATAGTTAGGCGCTGTGTTTTTAAAAATCATTCAGAGAAGTTGTTAGTTTTTGCTGTATTTGTGCATAATCCAGATGAATTTAAAATCTAAGATTCTCCATAATTTCCTTTCAACAACAACAAAAGATTTGTGTCTCCTTTCACTACTATTGGCCACATTTCTACTGGTCTTCACATTAGATTTGAGCAAGTTGCCACAGTTAATTACGGTGAACTTCAAAGTACCAGACGTTATCTTGTTCATGCGACTAATTGTATAACAGAGGTATGCCCTGGCACTTTTTCAATTAGCTGCAATTTGCCATGTCAAATTAAGCAAACCTTATGAGAACACTAACAGGATTCTGGCTAGGTTTACATGAAGGTAGAAGCAGCCTGGGGAAAATTTCTCACCTTCCACTAGTGCTTTGGCCACCAAATGAGAAGAGAAACCTCAGTTGAGAAGGCCCTGATGCTAGGAAAGATCGAAGGCAAAAGGTGAAGGGAGCGGCAGAGGATGAGCTGGCTAGATGGCATCGGTGATGCAATTGGCGTAGATCTGGCGTGTGGTGGTCCATGGGATCGCAAAGTGTCAGACTTGACTGTGCGATTGAACAACAACATCCAGAATCACCAGTTCCAAACAGCAAAGCACAATTAGAAGTGGGCTGAGGCTACTCAATTTCTCAATTGAAACAAAAAAAAGGCTTAAACTTTAGTTGTGATATGTAATTACTAGTCTGCAAGGTGTCATCATAAATTTTCTACTATAAAATTAATACAATATAAAATGCAAATGAAAACAAATTGATACTCTCATTGTATACCATGCTTCAAATATGTATTTTATATTTTGAAAAGTTGCTGTTAGAGCAGGGGTGCCGAAGGTTTCCAGGCCACAGGTCAGTTATGTGGCTCAGGGGGCTGGTCACTATGGCCCAGGGGCCAGATTTGGCCCCTGATGTCAATTCATCCAGCCCGCTAATCCTTCATCGCTCCCAGAAGCAGAAGTAAAACGTGTATAGTTATGTTTTGCTTCAGGGAGTGATGAAGAATTCATGGCCCAGATAAATTGGTAATCCAAAGGATTTAATGAAAATAATTGGTTTCAAATTCTGTAATTAAATAAATTGTTTGTCTCTTGTTGAATTCACAAGTAATATCAAAAAGTATAATGGAATAAATCACATATGTCCACGAAAATTGATGTCAGTGACTCTTTATATTTGTATTCAAAACATAGTAACTCCCATGTAGTATGTATAACTCAAAATCTGTTCTAGTAAACAATTGTTTGATAATTGGATATGTAAAGGTGGCTTGATTTATGTCGGTAAAACTATGCAGCCAATTAAACACCGTTTAGCTGAACATATGTCCAGGATTAGGCATCGAAACACGTTGGCTCCTCTTGTACAGCACAATATTGAAAAAAATCACTTTGATAGGGTCTTTTTGTTATAGATACGTAAAAATTGCTCCTGAGGAAGAAATTATCGAAAAATTGTTTACTGGAACAGATTTTGAGTTATACATACTACATGGGAGTTACTAAGATTTGAATACAATTATAAAGAGTCACTGACATCAATTTTCATAAACATATGATGTGATTTATTCCATTATACTTTTTGATATTACTTGAGAATTCAACAAGAGACAAACAATTTATTTAATTACAGAATTTGAAACTAATTATTTTCATTAAATCCTTTGGATTACATATTTTTGTGCCTGGAATGGTTTTTCTTGTTCTTGGATATCTTCACTGTTTGGCCCTCATTCTGCTGCCAGATAAATTGGTGTCAAGGGCTGGATCCAGCCCACATGCCATAGTTTGGCACCCCTGTGTTAGAGCCTCACAGCAAAGAAAATGAATACTGGATTTCAATTTTTTGATTTCCATTGTATTTATCTTTAACAACAAAATCAGCATTTTCCTTGTGTGTGTGTGTGTGTGTGTGTGTGTGTGTGTGTGTGTGTGTGTGTGTGTGTGTGTGTGTGTGTGTGTGTGTGTGTGAGAGAGAGAGAGAGAGAGAGAGAGAGAGAGAGAGACTTGGACATTACAGAGAAAGAGAGAGATTTTCCTAAAGAGCTACTTATTTCAGTCTCTAACCTCCCTACCCTCTAGCAATTTTTGTCTTCCTTGTAATTTAACAGAGAGAGGCAGAAAGGGCTGAAGCTCAGCAAGAAGCCTTAAGAGAAAGGGTGGGAAACTCTTTTTAGCTTCTGGGCGTAAAAGTAAATTCAGCATTTATTTAAAAGAAACCTGCACATTGCCCAGCTCAATTACAATATCTTTTGGGTAGAGAAATTAATTAAAGAGAAAAATTATAAAGAGCCCTGAAGCAAGCTGAATCTGGAAAATAAATAAGGCCTTTTTTAGATTTTTCCCCAAGAAAGTAAGAGGAAGAAAGAATGAGAGAGAGAGAGAGAGAGAGAGAGATATTTTGAAACAGTAATATAAGTAGACAGTATTTTAGGAGTTCCCTGCATTGTAAATGAGACTGGCAGGAAACTCAGCAGTCCAGGTCATAGTTCTGGGCTCTCACTTTGAGATTTGCCAATGTGAAACACATGCTTTGCTTTTGCACAAAGTTCAAATAACCCTGAAATTCCAGCAGTGTAGCTCGGTGACTGAACCAGAACCTGTCAGGATTTAAGAGCTTTCAGCAAAGCCCTTCAATTGCAGTCAGCACCCCATTCCTTAGAAGGATATCAATTATAGATAGTGAGTTGCTTTAGCAAAGGGAGTCAGCGCTGTCAGACACTAGATAGACAACTATGAAGAATCATGAATCTTTCTATTAACTGTAAAGGAGAGGGAGGCTGATGGCAGGGATGGGGGTAAAGGAAAAGGATGGATAGGTGCTATAAATAAGGCAGACCATTTGAATAGTTTAACACTTTGTCGGTTCATATCATGAACATTTTAACTCAGCTGAGTCCTAAAAGGCACACAGCACTCAAAATTAAGAATCAAATAGCTAAATTTTGCTACAGTATTGAAATTGTTCTAGGTGAATTGACCATTTCTGTGTTAGCCTGTTTATTTCATTTATCCATTTGTAGGAAGAGTCTGCCCAGATATCAATTCAGCAGTAATTGGTGTTGGTTCCATTCTACCTGCCTGAACACTGCTCAAGAGGCATGAGTAACAAGATAAACAGAATAGTATCTGCTTCTGTCTAGACCAGTGGTTTCCACAGAAAGACTTCAATTCCCAGAATCCTAAATCAGTACATTGGATTACCAGTGTTTTGGGGAATTGAGTTAGGCTTCTGAGAATTGAAGTCCAAAAACCAAAGACTGGGAAACTCTAGACTCTAGATCAGGGGTGGCCAACCTTGGTGCCCCAGGTGTTCTAGGACTTCAATTCCCAGAAACCCTAGTAAATACACCTGCTGATCAGGGCTTCTGGGAATTGAAGTCCAAGAACACCTGGGGAACCAAGTTTGGCAACTCCTGCTCTAGATGATCAATACCAGTGATCAACAGATCCAACTTTCAGGCCTAGCAATGTGCTACAGATTACTTGTCTCAGAAAAGCAAAGACTACATGTAACTTATCCACCATTATTATACTGCATGTCAAAAATACCATAGGAGCTTCCACAGAACAGAGTTCTAAAATGCAGCTAAAGGGTTGCATAATTAACTAGTGTTTCTTTGAACATATCTTATGCTAGAGTCAGTTCAATAGACTACCTCCCAAATTTCTTTGCTTTATGAAGAAAGCACCAATGCCTATATGTCTGGAGACATTGACCTGCAGGATCCAATTTTACTTTAACTGTGGCCCTCCTAATTGGACTTTAATAAAGTTGCCAGTTCTTTTTTTTTTAATACATTGTACATTTCGCTTTCCTAGAAAAATGTTTCAGTTCAGTATACTGTCTTATTAATAGGTATACTATGCTTTATGTAATATGCTAAAGATTTTGCTGAGTCGTACTGATGGGCTTTCAGCCATGACAATGATAATAAAATTAAACAGTTATATAGAGGTCTGTTGGCTTTCTTACTTAGTTAAAAACAGGCCCACACAGGCCTGTTGTGAAGCAAAGATACTATTTTCAGTTTCTGAACTGAACACATAACAAATGTGTTCTTTATAGCAAATAATTGAACATATGGACCAGCACTGGGGGTAAAATACCCACCTGTGCTGGCTTTGCCTGCTTCCCCTGGGGAAGAGATGGGCATGCTCTTGCAGGCCTGCCTGCTTGGTGTGATAGGGAGGAACCAAGAAGCCTTTATAGGTGGTGGCTACTTCCTGCCTCGCCCTCTTTAACTGCTTGGCATTGAGAAACACATCTTTCTCCCTCTGGAGCAGCCCTCATGCGGGGCCTGGAGGCCTTGTTCCTTTGGTGGTGGTTCCTGCCTGGTGAGTAGTGGTTCAATCTAAGCACACTGACCATTAATGGTTAGGTTGCCAAAGGGCACCAACCACCAAGTGGAACCGGCCTCTTTGAATTGGCAAGGGAGAAACTAATTTTCTCCCCTGCGGGGCTTTTTGTGAGAGAGCAGTTTCACTTTTGCTTTGCTTGCCTGCACTGGCTGGGGCCTTTCTTTGGGTGGGGTCCACCCTTGGGGTATCAGTGAATCAACTGCTGTACTGCTACCCAAGGATTGTGAGTTCTATTCTTGCCAGGGGGGTTGGGTTTATTCAGCCTTCCTCCTAGGGTGATAACTAGTGCTATGGGGAAATATATAAGTATGATGGTGTTGCGATGATTAAAGTCTACTTTTAGCATGTAGAATCATGTTTCCCCTGTGTTTTCATGTGGATATGGTCTCCTCTGGAGTCCCAGGGGTCCCAATGTGCCGGCCCTGCCTCTGGCTCAGCGCGTGCCTAGGATTTAGTGTCCCCACCCACTGAGTGCCTGGGTTGGCTCCACTTCTCAGCCTCTCCACTGCTCCACTCATTTCTTCCCCTGGACCCTGACTCCATATGCCTGTAGAACTCTGTGGGTTTTCTTATGGTGCATACCCCCCACCCTAGTTTGTGGGCAGTTCCTGCTGGTGCCTTCTCTTTTCTTCTAGGTTCCCGGACTCTTCTTAAGATATGGCACCTGTCGTTGCTGCAGCCTGCTGTGTCCCCATTTCGTCCCGCAGTGCTGCTGCTGGGGGTGTGCATCTCAGCTGTGAGAGGGCACAATTTTCCTCCTGTTTCCGCCCTCTGTTGGCCATCTCACCACGGAGATGGTGCAGTTCTTTCCGGCCGATCTTCATATTGAACTTTTTATGGTGCAGTGCGTCCATTGGTGGCGCATTTTGTTTTGAAAACACGAAGGCGAGGCCTACACTGATGGACCTCCTTCCATCGGTGGACTGAGGTACCCCTGTCTCCGTTCTTCTGTTTTCCTTGCGGTACATCTGCAGGTGGTGTTCATCTCATACGTGGGATGGTGCATTTTGTTTTGAAAACATGAAGGTGAGGCCTGCACTGGTGGACCTCCTTCCATCGGTGGACTGAGGTGCCCCTGCCTCCGTTCTTCTGTTTTCCTTGTGGTACAATTCTTTTCCTCTTGTACCTGACGGCCACGTCTTCTTTTGCTATTCTACATGCCAACTTCTACCTTTCCAGAGGCTAGGGCCTCCAGCCACTCCATGGGTTCATGTCCTTTTGCCTCAATTTGCTCCTTCCATTGTACTGGGGCCTCCAGTCCAGTAGGCCGGTCTTGAGTGGGTCAGGGTTCAGCCCTTGGCTGTACCCCATGTGGCGGGTAGTGCGGGTGATTTTAATCATAATGGCCTGTTTAGTTATTCGGTTAGTGTCTCGGTTAATTTGGGACCTCGGACCACTATCACTTGGGGTGTCTCATGGCTGTTTAATAGCCGCAGACCTAAGACAGCTGATCAGGACACTTTGCTAGCTCCCTGGTCGTATAGCTTGGCCACACTGTTGGACACAATGCTGGCCTATCTGCAGAGCTTTTCTGCTGTCCCTATTATTTGGTATCCAAATTCTCTGGTATTGACCTGAGTTATTACCACGCACCCGCACTACTTTGTCCCCAGCGCAATAGTTTGCAACAACTTATTTTGGCTTAATAAAGTGGCCCATGTTTGAACCCATGACATGTGTCCGTCTCTTCACTCAGGGTGGCGGGCAATGTCAGTGCTGTTTGACAATCATGCCCGATAAAACTTTGTTTCTACTTCAGCTTTTAACATAATCAAATGTAAATAAAAAGGATAGTAAATATACTTACTGCACAATCATATTTGTGTCTCCTCAAAAGCAAACCGCACAGAATACAATGGGACTAATTCACAGGGTTGTATAAGATTGCAGCTTCAATTTATCTGTTAAACATCTCCCACCCAAAACCGCAAGTGTACATTATAGCAGGGTTTCTCAACCATTTTAGGCCAAGGGCCAGATTATGCCCTCTCAAACTGTAGATGGACTGGAATGGTGCCCCTCACAGCTGCCAACACTCCCACCCACATAACCGCTGGTGCCACCGCCACCACTCCCTGCATGCCGACACCCATGGTAATACTCTCCCCATGCCACTGCCACCAACAAACCCCCCCCCCCATGCCATCAGTCTGGCCAACCAACACTTCCCCCACACACACTGCTGCCACCACTTCCCTGCTTACTGGCCTGCTGTGGGTGAAGGAGGGGTCCTGACTATCCTTGCCCACCCTCAGGGAAAGACACACGTGGCCATGTGCATCTGCTGCTTCCACTTCCACCTCCTCCTCAATCCTTGTTTCCTCTGCTTAGCTTGGCATGTCCCTAATGCTGCTCCATAGCAAGGCAGATGTTGTATGTGTTCTTACAGTACAACATCCACTTTGCTATGGAGCTGTATTAGGGACACGCCAACCCAAGCAGAGGGGACAAGGACAGCAGTGGGAGTGAGGGTGCAGGCCGGATGGAATGGTGCCGCAGGTCAGATCTGGCTCACAGGCCATAGGTCGAGAACCCCTGCATTACAGTATACATTACAGTTACTGATCAAAGTTGGTCTATTTAAATAACCCAAGTAAATGCTTACAATCCTTTACAGGTGTAGTGATTCTCCAGAAATTCAGAGATCCAGGAATGACTAGACACAATTGGTGCAACTTAGTTGTTAAAATGCAGTTGCATATGTCCCAAAATTGAGGAAAATCATATTCTAATCATCTTTCACATTCAAATACTGAAATTTCCAAATTTGAATATTCATTTTATAATATATTATGAAAGATGCTAAGAATGTGGGAAACAGAAGAGACAGTTGCTTTTCTTCATGCCAACTGAAGTAATGCAATGTCCTTCCCTTCCAGAACGTAATCTATCTCACCTTACACATAAAACCAAAAACTGATATATAAAATCTACCACAAATCCTTTAATTTGGTAGTAGGGAATTTCCTTGTCTTTCTTTTCCATTGTTGCAATTCCATTTGAAAGGGTGAGAGCAGAGGGTTTCAAACTTGGCAAGAGGTTAATAATAATTCATGTCTAGTTTACTATTACTCAATAACTATCAAAGTCTCTGATCCAAAATAGTATTTTGTGGCTTACAGGATCAGAGCTATTTCACTCTCTATTGAAGACTTTATTGAATTTTACACTAAGCTTTAGCTGACTGAACAGGTCAAACACTATAGTTCAGAGTTTTGCTTTATTCGCAGAAAGTCGCAAACTTATCTTTAGTTGGCAATGTTGTTTGCAAAGAAACATGACTCAGCAAAGGGTCAGTGAACCTGACCCTGTAGAAAAGGTTGCTGAGTTTCAAACCCAGTTTCTGGATGCCATTAACTTACATGGACTAGCTGCTCCTGCGTGTTGAATTCTCGTGAGCAGCCTTCCCAATGGCAGTTTGTCTCATAGACCATTTCAGGCTCTTGCTTGCTTTCATCTTTGTCCCCTTCCTCTTTTACTAAGGTCGTTCCTTCAGGTGGTTCCTGGGCAAAAAAATGAGGTGGTGGCGGTGGGGAAGGAGGAGGAAAAGGGGAAAATATATTACTCAGTTTCAAAAACTGACAGGAAAAAATGTGGGGAGTAAACCTCATATAGGTTTCATCTGCTCATTCAATGGCCAGATAAAATCCCAAAGCTCTAAACAGGCATACCCAAACAATGGCCCATGGGTTGGCCCTGGCCGCTGAAGCTATTTCATCTGGGCTCTGACGCCCTCGCCAAACCAGGAAGTAAACATGCCCTGTTCCTGGGGTTTGGTCTGTCCTGCTCAGCTGCTCCAGGAATATCTAGCAAATACTTATGCAACGGGAATGTTTTTATATCTATCACTTTAACACATTACACCCTCATGGTCTCAACATGGAAATAGATTACTCAAGCTTCCTGTAATTTCATTGATTACAGTACAGCTGTTCTCTTGTCCGAAAACGGCTTTATATTGGGTTTTGCTTAGTCACCTTTTTGACATCTGTCGGCACTGAAAGAATCAACTTGTGAGGCCAGGGACGTGATTGAAAATATAAGAAAGATATTATATTTAACTTGTTACTTAAAACTCAATGAATGTTTCTGGATTATACGGGTAATCGTCCTTTGTTTTGTGTGGTTTGACAATTATGAATCCGAGATTTAAGTATTGTAAATATTGTAAATATGTATATATATATATAAAGATTATATTAGTAGTGATTAGTCTTTTATTTTCATAGATCCCTGAGGAAGGTTTTGCATTGAAAATTCCCTTTACCGGAAGGATTTCGGATCTGTTTCTTTGGATTATGGAACATACTATTTTGGATTATGGAATGACACATTTGGATTTAGAATAAATATTTCTTTATTGCATCTTTGCCTGCTTCGAGCGGTTTTCCTGTTCATGCTGATACGCACCATTTGGCCCCTCTTCATCTTGCTTGTGCTGATTAAGGACACAGCAACACCTTAATTATTTCCAGGAGGCGACTAGGTTAAAGGTAAAATGGGTCAAGTCAGATGCAGTTCTTTTCAATGTGAAAGAAGAAGATAAGGAAAAGATAAAGAGTAAATTTAAAATACAAATTAGAAGCAATATAAAATATCTGGAGATAAATATCTCAAACAGGTATGAGGATTTAAAGAAATTGAATTATGATAAATTAGAAAAAGAATTAAAAGAAAAAATAAAACAGTATAAAAATTAAATTTATGTTGGTTTGGAAGAATAGCTTTGTGCAAGATGAAATTATTGCCCAAACTATTTTTTTTATTTGATAATCTTCAGATTCAAATTAAAGAAAAGGGATTAAAAGTCTTGCAGAATTTATTAAATCATTTTTGCAATGGCGGAAAGAGAGCAAGAATACCGAAAATGCTCTGGCATTCACCTCATTCAAATTAAAGAGTATCTGTAAGATATTAATGAGGGAAGACGCAATATGGGAAAAGGTGGAAATGAAGGAACTGTTAGGCGTTGGGAAAGCAATCTTTCTGGGTGACTTTAAGGTAAAGATTAACTCAGCAAACAAACTATTAAAAACATTAATCGAAACATGGCCAGTCCTGAAGAAGAAATTAGCCCCAGACTTGTCACCTATTATTGAATTGAAAGATATAAAAACATTTCCGTTGATGTTTGATAACAGGACAGAAGAAGTAATTGACAGAAATGAGGCATTCTTGTTAAAAGACTGGTTAAAAATCTGTAGGGATGGAGCAAAGAAATTAGATTTATTCAGACAATTAAATTTGAATTGGCTGCAAGTAGCAGCAGTAAACAATTGGAATAAAAAGTATATAGGGGAAATTAGTCTGGAAAGAAATAGAACAAATTTTCAAGAACTGGTGTACAATCTAAGAATAGGTCAAATAGAAACTAAAGGATTGGTAAGTAAGTTATAAAAAATATTGAATTATGAAGAAAAATCACAAGATATTTTAAGGTCAGTATGGGAGCAAGACTTAAACATAAAGATCAGTGATGCAAGATGGAAAAGCAAATGGAATAAGAAATTTATGAGGATACTATCCGTTAGAGTCAAGGAGCACAATTACAAGCTATTATGCAGGTGGTATTTGACCCCAGCGAGATTGCATCAAATGGATGGTGCAAAATCCCACACATGCTGGAGATGTAAAAATATCTTAGGTTTGTATTCTCACATGTGGTGAGAGTGCAAAAAATTAAAACCTTTCTGGGTGAAAGTTGAAGATGAAATCAGAAAAATATTGAGTGTGGATATTAAATTGGATTCAAGTATTGTATTGTTAACTGATGTAGATAACCTAACTATAGATAATTATAAAAAAGATCTTTTAACAATTATATTAACAACCGCTAGACAATGTATAGCCCGAATATGGACAAGTGAGAATTCGTTAAAAATCGAGGATTGGTATAAAGAAATGTGGACAATTGCAATAAACGTCAATAAGAAAAAGGGAATGATAAAATAAAACAAATTTTTCAGAATATGGCAGTACTTTTTAGAGTATACATTGGTTAAAGGACAAGGAAGTGCCAGATCAACTTGTGTTTTGGAAGAAAATTTGATAACAAAGGGTATACTGTACTTAGTCTCCTAGGCATTGTAAATAACAATGGGTTGTAATGTAATGTATTGTAATGATTTTTATTTCTCTCATGTTTAAGTTTGTATGAATTATATGCCCATATGGCTGTTTATTGTTTGTAATGTGATTTAAAAAAATTATTAAAAAAATTAAAAAGTTAGAGATGACTATTCTATCAAAAATGGGTCTAAAGGAAGCTAACAGTAATAAATAACAAAATGTGACATAACAGGAATCTCTATTGAAACATTAACATAATTAATCATAATTATTCTATCAGTTAAAATAGAATAATAAAAGAAATAAACAATAAAAAGAAATAAAGAGCATGGAATTAGATACACTTTCTTTCAGTAACAAACCAGATTAACTGCCAGAGAGCTGTCTGAACAAAAATATCTGTATCTTGTCAGAAGCACAAAAGGGAGAAAGCTACCCTATTCTCCCTAGGCAAGAAATGCTAGAACCTGTGAGCAGTCCAAGGCCCACTCTTGGGCTCCCAACAAGCACAACTCCAATGATATGGGACAAAAAAGGGCCTTTCCTGAAGGCCCTAAAATCTTTTATGGGAGACTGCAGCTTTTTAAACTGATTGGCCCCAAGATATAAAATAACAATGTGCTGTCAGGTCAACTCTCACTTATGGTAACCCTTCCCAAGGTTTTCTAGGTAGGGAGTACTAAGCAGTGCTTTATCTTTACCTCCTTCCTCGTGCCCTGGGATGGTGCAGTTTGTCCAAGGCATATGTTACTACGATCCAGGAGGCACAATGGGGAATGAAACTCCAAATCTCAGGTTCTGTAGCCAGATTCCTAAACTGCTAAGCAATCCAGCCAACTCCCAAGATATGTAACTCATAATAAATAATGTGAACTGTACTAGTAACATAATAGTAACAGTGATGTGACTGGGGAAAAGACTCAAATACCCCATGTGACTGTTCTGATAACTACCATATGCAACTCTGTAACTGTTATCTTGCCAGAGCATTCTACACAACCTGACATTTCTAAAGATTTTTGAAAGGCAGCCTGCCCTTAGGGAGGACACGTTAAGCAGCCTAAACCGATCTAACCAAGTTATGTGTCACAGTGGTCAGATCCGACATCTCCAGAACTAAGCACAAAAACAGTTGTGCCAAATGCATAGCTGCTATCAAGATCTGAGTCTAAGAGTCCATCCAAACGACAAACTTGAGACTTCAAGGGGAGTATAACCTCATTCAACACAGGTTGTGTATCTATTCCTTAATCTGCTTTTCGGATGGCCTTCTATATTATCTAAATCCATCTTTTCCTTTAGGCTATTGTAAAATTATGGAGTGGGATATACTGGATACATAATAGGTCAAATTCAGCATGCAACACAATCCTGTGTAAAGTCTGATATAATCTGGGGAAGATGCTCAGTATTGTACTTTGATAACACAGCAAATGAGCACACACACACACACATTTATCATAAAGTGCAGCTGGGTGATGTATCAAATAAATTTATATATATATAAAGTAATTTGCAACTGATTAAAAGTTAAGAGAATAAAGAATAAGAGTGGATCCTAGAGTTTTTACCTGAACACTTCCTGCACCTGGGCTGGGGAGGTCATCATCAGGTTTTATCTTGGAACGCTTGTTATGCATTGGGTCCCCTGTGCTGCTCACCGCTGACTCACTTGTGGGTTTGCTCTGTGATAAATATTTGTACCACAAAAGACAAAATGAGACTAAGACCAAAGGCATTCCATCACTCATAGATACTACCATATTTGTGAACTGCAGAAGAAGCAGATAACAGTCTTATGGACTTTTATTTAGCATAAGTCAAATTATAGATCACTTCCTTGCTGACATTTGAAAAACAACTTAAAGCACTTCTGTTCAGGGAGGCATATAAGTAGGGGCACTCAATGGACTAGTGTTAGGCTTTTATTCAGTACCCCAGTTTTAATTAGGATTGATATTTGTATTTTATTATGTGATTTTTATTATGTGATTTTATTATGTGTTTTTAATGTGTTGTTGTTAGCCGCCCAGAGTGGGGGTAATCCCAGATGGGCGGGATATAAATGGATGATGACGATGACATTCTCTAAGATGCCCCCCCCCCCATCATATTACAAACTAACATGGTTAATCCTCTGGAAATGTCTTTGGCCAGTTGTAGCAGATGTACCACTGCCTTGTGATTCACTCTCTAACTCCTGCTTTTTAGGACACTGAATGTCTTTCTGATGTCTTTTATTTAATTAATCCATTTCCATGGGAGATTTTCACACTCTGGATGGTTTCTAATTAAACAAGAAATATATAGTACAACATTAAAGTGATATTCCAAATATAATAAACCCCCTGCCTTTTTTGTTTTCTTTTGTATCTAGGTCAGATTTTCAACAGTCAAAATGAAGCCACCTTTTGGTGAATTCATTCCATAGTTTCAAACTGAAGCCACCTTTTGGTGAATTCATTCCATAGTTCCTTTTGCCTGACCTAGTATGAGAAAGATTAGCGGGCAGAACAAGGTTGCAGTTCCCCGGGGTTTGCCTGATTATGGTTCAAAAATACCACAATCTTCAAGGATGCTCCATGTTGATATGATAAATGTGATTAATGGCTATTACTCAGCACTCCATAGTATGTCCAGTAAACAATAAACAATATAACTTAAATTAAACAAACTAAACAATTTAAGTGGCCATTAGATGTTTCCCTAAACACTAAGGTTTTGAGGTGTTTCTTAAATTTGTCCACAGATGGGGCTTTGTGCAGGTTCAAGTGAAGGTATTTTTAATTGTGTTTTTATTATGCTGTGAACCGTGCTGAGTTGGCCTTGGCCAAGTGGGCGGTATAGAAACTGAAATAAATAAATAAATAAATAAGGTGTTCCACATTGTGGGCACCACCAATGAGAAGGCTTGTTTCCTCATCAAAACTTGTTTTGCAGCTCTCGCTATCAGCACCTAGAGCTGTACCACAATTTGTGAAAACTGGATGATGAGAGCAGACATTTTTGAGAGAGACGTTTGGCTAGATAACAAGATCCTAAACCATTTAGGTCTTTGAAGGACATCGTCAGAACCTTATGCCTCTCAATGCATGGATCTGTATTGTTAGGGAGCACCTGTCCAAACATTGGTGCAGCTGGGTGATGTATCAAAGCTGGATAAATGCAGATTTAGAGACAGCCGCAATCTGATGTTCTAAACCAAGTGTCAAGTCTATCACACCCAGACTGTGGACCTGGTCCCTCCAAGGAAGGACAACTTCTGCCAAGTCACGAGTCAGGTCACCCATATGGACAGAAGGGGACCTTCACCAGCAGGACCTCCGTCTTGTGCTTACTTCAACCCTGATCCATATGGAATACAAAACATAATCTCTTCTAAAAGACTATTCGCCCAACTCACAAAAATAATAGATGAATTAGAAGTTGTGTAACTATGGCTGTCACCTTGTAGACAGCATATGGAGGGTGCCAAATAAAAGTATACAAATTTTAAGAGATGTTATCTAAGTCTTACTTTTCAAAGTTGAATTGAATTATGGAAGCAATGACATTCATTCAAAAGAATTAATGCTAGTGTCGCCATGTGACAGGCAGGACAGTAAAAGAAAGTGGCAGAAGCACAGATGTTGTTTGAGTAGTGCAAGATCATTTTAAAATGGTATTTTAAATGCGATAATGTTGGTACTGTGTACGATATGTGCTGGGAAGATCTGTGAGGCCCCGCACAGTAACAAATCCTGCTTTTTCTCCTATGGTGTTGGAACAGTTTACATGCTCACTACAAAAGTCTTTTTTGGAACGATCAATTTTACTTCCAACAAGATGCCGCTCCCCCAATCACACTTCCACCGAGATGTAAGAGCTTACCTTGATGAGAATTTGGATAGAAAAGAAGAGGTGTGGTTGAGTTCCCTCCACGTGTCTGAGGTGATTAATTACTAACATCACAATTTTGTTGACCTTACCCAATTCATTAGCATGATGCCTTCCCTTATGATGTCATACCTGTAAGGATTCTGTCGGACCTGAACTAACTTGAACAGGGTTCAGGACACTAGGGATGCCAGGAAGAGGCCTCTGAGTAGGGAATGTTGGAGCAGGATGGATGAGTGGAGGACTGTGACCAAAGGCTGAGCCCAAGCTTTGTTGGCGACTGATAATTTGTTGGTGCATCTGCTGGAGGGATACTGGTGAAGGTGGGTATGTGAAACTCAGAGCTGGGCTGTATTACAAAGGGGATGAGGGAAATGGGAATAAGAAAAATCATCACAGAGTTAAACAAATTTTTTTTTAGCATATACAAAATAAGAGCATTTTTTCATCAGATTCTAAGTTTTTTGAGTTTGAAAGTAACAGATGTTGAAGATAATATATTAAACAATAAAAACAGCAGAACAAGTCAACAAGTTGTATTAGTTACTTACACTACACTATCACACTACTCAAATTACTGTATTATCAGTACCACCAGTTTCTTGCAAATCATGGAAATATTTAGCAGTATGTAGTTATCACAAAAACTGCTTTGAGAGGGGCATCAGCTATTGTAGTTATTTTACGAGTGAAAAACTGAAGCTATGAAGTAAAGTCCCATCTCAGATTACAAAGTGGCCATGTTCAAATACAAGAAACCATGGTTATCAGATCTTGGAGTGCTGCTTCAGAGCTCAGATGTGATGGGAAATGTTGATTCAGAACAATTTGCTAAAAGCTGATGGAATTAGAAATTTCTTCTTCTAAAAGAAGCCAGAAAGTGGAATGTTAATTCAAGGAACTTCTTTCTGTGCTGTATCAGTTGTGGTGCTCTTTATCAACATTTTTTAATGGATCAGTTCAAAAGATGACTCAATAAAGGACATTAACAGCCTTGAGCTTTCAAGAACTAGACAGAGCTGTTAATGAAAGAACATCTTCAAGATCACTCATTCATAGCTTTACAATAGATCAGAGGTGAGTTAATGGCACAAAACAACAGCAAATCCAAAAGAAATAGACATGCCATCATAGGGTTCTTAATTATTGTTTACTAGCTTAGTGCCCGGCTTCGCCTGGGGATGGTTGGGGTGGTGGTGGCATGGTCCCCGGGGTTGCGTCGGTGCATGCTGTGGGTGTGCCGGTGTTGCCCCGTGTTTTTGGCGCTCTGGTCTATGTGGGGGTTATCAGGGCCCGCGCTCGCGCCCTTGCAGCATGGCGTGTGTGATCACATTCTGGCATGAGGGGAAACTTGCTCTGAAAACTTGCTTTGTTTACTCTCTGATATGTTCGCACAGAATTAAACAGTTTAAATATTTGCACGTGGTGCTAGCATATCAGACTAAACAAATTGAAATGAAACCCCCTTAGACTTCTCCAGAGCCTGTCTCTATATACAGACACAGACAGACAGACAGACACAGCATTCCTCCCCACACAGACTACCCCACTACACACACACACACCATTCCTCTCCACACACACTATCCCTTGCCACAGACATACACCAGCCCTTTCCACACACACTCCAGAAATCCCTCTGAACACACACACACACACTATACATGCACTATCTATCTCCACACACACACACACACACACACACACACACACATTATTCCTCTCTACACACACTATCCCTCTCCACACAAACTCCATTCATCCCTCTGAAACACACACATACACACCCTCTATACATGCCCTATCTATCTCCACACACACACACGCACACACACATTATCCCTCTCCACACACACTATCCCTCTCCACACACACTCCATTCATCCCTCTGAACACACACACACAGGCCAGCCACGTCGGGCAGCTGAGCTCCATAGCACCTCCTTCCCCCTTCCCCTGCAGGTCCAGCCCAAGGGGACGGGGTTTGAGTCAGTGCATTCTGGAAGTCGAGGCCACTCTGGCCCCTTTCCCGATTGGCTGTGTCATCATCCCGCCTCTGCCATGCTCGTTCCGTCTCCTGTGATTGGCTGCGGCCTGCCGCAGTGGCCTCTGGGAGTTGTGGGGTTTTTTTTGGTTTTTTACAATTTGTGGGGCGCAGGGCTCCCCATGGCATTCTGGGCCCCCACTGTGACCGTCGCCAGTATGCTAGGTAAGTATGTGCGAAGTGTGGTCGTGAATAGTAAAGGGGTGTAGATTTGTATTCAGCACACACAAGGGGACATCTTTCTTATATATATAAGATCTGCAGATCTGGCCAAATTCATACTACATACCTTAAGTAGTATGTGAGTATGTTTATGACCCCTTTATTTCCGCAAATAATATTTCAGCATTCTAAATGACAGCAACAGAGCAAACAATTTCATTCAGCAGTAGAATTGATATTAGATATTGTTGCAACACTTAAAAATAAAAGGTATCAATGCTGTTGGATTGTTAAAAATCCACACTTTCAGGAGAGTTAGAATAATATATAGTATCCACAAGATCTTTAAGGTCTAAAAGATGATGCAGAAAGTAAGACTAGGGTAATCACAATCTCTAAATACTTTGTCTGTATGGCTGTACTTTCCATACAATACAAAATAATATGGATTGTCAAATCCAACCCCTGTCAAGGAGGCACAGTGGGAAATTGAACTAACAACCTCTGGGGTCACAGATAGATATTAATACTACCAAGCAACTAATCATATAATTTCATATTTACTTCCATTTGAGACAGTGTGCTGTACTGGTTAGAATATCAGACATGGGACTCTAAATTTACACCAGTCATGATGTTCTTTGGGTGCCTTTGGACTAGTCACTACTTTACAGCCTAACTCAAAGGGTTAGTGTAAAGACAGGATCACACTTAAACAGCTGCAAAAACAGAAATGGATTTGAGCAGAAATTGACAAAATAAAATCCATGTTTTAGCCTCGGAGAGCCTCCTCCTCCAGCTCTCATAAGCAACCATAGAAAATGGATAAGCTGGAAGGAGGAAGTTACAATAGTTAAAATAAAAATGTCTCCCTATAGTTTTATGGGAAAGGATTAAGATTCCCTTGATTAGTTAAAAAATCATTAAATACCTTGCAAATTGATTCCATTATTTTCTCCAGCTAACTTATTTTGTTTTTGGATTCTTTACAGCTATTTCAACCCTTTTCACTATGTGAAAGTATGTCACCCTAAATACCTGAGAGAAAGATGTGGCAATAATGTAACTTGATTTGGATCTATTTAACTCCTATATGAAGTTAACACAGAACACACACACACACACACACACACACACACACACACACACACACAAAAGAAGTGTATGGTGATTAAAATAATAAAATATATAGTCATTTCAATTTAAATGAACCAAAGACAATAATTATAACCACTAGGATTATCTGATTTCTGAAAGGCAAGTTTGTGTGTTTGTACACACAAGGGGAGGGGGGGGAGAGAAAGAGAGAGAGAGAAAAATCATTGTGCTTCATGATGAATTGCTTGTACACTGAAGAATAAATTGAACAAACTGGCATAGAGCTCAGTGAACATGAAATCAGCTATTAGAAGAAAGCTTGTGAACAAATTCTGAAGCTGATATGCATCTTTTGATTAATGTCCTATCAATCATCCACTGAGGCTACCTTTGCTAAGTCGTGTGGTAATCATTCATGGCTGCTTAAAGGGAACACAAACGAGGGCTAAGAGGGCTGCAATAAATGAATATTATTACCAATTCCCCTTTAACTCATGGTATGAACAATTACTGTTACAGGGACATCTCTGCCTTATGCTATTAAAATGTAGAATGCAGAATGAGAATTGAAAATGCAGTGCCTGAAAGACATGTAAAACTCTCTCTTGAATTCTTAGACAAATCATTGTAATATGGAGATTCCCTTAGTAATAACAAATATTTAATCACAATACCCTTGTCTTCTTTATGGTCTATGGTCAATCTGACAAAAATGTATAGCCAAGAGTTACAGCTGTTCTTTTAAATAGACTGAAATTCTTCATCAATTTCACAGTAATTTGTTCACCTAATGTGCTTAATCATAGCAATAATTATAATGCCAGAGTCTAAATTTGCATTCAACCATCTATTGGCATAATAGATAATGCAATTTGACTCCTTCAAAGCTAATCCACACACACTTTTTGATAGGTATTTTAAAAACTGAAAGATATTTCATTGAAACATATCCATCAAAAATGGAGTATCACACAAATGGGTCTCACTTTTGAGGCTCAGATGCTGGTAATGAAGTGATGACAGGTATTAGCATGTATAATGGGCTTTAATAGATATTTATTGTTTAACTAGAGTGGGGAACAGGCATTTTCCCATTGGAATTTTCTACACTGAAACTCATTGATCACTAATTTCTGAGGGAGAAGAGGTTAATCCATCAGTTTCTGCAACCAAACAGAACTGATAGAAATTCTTTAGGTGACATTCTGGATGGTCTGAGCTTTCCATCTTTGCAAACAAATGAGTGATATGACAAGCATGGTGGTCAAAACACATTTAACCAATTGATTTTCTCTCCCTCTTGTAATAAGATCTAGAGACATATGAAAGAGAGAACCACGAGCAAAGATTAAAGAAATTGCTTTACACAGAGGAACATAACACAACATTATCAATAAAAATACTGTAAAACATTGTGTCACCCTTCTTTTTCTTTATTTGAAGTTAATAAATACAGCTATTGAACAGCATGCCTTTCCTTGCAATCTTTTGAATTTTAATTCAGAAAGGTTTCAGTGTATTTTTAGAAAATGGTTAGAAACCATTCTTTACTGTATTTTCATCAGTAATCAGCACTGTATTTTCAACCAATTTCACACTGGTTCTCTGAAAGAGAATCAACTTCCAATATGGTGGAATTTTTCATAATGGACATAAAGCATAATAAAATCATGTACAATGTGACCCTAACATGTTTACTCAGATGTAAATGTCATAATCACTGGGCTTAAACGAACTAGGACTGTTGCTTTCAACAAATGTAGTCCATACATTTCGAGGTTTAAACCGTAATCTGCCAAAATCAGGAGAAATCTGCTATAAAGAACAGATTCTGTGTCTGACAAGGACATGTGGTTGAACAATCTAGGAATATACTGAATATACAAAGTTCCTGTAGCTATGAATAACAAATGTACAACCTCACCACAAAATATCTTTTAGATGGGGTAAGCAATATATATGGGACATTCAATGTTGTGTAGCAGCTAGAAAAGGGGTGCCCAAACTACAGCCCGCAGACCAGATCGGGCCCATGATGCCAATTCATCCGGCCTGTGCCACCTGTTCAGCTCCCAGAAGCAGAAATAAAACATGCATGCATGGGCGCATAATGCACCCGCACATGCACATTTTGCTTCGGTTTCCGGTGAGAGGTACCACATGACTGGCCTGCAGCCTGAAAAGTTTGGGCACCCCTGAGATAGAGTTATGGACTAGGACTTTGGAGACCAGGGTTCAAATCTCTGCACTGCCATGGAAATTTACTGGGGGAGTGGAAATGGTAAAACCAGTCCTAAATGCCTCACTTACCTTGAAAACCAATTTAGGATCACTACAGGTCAGTTCCAACTTGACAGCACATAACTAACTGAGTAGTATATACTTTTATTAGGGACTGTGGTAGCTTAGTGGCTAAGATGCTGAACTTGATGACTGGAAGGTCAGCAGGTCAGCAGTGTAAGACCTGAGTGCTGCACAATGGAGTGAGCTCCTGCCTCTGTCACAGCTCCTGCCAACCTAGCAGTTCAAAAGCAAGAAATTGCAAGTAGATAAATAGGTACCACTTCAGTGGGAAGGTAAACAGTGTTCTGTGGTATCCGCGAGCACTGTGCACTTCTGTGTTTAGTCATGCCTCCCACATATCCACGGAAATATCTGCAAATGCAGACAGTGCTAGCTCTTTGGCTATAAAACAAGATGAGCACTGAACTCAAGAGTTGGATACGACTGGCTTTCGAGCAAGGGCAACCTTTACCTTTACCTATATACATTTATTACATAATTTAAAATAAATAATACAATGATCAAAAGACAAAGGTATATATTTTGCAAATATAGTCTGCCACAGGTGTTGATACTCCCATGTCAACCTCCCATTTCTGATTGATTTCACACATATCTCTCTTTACATGCTGCTTTTAGTGAAAAAGGAAGAGTGATCTGTAACAGGACTGCTGGGGGAGAAGATTAAGAGAAGGCTTTCTATTTCATTCTCTAAGTACTACCACAAAGATTGTTCTTTTCAAATGCACATGAACATCCTGAATTAAGAGATGACACTATCCCAGACATAAGGATGGTTTTTCAAAAAGACAACTGGAAAAGGAGACAGGTACTGGAGCTGTTCTACAGTGTCTCAGAAAATCTGACTGGCTATATGGGAATTTCATTAAAAATTCTTACACCAACTCACATAATTGAAATTTTCTGAATTCAATGAGGAAATTATCAGAATTAGAGCAATTACACTCAATAGAACAGATATTGAGGCCAGAAGGAGCCAAAACCACCGCTGTGCGAAGCCATCCCTCCCTGCCCCCTGCCACTGGGCAGGGAGGTTAAAAAGGGTTTTGAGGCTAGAGAGGGAGCCGAAAACGCCGCCACCATGTGAAGCCGTCCCTCCCCACCCCCTGCCACCGGGCGGGGAGGTGGCTTCCAGCCCCGGCTCCCTCTGGCCCGGCCTCACCTTGCCTCAGCCCTCTTCCCTGGTCTAGTATTTGCCATGGGGGAGAGCGAGCACCTGTGCTCCCGGTGCGGCAAAATACTTTTAAGTTGGCCGCTGTCGCCGCCTTGCCTCAGCCCTCTTCCCCAGTCCGGTGTTGGTCACGGGAGTCCGGGCTTGTAGCGCCGCTCTGCTGCCTCACTCTTTCATGCTGCTGAGGACTTGAAGTTGGACTCCGACGTGGTTGTTGAGCCCGTTCCTTGTTAACTCTGTTTAAGGTCACTGAGCTGTGGGCTCTGACCCTCCCCCTTGGATTATTGTATTTTTTCATGATGTGTAACTTTTGGTATTGCATTTTTGTATTATTATATTGTATTTAATATGTTGTGATTGCTGCCCTGAGTCGCCCTTGTGCTGAGCAGGGTGGGGTAAAAATTTGAAAATAAATTTTTTTTAGAAAAAAGAAAATAAAAATGTTTGAAATGTCAGGCTGTCCTTGTATGGCACCCATAGTTTTCAAATCCAAAAGACAGACAAAGATGCCAGCTTGGTGCTTGCTTCTTAGACAGAATTATTAGATGAAGTATCCACGAAAGCTAATGCCATAGTGAATTAGTATAAGATGTTTTGTAAGTTGTCCTGCAGTGGCTCAAGTGGCTAAGACCAGTGCCGTATTTAGGATCTGTGGGCCCCTAGGCTGAACCTGTGGAGCGGGCTCTACCAGGGAAAGTATTTTTAAAAAACTAACCTACAAAAACCGCATCTTCAGCAATTATCCAATTAAAAACTGAAAAATAAACATTTAAAGTTTGTTATTTTATTATAGAAAATTTACGTACGACATTCCTATACAGAATTTAGAATTAGATGAATTAATGAGATGATAAAAATGAAAAGAACTGAATATCATTAAGGTAATAATACTAGATTAAACGGAAAATCAAAAAATAATTTAAAAATGACTTACTACAACTTTACTTTGCTGTATTGAAAAGATCTTAATATGAAACAGTATGCGCTCATTGCGCTTCATGAAACTTCCAGCTGGCAGACAGGGGTGGAGATATTCTTGTCAGGCTGGTCAAACACCCAAACACCACATTAAGTTAAACCAAATGCAAATGATAAATGATGATTGCGATCACCAAACTTTTATACTTTTTATTTACTAAAACAAAAAAACCTGAATTTAAAAATTGACGTAGAATCACATGGTGAAGGGCCCCCTTTGTGGTGCGGGCCCATAGGCTACAGCCTTGGTAGCCTATGCTTAAATCCAGCCCTGGCTAAGACACTAACTGGAAGGTGGGAGGTCAGCAGTTCAATTCCAGAGTACTGCAGGATGGAATGAGCTCCTGTCTTTGTCCTAGCTCCTGCCAACCTAGCACTTTGAAAACAAGAGATTGCAAGTAGATAAACAGGTACCATTTCTGTGGGAAGGTAAACAGTGTTCCATGCACTTCAGTGTCTAGTCATGCCTGCCACATAACCATGGAAACTTCTGCAGAAGCAAACAGCACTGGCTCTTCAGCTTTGAAACAGAGATGAGCACTGAACCCTAGAGTTGGATACGAATAGCTTTCAAGCAAGGGAAACCTTTACCTTTACCAAGATGTCCTTCCGCAATTTGACACTTAGGCTACATATGAATATTCTTTTTTTAAAAAGGAACAGACATCAAGATTCATTCTGGGATTTTTTCCCCTGTTTTGGGGTAAACTTGGTTTCTATGCAGCTTTGTCCTTTATAGATACACATATTTAGCACTGAAGCCTTGCATTTTAATTGTTTCTCAGCTATATCCATTATCCCATGCTCCAGGAATGCTGTCTGTTCTTTCCCCTGCTTCTGAGCAGCATTCATTTTATTAGTGTTAAGCTTGAGTACTTTAGCACTAATGCAAAAGGTGGGGAAATTGTTTTGGAACTGATACAAAGGCTGTTCAGTCAGCCTGTGACCAGGTTTCCTAGAAGACTGCAAGTATAGCCAACATGGATTGAAGCTGCTTTGCTACACGATAATCTGGAAATCATTGAAACAGTTGACATATTTCCAAGTAAATATGTACATGATTGTATTGTAACTGTGCTTTCCTAATAGGTGGTCATTACTACACTGATGCACATCTGAATACATATCCCAGATAAGAGGTTTCATTAAGATAAAATACATGAAGGCTGAAAAAAAATATATTCTAAGAAAAGGCATATTCCTTATCAGTCATAAACTGAATGAGATAATAAAATGCCAGCTTCAATTGTTTGTCTTCCTCCAACACTCAATTATTTTTTAAAAAAGTTATTTCATTAGTATATTTAAGAGCAAGTTTACTCTGTTCCCACTGTGCCTTAAAATGCCATTGCAAATGACCTGCAGTGGCTACCATAGTGATAAAATTACTTCCGGATCTCTGGTTTCTTCTTATATAGCATGATCCTATACTTGGTATGTGACTCTCTAGCACTAGAAGGAAGGCCTTTTCCATGTCTGCTCCAGCCCTATGGAACCTCTTACCAACTGAGTTGTGCCTCCAAGCGGAGTTGTTGCCCTTCAAGAAAGAACTAAAAACCTGGCTGGCAAAGCAGGTGTGGGGCACCGGTGACATGGTGACCCTGTCGATAATATCCATATAGTGAGGCAAAGTGCAGGCTGAGGTCAGTTAACAAGGAACAGGTGCAAAACCAAATATTGTGGCTACTTAAGTGATTGTGCTCCCCAACAGGTTGCATAGTTACTGGTTATAGCTGTTGAATTTACCTCAGAACAGCTGTTGGTAAATGATAAGATATATTCTATTTTGTGAACATACTCACACAATACATTTTATTTTGTCACATGCTCAATCTTCAGAACAGTGTAATAGCATCAATCAGTTAGATATGTGAAAATATTTGTCTTGTTTTTGTCGGATTTTTCCACTAGCATTTGTCTTCCTATCCTTGTTTTGTGACTTTCTTTTCCTTCTACACTGAAAATCCATAAATATTTATTGTGTCTTCTTCTTACTTGTCCATTTCTTTATGAATTTCCCCAATTAACCCATTAGCCATGATGAGTAACAACAACAATTAACTGCATATTCTCAAGTCAATTCTGATTAATTTTCTTGGTAGATGTTGTTTTACAATTCGCTTCTTCAGAGGATGCCCTGGGACTGTTCGGCTTGACCAAGGCCATACATTCTGGCTCTTCTAAAATGCAAAGTGAAGAATAAGAACCTATTTCTAGATTTAATCTGGGGGGGGGGGGGGTTATATTAGCAGGATCAATAGGATCAGCTTTACTTACTGTAGACATAAGAACTAATGACAGTGAATCTTTTTGGAGGCTAACTTTGAGAACCCTAGGGGTAGTCCTTCCTTTGCATTTTACCTCAACAGTGGATGGATCATTTCTCAACTGTATATGATGCTTCTTTAGTAACTTCTATCCATCCTAACAATACTATCACTTTAGACATACTTATATGGCTCCCTGTGAACATAGATGAAATTGCTGGATTAATTGGAGATTAAAAACCAGCAAAGATGCCTGGTCCAGATGGGATCCCTTCAGAGCTCCTTAAAAAACCTTGTAGATTGGTGGGTCTATCTGTTGGCCAAACTATTCACTCCCATTGACCATGTTGGTATAGTCCCTGATTCCTAGCTTAACTTGATAATATGCTATATAGGTAAACTTTATGCTAAATATCTAGAGCAACATCTTGTTGAGTGGATCAATCAACAGCATGGGTCACCAACTTCTTAAAGTTGGAGGATGGGTCATGCACCCTCAGACAGTTGAGGGGGCTGGACTGATGGTCTCCCTGCCATTTATGGCTGCCATAAACGTGCCCGTGACTGTCATAAACACACCTGGGTGAGATCATTTGTTCCAATGGGGTGACATATCACCAGTACGCTGACAATGTCCAACTGTACATCTTGGCCCATGGGGACCCAAGTGATGTGGTCAAAGTCCTAACCAGGTGCCTGGAGGCTGTTAGGGTCTGGATGGGGGACAACAGGCTTCAGGTGAACCCTAGTAAGACTGAGTGGCTATGGGTTCGGGGCCCCATGTTATCCCAGGAGCTACCATCTTTTGTTCTGGATGGGGCATTGCTGCTTCAGACAGACCTGGTGCGTAATTTGGGGGTCCTCCTGGACTCATGTCTACTGCTTGAAGAGCAGGTGTCAGTCATGGCCAGGAGGGCCTTTGCACAACTTCATGTCATCTACCAATTATGCCCGCTCCTGGACCGGGACTCTTTGATCATGGTCACTCATGCTCTGGTCACCTCCAGATTGGATTACTGTAATGCACTCTGCATGGGGCTGCCCTTGACGACATTCAGAGGCTGCAGCTGGTCCAGAATGTGGCTGCCCTGGTGATGATGGGGTGTGGCCGTTATGCCCATGCCTCTGGGGGCATGGGCTGGTTGCCAGCGTGCCTCCGGGTGCTGGTTTTGACCTTTAAAGCCCTTCATGGCAGTGGACCAGGATACTTAAGAGACCGTGTCACCCCAAGGTATTCAGCCCATCCTACGAGGGCAGACCAGAGAGGCTCCATAGTGGTCCCATCCACGAGAGAAGCACATTTGACTGGGACCAGAAGGAGAACCTTCTCGGTGTCTGCCCCGGTCCTGTGGAACCTCCTACCACCCGAACTGTGCCTCCAGACAGAGCTGCTCCCCTTTAGAAAGGCACTGAAGACTTGGCTTTGCCAGCAGGTATGGGGTATGGGAGGTGGGACAGCCCAATCCCACTTGCTGGCGTAGTTGCCGCAGAGGATTTGCTTATAGCTTTTGCTTATCTGTTCCCCCCCTTTTTTTTTCTTTCTTAATGGGTTAGGGAGGGTATTGGATGGTTTTAGATAGTTTTATGGATGTGTTTTTATTAGTTTTAGATTGGGTTTTAATTGATGTTTTAATTGAAGTTTTTAGATCATGTTGTAAACCGCCTTTGGTTATCTTGGGATGAGGAAGGCGGGATAGAAAAATATTGCAATAAAATAAATAAATAAATAAAATCTGTGGCTGATTTCAGTAGTGGCGGCAGCGGCGGCAGCAGCTGGGGTGAGGGTGTATTGCCAACACCTGATTTACAGGATATAATGGGCCCTGAACAAATAGTTTTATTATCAAGGGAAATCAGTAATTAATCATTGTCTCATGCTGAATCTCCTAATAGAAGAATATATGAAGCAAGATATGGTGCAGCTCTGATTGAAATGACTGTGTACACTTTGTTAATTCTTCTCTTTGTCTCCTTTTTGCCAATAAAGGTTTAATTAATAAATAAATTCAAAGTGAAGAATTGAACTCCATATCTCTAGCTTCACAGTGAGCTATCTAGCCAGTTTAGTATGGCTAAGAGCAGCTGCTATAATCTAGAACACCTGGAGGGCACCAGCCTGCGGAGGCTGTTACATATATATAGTATTTGTGCTGACAGCCTCCAGTTAAACCATTTACTAAAATTGTGTAATCTTGATTCATCTGATCTTGCTTGCTAGAACATATGTACTACATTAATTTTTTTAAAGAAACCTCTGAGATCTTAGAAATCTTTCAGCTAGTTCTAATCAGGTATGGCTGGTTTTTCTTTCTTAATTTTCATCACCTGCACTGCACTAATATTGTGCTGAAACAGTTATTTCATAAAAGGTTGTCCTTCCTGTACAATTTTCTGTAATTATTTTGTTTGTGTTTATTTTATAGGAGAAAAATTCATCATGTAAAAACAGGGAGAATTACTATTGGTAAAGTGCTAATCTGCATATAAAGTTGGTGCTTCACAACTGTGTTTCTGCCATTCCCAAACTATAAGCAGTAAAAACTCACTAAAGCCTTTCATACTTTGTTTTGATTGAACAAATACTTAAATTAATTAAATTGAACAAGTTGCTTCTAGCCTGCTTAACCTAGTCTACAAACATGGTACGTTGTCCACTGACATATCTGTGATATTTTAATAGGGTTTTATAGGTTTTTAGACTCTATTGTTGATTTTAACTTTGTAAGCCACCGAGAGTTGTTTTGAGTTGGGCAGCTATATAAATTGGAGAAATAAATAAATAAATAAATAAATAAATAGCTGTTTTCTATTTATTTCTAGAATAATCAACCCTTCTCATCTCTGAAATAAGCAACACCTTCCAGAACATCTTTCAGCTAGCATCACAGTAGATATTCCTCTATCTAGTCATTGGAGTAAACCTGCACCATGAGCAGAATCACTTGGCATAGGAGAAAATTATGTCTTGGGAGTATCCCCTGTGTAAATAACAAAGGGAATACTTAGAACTGAAATCCTGTAGCTTAGTGTAGTAACCCGCAACTAGAGTATGCAAACTAAATCAATGGAACTTACAAAGAATTTGATTCACCACATACCCACCAATTCAATAGGCCTACTCCAGTTGCAACTTACTGCACTAAGCAACAATATTTCAGCCACCAAATCACTTACCAGCAGTCTGAAATACTTCTGTGACAGTGTCACAAGCAAGTTTGCCAATGGAGAGATTTCAAGAACTAATGTAAAACAAAGTGGAAGTTTCCTAGGAGACTGATTTTTTAAAAAAAATCTTAATTTTTATAGCAACTGCCAGGAAGTGTAACTGAAAAATCATATTAAGACAAAATACTTGGAGTTTTCATGGTGCTAACATGAATGTATCTACAGTATTTTGGTTCTGGTGACTTTTAAATCTTACTATGACTGTTGTTTCCCCTCCTTTTTGTAAAAAAAAAAAATCTACAGACTGGCATCAGAAAATGTTTTTCTCAGGACAGTAGTTGCTGTCTTTTTTCCATTTCAGTAGTAGAAACCCTATAGCTTAGCAGTTCACAACAGTGCAGGCCTATTTGAATCAATGGGACTTACACAAGTTGACTCACAAAAGCCCCATTAAATCAACAAGGCTGCTGTTGACCTCCGGGCCCCCACCAATGGCTGGAGGGGTTAAAAAGCCGCCCTGGCCTCATGGATGGCAGAGGATGCTGCAGCCGACCTCCAGGCCCCCACCGACGGTTTGGTTGTAGTGCTCTGGTATTATGTGTGCCGTGATGGTTGTTTTGCTGTTGTGGGACTTTTTCAGATGAGTGTAACTTTATGATGCTGTGATCTATGATTTGTGTGATACTGTGATCTATTTAGTGTTATTCTATTGTATTTTACTGCACTGTAATATGTAATATTTATATGTGTTAAGATGCCCTGTTGAATAGTTAGCAAATTGTACAAGATATTGAACAATGATGAAAAACAACAGGAAATCTTAAAATCCATATGGGAACAGGATCTGAATATTAAAATTAGTAATGAAAGCTGGAAAAGTAAATGGAAGAGCAGAATAATGCATACCCTATCAGTAAGAGTAAAAGAACATAACTATAAATTAATATGGAAATGGTACTTAACTCCAAATAGATTACATCAGATAGACAGCTCAAAGCCCAATCATTGTTGGAGATGTAATGATACTCCACAAACATATTTACATATGTGGTGGAATTGCTCAAAAGTAAAGTCTTTTTGAGATAAAATTAATAAGGAAATAAATGAAATATTTGATAGTGATATTAAATTAGACGTGAGCATAGTATTAATAACAGAAGTTGATAATTTGAAATTGGATAAGTATAGAAATTACTTATTGGCAATTATGCTAACAACAGCAAGACAATGCATTGCTAAGAAATGGAAAGATGAAAATACAATACAAACAGAAGATTGGTATAAAGAAATGTGGGCATTGGCAGTCAATGACAAGTTAACTTGGGAGTTAAATAAAAGAAAGGGCATAATAAAAGAAAACAAATTTCACGAGATTTGGAAATGCTTCACTGATCATGTGATAAGTAAGAGATATGGTTATATTCCAGCACCTGAGTACATTTCATTTTGGAGTTGAAAATAAAGGTATAATATTAAAAATGAGAGAGAGTGAGAAAGAATTACCAAACTCAATCTCTGGGAGCTATGTAAATATCACGGGTGATTGTCAACTTTTTTATTTACCTTAAATGAGGCCATATTTGAATAGTATGTATAGTATTAAGTTCGAATAATATATACCAAATTTTATTGAATATGATTGTTGGTGGTGGTGGTGGCTTGATTGAAATATGGTGATAACATAGCAAAAAAGTACATGAGTTACATGAATCATATAGTTTGTTTTGTGAAGATTGTATGTTTTGTGATGTTAATTTCGTTACTGTTGTTATTTTTTCTTTTTCTTGTTCTGTTTGTATCATGTCATTAATTATTGTTATTCATTAATAAAATTTTTAAAAAAGATGCCCTGTTGATTATGTGAATCGCCGTGAGTCATATTGTTAAGTAGGCGGCATACAAATTTAAATATAATAACATCAACGATGACGACAACAACAACAGCAACTAATAGGTCGTCCATATATTACACTCTTGAGAGTGTTTGGGAGGCAGGTTGATCTGCTCTGTTTTAGGGTATTCATGTTTTTGGTGCTGGACCGTGCCAACTCTCCTTTAATGCATGCTTTTTAAGACCATGTCAGAGTGTTCCACTATTCTGGTATGTTCTCTTTTAGCACATTCCTAGTGGATGTGAACACTGGGAGTAAGGGGAAAAAGGAGCTTTGCAGACGTAAATGCTGCTTCTAATTTAAACTTCTGGTATTATGAATCAGCTAATGACCTGCTTCAGGATATGAAAAAAGAACACTTCCCCCAATCATTTGCAAATGGTTAGGTGAAGTGATTTTTTTACATCTGCTAGATCGCCACTGAAATCATTTAAATTTTATTTTTTTAAAAATTGCCTTTCTGTGTCCATGTCCTGCCATTTGAAACTGAAGCTGCAGGCAGGTTGTCAGTTAGTAATATACTTGGGGGGAGGGATAATTTAAATAAGGTGATGCATCATATGAGTCTAGTAGATGTAAAAATATTCAATTCTCCTGACTGTTTGCAGATTATCAGGAGAAGTTAAGAGCCAAAGGATCACGTCCCATTTGAGTGGAAGGAACAAGCCAAGAGGCACATTGTTCCTTATTCCAACCATAAGATGGCGAGCTGAGCAGAGGCTTTTCTTTGTCACTGCCAGAAAGGGGGTCCACGAAAAGTGGATTAATGTAGAGCTGTGTTGCTGGAAACTAAAAGGAATTAAAGAGAATTGCTGCTAGCTGCTTGCTGTTTAGAGATCGATTGGACTAAAAGTGAAAGAGCTGGTGAGAATTGGTGAGAGCTGGTGAGTGGAAGGAGAAGAGCTGGTCATCTTCTGGGTCATTTTCACCACTATTACTGGGTTGAGTCACACCACTGACACTTGTGCCGCTCTGAAAATTATTTTCATGAAGAAGACTGGCATTGACTGTGATTGAGGTAGACCGAGACAGATTAAAAGATCAAAAGAGAGGATTTGAGAGGGGAGGGGAGTGGCGGTGTCCAGAGGATTTGAAAGTGGAGTTGAATGAAGCAGAGTGGCGATAGAAAGGGCAGAAGAACCAGAGAGGAAAGGTGAACACCGTCAAAAGCAGAGACAAGCGAGCGAGTGACGGACCGAGCAAGTCGGAGACCAAGTTAATTCAGAAGGCAAGCAGGGTAAAGTAGGGATCGAAGCCATAAGGAGCTGATCGGGAGGTGTGGAGGCAAACCATGGATGACTCAGAGAGGCAGCGATCTGAAGCAAGCGACCTGCAGACCCGAGAAAAGTTAAAGAAATTTTGAAGTGCTCAAGTGAGGGTGAGAAAGAGCTCATCAATTTAAAATATATACTGGACTAATGATGTTACGGGAAAAGTGATCAAGAGGAATAACAAGGGGACTAAGAACTTAATTCTGATCGTTGTTACTGTTATTGTGGAACTTTGATGAGGTTTGCTGGATCATCGTATTTTTCCTCTCTTGTGTTGTACCAAAATGGCGGCAAGGAACTGAACTAAGTGTTGCAGTTAAGATACAGTAAGGGACAACCTTCTTGTACATTTGTTCCTATTTTCGGATTACTGGCTTGAAAGAACTCTCAATTTTTATTTTTTTATTTTTTTAAATAGATTTTGTACATTTCATAGAATGTAATCAAAATTCATAGAGGGTTGTTGAAAAATTTATATGCTTATAATAACTCAAATAGCTTATAATAATTTAGTTTATAGAATATAATTTACATAGTTATTTACAACATTTAATAATTAGTATTTGATTACTGTGTATCCTGTTGTGGAAGTTTAAAAGGATTTAATAGTAGTGAATACTGTATTTTTGTAAAGAATTTAATTATTAGTAAGTGATGATAATTGATATTAATGATAAAATTGGGTAAAGTGGGAGCACTAGTTATAGAGTTGTTAATTATCCATATTGTGTACATTCAGTTAAAATTATTATAGTATTAGGTGGAGAAAAAAGAGGGGGGAGGAGAGAAGGAAGGAAGACTAGTTAAATTGTATGGTAGAAACTAAATAGTTAATTAACAATTGTTCCTAATAAGAATTGAATTGAAAAAGAAATTGTAGAATAGCTTTAAAATAATAGCAATAATATCTTGAATTGTAATTATAATTTTTGAATGAGTCAAAAAGGAAGAAGTAAACTAGCGAAACAGGAACAAGAAATAGATCCTGTTTGGGTTAGAACAGGCAGATTAACAAGAGCAAACATTGGAGAAAGAAGAAAATCCTTAAAAGAAGAAATAGAAGAAGGAGATGAACTAGAGAAATTATGTGTGGAACAAGAAGGGAGAAAGAAACAACAGCAGTATCGATGACAACAACAGCAGCAGCAACAATCACAACAACAACAGCAGCAGCAACAGCAACAAACACAACAAGAGGATAAGCAAAAATATCAAAAAATACGGACGAAGAAACTATAGCGCAGGGAGAAATCCAAGGGGAAGTTACATTATCTGCCATCATTAAAGTAAGTAAACCCACTGGAGAAAACAGAAGTTTCACCCAATACATAGCGGCACATGTTAATAATTTGGCCTTCACGGTTAGCATGCCCATTTCTAACCTTAGGGCAGTGTTAGAAATGCAAGATAGAGTCTGCATAATGGACCTCAGGAACTTAGATTGGACAATTTCTAAGGGATGGACACTCGATGCGGCGCTAAATGGGGCCCCAAGTAGGTATGTTTGCGGATGATACCTTATTGATAGTCAACGACCTGATAAATAAGATAAGGAAAATCCAAGGTCATTTGAAACAATTTGAGGCAAGTACAAGGTTAAGCGATTGCATGCAATCTCTCGGATTTCGAGAAAGGAAATTTTTTTAAAAAATTTTTTAATTCAAAATTAATATACAACAATACATACACACAAAGAAAACACATGGAAAAACTAATAATAATAAAAACACATAACAAACCTAACAACATTAGAAAGTACAAAAATATTGGTAGAGATACCTGTAAATCTTTAAAACTAGCTATACAATTGAAATATATTAGTTCATCTTTAATACTTTTATAGTTGTATAATATTCATATATAATACTTTTTAATTGTTGCAATCTTATCCATCTATAACCAATCACTCAATAACTCTACCGATATTATAATTATTACATTTTGTAGCAACAAATAATACCCAGGTGATATTTACATTTGTCAAGGAAGCTGAAAATATTTGTAATTATACATCTGAATTCCAGAAAGTTAATTGGTCGGTTGCTGGCACATATTCGTTTCCTTTCTCTGTTGCATATTCTATAAAGGCTTTCCAAATTGCAAAAAAAATAAATATTCTCTTTAACAATTCCTCTTTTTAAATTAATTTCCCAAGTTAATTTATCATTTAGGGCCATTGCCCACATCTCTTTATACATCTCTTTATAGAAAGGAAAATTAACGGAAAGATATAAAATCAAAGTTAAAAACAAGATGAAGTATCTGGGCATATTAATAATGGAAGAAGTTAAGGACCTATACAAGATAAATTATGATAAATAAAAAAGAGGTAAAAAATAAGATAGCTCAGCTAAATTTAGCGAAAGTATCTTGGTTTGGTAAAATAAGCCTATGTAAGATGAATATTATGCCCAAGATAAAAATTTTGTTGGGAAATCTCCCAATTAGTATTAAGGAAATAGAATTTAAAGCATGGCAAAATTGATTAATGGATTTTGCAATAGTGGTAAAAGTCCAAGGATTACCAAGCGACTTTGGTATGTCAGGCAGAGGGAGGGGAGTCTTAAATATTTGAAATTGGAAGAGGGAAACAGTCTAGAACCGGACTGGGTAGAATTCAAGAAGTTAAAAGGTGAGTTGTTTTTGGGGAGAATCCCCAAAAAACAAAAAGTAAATAACTATACATTGAGAACTTTATACAGTATTTGAAAAGGGCTTAAAAGGATATGGCCCCAAATAGATCTCCCATTTTAGAAATCTTAGACATTGGAAGTTGTCCATTGAAATTCTCAGAAAAACAAGAGGTATATTATTACAGAACAAGGCACTATTAATAAAAGATTGGATAAGCAATTGTATGAATAACCAAGTAAAAAATGCAATCTATAGTAGCCTAGGACTTAACTGGTCCAGATAATTCAAATGGATAAGTGGGATAGGAAGATTAGGAAAATTCCAGTTGCAGGAAGGTCTCTCACACAGTTTGAAGAAATAATAATGGAAGTTAGGTATGGAAAGAAAAACCTAAAGGGAGTACAAGTGTTACCTCATACAACGTCAAGACTTGGTTCCACAAGTTTGGACTTTATACGGATTTGGACTTTGTATGAGACATGCAAAATCCTTACTGCCATGCCTCATACAACATCATTTCCATAGAGTTACATTGTACTGTAACAGCACAGACTTCAGGGCAAAGTCAAGGAAACAGACAGGAAACTGACAGAAATTTAAGAAATCATTGTCTAAAGGCTAAAAATATTACAAGAACATGTCAAACAACCCTAATTGTCCAAGAACCTGAAGAATGCTGCAAAAATCCCAGGAATGCTTCTAAAAATTCTAACGAAAAAATAAAAAAAATCCAAAATCGCACTCCTAAACACTCTTTGCCTCATGCAAAACCCACAAGAGCAATGCACGCACGCAATGCAATGCACGCAAGGCTGTAAAGCGACATGTAACATACTGCCCAGGCACAATGCAACCTGGAAAAAACCCCAATGGCTCATACAAAGTAGCACGACTTTGTATGAGGCAACTTTTTTCAAGGAATTAGGTGATGTTGTATGAATCCGATGTATGAAGCGGACTTTGTATGAGGTATTACTGTAGTAGGTAAATTATATCATCAAATGAATAAAGAAAAAGATGTACAAGTGTTGAGACAAATATGGGAGGATGACTTAGGAATTGTCATTAAAGAGGTAAGCTGGAACAAAAAGTGGATGCAAAGAATAGTAAAATCATTATCCAATAAGGAAAAGGAACACAATAGTAAAATCCTCTGGCGATGGTACCTGTCTCCGGTCAGACTTAGCCAAATGAATAAAACACAGTCAGATATGTGTTGGAGGTATAAAGGAGAGAAAGGCACCTATCTACATATGTGGTGGAAGTGTGAAAAAATAAAACATTTCTGGACTACATTAGAGGAAGAACTGACAAAAATCATGGTACTAAGTCCGAAAATATTATTATTGGGAGAGTTGGAGGAGCTAAAACTGGAGGAGAATAAAAAGGAATTGTTACTCACTTTGCTAGTAGTGGCTAGAGAAATAATAGCCAGAGAGTGGAAGAATGAGTTGAGAGCGTCTAAGGCTCAATGGTATAATGATATATGGCAAATGGTGCTAAATGAAAAATTAACTATGGAGATAAATCTCAAAAAGGGTATATTGACTAAGAGTAATTTCTGGGTTATATGGAGACCATTTTTAGAATTCGCACTTACAGATGATAGAGCGATCAAGCACAGCCCTGAAATGTGCAAATTTTGGATAAATTAGACAATGAACGGAGAGATACCAACTTTCGCTTCGGACTCCCTTGTACAGCACGGGTGTATATTATTAATTTTTCATGTTTTATCTTGACTTTATATATATATATATATATATATATATATATATATATATATATATATATATATATATATATATATATATATATATATATATATATATATATATATATATATATATATATATATATATATATATATATATATATTGATTGATTGATTGATTGATTGATTGATTGTATTTTTGATTGTTTCACTGTTTACATGTGTCTATGTCTATATATGTCTGTTCATTCTTAGTGGTTAATAAAATTTATAAAAGAAAAAGAAATCAAATTTGATGTTACACATTAGGAAAACAGGTGTAAGTGCCCTGAAAATAGGAGGAAATGACATAGAGCTATATAACGATATAGCGATAGAAAAATGAATCAAGAGAACACAAATCAAGCCTATTAGGAAAAAAAGAGAGAAAGGAATTCAGTATAAATGGAAATTTTCAAAGCAGTTGAAATTCACATATTTAGGAAAAGCTTATTTGATTAAAGAGGGGTCATACATTCTAGACACTTTATTTGAAGCTAAAGTCATTGAGAATTGCACTCAGGAATGGATTGAACTTAAAGAGGCTTTGATATTAGCTGGAACATACGCAACACACAGCTCAGAAGAAGTATAAGATCTCTAAGATGATAAAGGTTGCTGTTAAACTAAATAAGTACAGTATTTTGATTGAACAAATAAGGCAGGACATATACTATGCTTAGTTTGTACACCAGCTGCATTCCCCCCTTCCCCCTTTGACATTCAAGGGTGACTTTTTTGAGAAAAGGTGGGGAGGGTGTTGATTAATTGTTGTTTGTTTTACTTTTTATTATATATGTGGGATGAAGTATGTCAAATATGTAGATTTGCACACATCTATCGGAGACTGAGTCTGATCCAGTGAAAAATGAAATTAGCCAATTATGAATAACAGTAAGATCCTAACATGGAATGTAAAAGGCACTGGATGCCAAATAAAGAGAAAGCGTTTAGAATCTGCTCTTAGAGAAGCTAAACGGGATGAAATTTTCTTACAAGAAACGCATCAGAAAGATGAGTATGTAAATAATTTATTATTGGGGTGGATTCATACTTAAGAAAAATCTTTTGGAAACTCCAAAGCAAGAGGTGTAGCAGTTTTGATCTCAAAAAGGTTAGGTTTTATAAAATTAAAGAGCATCGCTGATCTGGAGGGAAAATATTTGATTGTAAAAGGACTAATTAAAAGTGAGGAGATAACATTTGTAAATGTCTATGCTCCTAATGAAAATCAAGATTTTTTTTAGAAAAGGTACAATGGGTATTGGAAAAGGAAAAATCAGCAAAAGTAATAGCAGCAGGAGACTTTAATTTAACCAGACCAAGCATAGACACTACAAATGTAACAAAATATAAACACAGTAATAAAAAAGTTATGGACAATTGGATTAAGTTTATGGGTATTCGTGACTCCTGGAGAGAAATTAAAGGACCAGAAAAAGCGTACACATACTTTTCCCAGGTTTATAATTTGTACTCCAGGATTGATTATATCTTGGTATCAGAAAATTTGATTAATAGATTGGAAAACATAAATGTCGGTATATTCAAAGAATCAGACCATGCCAAAATGATGCTAGAAATAAGCTTAGAAGGAGTGGAAGAGATGAAAAACAGCTGGAAATATGACATAAAATTATTTAAGGATAAAAAAATAAAGAAATGATAGTTAAAAACTGGGGAGAATATTGGAATTTAAATGACACAAAGGATGTAACAGATGAAGCTTTATGGGATACCATGAAGTCAGTGTTTAGAGGAGAATGCATTAAACTATCCTGGATTAAAAATAGGCAATTTAAAGAAAAACAAAAGAAGGATGAAGAAGAAATTAAACAGCTTCAAGAAAAACATGCTATAACAAAGGATAAGAACATTTTTGATAGAATGCAAAAAATAAAAATGGAAGTAATAGGAAAAGATATTGAAAAAGTGAAAAGAAACTTAGTATACTTAAAGAGAGAATACTTTAAGTACAGTTATAAAAATTCAAAGCTTTTGGCAAGGACGGCTGAAGAGAAAAAAGATAAAAGAGATAGGAATTTTGCTAAATAAATTTGGAAAGAGATGTAATAAAATAGAAGAAAAATTGAAATTGTAAAAGAATTCTATGAAGAATTGTCCTCTGAAAAAAATAGAAAAAGAAAAATTAAAGGAATATTTAAAAAATTGGTCTAAGAACAAAATAAGTCAACAATATATGAATTGTATGGAGGAGAAAATATCAAAAAAAAGAAATTATAGACATCATAGATAAATTGAAGATATGCAAATCTCCCGGGGAAGACGGACTATCAGTAGAATTTTATAAAGAATTTAAGGAGATGGTGATACCTAAAATTATGTGGCTTTTAAATTATATAATGGAAGGGGGAAGGATACCAACTTCATGGTATAAAACAATTATAATTCTGATACCAAAACCAGGAAAAATATGGTAAAAAATGACTCTTATAGACCAATTTCGCTAATGAACCAGGATGCTAAAATATTTATGGCAATTCTGACAAATAGATTAAATAAATTTATGAGTAATTATATTAATAAGGATCAAGTAGGATTTATGAAAGGACGACACATGGCAGACCTAATGAGGAGAGTTGTGGATTTAATGAATATAGTGGAACAGAAAAAAGAGAAGGTAGGTTTATTGTCACTTGATATCTATAAAGCATTTGATTCACTTCAATGGACAACCATAAAAATTATAGTAGAAAGTTACGGATTCTGAATAAAATTTAGGAGAGTTATTGAGTGTTTATACCAACAAAATTCAGCTAAAGTGAAAGTGAACGATGTATTTACTGAAGATATTATATTAGAGGCAGGAACAAGACAAGAAGATCCATTATCAGCGACATTATTCATTATAGCAATGGAGCTGTTGGCAAATGTGATAAGAGAAGATAAGGAATTAGAAGGGATAGAAGGAAATAAAAGCAATTAATATGCCGACGATACTTTAATAATAATAAAAAAATTCACAAAAATTGTTAGCAAAGATACAGTGTCACTTAAAAGATTTTCAACAAGTAACAAGATTAAAGATAAATTGGGACAAATCCGAGGCAATTCATTTTAATATAGAAAAACAAGATCAAGAAAGGATAAAGACTCAATTTATAATACAAATTAAGGACAATATAAGATATTTGGGGATAAATATTTTAAACAAGTATGACGAATTAAAGAAATTGAATTATGGTAAGTTAGAAAAAGAAATTAAAGAAAAAATAGAGTGAAATAACAAATTAAATTTATCCTAGTTTGGCAGAATTGCACTTTGCAAAATGAAACTGTTACCTAAAATTATTATTTTTTTTTATTGTCCTTTTGTTTGTCCTTCCAATCCAAATTAAAGAAAAAGAACTTAAAGTTTTTCAGAATATATTAAACAATTACTGTAATTGGGGGGGGGGGAGAGACCAAGAATATCGAAACTATTCTGGTATCTATCTCAAAAAGAGGGTGGACTAGGATTACCCAACATTAAAAGCTATTATAAAGCATACCAATTAAAGAATGTTTGTAAAATACTAATGAGAGAGGAGGTAATCTGGGGGGAAATTCAGATGCAATAATTATCCGGGGTTGAAAAAGCAGGTTTTTTAGGTAAGAATAAAGTAAAGATTAGTTCAGCAAATAAAATGTTAAAAACAATGATTGAATCGTGGACAACTGTAAAGAAGAAATTAGCTCCAAACATATCACAAATTATAGAGTTAAAAGATATGAAAAGTTTTCCAATAATGATGAATAGTAAGACGGAGGAGATAATTAGCAGAAATGATGCGGTTCTGTTAAAAGATTGGATAAAGATCTGTAAAGACAGAGCAAAGAAATGATATATATAAACAACTGAATCTCAATTGGTTACAAACCGCAGCTGTAAATAATTGGAATAAAAAGTATACAGATGAAATTAGTTTGGATAGAAGCAAAACAAAATTCGAGGAATTGGTGTATAATTTAAGATCAGGACATATAGAAATTAAAGGCTTGTAAGCAAATTATGTAAGATGTTGAATCAAGATGAGAAACTGCAGGAAATCTTAAGAACAATGTGGGAGCAAGAACTAAATATAAAAATTAGTAAAGTAAATTGGAAGAATAAATGGAAGACAAGATTTATGAGGACATTGTCTGTTAGGGTCAAGGAGCATAATTACAAATTACTTTGGAGATGGTACCTGACTCTAGTGCATCTACACCAAATGGACAGTACAAAGTCAAATGTGTGTTAGAGATGCAAAAATATGACAGGGACGTACATGCATATGCTGTGGAAGTGTAATGAGTTGAAGCCCTTCTGGATAAAAGTTGAAAATGAGATAGGAAAAATAAATGGTGTAGAGAATAAGCTGGAAGCAGGTACCGTATTACTGACTGATGTAGACAGAATAAATGTAGATAATTATAAAAAACACTTATCAACAATTATGCTGACTACTGCAAGACAATGTATAGCTCGTAATTGGAAAAGTGAGATTACATTAAACATTGAAGATTGGTACAAAGAAATGTGGATGATCGCACTAAATTATAAGCTTACATGAGAATTAAATCTGAAAAAGGGAAGAATAAAGGAATACAAATTTTATGAAATTTGGAAGTCTTTTATAGAATATACACTGATTAAAGGAAAAAGGTGTGCACCAGTGGCCGATCAGTTGGTATTTTGGAAGTAAAAAATGTTACTCATGAGTAGACTCAGTCTTCAAGGCAATGTAAATATCACTGGGGTTCTATTATTATTATTATTATTATTATTATTATTATTATTATTATTATTATTATTATTATTATTATTATTATTATTATTATTATTATTATTATTGTCATTGTCATTGTGATTTGACATAGTTATTGACCTCTTATCCTATCACATTTCCACAATATTATAGCAGTACATAAATAATATGTTTATGTAAGATAAGAAATTATGATCTAAAAAAATATTGAATTTAATGTATTAAATTTAGGTACAAGTATAACTAAATAATAAAACAATCAAGGAGGAGAATTAGGATAGAAGGACAAAACAAGCACGGATATTTAAAATGAATAACAACAAGATTTATGCAAAATATTAGTATTAATTTATGATATTTTATGTCATTTTACTTGTTATTTCTTATAGTATTGTTTGTTTGTACTGTTATATGCATATTGTATTTTTTCTTTTCTTTTTTTAAAAAGATTCCAACCATAACTGATGCTCTGTCAACAGATCCATCCTACACCTAGATAGGCAATCTGGATAGGCCCTTAGTGTGATGCTAAGCAACAGAATTTGAGCCAGTATCACATTTCTTTTATTTATTTATTTATTTATTTATTTATTTATTTATTTGTTTAGACTTATATCGCCACCCGCTCACCATGGCTACTCAGGGCGGCTTACACTCAAGAAAAATGATGATCACAGTATAAAATCAAATTGCAACATGATAACCAAAGTCAGCAACTCAAACTACAAAAATACATCTTATTAAAAACATCCTTGAACAGTTAAGCTACCAGTACATGCACCTATTCAAATAGCTTGTGCAACAATGGCTAAAACCCTGTTGCTTAGCATAGTAAGTTGCACTGTAACAACCAAATGACGATTTGGTGAATCAACTCAAAGCACAACTTATGCTAAAATAAGATTCAGTAATAGTAGGCACATTTGAAGCAACAAAACTTATGGAAGAGTTGATTCAACAAATCCCCATTGATTCAAGGAGCTTACTCTAGTGTGGCTTACTACATTAAATACAGTGGTACCTCGGATAAAGTCCGATTCAAATAAAGTCCAATTTGGATAAAGTTGCGGTTTTCATGCACACGTGATGCAACACATAAAGTCCAAAACCACTTTAAAATGGACATTATCCGAGGTATTTGGTATAGGAACCTCAGATAAAGTCCATTTTTGGACATTATCCAATGCATCACCCATTTGATTCGGATAAAGGCCAAAATCAGATAAACTCCAAACTTGTGGAACGGAGTTTGGACTTTATCTGAGGTTCTACTGTAACAGGATTTCAACCAGTAAATAATTTAAATCAAGAGGCCGATGCCTAGTTCTGTTTATGGTGGAAATATGAGGAGATTCAGAAAAAATGAGAAATGATGTTTAATGAAATGAATGAAATTTTATCTATGAAACCTTACTGATGTCCAATAATAGCATTGTTGTTTATTTTTGGTGATGTCCAACTGATATGACAAAATAATAAGTATTACAAGTTTGGTAACTGCAGTGAGATTAATTATAGCAAAAAATAAAAGAAAAGAAAAGTGAGATTTCAGTTTCATTCTGAAAGAAGAGCCCAAAAGCTGGTGGGGGAAGAAGTGAGTGAGAGGCCACAGTGGGTGAGAGTAAGGAGCAAAAAAGAGGAAACAGAACAGTGAGAGAATGAGAAGTGACCCATGGGGAGTGGGGAAGCAGAGAGAAAGAAAAATCACAGGAATGTAGAGAGGATTCACAACGAGAATGAACGTGCAACACCAAAACAGCCGCCACACACTTTGCTGGCCCCGCCCCTGAGGCGCGGGCACAGCAGCAAGGCTCGGGGGCGTGGCCGGCCTCCCTTTATAAGGGGTGGCTGGGCCAACGGTCCCCCTCATTACATTTGGCTGGCCCTTCGCCAGCCCTCCGTCGCCGGCTCGCCTTGCTCAGGTACAGGCCTGACGAGCTGCGTGATTTTTTGGCAATGGCCAACAGCCGCGCGCTTCCACCCTGAGCCAGCCAACTCGGGCACCTCTTTTGCTGCTGTGCCGGCTTGCGGCGCGGCCGCCCTCGGCCTCGCCCGGGAGCGGGCTTTGCTGGGCGCCCCACCCTCCTTGCCCAAAGCGTTGCTTTGCCGTGGCGCAAGGTGGCTCCTCTTTTGGCGGCGCGTACCTCGCCCGGGAATGGGCCCGTGCTTCCGCACTGCCGCCCGTTCCTGCCTTCTTGGCCGCATGGCGCCCAAAAAGAGGCACCAGCCTGCAGACCGCAATGGAGCGCAGCGCACATGCGCCCCTGCGAGACCCACGCCTCCCTCCTCTGCCGCCCTGGGGCCTCGGCCAGCATCGCCCCCACCCGCAGGCAGCGCAGGGCGTGACCCATGGTAGTGAGATGCCCTTGCCCGGGTAGTGAGATGCCCTTGCCTCCGGGGGGCCCAGCACCCTCTGGAGCCCCTGCTCAGTAGGCCACCTCCGTTGCCTTGCCAAGCCCTCCTGCAGAGGTGGAGCCCTCTACTCCAGACGCCCTGGTGGCTGCCCCGGCGTCGGTTGAGGGCTGGTTTGTAGCCCTCGAGAGGGCCTTAGGTATTCCTCCGGTGACTGCGGCCCTGTGGCCCAGCGCCACCCTGGGTGGTGACCGGGGATCTCAGGACCAGTCTCCGGTCAAGCAGTGCTCGGCCAGGCTAGAGGCCACGCTGTTGGCCTGGCCTGTGCTGAGTGCCCCTGCAGCTGGCCCTCAGGCTGACCTACGGGCGCCCGGGCCTTCCCCAGTGCCTGGCGCTGCATCAGGGGTGGGGCCCCTGAGCTCAACCTCGATCATGAGCTCTGACACCACGTCCCGGTCGGAACCCCCAGTGGGGGCAGCCGGGGGGGGGGGGTTGCAGCTGGTGAGTATGCTGGTCAAGTGAGATCACCAAACACATTCCCTCTTTGTTTGCCAGCGGCCCCTCACCTGCTACCCCAGCAGGGCCAGGTGGTGTGGCCCTGGCGCTTATCACAACCTCCGGTGCCTTCTGCACAACCGGCCCCACCTATTTTGGCAAGCCAGGGTGCGCCTGGCGCATAGCGGGCACCTTACCCCCCGCCCCCGCAGGGTACGGCTGAGGCTGGGCCCGCACTGCCTTACCCGGTATGGCCTTATGGGCCCCCGACTAACACCGGCTACCGTGCACTCTTCAGCATTGCCATCTGCAGGGTTAGTCCTTCCCCTGGGTGACCACCTCCTCCCCCCGTGACCAGAGACAAAATCTGGTGCAGGGAGTATGTGGATCTTTTCAGCCTTCTTAATAGGGAGCCTACCCGTGATGAGAAGGACAAGGAGGATGATAAGGACAAGGAGTTGGCCCGCCGTAGGAAGCCTCCGCATACCTGAGCCAACTGGCTCCCAGCGTACTTGATTTATGTGGTCATTTCCCTGAGGGCGTGGCCGGATTTAGCGATTCCCCTGTTTCAGTACCTCGACATTATTTATTGGGCATACATCGACTATCCCGGCACTGCATGGCTTGTGTACGATGAGGAATTTCGTATGTGCGCCGCCTTGCACCCGGAGATGCGTTGGGATGAACCCAACCAGCTACTGTGGTTGTACTATATGACGCCATCCCACCCTGCCATGGGTGATCGCTACAATTCTGGCCATGCCGTACAATGGCCTGGCCTCGCACTGTTTCCCTGCCAGCCAGTGGGGCAGGGGGTTCCAGCCTGCCTGGTGTGCTGGCGGTACTCCTCTGCGGCAGGGTGCTCCAGGCGCAATTGTAGGTACCTACACGAGTGCCCCAACTGCTCTGGCACTCACCCAGCCTCTGCCTGCCCCCGTCCCGGGGGAACCCGGGGCAGGGGCAGGGGTGCCCAGGGCACGGCCCAGGCCGGTAGCGAGCCGGGGCCACCTCCAAAAGGCCCCCTCCCCAATTAAGTTGTCAGTTCTTGAACGTTGGTTACGGGTTTACCCCAGGCGCTCCGACGCGGAGTATATCCACGTGGGTTTTTTCAAGGGTTTCCGGATCCCTTTTGTTGGCCCCTGTTCCCCCCAAGACACTCCTAACTTGTTATCTCTCTGGGGCCGGGAGGAGGTGGCCAGGGAGCAGATTTCCAAGGAGGTCAGTGGGGGTAGGGTAGCTGGCCTTTCCCTAATTTAAAGGTTTCCCCCCTGGGTTTGGTCCCAAAGAAAGTCCCAGGTGAATTTAGATTGATTCACCATTTGTCGTTTCCAGCCGGCAAGTCCGTCAACGATGTGATACCGGACAAACTCTGTTTGGTCCGATATACTTCGTTTGACCAGACACTTGCAATGGTTTGGGCGTGCGGGCTGGGGGCGCTTTTGGCCAAATGCAACATCAAGTCGGCCTTCCGCCTCCTGCCTGTCCACCCGGACGATTTTGAGTTGCTGGGTTTCCGTTTTCAAGGCCGATATTTTGTGGACAAGGCCATGCCTTTTGGGTGCTCGGTGTCTTGCTCGGCCTTCGAGCATTTCAGTTCTTTCCTCCATTGGGCCTTTGTCCGACAGTCGGGGGCAGCTTTGGTGGCACACTACCTGGATGATTTTCTTTTCGGCGCCCCAGCAGGCACCGGCAAGTGTGCATGCCTCCTGTCCACTTCCAAGGCTCTTATGGCTGAATTGGGTGTGCCTTTGGCACCGGAAAAGACGGAAGGCCTGGCCACCACTTTGATTTTTCTGGGGATCGAAATTGATACCATAGCCCAGACCTCCAGGTTGCCCCCTGATAAAATAGCCCACATTTCGGGCGCCATCCTGCCCCTATTGGCCTAGCGTAAGGCGTCCCTCAGGGAGCTGCAGGTACTCCACGGGTACCTTAATTTCGCTTGCAGGGTGGTGGCTCCCGGTAGGGGCTTTGCCAGGCGCCTGTGTGACGCCATGGTGGGGTTAACCCGGAAGCACCATCGTGTCCGCCTGACCAAGGGTATCAAGGATGATCTCCGGGTCTGGCTGGGGTTTCTTTCTGACTTTAATGGGATCTCCTTTTGGCGCGATAAGCGTGCGGTGGCTCCCGTGTTCCAGGTGCAGTCAGATGCATCCGGGGCATTTGGCTATGGGATGTACTTCGAGGGTCACTGGGTGTACGGCAAATGGCCGGAGTCATGGCACGACTCGGGCGTGCTGCGTGACCTTACATTCCTTGAATTTTTCCCCATTTTAGGCACGCTACTCCTCTGGGGTGAGGCGTGGTCCATTTTTGGTGTGACTGTTGTCCACATTGTGAACACACAGACATCTTGGTCCTCTAGGGTTATGGGCATGGTTCACCATTTTGTTTTGTGCGCTCTTCGGCGCAATATCTTTAGAGCCAGACACGTCCCGGGTATCAATAATGATATTGCTGACGCTTTGGCTCGCTCACAGATCGACCGCTTCCGGGCGCTGGCACTGGAGGCCGATGAGCTGCCCGTACCGCTCCCTGTCGTGATGTGGAGTTTTGGCGCGTAGAGGTGAACCGGGCCATAAGTCTTTCTTTAGCTCCCGGCACCCGCAAGGCCTATGCGCGTTCCCTCCGTGCATTTGAAGAGTTCCGCCATGGGGCCAGCCTTCCTATGGATTGACCTGCCCCTGTCGAACACTTGCTCCAATTTATGGTGGTCCTGCATTTCCGGGGTTCGGATCCCTGGACTATTGCCGGCCACCTATCCGCCTTGGCTTTCCATGCGAAGGTCAATGGCCTCCCTGATACCATGACAGATTGTAGGGTGCGAAGGGTCCTCGAGGGTTGGACGCGGGAACACAGCCCCTCAGGGATGCGCGCTGGCCCATTTCTCTTTTGATACTCCGGCAACTGTCAGAGGTTTGGCATCAGGTTTGCAGGGATCCTTACCAGGTGTTCCTTTTCCGCTCTGCTACCATGCTGGCCCTTTTCTCGGCCCTTCGGGTCAGCAAGCTGGTTGTGGGGTCGGTGGGTGATTCTTCTCGTACAGCCCTGGAGATGGCTGATGTCAGGGTTGGCGCTGATAGGGTACATGTCACCATTCGCTTCTCCAAAACCGACCAGGTGGGCAGGGGCAGCGTGGTTACTCTGCTCCAGTGTAGTGATTTGGCTATTTGCCCGGTGGCAGTGCTTGCCACCTTTTTGGCCGTTCGCGGCCCTGCCCAGGGACCCCTGTTTCGCCACTGCAATGGTTCCCCACTGACCAGGTTCCAGTTTTGGAAGGTCACAGGCTGGGCGCTAGCCAGGTTGGGGTTTGCTGGTGTATACTTTGGGACCCACTCCTTTCGCATTGGTGCAGCTTCTACTGCAGCAGCGCAGGGTTACCCGGAGGCTGCCATCTGCTCCTTGGGACGGTGGGGTTCGGATCGCTTTAAGGTTTATGTGCGCCCTCTGCAGCAATAGCTCCTCACTCGTTCCCTTTTCTCTTTCTTTTATTTTAGGCATCGAGTGTCTCCGCGCCCCGATGAGGGTATGGATCATCGGTCATAGTTATGTGTATTGGGCCGCTCGCCATGCGGCTTCCACCTCATGGGGCCCTCACCTGGGTGTCAGTGCCGTTGCCTTGCTCCGTTGGTTCGGCTACAGAGGGATGTGTTGGAGTCACCTGTTGCCACTGATCAGGTCTATGACGGGTCAATGCCCCCCGGAGGTCCTGGTGTTACACCTGGGCAGCAATGATTTGGCCCAAGTACCTTGTCTTCGCCTGATCTGCGACATTCGCAGGGACTTGGCATTGCTGGCTCGGACATGGCCAGGAGTCCGTATTATATGGTCCCAAATGGTACCGCGAATTTCCTATAGGGGAGAGGTGAATGCCTCTGCCGTGGACCGAGCCCGTAGGTCAGTGAACCGGACTGTGGCATGCTTCCTTTATGCCCATGCGATGGGGTCCATGGTTTCCCACCCCCTGATACGCAGGCAGGTCGAGCGCCTGTACAGGAGCGACGGGGTGCACTTGTCGAGCCAAGGCTTGGATCTCTTCCTAGCAGCACTGCAAACGGGCCTGTTGACCGCATGTGCGGTCAGGTCGGGGTGTTGAGTCGCTTACTCCGCCCTGGGGTTTGGTCAGGTGCTGGTCTTTGGTAGGGCGTTGAGTCACTTACTCCACCCTGGATGTGGCCATGTTCTGGTTTGGGTGGGGCAGGAGTTGCTTACTCCTCCCCGTGTGGCGGATAGCACTGGTAAGGGGCAACTGCATTAGTAATTAATAAGGTAAGGCAATTGGCTGGCCATAGGGAGGACAAGGTGAGCCAGAATTGTATGGCCAGTCAAATTGCTGGGATAAGTTACAGCTGAAAGGGGTCAACAACATGCTGACGATGAAGCATGTTGTTGACGGAAGCTTACATCCAGTTGCCGCTGCAACAGGTGGTTTTAGTTAGCTAGTTAGTTATATGATTTAATTTGCCCCTTGCCAGTGCTATTTTGGCCCGTTGATCCTTAACCATCATTAAGGTAGGCCTATTTGATTATCAATAAAAGTGGCCCAATTTTCATCCATAAATTACGTGTCCGCGTCATTATTGGGGTGTGGATACAGCAAAGAGGAGTTACAGAGGGAACGGGGTAGAATGAAACAGGGCCCACAAACAGAGATAGACAAAGGAACCATGGAAAGAGCAAGAGCAAGGAGAGCTCCACAGAAAAAACAAGGAGAAGGCAGAAGAATAGTGGGTGGGTGGAGAGGGAGCTATGGAAGGGAGAAAAGATAAAGAGACCCAAGCCACAAACATTTGACAAATCTGCTGAAAAAGTCATGCCAAATAACTTTCTATTTGTGTGAGAAATTGTTACCTGTTTTTTAAAAAGGGATCAAGTTTTGGTATTTTCCCTTGTTGAGTGTTGCTTCATGAAAGACAGTGAACAGAAGAGAGATCCTGCAGACCATGGGTGGTCAAATTACAGCCCACAGCAAGAAATTATCCGGCCCGCTGCAACCAGAAGTGGCTGCAGAAACAGCTGTGTTTACGACAGCTGTAAAATGCACCCACACCTGTGCATGCATAAATGTGCCCCCACCTGATGTAAATGCTGCTATAGATAGATAGATAGATAGATAGATAGATAGATAGATAGATAGATAGATAGATAGATAGATAGAGGTTTATTTCTATACCACCTTTCTTACCCTGCAGGCAACTCAAGGCGGTTCACAACAATAAAGTACAGTACACAATAAAATTAAATACAGCAATATAAAATCTAAACAAGCAGCATTAGCAATACAGTAGTCAACAATATACAAAATAAATAAGTACAAGACAATACAATCTAATCCATACAATAAATATCATAGTAACAGTAAGTATGATCCCCGGAATACAGTATACAAAAAAATTCATCACCCAAACAATGCAATACAGAGCGTCATGCCTCACGGAGCAAAGCTTGGGCAGAGGGAGACCGAAGACACCGATGCTGATGCCGCTGCGAGGCTGTCCCTCCCCGCCCCCTTCCACCAGGCAGGAAGGTAAAAGGGGTTCCCGAGGCTGAGGGAGCCTGAAGATGCTGCCGCCGCTGCCGCTGCGAGGTTGACCCTCCCCACCCCCTTCCACCGGGCAGGGAGGATAAAAAAAGGCAGGGGTGGCCTGACTGGATGCCAGATGCACCACCGCCATTGCCACCACGGTTCCCGGCTAATTCTCTGCTGGTGCTCCTGCCCACCTGGACTTAAAAGATGGTGGGTTGGCTGAATTTTTGTATTGGGGTTAGGGTAGGGACTGACCATGGACCTATTATATAGTATTGTATTGTATTTTTTGCTTCCTGCTCTTGCTCTTGTTGAAATTATGTATTATGTGATTTGTATTGATTATTATTGTATTGGATTTATTTTCTGTACTGTTATATTGTATTTGTATTGATGTTGTAACGCCGCCCTGAGTCAGCTAACGCTGAGTAAGGTGGGGTATAAATTAAAATTGAAATTGAAGACACACTTCCCTGAGCGATGGAGTGGCTCTGGGGAGAGGCGGGGGAATCCTCTGGTGCGTCATTGGTGGCAGCTTTTCACCCTTCGGGCTGGTAGTGCTCAAAGGGTGGCAGCAGCAGCGGGCGTACCTGCCTCCAATCCCCGAGCAATGGAGTGGCTCCAGGGAGAGGTGGGGGAGTCCTCTGGTGTGTCGGTGGTGGCGACTTTTCACCCTTAGGGCCGGTGGAGCTCAAAAGATGACAGTGGTGGCAGGCGCACCTGCCTCCAATCCCCAAGTGATGGAATGGCTCCAGGGAGAGGCGGGGGAGTCCTCCGGTGCATCGGTGGTGGCGTATTTTCACCCTTCGGGCTGGTGGAGCTAGAAGGGCAGTGGCGGCGGCAGAGGGCACACCTGCCTCCAATCCCTGAGTGATGAAATGGCTCCGGGGAGAGGCAGGGGAGTGCTCCGGTGCATCATCGCTGTCATCTTTTCACCCTTCAGGCCGGTGGAGCTCGAAGGGCAGTGGCGGTGGTGGGCACGCCTGCCTCCAATCCTCGAGCAATGAAGTGGGGATCCAGGGAGAGGTGGGGGAGTCCTCTGGTGTGTCAGCGGCTTTTTACCCTTCAGGCCGGTGGAGCTCGAAGGGCAGCGGCAGCAGCAGGCACACCTGCCTCCAATCCCCGAGCAATGGAACGGCTCTGGGGAGAGGCGAGGGAGTCTTATGGTGTGTCTGCAGCTTTTCACCCTTCGGGCCGGTGGAGCTCGAAGGGTGGTGGTGGGCACACCAGCCTCCAATCCCCGAGTGATGGAATGGCCCTGGGAAGAGACGGGGGAGTCCTCCAGTGAGTCTGCGTCGACAGCTTTTTACCCTTCAGGCCGGTGGAGCTCAATGGGTGGCAGTGGGTGTACCTGCTTCCAATCCCCAAGCAACGGAGTGGCTCCAGGGAGAGACGAGGGAGTCCTAAGTCATAAACAGCTATGGATGCGTTTTACGGCAGTGTTTATGGCAGGAGGAACCACGTGACTGGCCCACTCAACTACATGACCAGCCCAAAGCACAAAAGGTTTGGGAACCCCTGCTGTAGACTATCTCAATTGCTGCAATTGATACTGTCAATTGACCACATTCATAAAACAGAAGTTATGTGAATGACTGAATGTCTATCAGAGGGCACATACATTCATACCAAGCTCATGCAGCAATCTTTATGTTCAGGGGAAATCCTGTTTATTACTGTTGTTGTTGTTGTGCATTCCTCTGAATCACATTATAATAGCTTATAGTCAGGAATCAAAACCACATTCCATTAACATTTTATTGTTGTTGTTCAGTCGCAGTCAATTCTGATCCTTTGCGACTCCATGGACCATTGCCCGCCAAGCACCTCTTTCCTCCACAATTCTTCTCAACCCGCTCAGCTGTGCCCAATGCGTCAACAATACCATCTAGCCATCTCATTTTCTGCTGCCCCCTTCTTCTTTTGCCTTCTACCTTTCCCAGCATCAAGGCTTTCTCAAGTGAATCCTCTCTTCTCATTTGATGTCCCAAGTACTTTAGCTTCATCTTCACTATTTAACCTTCCAAGGAGCAGTCAGTGTTGATTTCTTCTAAGATCGACCTATTTGTTCTCTTCGCTTTCCAGGGTACTCTCAAAACTCTCCTCCAACACCACATTTCAAAGGCATCTCTTCTTCTGCACTCAGCTTTCCTTATGGTCCAGCTCTCACACCCATACATTACCACCAGGAATACCATTGCTTTGACTATGTGAATTTTTGTTTGCAAGGTGATGTCTCTACTTTTCACTATGTTTCCCAGGTCTCCCAAGAATCAGTCACCTTTTTATTTCATGGCTGCAATCTCTATCCACAGTTATCTTTGATCCTAAGAAAGTAAAATCTGTCAATGCTTCTACGTCTTCCCTATCTATTTTCCAGGGACTGATAGGGCCTGTTGTCATTATCTTGGTTTTCTGGATGTTGAGTCTCAAGCCAGCCTTTGCATAGACTGTGGCAAAACTTCTTTTTGGCCTCCACTTGATATTTGAAACTGCCTTTCTCTCTTATTGTATTTCAAAAGGAATAGAAATGAATGCATTAATTAGTTTCATTATCAAAAGTAAGATGTAGAAAATTCTCTTACAAAACAGCTGGCTAGAGAATTAAGTGGATCGAGGTAAACATGCATGGATTTTACTTTGCTACATCCAATCTTTTCAGTTTTGGCTGCTCTAGTTCTCCTCCTGCTGTTTAAACTTGCCTCAACCTTTTTGCTCCCAACTGCTTAATCTCTTTCCAACTTTGTTTAACTTATCTCAGCCCAGCAACAAGGTGAAAGTAACCAGATATTGTAAAAATACATCTGTATAATTAAGACGACCTTGTTGATTTCACATTTTTGTTCAAATAGCATGTAGAAATGCACAACAGAAAGGAGTCAAATGTCAGAGAAAAAGAGAAAAAATGCTTTCAAACTTTGTGAAAAATCTGAAAGAACACTTCACAGAACACAGTCTTAGCAATTTTTGCCATGTGTTGGGCTTTCTGAAAGAATAAAGTTATATAGATTTGTCACTTTCCCCCTCCCCAAAAAGAGGGCATGGCATAAAAATTGGTTTCACAGCATATCCTCTAGCCATGGAACAAACTTTGCCTGCTTTTGGGTTTATAAGTGAAATTACAAAGAAGCAACACTGTAGGCTGAACACAAAATCATCTCTTAGTCTTTCTCCCTTAGATGAGCTGTCTTCATTTTTTTTAGCATCCTGTCCTTTATATCATGTTTATAAATGTTTATATATCATTTTACCTTCAAAACAAAACAGAAACAGGAACAATTTAGACATACGGATGCTCCAGAGATCTGGAAAGAAAGTAGCTTTATCCTAAGTGTGGGGTTAGAAATGGCACTCTGGTTGGGCCTCCAATTCTTGTCCATCTCTGCCACTTGTCCACCTATGTCATAATTGAAATAACCACTAAGTTCCTGTTGTATTAAAGCAGGGGTCGCCAACCTTATTAAGTTGGGGGCCGGGTCATGCTCCCTCAGACAATTGAGGGAGCCAGACTGTTTATGGCTGTCATAAATGCATTTACCACAGCCGCAGATGCATTTACGGCTGCCGTAAATTAGTCCGCAGCTGATTCTGGCTGCCCATATTAAAGGAAGCTTTCATTGACTGTTTCATAAGCCAACCGCCAAGCAGCTCAGCTGCAAACTGTTATAAGTGTAATTTGTCTGATTGCATGTCAAGGGCAAAAAAGAGGGTTTTTTCCCCCACTAATGGAAAATACTAACATATTCAAAGTGGACTTCAACTAAAACATTTAAGATGGATACTAATAGTGATGACAACAAGCTACAGGACACCATGTCTCAGTATACAAGGTGCTGGGGAACAATAAGAGAAGCTACTGCTATTATGGCACGTTTGTGGATCCCCCATTGGCCCCTGGTTGTCTGATGTGGAAAGCAAGATACAGGATTAGTTAAATTCAGGGCTCTAAAATAGGATTGTTTTCCTATTAGGAAACATGCTTATAATATTGAAACATAAGCCAGCAGATTCTTCTAAAGCAGAAAAGGAATTCTATTCAAATACAGATTACATGAACGCTTATATAGTGTCTGCAGAAAGTGTACAGGGTGTCCCAAAAGTCACCATACAGAACAAAAGATATCTTGGAATGTGTTTGCCATGAATGGAGAAGAAGACTTCTTGTGTGTGTGTGTAAAAAGAGGTGAGTTAATACTTTGTAAATATTTTGTAAGATTGTGTAACAAATAGTTTGTCAATAAAGATACATTTAGTTACAATTTGCCATTTTCCCTATGTATGACTTTTGGGACACCCTGTAGTTAGAACAAATCAAGGAATATTAGAACCCTTTGCAGCAACATCTGCAAAGTGGCTTTGATGTAACATCGAAAAGACTAAGCCCATGAATGGAAACAATATCAACAAATTACTTTTTGCTAATGATCAGCCATTGATAATAAGTACAGCTAAGGAATTACAGCTACACCTTATGTCCATGACCCAAGAATGCAAGATAAATAATATGAGGATCAGTAAAGAGAACACTGAGGAAATTGCAATTGGAAAGAAATAGCATAGTTTAAATATCATAATAAAGGAAACAAAATGTAAAACAGGTGGCAGAGTTCAAATACCTAGGAATAGCATTTTTATAGATAGTAAAATGGATGAAGAGATTAACATATGGTGTAGCAAGGCAAACCAAATATTGGGGCAGTTAGCTCTACTATTAAGGCAGCACCAACCAGAACAACAACAACAAAAACCCTCATACAAAGCATATTCATTTCCACCTTATGTTACCATTGCCAAACATGGACACTTACAACAAAACATAAACAAAAGTTGGTCACCATGGAAATAAGATGTCTAAGGAAGGTTTCTTGAGTAGCAAGAGGGGATAAAATCAGGAATGAGATTATAAGGAAAATAATTGGAATATAGCCAATCTTAAACTCTATACAGACAACAAATAAAGTGGTTTGCTCATTTGGAATAATGTTTTGGAACTCCTTACCATACAAGAAATATATGAAGAGAGAAGAAGGGCAAAGAGCATGAGGCAGATCCAGAGGAAGATGGAGAGATAGCATCAAAGATATATTACAAGAGCACCAAATAACACTGGTGGAGGTCACTAGAAGTGCAAGAACAAGAACCTTGTATCTCCCCTCAACACCCAACATGGTAAAAGAGGAAGTAAAAAAAAGAGCATTCAAACACCTTTGCTTGCCCTGTGTTTCCTGCTTGAGACTCAAATGTTGCATTAAGCTAAACAAACGTCAGTAAGAGGCACAGAAACACTGTAGGATCCTTTATGAAGAAATCATAATTTAGTTTTCGAAACATGAATGTGGTCCTTTACATTTTAGGTGGAAAGTAGAGGGTAATAAAAATATTTAGTTTTCAGTTTTGCAAAAATTATGTACATCAAAGATCCTTGCATTTCAGTAGCCCTTACCTTATTGCACTTGCAGATAAATGGCCATAGGAGCCACTCGCTGAAGAACTGCTACGGGAATTGTTGAGAATTGTGACCAATGAGTTCGGAGATGTCCGGATCATGGTCTGAAGGTCAAAGCTATGATCAGACAGAGGTGATAGGGACAGTGTTCGCTTTCGGCTTGGTCTCGTTGGCAGCCTAGGACTCGGAAACCTGGCACCTGTTAGGTAAACAAAAACAATTATTTATCCAAGCACCTGACCCTCTTTATTTATTACTTCTGGCAAGGGATATAACTAATCAACTCAACAGTACAACGTGCTTCTTGACAAGCCCACTCTTTCCACTTATGATCTACTAGCTACGATTGAAGAAAATTAGGAAGAAAAATTTATCTTTCCATTGCTTACCTCAGGGGAGCTCTGTTTATTAATGTGCAGGCAAAATGATAAATTGCTAAACAAAAGGGAAAGACTTTTATGTGTTATCCCTCTCATTTCTGGTGATTTATGGATCTGATAGCTGCTTAGACATGCACATCATTAATTCACTGGAAGCTAGGAGACAGAGTAGTTCAAATCCAAGCTGCTGGCAAACTCATAGCCTACCACTTTAACAAAAAGAGTAAACAAGGACCTCTAACATGTAAAATGGAAACTAAGAGTTCTATTTTATTTTGGTTCAGAATTTTGTCTGTACAATGATACATCCAAGACAAGCATGAATAAAATAGTATCCTTTTGAAATGTTTATCATACTTATATTACACAATTGTTCTCAATAGTTCAAAAGCTGTTTTAAAACTTCCCATATTACATATGATTTAATTTAATTTAACTCAAATCTATGAAATACTTTTCACATTTTTAGTACAGTATTATACAAATAGCTTTTTAGAGAGAACTAAAGTAAGCATCTGATTAAAGATCCCTGCCATTGTATTCAACAAATACTTTCATCATCCTTCAGTACTACTAGCCTTTCATCCTGAAAATAAAAACAGGCCTCTTGGATGAAAAGCATCATCTACCCTACTCAGCATGCTGTCTCTAACAACACCAAGACCAGATTCTTGCAAAGAGAGGAAGCATAAATTTTGTCTATAAAATACCAAGTCTCCTGATCTCCCCAGTCTCCAGAAGTCTAGTATGAGAATCCTTGTTTTATTGATTCTATCTGATCTGACTTCTAGTTGTATCTTAACATGTGTTTCATTTTGGAATTCTCTTTGACCATAACCCCACAGATAAGACTGCCAGCAAGAGTGTCAGTAATCTTTCGTATGTGGCTTGTGGTCCTTTGCTTCCTTTTACATGTGTGAAACAAGCAAGTGCTCATGTTGTTCTAACTTATTTCTAGAAACATACTGACCAGTCAGTCAGCATTTAGCATTTTTTGATTCTGCATGTGGTCTTAAGGAGAGCTGCTGCTGAGGAGAGCCAAACAAAGGGAGCACTGGTAAGATTTGGGCGTGCTTGCAGTTGGAGCAGAGCTGCTTTAGAGGCCTCCACTAATTTCAAACAAAAGACAAAGGAAGAATATATTCTTACTAGATAGAAAGGTAGTAAACGTGTAAATTTTTGAGGCCCAGAATACTGCACTTGTTAAAATGGATTCTGAGGGAGCAGCTGTAGTTACCTGCAACACTTGTGCCGTGTTTGTGATTCTTCACTGAAGAAGACAGAGACCACGAGCCCAAAACAGCCTATATTCGTAGGGAGGGAAACCGAAGAATTGAGCCAGATAGAAATAACCAGGGAGGAGGTCCTTGCATGTCTTGTTAAACTAAATGCTAACAAATCACCAGGACCAGATGATAAGATAAGATAAATCTTTATTGTCATTGTCCTGCACAGAACGAGATTGGGGACAATGAGATTGGGGATGAGTTCTCAGGGAACTTAAAGATGAAATTGCCGATCTCCTAGCCAAAATGTATAATCTTTCCCTCAAACCAGGCTTTGTGCCTGATGACTGGAAGGTAGCGAATGTAACACCAATTTTTAAAAAAGGATCCAGGAGTGATTCAGGAAATTACTGACCTGTCAGTTGGACATGTGTCCACAAGGATGGTCTAACAGTAGGCATATACTATCGGCCTCCGACCTAAACTCCTGAGGGAGACTGGCAGTTGGAGAATGTTGTAAAGGAGGTATCCAAGCATACCTGTCAACTGCGGCTCTGGAAAATACGGTACCTGCGCAAACGGTTCTGCGCAGATAGCCTTCTACGCATGCATAGAATGGGGCTACGCAAGCATAAAACCCTTCTACACATGCGTAGAAGGCTATGCCGCTTGCGTAAAAGGCGACCTGCGCAGAAGGGCTGCGCAGTACCTCCTTTCCCCCACTGCCAAATTCCGGGGTTTCGGCAGTGCGGGGTGGGAAATGGCGCAAATTGGCGCCAAAAACCGTGAAATCCCGGCCAATCCAGGAAGATTGACAGGTATGCATCCAAGAAGGGAAGCATGGTTATAATGGGGGACTTCAATTACCCTCACATAGACTGGGTGAACTGTTGTTCAACACATGATAAAGAGATAAAGTTCCTAGATATGCTAAATGATTGTTTCCCTGGGACAGATGGTTGAAGACCCAACTAGAGGTACAAGCAACCTTGACTTGATCCTGAGGAATCAATGAGCTCCTAGCCAAAATACATAATCTTTCCCTCAAATCAGACTGGAAGGTAGCGAATGTAACACCAATTTTCAAAAAAAGGATCCAGGGGTGATCCAGGAAATTACCAACCAGTCAGTTTGACATGTGTCCCAGGTAAAGTGATGGAAACCATCCTAAAAGAAAGAATTAATAGGCACATAGAAGAGAAGGCACTGCTAAAGGAGAGTCAACATGGCTTTTGCAAGATCAAATCATGCCTCACTAATCTGTTGGAATTTTTTGAGAGTGTCAACAAGCATATGGATAAGGGGGATCCAGTAGACATTGTTTATCTGGACTTTCAGAAGGCTTTTGACAAGGTCCCGCACAAAAGGCTCTTGAATAAACTTGCCAGTTATGGAATAAAGGGAGAGGTCTTATCCTGGATCAGCAACTGGCTAAGGGACAGGAAACAGAGGGTAGTACTAAATGGACACTTCTCCAAGTGGAGGGAAGTAAAGAGTGGGGTCCCCAAAGGTTCAGTACTGGGGGCCCTGCTTTTCAACCTCTTCATAAATGATCTAGAAGTAGGAGTATATAGCAAGCTAGCCAAATTTGCTGACAACACTAAATTATACAGGGTAGTGAAAACTGTGAGAGATTGTGAGGAGCTCCAGAGGGATCTCTTGACACTGGGGGAGTGGGCAAAACAGTGGCAAATGAGCTTCAACATTAGTAAGTGCAGAGTGATGCATGTTGGGGCAAAAAAAACCAATTACATTTATAAACTTATGGGGTCTGAACTCTCTGCGACAAACCAGGAAAGGGACCTTGGTGTCCTGGTGGACAGCTCAATGAGGTTGTCTACCCAGTGTGCCTGAGCAGTGAAAAAAGCAAACACAATGCTTGGGATCTTTAGGAAGGATATAGAAAATTAAGTCAGCAAGTGTCATTTTGCCTCTTTATAAATCTATGGTGAGGCCCCAATCTGGAATACTGTGTACAGTTCTGGTCGCCATACCTCCAGAAGGATATTATGGAGCTGGAAAATGTGCAAAGGAGGGCAACCAGAATGATTAGGGGACTGGAACACCGTCCTTACCATCTGAGGCTGCAATGGTTGGGCCCCTTCACTCTTGAACGATGGCATCTAAGAGGTGACCTGATTGAAGTTTATAAAATCATGCACGGTGTGGACAAAGTAGATAAGGAAAAACTGTTTTCCCTATCGCACAACACTAGAACTAGGGGGCACTCCATGAAACTTTTGGGTACTAGTTCTCAAACAAATAAGAGAAAGTACTTTTTCACCCAGAGGATCACTGGCTGTGGCCTGTTCCAGCAAGGCTGTTCTTATGTACTTATTATGTTCTTAAATGTTTTTTTTATTTGTCCAGTACCTTCATTATTATTATTTTTTAATTATAATTTTAATTTATTTATTTGTTTGTTTGATTTATATCCCATCCTACTCAGCACAGGCTGCCTCAGGGCGGCTCACAACACGTCAGTAAAGATACAATATAGCAAATAAAGGTACAATATAGCAATTTGTATCTATACCTATAAGGAAGGGATGTAAGGTACGTGACGGGAATGCGTACCCACACCCCTCAATCCTATCCCGTAATTCTCTGTGCACACCTACCTTTTGAAACAGAGATCAGAATGGCGAGGGTCTGGGGCCTGAGAGTGGTTCCTAAGCCCCACAAAGTCAAAAAAACAACTGCGCATGCATGAAGTGCAAGGGAGGGGCTGATTGAGCGCCGAGCCATTGGCAAGCAGACACAAATACACCACAGCTGTTGGAACAGCAGAGGAGGCCGTCGTGCCACCCAATGCGTAGGATGCAGAAAGGCCTGCCCGAGGCCTCGCACGCCTCACGGACACCCACCACTCAGCCGGGCGGGGACATCGGAGCTCAGCCACAGCCACTGCCATTGTCAGGAGGAGGCCACACACACCCCGCCATGATGGCTGGCCTTGGGTGACCCAAGAATTCATGTTCTGGGGACCAGGGCTCTCCAACCTCTATCTTGCCCACCCCTTCTGTTGCCCAGAAAAGCTTGCCACAAGGGAGGCAGCCACAGCAGCAATGCCGGACTCACCATGCCTGTCAGCTAAGCTGATGAGGGGACAAAGGGTAGGAGAAGAGAGGTGTGAGGTGTGTGTCTCTGTGTCTTTCCAGAGAAAGAGATGGTGATGGCATAAGGGCGGTGTGTTTCTGAGTGTGCGAAAGGGTGAAAAGCGCCGGGGATGCTGGGGACTGAGAAGGCATGTGAGGGGAGCAGAGAGCTGCATGAAAATGACAGGGAAGCGGGGGGATGTGTCTCCGTCTCTCTGTGTGTGCCTTTTTGTGGGAGATGGGCCCTCCTTCTTCCGCTCCCTTCTTCCTTCCCCCTTACCTCCTTCCTTCCTTCTTTCCATCCCTTCTTCTTTCCTTCTCCCCTTGCCTTTGCTTCCCTCCCCTCACTACTTCCCTCCCTTCCCCTTTCCATATATATATATATATATATATATATATATATATATATATATATATATATATATATATATATATATATATATATATATATATATATATATATATATATATATATATATATATATATATATATATATATGTCTCTCTCTCTCCCCGCACACGACATGGATGGACACCCCCCCGGCATCAGACGGGATCACTGCGGCCCCGTGCGGGAGTTGCACAGGCAACAATTGCAGCAGCTTCAGCCTTCCATTTTCCCACTCTGAGAGTAGGTGGCTGTCTGTGTTGGAGTGAGTGAGACACTCTGTCTGTGTGTGTGTGTGTGTGTGTGTGTGTGTGTGTGTGTGTGTGTGTGTGTGTGTGTGTGTGTGTGTGTGTAGAAATCGGGTGGCACAGTGCATGGCTGTATGTGTGTGATAGAGAGTGGGAGGTAGGACACTGGCTGGGAGTGTGCCCCAACCACCTCACACACCCAGGCGAAGCCAGGCAAATATGCTAGTATATATATAAAACAGAGGTGTTGTGCTGTATATTACTCATACACGCTGACACCCCTGCACCGATCGGCAGGGAACGGTGTGCGCACCTACCTGGCACATCTGGGTTGTCCGGCACGGGGGACTAGCAGCCCTTTTTGGGGTCTGTCACCGCTAAAACCAGCCACAAAGGGCCCCCCACCAGCAGTATGAAATGTCCGAGGAGGCGCTAATGTGCATGTACCAGAATCTGTGCTGGTGCAAAATCCTGCCCAGAGTTCAAGGCACTGCCGCTGCGTGGAACTCCGGGAAGGCGTCTGTGCCTGCACGCATTCTGGTGCATGCACATTAACGCCTCCCCACACATCGGCAGCATGTAATGTCTGGAGAGGCAGTAATGCGTATGTGCCAGAATCTGCGCAGGTGCAAAAGCCTGCCCGGAGTTCCAGCCCGTGGGTGGCCCTTCTCCAGAAAGCATGGGCCAAATGGGGCGCCCGTACGCCAGCCACCTTCTGGACAGGGGAGGGCAGGCCTTCCGCCTTGCCTTCTCTGGAAGGCATGGACCAACTGGAGCGCTCCATTTGGGTCAGGCCTGCTGTAGAAGGCAAGGAGGAAGGTCCACTGGTGCACAGCAACATGGGCCCCGAAGAGGCCTTGGCCAGCCCCACCGGGACCATCAGGAGGGCAACAGGCGCAGACAACCAGGTATCACTAATGGGGGGGGCAAGGGGTCTCTTGTAACCCCTGCCCTCGCAGCACTCACCAGCCTGGAAGGGGTCACCCTTCCCCAACTCCCAGCCTCACGAGGGCCTTTCCTCTGTGTGTGTGTGTGAGAGAGAGAGAGAGAGCAAGGGAGAAAGAGAAAGAAAGAGAGAGAAAGGGAGTGAGAATGGGGGAGAGACAAAAAGAGAGAGAGACAGAAAGAGAAAGACTGCATGAAAGAGAAAGGCAGAGAGAAAGGCAGAGACAGAAAAAGAGGGAGAAAACAAGAAAGAGAATGAAAGCAAGAAAGAGAGAGACAGGGGAGAGAGGGGGAGCAAAAGCAGGAAAGAGAGAGAGGAGGAGGAAAGAAAAAGGGAGAGAGAGAGAGAGAGAGAGAAGGAAAGAGATAGAGAGAAAGGGGGAGAAAGAAAAAGAGAGAGAGACAGGTAGAAAGGGAGAGACAGACAGACAGACAGACAGACAGAAAGAGAGAGACGAAGGCAGAGAGAAAGGGAGAAATACAGAGAAAGAGAGCGAGAAAGCAAGAAAGAGAGGGAGAGAGAGAGGGAGAAAGCGAGAAGAGGAAAGAGAGAGAGAAGGAAAGAGATAAAGAAAGAGAGAGAAAGGGAAGAGACAGAAAGAGAAAGAAGGAAAGCAAGAAAAAGAAAGACAGAGTGAAAGAGTGAGATAAAGAAAGAGAGAGTGAGAAAGGGAGAAAGGGGAATAGAAAACAAGAAACAAAGAGAGAGAGAAGGAAAGCAAGAAAGAGAGAGAGAAAGGGGAGGCAACAGAAAGAGAAAGAAGGAAAGCAAAAACAAGAGAGAGAGAGATAAAGAGAGACAGAGAGATAAAGAAAGAGAGAGAAAGGGAGAGAGAAAACAAGAAACAAAGACAGAAGGGGGAATAAAGAGAGGGAGTGAAAGAGAGATAGAGAAAGGGAGAGGGGGGAGAGAAACAAAGCAAGAAAGAAAAAGAGAGGGGCAGGAGGGCCACAGCCCCCCCAAACCCTGCCCGAGTGAAGCCAGGCACCTCTGATAGTATACAATATAGTAAAGATACAATATAGCAATATAACAAAAACAAATATGCAATATAGTAAAATCCAAGCATAAAACACAATAAGAAAATAACACCTTATAATTTAACCTTTTTCATCTTTCTTTGTGGACCTACCACATAATTGTGTTCCTGTTTGCTGCTCCATCAAGGCAGCACTTTGATATTTGGGGATTGTGATGTCTTTAGCTTGTCTTAGATTAAAGTTAAAACAGTTAGCAAAGCTTACAATAAAAGGCTATTGAATTAAAGATGCAAATAACAACCTATGCAGAAGTGACAAACCACAGACAGTATAATTAAACTGTGTTGTTTTTTTAAAAAAAGAGAGAGAACAAAAACAAGGAAGAAGTTAGCCCCTGATTTTGGACCAGATGGTATATTTTATCTAAAAATCCATTATTGCATTCTATTTAGAAGATAAAGACATTTTAATAAGTGCCACTACAGCTAAAATCTGGTATGTCTTTATTTGGGAGAATACTGACTGCTCCTTAGAAGGACAAGTACTGAAGCTGAAACATCGAATTCATACAACAAAGATGCGACTTTGTATGAGGCATCTTTTTTCAAGGAATTAGGTGATGTTGTATGAATTCGATGTTGTACAAAGCGGACTTTGTATGAGGTATTACTGTAATGTGGTGGAGGTTAAGAAGATGATGTAGAAGATAAGTCTAGGTCTAGTGCTCATGAGCAGATTCTCCAAAGTAGAAAAGAATGGTAACTGTTTTGGCAAAATCTGTATTATCCATTAAGAAGAAGATGCGACTTTGTATGAGGCATTGGGGTTTTTCCCACGTTGCATTGTGCCTGGGCAGTATAAAAGGCAGGACACATGTGTACATTGCTCTTGTGGGTTTTGCACGAGGCAAAGAGTGTTTAGGAGTGGTTTTGAGCATGATTTTGGATTTTTTGAATTTTTTTGTCAGAATTTTTAGAAGCATTCCTGGGATTTTTGCAGCATTCTTCAGGTTCTTGGACAATCAGGGCTGTTTCACATGTTTTTGTAATGTATTTTGCCTTTAGACAATGATTTCTTAAAGTTCTGTCAGTTTCCTGTCTGTTTCCTTGACTTTGCCCTGAAGTCTGTGCATTTTACAGTACAATGTATCTCTATGGAAACAACGTTGTACAAGGCATCGCAGCAAGGATTTGGACGTTGTATGAGGCATCACAGCTAGGATTTTGCATGCCTCATACAAAGTCCAAATCGGTATAAAGTCCAAACTTGTGGAACCAAGTTTGGACGTTGTATGAGGTATCACTGTATTATTCAGCATAATTAAAAAGGCCATGCTGTACAGAGCCTACAATATTAAGTAAATTTTCTGTAATTAAAGGGTTACTTGAGCTGAGTGTGTCCAAGAAGATTGACTTAAAAGCAGTGGTGGGCTCTAAATTTTTTTACTACCAAACTGTGGGTGTGGCCTACTTTGTGCCCATGGCCTACTCTATGGATGTGGCCATGTGACTGGGTGTGTGATCTAATCATGCCTGCCCAGCGGTGGGATTCACATTTTTTCACTACATGCTCTATGGGAGTGTTATGGTGGGTGTGGCCGGGGGGAAAGCCCTGCATTGCACCCGAATTAGGAATACTTTATTTCAAAACATAGATGGCCGGGGCCAGCCAGAATTTCTGCTACCGGTTCTGGCGAACTGGTTTGAACCTGCTGAAGCCCACCACTGCTTAAAAGTAATCTGAAAACAGGTGATAATGAAAGCTATCAAATGTTATTTTTCTTTACAGAGTAAGGCATAAGGCACCTTGCTTTTAAAGACAATATTAACACCAACTACAGCATTTAGGCATGAAATGAAAATATGAACATTACTGTTGTTGTTTTTGGCATCTTAATCTTGTCTTCCCACTAATTATTTTGTTTTGCCTTTTCTCATATAAAATTCTGACAAAGACGAAAGGCTTTCCCCCCAGCATGATGAATGAGTAGGACATTCAAATTCCTACTTAATGACAATTAATTTACTGTATACCCATACAAGTTAAGATAGTTTTAATTAGTTTTTACAAAGAGAAAGGCTAGCTTCATCCTCTGTTTAGATAAAAGCAGCATTGCCTGACTAAACAAATTCTCATCAAATACAAAAGGTGAGGTGATATGACCTCCCCGTGATTCACTTAGTTTAATTCTCTATTTACTGTTTAAAAGCAAACAATTTGCATAATACCACTGCAATGTCTGTGTGTTTTAATACTGAAACAGGTGGTAATTGAAAAGTTGCTACTGTAATGAAGCTTGAATTTGATCACAACTCAAGAAAAATTGCAGATGCAAATCTCTGTACAGCTCAGGAGAAGGGGGAAAGGAAGCAGAGTGCTTTCCACTAGTCCTTTTGGCCCACATGCTTTTTGAACTCTATCAACTGCTAGCCATTGAGCTACATACTAAAAGGAGGAAGGGAGCAAAGCACTTAACACTGACTTGTATAGCTCCATTCTTGCCTGTTCAACAGCCAGACACCCAAGGAGAAAAGCAACATGCCCCTTTCCAAGGAGCTACTTTGAGATAGCTGTTTTTCATATTCCTCTTTTTGGTCACTTTGACTCATAAACATGTATACACTATATGTACTGTATCTAGTTGGCTTGATAGCCTGGTGAGTTAGGTATCTGGCTGCAAAGATAGATGTTGTGAGTTTAATTCCCCATTGTGCATTTCAAGAGGAAAGCCAGCTGGTGTAGTATTCAGAAGCTGTACAGTCCCAGGGCAACACCAGAACAAGGAAATGGTAAACTACTTCTCAGTACTCTGTACCTAGAAAACCCTGGAAAGGGGTCACTATGATTCAGAACTAACTTGATAGCATTATTATTATTATTATTATTATTATTATTATTATTATTATTATTATTATTATTATTATTATTATTATTATTATTATTATTATTATTATTATTATTATTATTATTATTATTATTATTATTATTATTATTATTATTATTAATGGATGGATGTGAAAACACATCCTTTAAAGCCCTTCATGGCAGTGGGACAGGATACCTAAGAGACCACATCGCCCCAAGGTTTTCGACCCGTCCTACGAGGGCGGACTGTAGGGGCTCTCTGGTGGTCCCATCAGCCAGGGAGGCACACCTCACTGGGACCGGGACGAGAGCCTTCTCAGTATCCGCCCTGGCCATATGGAACCTCCTGTCACCAGAATTGCGCCTCCAGGTGGAGTTGCCCCCCTTCAGGAAGGCCCTAAAAACAAGGCTTTGCCAGCAGGTATGGGTTGCATCTGGCACCACAACCCAGCCCTGCTGGCTTATCTAGCCCTGTCTGGGGTTTTAATGAGGGGTTAGAGTGTTTTATGGATATTTTAACATTTTATAGTTTTGGTTTTGATTTTATTGTATGGGGATAATTTTTAAACTGATGTGAGCAGCCTTGGGTCACTGAGGCGAGGAAGGTGGCCATATAAATTCATAAATGAATGAATGAATAAATGAATGAATGAATAGGTGTACAGTAAACCCCCGGTTAATGACATTTCTTGGTTCCCAAGTTCATGACGTTAACCGGGAAATGTTGTTGTCCGGGAGGCACTTCCTGCTTCCCTTCAGCCCCCGATTGGGTTGGAGATTTGCAATCCCCCACTCCGCCGGGTCCCCTGGGTCCGGGAAGGTTAGGGGGACAGACCCCTTTTGTCCCCCCAACCTTCCCAGACCCACGAGACCCGGCAGAGGGGATCAAATCCACACCCCCAACACTCCGTTCTTAAAGAGAAGAAACCACTTGGTTTTCCCTTTTAATACCAGTGGGTGGGGGTTGGGATCTGCCATCTCTGCCAGGTTCCTTGGGTCCTGGACGTAAGGGGGGACAGACCCCTTTTGTCCCCTCAACCCTCCCGGAACCACGGGACCCGGGAGAGGGGATCGAATCCACCACCCCCAAAACTCCATTCTTAAAAAGAAGAAACCTCTTAGTTTTCCCCTTTAATATCAGGGGGTGGGGGTTGTGATCCCCCTCTTTGCTGGGTCCCTGGGTCCAGGAGGGTTGGGGGACAGACCCATTTTGTCCCCCCAACCCTCCCAGACCCACGGGACCCGGGAGAGGGGATCGAATCCACACATACCCCCAACACTCCGTTCTTTATATATATATATATATATATATATATATATATATATATATATATATATATATATATATATATATATATATATATATATATATATATATATATATATATATATATATATATATATATATATATAAATTATTAGTTCATTTTCAAGAAAAAAACATTACAAACATACAAATCATATAACATAACAAAAATACATAAACCTCATAGAAAATAACCACATAAATGATAGTTGAACTATTATCGGTTATAGTATACATACTATTAAATATCCACTTTGAGGTTTAATACTATGACTATAACTTTCATAAAAACTTTCAGTAATACAATTGTTTATTAACAACTATCAAGCTCCAAATTTCCAATTTACAAATCACCCAGTGTATATGTACATTGCCCTGGAGAGTTTGGTCTCTATATTATCTCCAAAAACTACTTTGAGATGGTACAGGTCTAAAACATTCCATACCCGTAAGGGAGTGATCAACAAAAGGCTTCCAAATATTCCAAAATCTATTGGTTCTTAAAGAGAAGAAATCTTTAATATCAGGGATTGGGAGTTGGGATTCACCATCTCTGCTGGGTCCCCTGGGTCCAGGAAGGTTGGGGAGATGGACCTCTTTTGTCCCCCAAACCCTCCCGGACCCACAGGATACAGGAGAGGGGATCGAATCTACATGCCCCCTGATATGAAACTGGAAAACCTGATCCGTGGTGATGGAATTTTCTTCCTCCCATTTTGGCTTCTCTGCCAGTGCGGGTGCCTCTGTTAGGCTCCAGGGAGGTGATCCGCATTGTTTCCAACCCCCTGAGACACCCCCCCAGGCGATGCTGCAAGAAAAAACCTTCAGCTGACGATTGAGTTTAATCTGGTGTTTTTCTTTGCACCATCGCCAGGGGGAGATCGGGGGAGGTCAGAACCATCCCGGATCGCCTCCCTGGAGCCTAACAGAGGCACCTGGGCTGCTTCTGCCCACCACTGGAAAAAGGACGACGTGGTCTCCTAACTGTTGACACTGGTTGGAGATGAAAAAACTGCCATCTTCGGGTCCCTGTGTCCGGCTCTCCATCTACCCAGGAGTGTCTGGGAGGCTAGGTGACCTATCCTGTGCTCTTTCTGTCTTCCTAGCACCACCCTGGCCTGCCCAACAGCTGAGAAAAGTTGCAGCTGCCAAGTTATTTTTTTATTTTTCAAATACAAGATGGCGGCCACAACTTTTCTCAGCTGTTGGGTGGGCCAGGGAGGTGCTAGGAAGGCAGAAACAGTGCAGAATAGGTCCTCCCAGCCTCCAAGACACTCCTGGGCAAGCAGAGAGCCAGACACAGGGACCCGAAAATGGTGTTTGAACAGGTAGGAGACCAAACATGATCTCCCGGATAACAACTTAACGTCGTTGTCCGGGAGATGACTTTTCAGGGGAAAATGCATCATTAACTGAAAACGACGTAGTCCGAACGCATCGTTAACTGGGGGTTTACTGTACAGCTAATTCCAGTTAGAAGAAGCATCTTCTTGCATATTTAGCATAACCTGTACAGAGACATACATTCTACATGGATAACTGTTGAAGACCACACCTCCCTTACATAGACTTTTTAAACACTTACCAGAACTAAGGAATTTGTAACAGGTATTACTGGGGTACACAGAAAGAACCTCATCGAAGATTGTGGTGTTTTTGAACTACAATTGGGCATACCCTGTGGCTAATCTTTCTCACACTAGGTCAGGCTTGTCCAGTTAATATTTCTTAACTTGCAAAAACTCTTGTATTAGGTTCTACATCACAGATGTCCTCTATAAGCATGAGATACTCTGTCTCTGTTAATTTCCAAAACTAGGGAAACCTACTTCTTGGACAAAGAAACAAAAACAAAAACACCCTCCATTTACAAGCAGATTTGGCAGTCCTGACCTGACATACTCACCAAAATTTGCAGGAATATCTTCTTAATTTAAAATAATCACACATACACTTCTCTGAAATTCAGTAAATGCAGCATTCAGTAAGGCCACCATTTAACAATTCTTTTAAAAGCATGCTTGAAGACAAATGTCTTTGCCTGCTGGTAGAAGGATAAGAAGGGACCAAATTGGCTTCCCAAGGAAATGTATTCTGCAACCTGGAAGCAGTTACAGAAAAGCTCCTCTTTCACATTCTTGGAAAGTCATACTCCCTAGCCTAGAAGATCTTATGCTCAGAGTGGCTCACAATGTTGCCATTCAGTCATTGAGCTAGCCTAGACCTAAGCCATCCAGAGCTTTATAGGTCATAACCAGCACCAGCATTTGGTACTAGCCTTTGTAAATGGACCAGCAGTCAGCATAGCTTTTAAAATAAGGGATTTATATGCTTCCTGTAACCAACACCAATTAGTAGATTGGCTACAACATTCTGACCCAGCTGAAGTTTAAAGATACTCATCAAAGGCTTCCTCACAGAGAGCACTTCAGAGTAATCCGAGTAGTATGTAACTAAAAGCATGCCCGTACAGGCATAAAGTCTGCTCTCTGCAGCATTGGTGGGGAGCTGGTCCATTTTTCCCCTTCAGGATCTAAACATGTTGGACACTGAAGCAATTCCACTCACTCCAAGGTACACCTTCTAACAGGGGTGAGCTTCCATATATGCCATTCTCAGCACCTGTAGATGCTGGGAATATCACTGATGGGCCTCTTGCAGACATCAAAGGATGCTTTTGGTATCAACCTCCAGTATGCTGAAGCAGCTAATAATATTTCCTTGCTCCTCTGTGAAGGGGTGGGGGAAATGTAACTTTTTTCATCATATCTAATTGCTGTAGCATTGCACTGGTTAGGAGAGGGGAAAAATCTTTTTTCTCTCTAGCACCAATTAAGAAATTGCTCACATCTATAGAGGAAAAACAAAGCAGAGCTGAAGCACACCTTTCCACTGTGCCAAAGAATGGTCCAAGAACATGAAGAATGCTGCAAAAATCTCAGGAATGCTTCTAAAAATTCTGACAAAAAAAACAAAAAAAAAACCAAAATCGGACTTAAAACCACTCCTAAACACTCTTCACCTCGTGCAAAACCCACAAGAGCAATGCATGCATGCGTCCTGCCTTTTATACTGCCCAAGCACAATGCAACCTGGGGAAAACCCCAATGCCTCATACAAAGTCGCAGCTACTTTGTATGAGGCAACTTTTTTCAAGGAATTAGGCGATGTTATATGAATTCGATGTTGTACGAAGCAGACTTTGTATGACGTATTACTGTAATTCTTTCTTTAATGGTAATATCTCATTTAACACTTTTTAGCTCTAGTTATGTTGTATTTATTTTCACTTTCTCTTATCTTAATTTTTAGCTTTTTCTTTATCTTCCCACTGCTTCTTTAATATGTGAGTTTCTTTTATACTTAGCCCTCTTATGACCGCTTTCATTGTGTCATACAGTATCTCTTGACCAATCTCATAATTATCATTTATTTGCTATATTTGTTGCCATTCAGTTCCCACAGACCCTCTGCGGCCGGGACGGAGAGGCAGCTGTGGCGCCGGGCACCAGGACCCAACACCACCGCTGGCATCCTGAGCCCCGCCTGCCCCAGGCCAGGTATAAAAGGCCACCCATGGACTCCCTGTGGCCGGGACAGAGAGGCAGCTGTGGCAAGTGGGCACCGGGACCCAACATTATCACCAGTGTCCTGAGCCCAGCCTGCCCCAGGCAAGGTACAAGATGCTGCTAGGGCAGCGCATGACAGGACTTTGCTGCTGCCGCCCTCAGATTTGCATCCGGCCAGAGTGTGAAGGTCATTGTGTTTTTGCATTGTTGTACTGTTTTATATTGATGATATCATGTTATGTGCTTTTGGGAACTCTTTCTATTACTATATTGTATTGTTTTTGGTGGACTGGATTTTTGTACATTGTATTATTATTATTGTGTATTTATTTTGTATACTATTGATTTGTGCTGTGACTTTTGTGAGCTGCCCTGAGTATGCTGAGTGGGCGGCATACAAATCAAATACCGTATTTATTCGAGTATAACGCGCACTCGTGTATAACGCGCACCCCTAATTATCCATGAAATCTCGGTATCAAATTTTTTTTCACACCACGCATCTCAGCAGTGCCTACTGTACCCGGCGCCGGCTTCTTGAGTCACGCGGCCCGGGTAGCGCGGAGCACGCCGCGGCCCTCCTCCCCCGGAGGGTTCCCTTCTCGACCCGGCGGGTGCGTGCAGGTGAGCGGCGGCGGCAGCGGGACCTGGGCGCCTGGGAGGAGGGCCGCGGCGTGCTCCGCGCCTACCCGGGCCGCGCGACTCAAGAAGCCGGCGCCGGGTAGCGCGGAGCACGCCGCGGCCCTCCTCCCCCGGAGGGTTCCCTTCTCGACCCGGCGGGTGCGTGCAGGTGAGCGGCGGCGGCAGCGGGACACACGCACCCGCCGGGTCGAGAAGGGAACCCTCCGGGGGAGGAGGGCCGCGGCGTGCTCCGCGCCTACCCGGGCCGCGCGACTCAAGAAGCCGGCGCCGGGTAGCGCGGAGCACGCCGCGGCCCTCCTCCCCCGGAGGGTTCCCTTCTCGACCCGGCGGGTGCATGCAGGTGAGCGGCGGCGGCAGCGGGACGCACGCACCCGCCGGGTCGAGAAGGGAACCCTCCGGGGGAGGAGGGCCGCGGCGTGCTCCGCGCCTACCCGGGCCGCGCGACTCAAGAAGCCGGCGCCGGGTAGGCGCGGAGCACGCCGCGGCCCTCCTCCCCCGGAGGGTTCCCTTCTCGACCCGGCGGGTGCATGCAGGTGAGCGGCAGCGGCACCGGTCCCGCTGCCGCCGCCACTCACCTGCACGCACCCGCCGGGTCGAGAAGGGAACCCTCCGGGGGAGGGCCGCGGCGTGCTCCGCGCCTACCCAGCGCCGGCTTCTTGAGTCGCGCGGCCCAGTCCTCGTGTATAACGCGCACCCAAACTTTGAGCCTTTTTTGGGTATAAAATTTTGCGCGTTATACTCGAATAAATACGGTAAATCAAATCAAAATCATTTCCCCCAGTATTTGTTTATTATTAAACAGACTTGTATCCACCCTCCACCTTTTAGCCTCCTTATAGTCACATTGTGACTCAATCTGCACATTAACTATGGCATGGTCACTTAGTTTAATAACCCCCACCTCTTAATTTAATAACACTTTTGAGAGTATTTTTGGAATAGTAGCCATGTAAGTCTATGGTTCAGGCATATCAGAAAACAAAACAAAACAAAAACACTGCAGGCACTTTAAAGACTAACTGCTATATTTTTACTGTGAGCTTTCGTGGATCAAGTCCACTTCTTCAGACAAAGGAGAAAAACTTCCAGGCATGGTTTATATACACCAGATGCAGGGGTCAAGATATCACAAAGCAAATGGATCACAAAGCAATGAGGTAATGAATAATCAAGCAGAATGACAGACAAGCATGCCTATCAATAGAGCTTCCTACAGCTAGCAGTAATAAATGATTATTCAGATTAGTTTTAAATATCTCCCTTTCAATATTAAAAGTGTGAAGTTGCCAAGCAAAGCATATGCTAATGAGTTTAACCTCTTACTGGTTTAACCTCTTACTTGTGTGAGCACATCCTGTTGTGCTCATGTTGTAAAAGAGAATTTGCAGGAAGGTTAGTGAAGGTGGTATAAGATATCAAAATATAGTATATAAGATATCTAGCAGCATATAGCAATCTGTGTATCAAATTTGATAGTGTCCCAAAAACCCTTGGCTAATATTTAAGCCTCTGTGATGGGTGTCCAACAGATGGATGTATTTGATTTCTGCTGTCAATCTTTGAATCCTAGTCTTGTAATATCTCTGTTCCAGAATTGTAACTTTCAGGTCTTGGATAGAGTGTCCAGGTAGATTCAAGTGGTTTGAGACAGGTTTCTCTGTGTTGCCATTCTGGATTTCTGATTTGTGTCCATTAATTCTTTTGCACAAGGTTGTCCTGTTTGTCCAATGTAAAGTGCAGAAGGACATTTTTGGCAGGAGATAACATAAATCATATTTGCAGAAGAACAAGTAAAACTGCCTTTAATGTTGTGTATGGTGCCGTTGGGTCCAGTAATATTGTTTCCAGAGTGAATGTGGGGGCATAGTTGACATCTGGGTGTGTAGCAGGGTCTAGTTCCCATCTCTGTTCTACTTTTGTGTAGTCTGTTGTGTGTTAATAGTTGTTTGAGATTGGATGGTTTTGTATTATTATACCAACCTTCCTGTAAATTCCCTTTTACAACATGAGCACAACAGGATGTGCCCACACAAGTAAGAGGTCAAACCAGTAAGAGGTTAAACTCATTAGCATAATGTTTTGCTTGGCAACTTCACACTTTTGACAGTATGTTACCTGTGACAAATACAGTATGTAGACTATTCTGGTGTATGTCTTGTGGACTTGCAAGAAATATGTATATACTGTTTCCGCTCCTTTTAATTCTCTCCAAATATCTTTTAGATTTCTTTTTTCCCATTACATTGTGTAACATTGTTTGTTTTTACAATCTCCCCTATTTTCCCCATCTTATCAAGTCTCATATCCAAAACACTATTACAATCACCTGTCTTTATAACAATTTCGTTACTTGTGTTTTGTATTTCTCTAACTATTTTTTCAAAAAATTCTTTGTCTTTCATTTGGTGCGTATATATTCACTAACAATATTTCTTACGCTCTTAGCCACCCTTGTATCATCAAATATCTTCATTCATTATCTTTTATTACTCTCCCCATCTTAAATTTGCTTCTTTTTGAAATCACTATAGCCACTCCTCTAGCTTTTTATGTGCCATAAGCTTTTTCATAAATCTCTATCCAGTTTAGACTCAATTCATTGGTTCGCTCTTTCTTCTGTTATGTTTCTTATAGGAAAATTATGTCTGGTTCCGGTTTCCCTAGTAGCGTCTCTATTCTAATTCTCTTATTGAACTTCCCAAACCGTGGACATTAAATGTTGTAAATCTTATATAGTAGTACAGTGGTACCTCATACAACAATTTTAATTTGTTCCACAGGGCTCATTGTTGTACAGAACAATTGCTATACGATACATACATCATATAGCGATTTTCTCTATGGGATGCATCCTACAGCGACTTTTTTTTGCTAAGTGGTTTTTCCTATTGAAAAATTGTTGTATGATTTTTTCCATAGGGAAAATTGTTATGTGGGACACCATTCCCGCCTCCTCAAAAACCTAATTGTTATGCAATTTTGTTGCTATATGAAAAAACGTTGCCGCCGCCACTGCAGGATTGCGCCCTCCTGCCCCCTCAACCAGTGGAGAGGCTAAAAGGAGCTCTCAGGGCCACGGGGAGCTCAAAGATGCTGCCACCGCCACTGCAGAATTGTGCCCTCCTGCTCCCTCCACTGGCGGAGAGGCTGGGGGGAACTCCCAGGGCCATGGGGAGCTCAAAGATGCTGCCACCACCACCACAGGACTGCACCCTCCCACCCCCTCCACTAGCAGAGAGGCTAGAAGGAGCTCCCAGGGCCACAGGGAGCTCAGGGACACTGCCGCCACCACCACAGGACTGCACCCTCCCACCTTCTCTACCGATGGAGAGGTCAGGGGGAGCCCCCGGGCCCATGGGGAGCTCAGGGATGCCAATGCCAACACCACAGGACTGTGCCCTCCCACCCCCTCCACCGGCAGAGGTGCTAAAAGGAGCTCCTGGGGTGGACACTCCTGCCGCCACTCGCCATCTCGTTCCCACCCCCCGGAGGGGATAAAAGCTTGCCACAGCCTCCAGACTGGGATGCTCCCGCTGCTGCTCGCCCTGGCCCTGTCAATGCAGGGGTGGGAATGATCAGGCAAAACAGGCCACAGTAGTAGCGGGACTTTCACAGCCACTATCACTGAACTGGGACTGGAATTGTGAGATGTTGCTGCACTTTGAAATGTTGATACTGTGTAATTGTATTTTGTATATTCTTGATTATTGTATTGCTATTTTGTACTTGTGTTCCTATTTTATTGCTGTGCTATTGTTGTTTTGCCGCTTCGAGTCACCTTCGGTCTGAAGGAAGCAGGGTACAAATTAAACCTATTATTATTATTATTATTATTATTATTATTATTATTAGTAGTAGTAGTAGTAGTAGTAGTAGTAGTAGTAGTAGTAGTAGTAGTAGTAGTACTGCAGGACGGAATGAGTTCCTGTCTTTGTCCCCAGCTTCTGCCAGCCTAGCAGTTCGAAAGCAAGAATTTGCAAGGAAATAAATAGGGGCCACTTCGATGGGAAGGTAAACAGCATTCCGTGCTCTCCGGTGTCTAGTCATGCCTGCCACATGACCACAGAAATGTCTGCAGAAGCAGACAGTGTTGGCTCTTCGGCATTGAAACAGAGATGAGCACTGGAGCCTAGAGTCGGATACGAGTGGCCTTTGAGCAAGGGCAACCTTTACTTCTGTCCCATTTTTGTGGGAGGGAATTATGGCATCCCTATTTATACTTGATCCTAAGATACCAGGTTCATTGAACAATGGCAGGCAATCAAGACACTAACATCCAGATCTAAGGTTTGTCAGCAAACTATAGTCCAAGAGCATGGGTGATCTAATCCCATATACTCAGTACAGAACTATACTACCAAAAATCTACTCAGTTATTCCACCTCAATCTATACCATCCCATAGAAAGTGTAATTTCAAAAAAGCCAACTGGGGAGAGTTTACAAAAATGCTAAATGTAGCTGTGCTTCAGACTGCCTTTCAACCAGAGAATTATGATCAGTTTGTAATTTCCAATTTGGAATCGTCTCATGCCTCCATTCCAAGGGGTTCTTTGACCAACTACGTCCTGGGTCTCACTCCAGGAACATATTTCAATACTTGGATTATATATCACATTTCATAGAAAATACTCTGAGGGAAAATAGGATAAAAGCTGGGATAAACGTGATTTCAACTCTTGCAGAAACAAACAACCTCACTGGATAGACAATGTAACAGATCTCAACATGACAGGAAGTAGCAAGAAATCATGGAGACTCTTGAAAAGACTGAACAATGATCCTGACAAAATAACACTATGCACAAATATAAACCAAACTAACAGCAGACTGACTGCTTTTGGCAGGGAACACCAATCAATGCATGAAAAAAATATTAAACATCAAAGGGATATTCAGAGGAAATCCAATGAACTTTCTAATGTTTTCATATTGGCAGAAATAGAGGAAGCTGTAAGAAGATATAAGAATGGCAAAGTGGAAGGACTTGATGAAATCCAGATTGAGCAAATTGAACATTTTGGACAAAATACAATTCTTTGATAACTGCTGGGCAAGTAAACAAATTGCCCCGAAAAGGTGGAAGATACAGTAATTGCTATATTGAAACTAGGAAAAGAACTATCAGATTTAAAAAAAAACACCCTACAGGGCAATCTTCCTACTATGCCACTTATTCAAAGTGTTTGAATGAATGACATTAAATTATCTAGTCCCTAAAATTGAACCTCTAAAATCAGCATATAGATGATGATTTCGAAACACAGAAAATAATTGGAGCAGCATTTGTTAACAGTATAGCAACTTTCACCATGAGTTGCTTCTCAGAAAGCTCTAGTACCTTACTAAAACTCATAGATTAACAGAAATCATTGCCATTCTACTTCAAGTTTCTTTGGTGAATTTGAAAAAAAGTCACAGTAACTGGAGAAATCAAAGGAATGTTTTTCCACAGGGTAACATCCTGCACTGTTACTTTTTAACATTAACACAAATGAACATCAATGTTCCCATATTCCAAGAATTTTATTTGTGCTGATCTTGTCTTGACAGTCTAAGATGAAACTTTTGAGTCCATTGAGCATCAGCTAACCTCTGCATTAAAAGAGCTTCCCTTATATGTATTATAAAAACAACTAGCTGAAATCAAACCCTTTAAAAACACAGGTCTGTACTTTTCACTTAAAGAACAGAAAAGTAGCATGGAAGCTTCAAGTCAGCTAGGAAGGCAAGATTTTGGAACATTGCCCTACTCCAAAGTATCTCTTTCCCTCCCAGCCTTGTTGGTGGGGGGGTCAAAAGGACGCCCGCAACCATGGGCTGAAGGACTTCTTCCATTTTTTCAGACTCAGTGAGTGGGTTTAGGTTGTGTTGCTTTATAATGATGGGATTTTTGTATTTGTAAGTCGAACAATTAATTGTATTATTGACTTGACTTAGTTTTTTGTAAAGTTTATTGTGGCTTGTATTATTCATGGTATTTTGCACTGTTATTTCTGTATGTTGTTGTATTTCCCCTCCCCCTCCTCCTCCTCTTCCCCCATACATATGATTTGCTTTTTATTTATTTGATTGTTTTGTAAACCACTTTGAGTGGTCAATAGACTAGTAAAGCGGTATATAAGCATACTAAATAAATAAATAAATTTGGGTGTCACTTTGTTTTATCTCATCCATCTTGGAACAAGATGGACAGGAAAGACAGAGTTAGGTATCATCAGCAGAGTGGTAGGATGGAAGATCCAAACTCCAGACATCTTCTCCCAGGGGGTTCATATTAAACAGCAGTAGGGACACATCTGAACCCCCAATCCTATATAAAATGATTAATTGAGCACAACCTTCTGACCTCAGTGCGCATGCACGCATGCATGCATGCACGCACGCATGCATGCACACGCGTGCGCAAACACACACACACACAGGAAGGACTTGAACCACCATGCCTAGAAGAATGTCATTGTTGACTTTAGTGACAGCAGAAACAGTAGGATCAAACTCCACCTCTCCTGCCTAATTTTTTAAAGATTCTTCCCATAAGCAGACCTGAAGCCACACTGTAAGGAATATAGAAAATCTGCTTTGTTCAGAAAACCTTGGAACTCTGAAGGTACAACATGCTTTAATATCTTGCTTGGGGGAGGGGAGAGAATATAGGAGACTTGTTAATTATCCAACACACTGAGATTCAAGGAAGGCTTTTTAAACAATATTCTTTCTATTGCCTCCTTTGGGCCTGCTGGTATCCTGCCTTACTGTAGGAGGGCATTCATTATTTCTCTTATCCACTTGGCCAAGCCCATCTCGGCTGCTCTGATATGCTAGGAAAGCCAAGGGTCCAGTACTTACATGTTAACTCCCATTTTTCCAAGGATCCTGTCTACATCCTCAGACAACACAAGCAACTTTGCCTGCAGAGTGCTGTGGAAAAAAATCTTTACAGCATATTGTTGAGTGTTGTGCAGGTGGGGTAGGCAGTACACCAACTGTTGTGTTTGAATACAAAATATGCTGTAATGTTTGTGAACTATTTAGGATCATTACGATTCTCCATTTTGTCTCCTTCTTCTTGGTCTTGTAAATATCGCGTTCCCGCCTAAAACTATGAAGTTTGTACAATTTTCACTCCGGTCCGATATCCTCCACGTTACCCCTTTCCCTTCCTGCCTCTTCCTGCCCAAATGTATCCATTTCTCAATGTATATAAGGAGCAGTGCTGCACCACTGTTCTCAATGTTCTGACTACCCAATAAATGGTTTAGCCCTGTTATGCCGGCTGCTTCATGTTTCTGATCAAACCAATAGAACCCCTCTTCTGTACTGGGCTTCATGCTCAGGGACACATGCCAATCTTGAAGACTATGGAACAAAGCACCTGATGAGCATAATGAAATTTCAACAGAATATTGAAACTCTTTCCTCTTGGTCTTGCCTGCAGTTGTTGTACAGAGAATTCAAGCAGGGCCAAGGTGAGAAAGACTACCCCTGAAGCTTCATTCAACCAGGTATCTGTAATGCAAGCATGTCAGATGTTACATCTTTGATTAATGGAATATCTTAAAGGCAATCTGTAGCATAGGTGGTCTTCATGGCAAAGACTTCTGCTTGGTCCTTCTAGACTCACTCAGGGATCAGCAAGGTCTCAATTCACACAAAGCATGTTATAATGGTCTTGACCATGCTGCCTGCTAGGGTCTATATGAGGCCTGATGTGGGCCCTGGCATATGCAAGGCTTGCAGGGACCATATCAAACTCTAAGATAAAGTATATGACTAAGAACAACTGATGAAAACAATCCTCTCAATATGGATTATATTAAAAGAATAAGTAATCAATTTCAACCTATTTAATTGCCTGCCAATTGCTGCCAGAGACATGCACCAATGAGGACTTGTGTTTGGGCAATGACAAAGTGAAGAAAGTGGTTTCATTTTGGAAGTCCAGAATCTGATCAGGACATGGGGGGAGGAGAGGGGGGAAAGACCTATTTAATTTATGGCATCTCTATACCATTTCTATGTTTATATATGAATGAAGTTAGTATAAATAATTTGAAATCATGTTAAAAATAAATATAATAAAGAATGCCACATGCTTCTTAATTCTTAACATGTGCTTGGTTTCTTATTCTCATCCTCCCTTCAGGCCAATCATGATTACTGATATATTTAGCATCTTCAATATATACTTATACACATTGGTATTCCCCCTCATCAAGCAAACCTTACAGAGTAGTGCTGTGTGCATTCCAGCATAGCAATGTATTATAGCTGGTTTATTTTGGTATCAGCTCTTTCAAAACAGGACTACAAGTTGTACTCAATCATTAGTCATTACATAGCAAAGCAATTGTATCTAAACATGGGAAAATGGAATTGCAGAAGGATTTCCACCACATACTGAATGCATCCTGATAATCTTTTAATTTCTAGAATTATCTCTCATTTCAGAGAGCAAAATTGCTTGTATCTATGCTAACTTCTGTAGTGTGTGTCAAAATGCTCCTTATAGAGCTTTAAAACTCCCACTGTTTAAAAGTAAACAGTCAGCAACACTAACAAACCATTATCTTTAAATGCTGCAACAATACTTTTTTATACCTTATCCCCTGAAACAGGAAATTTGAATAAGGCAAACCATAAATTGCTTAACTCATATTATGTTTTACATTTTAGAGATCAGCTGTACATAAACAAACCGCTCATTGGTTCATTCAACCAATAATTTCCTCCAACTCCCTTTCTTTGCTCATCACCAAGGCTTGCTCTCCAAACTTCCAAGTCCTTAAACAATGGCAGAATCCAACATTTATTTTTGAGTTGGCAAAATTCCATATTTTCACATGAGAAGAGGAGAAAACTTTTCCCCCTTTCAGGACAATTATTGATATGTTCTGTTTTTGAAGGTAGGACACTGGCTCCTAATAGCTTGTCCACAACTAAGCCTATACACTATTCATTTGTGGAAGTTTCCATCTATAGTGCTTTCCCTACATTATTCAAAGCATTATAAAAGCTCTTTGAGAGGAAATTCTTCTTTTCTCCCTCTCATGAACCTTTGTAAAATGCTGTGTATAGCACTTGAGTAGAACCAACAATGTCACAGGTGCAGGAACCAAGGAAAGGAACAGTAACAGGAAAATCAGTTGTTAAGCAAAGATGTAGACTGCAGTTTAACATCACTGTTACAACTGGTACTACTACTGTGATGATGACAATGATAACAACATTTACCTCATGAGGATAATATTCTGCTGCATATATAAATTGGTTTCAACTACAATGCTTTAGGACTACTGTATTAATCACTTCTCACAAACAATAATCCCATTCTGCCACTTGTCCTTTTTCTTTTTAAAAAATAAATATTCTCCCCCACCCCCACCAAGGTCAGAATGTACAATCCACCCTATTAGTTAAAGCATATACAGTATTACTTACTATCCATAGCATGGAGGTATTCCATGTGAAGGGCACCTGCTCCTGCTGTGGCAGCGGAAGGAAAGATGTCTGCATATGGGCTGCGCTGACCTGCCAATAGAGCCATCTGATGGTAATATTCAGCTGGACTGATTCCAGCATGTGATGCTAAAATGGTACACAAAAGAACAACCATTAAATGAAATACAGTGAATAGGAAGCAACATTTTACTGCCTTTCCTTCTCCTTTTCCCAAGTGTTGTGGTTTATTCTTAAAATATATAAATTTGGGAGATATGTCATTTCCCCCCAAGCATCCATGATGTGACAATGGCTTAAATCATGTTGCTTAACATAGTAAGTCATGTTAGTTCAACACCTGCATAGGTTCCATTGACAAATGAGCCTATTCTAGTTCTAACCTACTATTCTAAAGCAAACTGCAACTACAGTAAGTCCACTTGAATCAATGGCACTTATGGAAGCATTGACTCATGAAATCTCCACTTATTCAATGAGCCTATTCTAATGCATCTTTCTATGCTAAGCAACAGAATCTCAAGCGATACATAGAACTGAGAATTAACATATATAAATACCAAAATACTGGCACACAATAGGGTGGATCCAGGGCACATTATCTGAAATTAAGTGCCAATGAATTAATTTATTTTTATTTAATAGTCACACTTATACGCCACCCACTCAGGTAAAGCCTGACTCAGGATGGCACATGGTTGACGTATGCCTCATCAGTGGCACCCAGGTTCTGTTATCTTGCTCTTGATTCACTCAGTGGTCAGGTGTGCTTTATACAGTAAAACCCCACCTTATGAATGCCTTGAGTTATGAAAGATTTGAATTATGAAAGGGTTTTGTGCTGAAATCCATGGCTCGATTTACGAAAATGTCCCAATTTATGAAATACAGTACAGTAAAACCCTGACGCAGGTTTTTAGAGATCAAAATGGCACTGCTGCCATTTTTATCACTAAAAATCCACCTGCCCCCACCACTGGAAGTCTCAAGAAGAGACTTACCATAGCGGCAGTAGAGGCAGCTGGTCCCCGGGCAGTGCTGCAAGTCAAAATGCTGGGGGGGAACTCCTTCGCCAGCTGCAGGTTTTGCCTTGCAGCACCGCCCGGAAAAGTTGGGGGATGTCAGAAACAGCCCAGATCGGGTCCCCTGACCCTCCCAGAGGTGGCAAGGGGCAGCAGAGCTGTAGCAGTGTCAACGATGTGCTTTCCACTCTGGAGAAGCAGAAGGAAGCAGCTGCAAAGGTAAGGAGATCCCCCTATTTAAATTACATTTTTTGTTTTTAATTTTTCTATTCCTCCCTATGGGGATGCCTCAAGCTATGCAAAAAATTAAGTTACGCAACTTGCTGTGGAACAGACTTTTTGTGTAGCTTGGGGTTTTACTGTATACTCATAAAGCCCCCATGGACAGAACTAGAGATGGATGTGCTTCAGGTTGTTTTCCAAAAGCTTGGTCACAAACACAAGATGGTGTTTTGAGGGAGATTAAAATGGATGCTACTTATAAGAAAAGCTGCTGAAATGAATGGAACAGGACAAAAAGCAGAACCATTTACCATATTCCAAATAGCAGTTCCAGCTATGTCTGGAATATCGCTTGTCAGCAAAAAGAGAAAACCATCCTGGCAACAAGTAGAACCTCCTCTGGATCCCAGCTTATATCTCTCTAAGATTAGGTTTTACAGGTGGGTACAACTGGGCAAAATTCACTTTCCAAAACTGGTTAGGAAACAAAATACTATTCATGTTTCCTAGGAATGAAATGTGTGCTATGAGATTTTAATGCACATTTAAAACTGGTACATAATGTTCCACAGAAATCCTCCTCATATCACTTCATTCTCCATAAAATGGCAAAGAAAAATATTGGGGCTAAAGTCCTTACAGGAAATCATTTGTTTTTTAAAATGTTTACTGTATTAGACAACTATAGTATCTTTCCATGCACACATAAAACACTTTCAAAGTTTCTGACATATGTTTTTGGCTTAACTAACAAACATATTAACTGAAAACTTTGAAAGTCAAGTCTGAAGTCTCTGCAAGGATTGATGTATGTGTAAAAACTACTCTACTAGCTTTCTTTTACTTATGAAAAGAAAATTCTTGGTGGGGAGCTATTTTTATTAGTTTTTAGATGTATATAATAGAATCAATGCAACAAAAAAAAGCTCTTTGCTTCACACAAGGTCCTGCTGCTGATGTAGCATATGAAGGTATGAATGAATATTTTCTTCCTCTACCTTAGCCCGTGCTCTAGCTTCTGCACAAAGATTCTTACTTGCATTAACAGCAATTGTCCCATAATGCCCCAAATGGGAAATGCTGGATTAATATATGTCAACGACAGAAGAAATTAAATTGGGAAGACATCTTGCAAAATCTTCCCTTCCTTTCCTTCCAATTAACTGATTTGAAGCTAGAGTGCCCCATTACACAGATAAGTGGGAACTCTGGCTTAATGTAAGTCAAGGTTTCCACATAGAAGCCAATGTGTATCTAAAAGGGAAGGGCTAAGGAAGTTTTGGAACTACCAATAGTTATGCTATGTAAGGTAAGCCAGAAACATTTTATAATGTTTGGAAGTGTGCAGCTCCTATGTTCATTCTTGGCTTCATAAACCATGGTTTTTGGAACCTCAAAAATCATCTAATGTTTCCAGGAGTTCCAGCAGTGGCAGACAAGCTTCTTTAGAATGTAGACTGCTCTCAATTTTCTTCACCAGTGAGAATATGTACAATAACTAATCCTTTATTGGATCACTTTTTTTAAAAAAAATCAAACACTGCGAGTTTTTGTGATTCAAGATCACTTCATCAGGCAGGCACACATCAGGAAAATTATCAATGCAATTCCATGGCATGATGGTTCTGCCAGGCACTCTTCTTAGAAAAGCCATGAATGTTCATTGATAATTTTCCTGATACCTGCCTGATGAAATGATCTTGAATCACAAAAGCTCGCACAATGATTGATTTTTTAGTGATCCAATAAAAGTATTGCCTTCTTCCTGCATTCGTTTTGTGAATGGCTCACATGGCTGTCATTGTTTGCCTATACAATAACTGATGTACTTGAGGCAACACATTTAATTTGCACAGAAGCTTAGGGGACCTAACATGCCTGGTTATAGCCTATATCACTAAGAAAAAGTTTGCTCAAATATTGGATGATCATGACCTGGGAGCACGTTAACTCATCTTGCATGTTACGGTGCCCCGCTCCCTATTTGGTCATGGGCACTTGACGGTGCCCCGCTCCCTATTTGATCATGAGCATGTAGAAACCAGTTAAATTACTGAGCAGTAATAGAAATTGAAGAATCTCTCAGCTGCCTATGTCTTTTAAAAACAGACTCCTTCTCTAGCAAAGGAAGGTTGTGATAATAGCAATTTTGCATGCACTCACACTGGGTATCATTAGGAAGGGGCTTTACAACCTAATGAGATTGTATTTTGCCACTAACCTAATTGGTAAAGTTCTTATCCTGCCTTTTGCATTTAAAGCAAGCCTCCACCCCCTATTTATGTTCATTTTCTTGCTACCATTTGTTTGCTGATAGTTTCTTCTGCTTCCTCTCTTATTTCTGACCAAGCATCAAACATGGAGGTTCTCTTCTGCAACTACAGATGGTAACTTTAAGTAAATATATATATATATAACCCCAAGCTACACAATAATAGTTTGTGTGGATAAAACCAAGGACATTCCCAGGAACAGCTGAAAAATTGTTTTCCTGAGCCATGGATTCATATGGCAGTTTATGGATCAGAAGAGCTAGACTTTAGACTGCAATTTTTGCTGCCCAACAACAAAGTCTGCAACCATGTAGCAGGGATGATTCAAAGGAGCCTCCTGTCCACACCCTCCTAGTCACCACTTCATAAGTCCACAGATGGACAGGCAGAGTAGGAGGAGTTGGCTCCATTTGTCTTCTTTCTTTAATTGCAAATCTGCACAGACATAGAAAATGGGGCCCTAGTGCTTTTGCTGCCTCTTCCCAGGTCTCCTTCTCATTTTATGATATAGTGGATCCCTCTGAGTCTCCAAACATCCACCCTCTTATCCCCACCATGTGCCCTCCTCCAGATGTCCTGCATTATCTGGCCTCTCTTCCTCCACCTGTGGTGATACCTCCCTGCTGGCTAGGAGCTCACTGTCTCCTGGGCTCACCTGGGCTTGACATGGGGTCAGATGGCTCACTGGGGACATGCAGGGTGGCCCTCTCAAACCCAAATAAGAAATACCCCCTGAAATAGATATGGTGCATATTCCACCGTTTACAAGAATTCCCATTCCCCCAATATACAACTTCTCTTTCTTCTAAGGAAAGTAAGATGGCATACATAGTTTTACCTCAAACTGTTTCACCCTCACAACAACCCTGCGAGATATGGCAATCAGAAATATTCATTCATTCATTTGGCTGGCTAGTTAGTTAGTATCATTCCAGGCTGCCTTTCTCATGTTGACGTGACATATGGCTCCTTATCTGACTTTGTGTCTGCTTACTAAAATTTCCAAATCATTCAGCACCACAGCAACTGTTTTGTTTAATTACTCCAGAAGTAGAACCTCCATAGACTGTATGTTCTATTTTCATTTCCCTTCCTCTTATCACTTAGCACCGCTGGATATACTTCTGCCCTGTACATTTCCACTTAGGCATTATTTTTTCCTTGCCATCATTGCGGCTCATAAGAAACATTTAAAACATGACAATCAAGAATTTCATAATTCCAACACTTTTAACAACTCAGAATTACAAAATGTAAAACACATAAGAAACTCAGCCTAAATTTTAGAACATTTTTAAAATTTGTATCAAAGTGCAAGTGCAAGATTTGGTTAGGATTTAGAGTACTTCAAAGTTTCAAGTGTCAGCATAAATAAATGTGCAAGTAGCTTCAACTTTTTCTGTGTCTGCATAGCAATGCCTGAAGGAAAATTTGGTTGAGCACTGGATGAATACAAAATGTGTATGCACTTGAAAACTAGATCTGGAGGCATTAACAAATGATTTAGGCAATAGGTAAATCTTCCTTATCAGTATTACAAATGTCCTGCATGTGTAATGTACAATTTGATTGACAACAGGTCATTAAAATTTATTCTCATAAGAGCAAGCAGCTGTAAGTAATGGATTACCTGTAAAAGTATATGTTCTTCTATGTGAGGATTAATTAGTTATGTTATTATTCATATGCGAAGTGAGTACATCTCATTTTTCAAATTCAGCTAAAGGCAGATTGTCTGTTTTGTAAATCTGCCATTTTCATGTGTGGTGAAAAGGACTTCTACCTTAATTAAAATAGTATTTAATTGTAATCTATACACACTGACTAGCTAATTGAACCAATGATAGCTCTATTTAGCAGCAATTACCATTCTGAACAGTCAAACTGCAGTTCTGTTTCTATCTACAGCCCAGTTAATGTTTTTTCCTTGTTGCTCATGCTGATAATAGTACTACTAAGTCAATGTCAGTCCACCCCCACCCTGTGAGAAACATGTACCTAATTACTACTTACTATGGCTTGAAAAGTTAATTATGAATGGCAAATAGTTGCAGGAACAATGCCTGTTAAAATATTCATTTACTCTTATGGGTTACAACTTGTTAAAATAACGTGTTGCTTTTTCATTATTCAATAATAACAAGTGTTTCTTATAAATTACTTCCAAAAAAAGACATCATAATGCCAGATATGCGTTCGAATGCACAGATGATCACTCAAGAAATCAGTTATAAATAAGTAACTTGTTCTTCTTTTTCATAGTCTTTGTGACCCATATAGGTATAAAAACTATGGCTAGCTATGCTCGCCAGAAGGAACAAGTTTGTGTCACTGTGTAGACACAGAATGTAGGTAACAGAATGTTCAAACAGTTTCTATCTTTATGCATGTTAGGCAGCAATAATGAACAAAGATGTATGTTTGAGTCCATCTGACAAATCTGTACACTTCTTCATGAAAACCTTGTGTGTGAATATAGGAGACATGGCCATTGCCCTTATATGTCATGGACCATAGTTGTGCAGATGGCTGTGTTTTAACAAGTTGATATGCAATTTATATAGTGCCCTACAGAACATCTGGAAAGTCTCTGGGCTAAAAAAATGGTTGGAAGAAAACTGGCAAGAGAATAGGCTGGTTAAGGTGAAAAAGTGATTCCACTTTTGGAAGGAACAAAATGCCTAGCTTCAAAGAAACAAGATCTTTGTGGAACTAGAGAAAAGTAGTTCACAGCATAAAACAGCGTAGGTCACAGATTATTCCAGTAGGTTAATTTAGATAGACGGAGTAATAATATGGGTATTTGGGGCAAAGGACAATATAGTGACAGTTTTTGGACCATACCTGAAGCCTTTCAGCTTGTACCAGCTAGGGCAGCAGGTGTGTGGTGGAAGGGATGCTGGGCTTGTCAACTTGGTCTATCTGTGTAATCACAATTCTGACCCACAAATCACAACTATTTAAAAAGCAGGATTATCCACTTCAGTTCAGGACTATCATAGTTATGGGCCAAGATCAGGCCAGAACAGAAGATCCAAACCCAGAAAGTTTCATCTCCCAATCCTGAGGATGTTCTAAACTGGGAACTTTCTTTTGCTTACTGCAGGATAACAGCCAATGGTCTATTTTTGTCTAGTTAGGCATAGTCAGCAATGTCAACCATCAATATTAGATGGGTGGATTGTTTTATCAATCAAATAGATTTAATGGGATTTAGATTTTTAAAAAACATATTTATTGAATTGGTTTCAATGAGACCAAATGACAACTAAATTTAGCTCGAAGACCGGGTGCCACATCTCCACCCCTCCAGCCTTGCCAATGCTGGAGGGGGTTAAAGGGCTGCTAGGGTCTCCAGGCAGCTGAAGACCGGATGCCATGTCTCCTCCCCTCTGGCCACACCAACGCTGGAGGAGGTTAAAAAGCCGCTGGGGTATCCAGGCGGCCGAAGACCAGGTGCTGCGTCTCCACCCCTCCGGCCACGCTAATGCTGGAGGAGGTTAAAAGGATGCCGGGGTCTCCAGGTGGCCGAAGACTGGGTGCCGCGTCTCCACCCCTCCGGCTATGCCAACGCTGGAGGAGGTTAAAGGGCTGCTGGGGTCTCCAGGCGGCTGAAGACTGGGTGCCGCATCTCCACCCCTCCAGCAGAGCACCATGTCTCCTCCCCTTCGGCCACTCCAACGCCGGAGGAGGATAAAGGGCCACCGGGGTGCCGAGACAGACGGAGATGCCATCGAAGACATTGAGCCCCGGGCTCTGTCAGGGACATTGAGCCCCGGGCTCCATCTGGGATACTGGGCTCCATTAAGGACTTTTTGTTATCTATTTTCCATTCATATTTTAGTGCTCAAGTGTGTTTTTTTGTATAAATTGTACTGTGTTGCTTTTGTAGATTGAATTCCTGTACATTGTATATTGTATTATTGTGTATTCATTTTGCATTGTTGATTTATGTTATGATTGTTGTGAGCCGCCCTGAGTCGGTGTATGCTGAGTGGGTGGCATACAAATCAAATCAAATCAAATCAATCAATCAATCAATCAATAAGATCAATCAATATTTCCAAATCTAAACAATACATTCTAACTTCCTAAATTTCAGTATACAAGAATCACTCCTATTCACTTACCTGTAAAAAAATCTGCCAATGTCCCAACCATTGTATTTCCCCCTCAAATTAAATAAAACACATCCCCAGTGTCCTACATTAGTAAAATACTATGGTGGAAAAAGAACACTTCCATCTCATTAAAAAATAAAAGACAAAACTTGCTAATTTCAGAAATGTTTCATTTGCTTTCAATGTATACAAGAAAAAACACAGTAGTATTCTGGACCATGATAAGTGACAGAAGCAATAAATATTCTTCATTTTTAAATTTTGAATAAGATTGGTTCCTTTGGTTGATGTTTCAATGAAATGTACAAATGACCGGCTATAGGCTGATGAAGTATTGAAACATTTATGACATAATAAATGTGTGACAAATGTGCTGCAGCTGATTGGGAGAAGTGGGAAAGATACTCTGACAAGATGAATGTTACTGTTACCAAATGAAAGCAAACAGAAAGCCAGACTGAAACTTACCATCTGTGGGACTCAATCCCCGGGCTGCTGAGATCATGGACAGAGAAGGGCTGCTGTGCAAGGAACGGATATAGTCCACGTAAGGGTTGATGTATGGATGAGGTGGGCTAAAAGGGGACTCTGAGGCCATAGCAGGGTTCCTATGTGGAGATATTCTGATGAAAGGAAAGTCTGAATATGTTGGACTACTTGACAGAGCCGAAGGCCTAGTGGGGGGTGGAAAGAACAAAATATAAATATCTATTTTTTGTTGTTGTTTTTTTTTTGTTTTAAGAAATATGCTTACAGAGTATTTGTAATAACAATCCAAACTGTTACAAAATCCCAATGGGATTTTCTTCTGATAATTTAAAATGATCCAAAACACTTGATATCAATTTCAAACCAAGACAAAAGTTTGCACAAAACCCCATTTGCTGAACATGTATGCTGTTGGATCCTCGCATAATGTAAATCAATAAAGCTTTTAAAAATGGCCTAAAAGGCCCATTCCAACTCAGTTATTCCATGATTCTATATACTAAATTATACAGGCATATCTAATTACTACAATTAGATATATTTGCTGAAATCTGGAATGTTAACTTGCCTGCTTAGAACTGAAATAATATTTTCCTAGCTGACACCTCTGAACCACAAGATCAACAGACACCATACCTGATGCCCTCTTGGTCAAATCACACCAATCTCGTTTTCTTTCGAAAACATTTTGTTTCCCTGCAAGTTTTCAGAAGAAAACTTCTTGTAAACATGTCTTCAGCGTCTGGCCAAAAAAGCTATAAAATTAGGAAGCAATTTTCTCTATATCTATAAAACAGAAATCTATGTTTGTATGTGCTCGAAAGGCTCCCACACCTCTAGACCGATCCTGCTGAAATTTGGCACATACACACCTTAGGCTGGCGAGATCAGCACTGCGGGGGTCACAAGCCCCAAGGGGGGTACACCCCCCCAAATTGTTTCCCAATTGATCTATACAATGTGTATGTTTCCCAGTGATGTAATTGGCTGATGTCATAGTCCCAGGTAGGTTGAGATTGTGACATCATCTGACTAGCTCAGCTGTAGTCCTTTGAGGTCAGCTGTAGTTTTCACAGTAGGTGGAAGGCAAATGGGCATGCGAGATCAGCACTGTGGAGGTTACAAGCCCAATGTGGGGGTGCATGACATTGGACACTGCTGTTAGAGACTTCTGGTCTGCCAGGTGGCTGGACACATGTATGGGAAAGATAAGGGTGGTAAGTGACTGTCGACAGAGAAGTGGGATGGGTGAGGGAAGAGAGAGATGGAGGAAGGGAGGCACATACACCCCACAAAGTTTCCAAGAGGGAAAAGCTGGCCTACGTTAAAGAAAAACCCAAGCGAAGCCAGGTAATCAACTAGTTATTAATAAAATAAAGTGTTGGTGAGCCATTCTAATTAGTTTTACACAATCTGCATCATTGATCTGAACTTCTGAATTAAACAGCTGTAGCAGGAGCTTTAGTTAATTAAGTTCATTAAAAGACATTTTCTGTCTCACATACAGTTAAATGGCATATGGTTCACTTGGCTCTTTGCTTATGTAGTTCAGGGATAGGCAACTGCTCTCTTCAAATGTTGTTGGACTGTAATTTACATAAAACCTCTTCCATTTGCGATGCCGATGGGAACAGGTAAACCAAAAACATCTGGAGAGCCACAGTTGTCCACCACTCATCATTTAGTGTCTTGACAAGTATCCATGAGGCAGAATAATATGCTCTATTTTTCTCTCAAATCCATTACATGTACTCATTTTTTTGTTTTTATTGAGAAGCCTCTGAGAATCCTTTTCCAGTGAATGTATTTCTCATATTGCAGATATTGGAATTATCCATTCAAGTAAAAAAAATACAATGATTTACTGAAGCCACCTCTAAGGGAATAATGGTTAGACAATGTTCTGGATCTCATCATCATCTAATTGCTTAGCTAAAGATAGCTATAGCATGTCATTACATTCATACACTCCAACAGAATTTTCCAAGCTTTGGAGAAAAATCATTCAACCTTACTGACATCTAACTATCTGTCTCTTTTCACTTCATTCCCATATCCACCATACTAAACAGTCCATTGTTCAACTCTTCCCTGCCATTCCTAATGTTATGAACAACAACTACTACAGTACTTCTTCTTTTGTGTCCTGATCAAACCCTGGACTGCCAAAATGAAGCCACTTTCTTGGCTTTGTTGTCGGCCAAACTTATGAACTACTAAACATCCAGATCACTTGATCATGTGATCCTCCTCCAAGGATACTCAAATCTTCCTGATTCTTCTCACAATAATCTGGCTTCTTCCACATCTTCTATACCTGTACCTATATTTGATCTGTGATTGTCGGACTCTTCCAAATTGTCCAGTGTATCAGCCTTGTCAATGTTTCATAACCACACACAGTGTGTCAAAGGTAAAGGCAAAGATTATTTTAAAATTACGGCAAGCAGTTGTTTGTTTCCCCCAGTTTCAGTCTGGAACAAACACAAGGACATGATCCAGAATGGGATCCTAGCTTGGAGAGTGTTGTAACTTGACCCAGATCAATATCTGAAGTGTTGGGTCATTCTTTAGCAATATAAACTGCGGGCATATCAGGCTCAATGTGGATAGTAGAATGAGAAGGATTGAGACCCCACCCACCCCTACAATACTCCACATTAGGTTCATGACCTGTATTACTTTAAATTAATGTCCACTATGAACTTCAAGTATTTCCTCTCCTGATAATACTGTACTCAGGGCCTCCCTCCTATTCACTTCACTGAAATGTTCATCACTGGGAAATGAAGCACATTTAATTTTCTATCAAAGTGTACTCTCCTCTGAACAGAATCTGACAATGGGGGTGCTTTCAGATTAGGTCAGAGGTTGGAAAGGTTACTTTGCTGAACAACAGTCCCGTTAAACTCCATTGGCCATAGTGCTTCGGAAATGTTGGGAACTGTGGGAATTGTAGTCCAGAAAGTAACACGTATGCCTCAGACTGTATAATTTGGAATGCCATATTTAAATAGAAATGCAACAACAGACCTTTTTGCTGTGGAAAGAGATTCATTCCCCCCTCCCAAAAAAAAATATCAACACAACAATGACAAAAATAACAATAGCAAGACATTAAGTCAATTCCAACTTATGGGAATCCTTTCCAGGGTTTTCTAGGTTTACACTACACAGAAAAGGTTTATTACTCCCTTCTTCTGGGGACAATCTGGGACTGTGCAGCTTGTCCATGGGTATACAAGCTGGCTTATCACCTGGGAGGCAGAGTGGGGATTCAGATCACCAACCTCTGGCTGCACAGTTAGGTACCAACCCACTGAGCTATCTGGCTACCCAAGCTAGAGGAAACATAAAATAAGCTAATTTAATCATAAACATTTCAATCAAACAAATGCCGTACATGATACAAAGCCATCTTCTATCTATGTATATTTGTGCCAGCATGGTTAAAGCCATCTCTGACATTTTTCATATATCTATCCAATCCACCATCCAACTGATTCATCCTGATTGCATGTTTACGTAAAATACAGGGATTTTCAAAGGAGTCACAGGTTATTTATGTTATTTGTGTGTTTTAAATTAAATAAATTAAAATAAATTAAATTAAATAAATTATTAAATAAATTATCCAGAAGTACAGTACTATGTGGGAGAACTCTTTACACTTATCTGTAGACGAATAATCACTGAAATATATATATCATTAGTGCTGGAAGAAGAGATGTATGAAAAGAAAATACAATCCTAACAGTTTACGTTGCCTTGAATATATGGTTAAGGAAACCAAATTGTGAACAGTAGCTGAAATCATTTTGCTAAGTGTTATAAATACACCTTGGCTAGCTGAATCAATGAAACTTATGAAGGAGTTGGCTGACCAAATATTCAAAGGGACTGCTCTAAATGTAACTTAGGCACTAAGCAAAAGGATTTCACTAACACCTTTTTGAAATCCAATTCAACTGCAGAAGAGGCAGTAAATAAAATACCACAAGAGATTTTGAACAAAGAAAATGGATACGTTTTAGTCACACTGACTTCCAGAAGTGTTCAAGAGCTTACTTAACCATTTAATCCTAATCAAATCTCTGTGACTTGAAAATGAATACTTTTGGGTAGGTCAGATCAAGATGGTGTTTATGAATGTACTAGCATAGGTTGCCCGGTGTTGCCGGGCTGTTATAAATTATGTTTTGCTTTTTTTTTGGGGGGGGGGTGAGTTAAAAATCAACAGAGAATGCTATAAATCTTTTAATTTTATTTATTTAACATATGTTTGTTATTTGTGTAAATCTTTGATTTATTGTTTTTTTTAACTTGTTTTTACTGTTGTGGCCTCTAGGTGGGCTGTTTTGTTTTTGACTTATTTTTAATATTCCAGCCAGCAGGTGGAGCTCTTAGTAATAGTGTTGGTTTTGTTTTCGTTTCACGTGTTTTTTCTCTCCTGGCCTGTAGGTGGGGCATCTTCCAGTAAGTAGTCTTTGTTTCTTCATTTCTGTTCCGGTCTCATGGAGGGAGGACGTGCTGGTGAGTTCTCTGGTTTTATTTATTCTTGGATTTTTCTTTGTTTTGATTTTGTGGTGGTGGGCTGGGAGGTATTTCTGTTTGTTCTTTTGTGGTTTGGTTGGGTTTTAGGTTTGTTTAATTGGTTTGTTTATTTCTGGTTTGTTTAATTTTTGTGATTTCGTTGGTGTTTATTTGTGTAATTTGTGGTAGTTGTGTTGTTAGAGTTAGGCATCCTCGTGTTGTAGTTAGGTGTTTTTTTCTGTGCTTTTCTGGTATTGTGGATGTTTTTGTTTGTGGATTTTGTTGTTTACTTTTTTGTTTATTAATGGGTTTTTATTTATTTATTTATTTGTGTTTTATTAATTTTTATTACTTTTGGTGTTTGTTGTTGGTGTGTACTTTTGCGTGAAGAATGGGCTGACTATTGGTTCCTCTTTTCCCCATTGCTGCTTCGAATTTTGGTTTCGATGCATCAATGGGGAAAAGGAGGAGCCGGCAGTCAGCCTTTTCTTCCCCTGGTAAGGTTCATTAGGTAGGTCGGGGGGAGAAGGAGACAGAGAGCTATCTGCCTGATGATGGTTCTCTCCTCTGTCTCCTTTTTCTCCTTGCTTACCTAACCAGAGATCAGCCGGCAGTGATCCATAAGGGGTGGTACTCTTCCTTTTGGATTGCTGGCTGCTGCTTTTGTATTACCTCCACCGCTGTTTCATGTTAGTTCTCGAAACAATGGTGTCGGAAGTACAAATGCAGCAGCCAGTCATTCGCCAGGGAGGGTGCTTCCCCTGACGAACTGCTGCCTGCTGCTGGTTTTTTTCCATCCTGGCTCAACTTTCCTTGAGGCCAGCGGTGGTGTCGCTGTGTCTTCAGCAGGATAGCATGGAGGAAAGGGAGTCCCTCTTCTCCCCGTTGCTCTGGGAAAGAAGGCCGGTGGGTGTCTCGCCGTGGTTTTTTGTGGGTGTTTGTTTTGCGAGGCTCTGAGGCACTGCGTCCGCCTGTGGCGGACTTGTGCTCCCATTGAGGGATGCTGGCATTTTTTAAATTTTATTTTTCACGTGCCGGCTTTCTCAGCATTCTGTGAGCTCACAATGCATAGGACACTGGGACATGGAGTTTTGTCTTTTTTGTTTGCATTCGTGCGGTGGTTTTTTTCTGCGGCTCAATTTCAATTGGCCATGCTGCATTTCCCAACGTTCTTTTTGCTCGCACCTCTCAGCCTGATTGGCTGAGGTGTGGCGCGGCGCAGAGGACATTGGGAATTGAAGTTATTTCCCTTTTTCGCATTCATGGGGCTCTTGCCCCACTGGCGGCTTCAGCAACCCTACAGTAACCTGCGGGCTGGGTTCAGGCGAGTGCAGGAGGCTCAGTACGGGATAGGATGGACGGGTGCAGAAACGTATAGCAAGTTCCAATGGTTAACCCTTGGATTTATAGGTATAGATATAGCAAACTCTTATTCTAAACTTTTAGTTAATTTCCACATTAGATCCAAGACTGTTACAGCACACTCTATATCATGATTCTTCTGGTTTCCAGTGTATGGCATGGAAGACAAGTGATGCATTCTACATTGAAGCCAAATAAGTCTAACCCTACCTACTGCCTAGAAATTGTATGTACAATGTTACGGTGTCCATGAGGGAGTCTCTAAATAGATTTTGTTTTAGAAAGCACTTGCTAATGATCAATTGATACCTATTTTGCTTCCCCCCCAACAGCTTAGTCAAAAAGTAAATGTCAAAGACTCAAATGTTTTGTGTACTGAACTCTGAGGAATTGGCATACTTTATGCTTCTACCCTCCAGTGAGTTAGAATTGTTATTCATACAATTCACCACCACTCAAATCACAGTAACAACAGAGCTAAAACACTTCTTTGTTGACCAGAGTTTGAAAACTACATGTACTTATCTAACAGAATATATATTGAAACTGATTTGTCTATACAATGGCTTCTTCTTTTTTTCCTTTTTATAATATGCTAATGCAGGAGTTCCTAACCTTTTTAAGCCAGGGGGGCGGGTCATGCTCCTTCATACAGCTTCAGGGATCAGATGGCCATTTTGCCCTTCCTCCACCACATTCCGATACAATGAAAGGGGCCAAACAGTAATATATAGGAAAAGGACAAAAAAAACACGTTTGTATCTGGCACAAATGCCTGGAAAATAAAGATTATCAGCCGTCATCCCTTATCCATAAAGTCCATGTGCCAGTCATTTTCCTCCACTGGGATGGCTCATAGCAACAAATGGCGCCCAAGACCGTGGGGCACTTTATAGCGTAAGATATTTATTTTACTTGAGAGTAAAAAGAGCTTGCACGGAGCAGAACGCGAGCTGCTAGCGAGGAGCAGCTGTCAGACTGAAGGGCTCATGCCAAGAGCCAGGAACATCATGGAGGAAGATCCAGGCAACCAGGACTTGAATATGCCATACTCATTCGTCCAGGAGGGACCCCCGTGAGTGAGGTGCACACCAATTCGTTCCTCATTAAGGAACCCCATCATTCTTCAAAAAGAACCCCATCGTTCCTTACAAAGGAACCCCATCGTTCTTCAAAGAAGAACCCCATGGTGAGTATGGGGGTTCGCTGACAAGTTCCCAAAAGGAATTTGCTGAGGAGCTGGGGTATTTGCTCAAAAAGGCAGGGAGGAGAGTACCTGTAGAGCAGATACATCGCATGCTTCCAGTTATCAGTGAACGCTGTCCTTGGTTTCCTCAGCATGGATCACTCCGTCTGGAGGACTGGGTAAGGGTAGGAATTACGTTATATGAGGAACCTAGGGCACCGGCTGAAACTCTTAATAGTTTGGCTGAAATGTAAAGAAACCCTTGAACAGTTTGGTACACAGTCGGCCTCCGGAGTTGCTACCACTTCAATCATACCCCCCACCCCGGTGTATGATCCTCAGCACCAGCAGTTTCTGCATGTGTTGTCACCTTCTATGGTCATAATGCCCCCCTTGGCATTAGTTTCCATGCCAACGGTCACACGTGACCCAGGGCAAACTGAAGCAATGGGCCCCCTTAGAGAAAACAGGGAGAATAGGGAGAACAGGAGCACGTTCCAAGCCATGGCAGAACAAGGAAAGGAAAAGTGTGGATCGCCCGCTTACGCAATTGGCATAAACTCTTCCTGCTGGGTCTGCTCGGCTGAGAAAACCGCCTTGAGAATCACCCGGACCCGTAAGGAACAGAGATCGGGGCCAGGCGATTAATTGATAGTGTTATTAATTAATCCACAACCATGGCTGAATTGACCTGGTCAGACGCAGGCTACTCCCATAAGGTGGTGAACTCTGATAAGCCCACACAGTAGCATGACTCACGCCCACAGGTCGTGGGTAAGGTCAAACTGCAGTAAACACAACGACCTTAAATCAGACCCAGAAGACCCCCAGATAAGGGGAGAACAATAGTCCTCACCAGTCCCAGTTGTCAGGGGCAACCAACTTCCTGATGACATGCAAGCCTCAGAGCAGCCTCTGTGAATGGAGCTGGTCAGTAAATTTCCACAGGGAAAGGGCCCTCTGAATGAAGTCATAAAGAACCCACATGTACAAACTCCAGAGTAATAAATATCAGGAGCCAGGCCTCAGTCGGTACTGGACTTCTCACCATCTTCAGCCTCATGTGCCTTCTTTGAGTCCAGCCACGCCAACCTCAGTGGGCCATATCCGGCCCACTCCAACATCTGGTGACTCCAACATGATTCTACTTGAGAGTAACGGGTCTACTCACGAGTAACGCCAATGTGAAATCTCTCAGCAGCCAACGTGATTCTACTTGAGAGTCACATCAGCTTCTCTGAGGTTATGGAGAAGTTCTGATCGGAATGCTTCCCGGTCGGAACTAAGCAAGGCAAGGCTGGCATGGTGACAGCAGCAACCATCCTGAGGCAAACCCCACAGCTCTACAGCATCTTGCACATCGGAAATCAAAGAGAAGAAAGAAATCAGGCACGCATTCCACGCCAGGGTGAGCTGTTAACCCTGACCATCAGCAGAGGCGGTAGCCAGACCACGATTCCCACTCAGACCCGAGGGATCTTGCACCATAAACTCACTCGCCCTACTTCGGACAACCTTACCCTGCAAAACCTCAAGGGACCTCCAGTCACGTAAGTATTGGCTCTTGCTTGGAGGGGCAAGATCCATCCGCAAAGCGAAGAGCTCATGAGGGGGAGCTCAAGTACCTGGCCAGGGTAAATCGCACTCGCATTCATAGCAGAAGCTTAGCGGACCTTATGGTGTACATTAGAGAGCATTGTCTGTCCCACCCAGAGACAGACTCCTTAGATCCTGGAACTTGGGATAGAGTAGGGCGCTGCCTACAACAAGAGCCTAGAGCGTCCTTAAAGATCATAGGGACATGGGATAAGTGTAGACAAATAATAGCAGCCGTCAGTCCAGTCCACGCAGAGACCAGAAATCCACCAGTTAATGCCCCAGCGTGTCTCTGCCCTATCAGTCAACACCAGCATGGGGACGGGGAGAACTTAGGGAGCACAGACCCTTTAAGGGCATTCAGAAGTTCTTCCCAACAGAGGGGTGAGAAAGATCAATGCAAGGGGAAATTGCCAGCAGTACAATTAGCTAAGACCCAGCTGCGGTGTCCAGCCTGTCTAGGGGCCGATGCACTTTTGGGCAGACAGACCTTTGTCTACCTCCCTGCCCTGTGCATGCTGCTCACGGAAACCTGCACAGCCACTAGCCACACAGGGCTCCAGAGCAAGTCCATTAGCAAACGCAGGAACAGAGCAGTGCCACAACCTAAAGGTACTTGCTTTCAGTGAGGAAAGATGGGACACTCTAGAAGAGAATGCCAATCCAGACCAGGCAGCTCTTCAAAAAGCCGTCTGAATAAGCCTAATACCAAATGCCCACACCGGTGGGTCAGACAGCACCCAGATCTGGGAATCCGGCCTACAGGCATGCATCTGGCCCAGGTTCAAAAGGAGGCAGTCACTGCCCTGGCTATGCCAGAAAAAACATCCCAGCAATAGTACCCTAAGTTTTTCCAAGGCGCAGGCAGAAACTACTTGTCTTGCCTTGGAGTAGCCCAAGAGAAACTCACTCCTAAGCAGAAGTGCCCAGATGGCTGTAAAAGCCGCCTGCGTATAACCTAAGTATCTAGCAGCAAGTAACCATCTCCTTGTGAGTAAGGGTGTAACATTGCAGACCTGGGGAGGTAAGAAAGACCCCCCCCCCCCAGGAAGGAATGTTTTATCCAAGGTGAATGTGTGAATGTTTGAATGTGTGGTGCACCACAGTATGTTTGCAAAAATGTTTTTATTCTTTGTCCACAGTATGATTGCAAAAGTGTTTTTGTTCTTTGTGTGTGTCTGCATGGTAATATTAAGCTTGTTCATGGGTAGGACAAATTCAAAGTATGAGAAAGTACGGTGAGCAAAGCATCTCTGCTTTGCCGCCTGCTTAACAGGTTAAGGCACCAAGGGCGACGGAAGCAGGAGCGGGGGAATCTTAGCCCGAAAACAGGGCAAAAGTGACCTTTTCCTTTCAGCCAAAGGCTGTCTTTTGGGTTTGCCAGAGAGACTTTTCCTTGTCTCAAGGATTAAGCCACCCACTCAAGAACCCGTTTTGCAATCAATGCTACTCAGGCAAACAGATAATTGGAAATTGTAAAAGCCTTGCATTATAGAAACCTGCCTGAAAGAAATGATTACTTCTCAGAGTCGCGAACTGAGAAAAAATCGTTTCTTTGAGTTTTCCTCACTAATTCATAAACTATGTGGCCCCTCCCTATGTCTGCGTTCTTCAAACCCCTATTTCAGTGTTTAAATGTCTATTAAATGTCTTTAAAATGTCTCTCAAATGCCTCTTAAAGGTCTTTAAATCACATGTCTCACTAAGAACCTAAGCATTGTCTTCATGTGTTTACTGAGTTAAGCTAATCATCTTGTAACCCAGGTTCTCAACCTTTTAAAGTCAGGGGCCAAGTTCCGCGGCCTCAGGCAGCTTCGGAGGTCCGGATGGTCATCCTGCCCTCCCTCCACCACACAAAACCTCTTGGTGTGGTGGAGGTGGTGGTGGGCCACATGTAACAATGCTGTGGGCCACATTTGGGCCGCAGGTTGAGAATCCTTGTTCTAGCTCTTTTCTTTTTTTCCTTTAAATTTGCCATAGATCCTTCTCTCATTGGTTATTTAGAAAATGCTCAGAGTTGTTGCTCCAACAAAAGAGCTTGTGTTCTGGTATTTGGAAATAAATTATGTGAAGAAGCAATTTACACAGAATACCTTTTAATGTTTAATGTCTTACCCCTTTACAGGAATGACTTTTGGATTTCTTACAAATCTTTTTCCACAGCGTCAGGAAGCAACTCACCTCCTTCCTTTTCACAGATCCTTGAGTAGATTAAACCTTCCATTGGTGGAATTTCCTCCACAGGAGGGGAACCCCTGCAGGCTCTTTTAATTAACTGATAAAGAGGTTGTTACCTTTTCATGATCTGACAAAGAGTTAACCCTTAACTTTTCCCCTCTGAATTCTTTCCTTGTCGTGTTTAATTTGTTCTTCATTTAAAAGTCTACCTTGTGCATTAAGATTGTTTTTAGATCGTATTGTCCCTTTTAGTCTTAGTCTGCCGTTTCCGTGATGACACATAACCAGTAAGATTAGTCGTTGGGCTCCTGAGAATGTGCAGAGTGCCAAACCTTAGCTGGGCAGCCAGGGCTGCCCAGGTCCCATTTTAAGAATGCAGCCAGGCCAGTAGTAAGCATTAACTGGGCCAGGCCACATTTTTGATCAGATACTGACTTCCCAAGGCCATTCTTTCTCTCTCTCTCTCTCCTTTTTTTTTTGCAGCTAGTCTAGGCATATGCGAAAAGGATCAGCCAAAATAGTTAGGCCATTCGATAAAAAGCAAAGGCAACAGTTATGCAGCTTCAGTTGCGCAGGGAAGCGCTGTATACAGCCCACATTGGCCACCAGGACTTGCCTGGTCACATCCCATGGGCAACAGCAGGACTGATCTAGCCACTCAAAGAGACGCACCAAAAATGGCCCCCACTCAAAAGTCATGTCTAGAATGCCCAAGGCAGCCTAATCTGCCAGTGTCGCTAGCACAGGGAAATGTGTGCACGCACGCCATGGGCAGGACTGCGAAAGTGGGCCTTCCTGAAAAATTCACCCAGAAAGAAAGCCACAGTTTGTCATGTGTCAAGGTTTGCCATGGGACCTCAGATTGGTCTGAAACACACAGAATTTTCACTACACAAGATGCTGCATATATGTCAGCATATCAAAGCTGATCTGCCAGCAGGAAAGCCTTGCTTTAACATTCACCTAAAGCAATTGTACACAATCACAGGTTGCCAATCGGATTCTAATTACTGAGCCTCTCAACACTTACAGGTTTTGAGGGGTCTCTCATTCTCGCTTCTGGCAGGAATCAGGAACTTCAGCATGCTTTTATCTTTAGAATATGCTTCATTTTTAAACCATAGTGTTGTACATTCAGATTGTTTTTTAAATTTATTTGCTCTTCTACGCTAATTGCTGATTTTTTAACATTCACAGCTTTCCCTCAAAGGCATGGATTTCATTGCACAGAAAATCTCTTTTCTCAGAGTCTAACAGTTTTGTCTGCAGACAGGCCCTTTCGGCAGGAAATGCTGCCTCTGAAGGGCTCAAGGTCAGATCCAGCCAGTGTGACATTCTCTTTTTTTAATACAGGAAGGGGAGAAAATCCCCCAACAACCCAGCACACACACTGCTGTCCTGTAAATTGCTATCCACACTGCTGCCCTGTAAATTGCTATAAGCTGCAAAGCTAACTCTCTCAGATTTTGTTTCCAAAAAGCTGCTTTGCAGAAAGTCTCCTCCCCTATGCAGGCCCAGATGCCAAGCACCGATATTGCCAGCGATGACATCAGCCATTGCCAGCGATGATCAGCCATTGCCAGCGATGATCAGCCATTGCCAGCGATGACATCATCTGTTCATTTGTTCCCATCCCTATTTTGGCGTGTCTTTGGGGGAAGGATTTGGGGACCACATGGACACTGCATACACACGCACAAGGACACTCAATTACCTCAAAGGACTCTCTGTTAAATACACAATATTGCTTTTCTTATGCCAGTTTGGACTGCGGCACAATAGATTTTTCAAGCTATCTATGGACATTTTGAGTTATATATGAGAACTATGGGGACAATTCTTGGCCTTGCCACATATAATCCCATCTGCCTTGCTTGGAAACAGGACACATATATTGGACTTGCAACCAGTCAGTACCCACCAGCCAAGCAGCTGAATGTTTGTTTCATTGCTATTATTATTTGTATTGGCATATCATTGATTTTCATGACTTGGTACCATGTTCAGAGTTGGGATCTTCAGAGGATATATGATTTCTGTACACACATGGTTGTATATCTCCCTCACATTTCCTTTCATGACATTGCCCCCTTGCTAGGAAGCATATTTTGGTTATGGGGGGTGTAGGAAAATCCAAATAGGGCCACAAGGTTGAGCATCCGGCAGCCTGAGAAATCCCTGGCCATTGCCATTCATTAATTACCTTTTGACAGTGACAATCACACCTCTCTAGTGTGAGAGAGCATTTGCATAACTCAGACACACAGTTAAGCTAAAACCATGGTCCACAGCCAGTCCTGAATTTTTAATCAGGCACAAGGCCATGTAATGTGAGTAAGTCTAGGCAATAAAGATCATTTTGTTTCCTGCCTGTCTGTTCAGCATCAAGACAGGAAAGTAGAGTGTTTTGTAATCCAGAAAACACAGCCACTCTTTTTAAAATGGGTAGGTCAGTAAATTGCTAGAAGTAAAGAAAATAGCAGGGACTTTAAGTAAATATACAGCCATCCTTTAAAAATAGGGTGTGGCAATGCAATTAGTGTTGCAAATTTGAGTTTGCATTCATAGTAAAAGTCAGGAGAGTTGAAATTGCATGTTGTCTAGCACTGAATTTACCCTCATGCCTTTAGGGTATAGATGAGGGAAGGTTCTCACAATGCTGGCTCAAATTGCCATTAGAGTAATGAAAATCCTGAAGTACAGTGGGTTCTGAAATAGGATGCCTACTTACACATGGTTTTTCCAGACATCCTACTGGATTAAGAATGAGTATCCCTACAGAACTGGGAGGGACATGAGTACAAAGGATTAGTGGCATAAAAAGTTTAGCAGGCCTCTTTAAAGATCTGCCACAGAAGTTACAATTTGAAATGAATTAAGCTAGACACCTCCTTTTTCTTATGAAAAATGCAATCCAGTAGAATTCATACATGTGGTTAATTATAATATCTGTTTAAGATAGAAAAAGTTGGTTAAAAGTGTTTTAAATCAGTCTCATTTGGGAACTGCATTGCAATGATCATTGAAAGGAAAAAAAGCAACCCCACCCTCTTTTTTCCTTGATGTTTCTTTTCTTTCAGCTAAGTCTGACAGTGAGATGTTGATTGGTCATTAAAAAGGTGCTAATTAGCACTGTTTTGTTGTTCAGTCGCACAGTCGATTCCGACTCTTTGCGACCCTATGGACCATCGCTCTCCAGGCACCTCTGTCCTCCACCATCCTCCTTAGTCCACACAGCCCCGTGCCCATTATGTCTACAATACCATCTAGCCATCTCATCTTTGGCCGTCCCCTTCTTCTTTTGCCCTCCACCTTCCCCAGCATCAAGGCCTTCTCAAGTGAATCCTCTCTTCTCATTTGATGTCCAAAATACTTCAACTTCATCTTTGTTATTTGTCCTTCTAAGGAGCACTCAGGGCTAATCTCTTCTAATATTGACCTATTTGTTCTCCTCGCTGTCCAGGGGACTCTCAAAACTCTCCTCCAGCACCACATCTCAAAGGCATCTATTTTTCTTCGCTCAGCCTTTTTAATGGTCCAGCTCTCACAGCCATACATCACCACCGGAAATACCATTGCTTTGACTATGCGGACCTTTGTTTGCAGTGAGATATCTCTACTTTTCACTATGTTCCCCAGGTTTTTCATAGCTTGTCTCCCAAGAATCAGTCGCCTTTTTATTTCATGGCTGCAATCCCCATCTGCAGAGATCTTGGATCCTGAGAAAGTAAAATCTGTTACTGCTTCTACTTCTTCCCCATCTATTTTCCAGGGACTTATAGCGCCTGTTGCCATTATCTTGGTTTTCTTGATATTGAGTCTCAGGCCAGCTTTTGCACTCTCTTCTTTCAACCTAATCAGGAGCTTCTTTAGGTCTTCTTCACTTTCTGCCATTAGGGTGGTATCATCTGCATATCTCAAATTGTTGATGTTTCTCCCAGCAATTTTGATCCCATATGGTGATTCCTCCATCCCTGCATTGCGCATTATGTGCTCTGTGTATAAGTTGAATAAGCAGGGTGACAGAATGCAGCCTTGTCTTACTCCTTTTCCTATTCCAAACCACTCCGTCATTCCATACTCTGTCCTAACTGTTGCTTCTTGACTCATGTACAGATTTCTCATGAGACATATGAGGTGTTCTGGTATTCCCATCTATTTAATTACTTGCCACATTTTGTTGTGGTCCACACAATCAAAGGCCTTGGTGTAGTCAATGAAACAGAAGTAAGCTTGTTTCTGGTATTCCTTTGTTTTCTCCATGATCCAACGTATGTTGGCAATGTGATCTCTGGTCCCCCTGCCTCTTCTGAATCCAGCCTGCACCTCTGGTAGTTCTCTTTCTACATGCTGCTGTAGTCTATCCTGCATTATCTTGAGCATCACTTTGCTGGCTTGTGGGATGAGCGCAATTGTTCGATAATTTGAACATTCTTTGGCATTGCCCTTTTTTGGGATTGGGACATATACTGATCTTTTCCAATCCTGTGGCCACTGTTTCGTTTTCCAAATCTGCTGGCATAAAGCATGTAGTAGCTTGATTCCATCATCTTTTAGGGCTTTGAAGAATTCAACTGGGATACCATCATATCCACTGGCTTTGTTATTTGCCGTGCTTTTTAGGGCCTTTCTGACTTCACTCTCTAGGATGTCTGGTTCAAGTTCAATTTCCCCCTCATTGTTATTATCCGCGGTGTTTAGGTCTTTTTTGTAAAGTTCCTCTGTGTACTCTTTCCATCTTTTCTTTATCTCTTCTGCATCCGCTAACTCTTTGCCATCTTTGTCTTTTATCGTGATCATTTTTGCTTTGAACGTTCCCTTGACTTCCCCAATTTTTTTAAAGAGATCTCTAGTCCTGCCTCTTGTGTTGTTTTCCTCTATTTCTTTGCACTGTTCATTTAGGTAGCTTTCCTTATCTCTCCTTGCTTTTCTTTGAAATTCTTTATTTAAGTGATTGTATTTTTTCCTTTCTCCTTTGCCTTTTGCGTTCCTTCTTTCCTCTGCTATTTTAAGAGCCTCATCCGACAACCACTTTGCTTTCTTGCGCTTCTTTTCTTTTGGTATAGTTTTCCTTGCTGCCTCCTGCATAATGTCTCTCATCTCTGTCCATAGTTCCTCTGGTACTCTGTCTGTCTGGTCCAGACCATTGAATCTGTTCCTCACCTCCACCGTGTATTCCTTGGGTATGTTGTCTAGATCATATCTATCCGGCCTATTAGTTTTCCCTATTTTCTTCAGTCTGAGCCTGAATTTTGCAATCAGTAGATTGTGATCTGAGCCACAGTCCACTCCAGGTCTTATTTTTGCTGACTGTATGGAGGTTCTCCATCTTTGGCTGCAGATTTAGCACTGTAAAAAGGTTAATTTAGCTGGCAAAGGGAATTTTGGATAGCCAGGTCTGTTTTTTGTTATTAAAGTAACAATGTTTCCATTTTTTAGCTTATTTCCAGGAATATCCGCCTCACCTTGGTATTTTTATACTCAGCAGTGTGTATACTCAACATTCCTACTAATTAGGTCATTTTATTCACAGCATCTGCATGGCATACCTATAAAAAGGTAGCATCAAAGCTGATTAATTCTCTTGTTCTTTTACTAGCTTTGGTCATTAATTATTTTCCAGTTTTGGAAGTTTGGCATCTAATGGCAATTTTTTATAATTCTACAGGGCAAGCGATCATGGAACTAAACTAACCATCTCTTTTAATTAAACAGAAAAAGGGGAGAGGCTGGTGGGGCCCTCCCAGATTCTCAGCAGAGACTATAATAACATATAATCAATTAAAATTAACTTTTTTTCAGAATTTTCTCCTCAGTGCTGCCTTTGCAGCTGTTATCTCCTCTGCAGGAGTGCCAGCAGGTGTGTTAAAGCGGCCCTTGAGATGACCACGTGGCGTCATATAAGTTCATCAAGAACCAGTACCTAGTTCCGGAACTTCAGTAGATGGCCGTTTGGCGCCAATCACTCCAGCTGACCTACAACCATCTTTTTCAAAATTGCTGATTTTGCCATGCCTTTCCCCCCAGGAACTTAAGTTTACACACACAAGTTTCATACACACACACATTGCACATTTCCAAGAACTCAACTTTACATATGCTCAAGAACTTAATGTTACATATGCATTAGGACTTCTATGAACTATAAAATTCAGTAACATATAGACTTTTGCCCTCATATCACCTCTGATCAATGAACTCTAATGTACTGGATCAAACACAAACTCTTAATCGACCAAACTGGCCCATTTTTACAACTAGGACCCAGAAACTACCATTTGCTTTGAAGGAACTGTACCACTAGTCAAACCTTAAGAATCAATGACAGAAGAGCAATATATGTCACTATCTGTAATCACTTGTATTTGCTTTTCATATATAATCTTTGAATTCTTTGCCTTTTATAATGCCCAATAGGGTGGGTTCCCCAGTGACATCTGAACTGAGTTATAGATTTTGCATACCCCTTTGCACAGTTTACATGTATTATGCATTACCCTATTTTCCAAAACTGTCATACTATTGCTACCCATTGCCAAGAAGTCACATTTTCCCATTGATGGGGCAGAGGAGTCAGGGTGGGCCACCTATACTCACCCTTTTGCTCAGGTATGCCCAAGCCCCGAAGCCAAAGAAACCTCCTTGACTTTTGTAATCCTTTAATTACTTTGCATTTATTCATGTCTATGTCAATCACACATCCCCACACTGGTGTAGGGAGATGCTTACTGCTTAATTACCAAACTAGGAGGCTTTTTGCAGGCTGATTATATTGGATCTCAAATTGCCTTAGAAACCCCATTTATGCCACTGGAAAAATAATTAGCCCCTCCAAGCAGATATGGGGAAACTTAATCAAATCCTCATGCAACGCAGGACTGCATTAAGCACGGTAGTGCTTACAGAAGGATAGGGATAAAGGGAAATTTCATGTAACTTCTGTGGCAGATCTTTAAGGAGGCCTGCTAAACTTTTTCTGCCACTAATCCTTGTGTCAACACTGCTAGTCAATTACAGTCTGTTAGTTATTAAAGCACGTCCTCACCATAACTCTTTTAGTTATTCAGCAGTTAGCCTATGTTGATTGATAGAATTAATAGGCACATAGAAGAGAAGGCGCTGCTAAAGGAGAGCCAACATGGCTTTTACAAAGGCAAATCATGCCTCACTAATCTGTTGGGATTTTTTGAGAGTGTCAACAAGCATATGGATAAGAGGGATCCAGTTGACATTGTTTATCTGGACTTTCAGAAGGCTTTTGACAAGGTCCCACACGAAAGGCTCTTGAATAAACTTACCAGTCATGGAATAAAGGGACAGGTCTTGACCTGGATCAGCAACTGGTTAAGGGACAGGAAACAGAGTGTAGCACTAAATGGACACTTCTCCAAGTGGAGGGAAGTAAAGAGTGGGGTCCCACAAGGTTCAGTACTGGGACCCCTGCTTTTCAACCTCTTCATAAATGATCTAGAGGTAGGAGTAAAAAGCAAGGTAGCCAAATTTGCTGACGACACTAAATTATACAGGGTAGTGAAAACTGTGAGAGATTGTGAGGAGCTCCAGAGGGATCTCTTGACACTGAGGGAGTGGGCAAAACAGTGGCAAATGAGCTTCAACATTAGTAAGTGCAGAGTGATGCATGTTGGGGCAAAAAACCCCAATTACATTTATAAACTGATGGGGTCTGAACTCTCTGCGACAAACCAGGAAAGGGACCTTGGTGTCCTGGTGGACAGCTCAATGAAGATGTCAACCCAGTGTGCCTCAGCAGTGAAAAAAGCAAACTCAATGTTAGGGATCATTAGGAAGGGTATAGAAAATAAGTCAGGAAGTGTCATTTTGCCTCTTTATAAATCTATGGTGAGGCCCCATCTGGAATACTGTGTACAGTTCTGGTCGCCATACCTCCTTATGGAGTTGGAGAAAGTACAGAGGAGGGCAACCAGAATGATTAGGGGACTGGAACACCTTCCTTACCATCTGAGGCTGCAATGGTTGGGCCTTTTCACTCTTGAACGACGGCGCCTAAGAGGTGACCTGATTGAAGTTTATAAAATCATGCACGGTGTGGACAAAGTAGATAAGGAAAAACTGTTTTTCCTATCGCACAACACTAGAACTAGGGGACACTCGATGAAACTTTTGGGTACTAGTTCTCAAACAAATAAGAGAAAGTACTTTTTCACCCAGAGGATTACTGGTCTATGGAACTCCCTGCCAGAAGAAGTGGTGACAGCTGTCAGTCTTGACAGCTTTAAGAAAGGATTAGACAATGGCTATAATTATGGATACTTAAGGACAACCTCAGGGTTGGAGAGATAGGCAGGATATCTCTCAATGCCATTTCCAGGGAATCCTAAGCAGGTGAAGGCACCTCCTTGGGAATACCCTGAAGGAAATGGTGAGCCACTGTGTGAGACAAAATGCTGGACTGGATGGGCTGTGGCCTGTTCCAGCAAGGCTGTTCTTATGTTCTTATGATTTCTGTTTATAAAAATGCCTGGAAAATAAAGATTGTCAGCCATCATCTCTTATCCATAAAGTCCATGTGCCAGTCATTTTCCTCTGCTGGGAAGGCTCATAGCAACACTTCAGGAGGTGCAGTTTAAGATGCACAGAGGACATCAAGACTACAATGCCCAAAAAGCATTAGAACAGCTTCCTCCCAGGAAGCACTGTGGCAGGGAATGAAGGGCTAGAATTTTTCAAGAGAATTCTGAGAGCTGAATCCATGCTATCCAAGCAATACATCCCTGTACATAGCCCATCGGCCACACATACTCCAGGTGATCTTGGCTGGTCCCTCTCCCAGAAGAGATAGTGGGAATCTGCACTCCTGGCCATACATTCTGCAACTGAATGAGAAGCCAGGCATTCCAACCCATTAAGCTATATAAGCTCCTAGATAACATTAATATACAAATATATAATAGAATCCATTTAAATAAAGGCGGCTCATTGTAATGTCACCACTCTTCTCTCACTTAAAACTTCTAAACTACGCTAATCTACAGTGTAGCCCAGGGATTCTCAACCTGCAGCCTGTGGGCCAGATGTGGCCAACAGTACCATTTCATGTGGCCCACCTCTACCTCCACCACACCAGAAAGTGCCATGTGGTGGAGGAAGGGCAAAATGGCCATCAGGTCCCTGAAGCTGTCTGAGGGAGCATGACCCGGCCCCCAGTTTAAAAAGTTTAAGAACTCCTGATATAGTCTAATCCAGTGTTTCCCAACCTTTGGGAAACTTCAATTCCCAGAAGCCTAAGTCAGTTCCCCAAAGCACTGATCAGCCAATGTACTAACTTAGGCTTCTGGGAATTGAAGACTCCTTGTGGGGCATGGGCCCCATGTTGGGAAACACTGGTCTAATCTATATTATAGTTTAATAATTCTACTATCACACTGTAAAAATTACACAGAACCATTTGGGAGATTAATTTCTTGTTGAACAACTGGTAAGGGGGGATGTGCTCATTAGAGTCTTCATCTCTGAAATTATACCCTGGATGAATGATGGGGTTGATTGTGACTGATTAAACAAGAGCAGAACTATGTATGTAGCCATGCAACTATGTATCCATAATGAAAACAACCGCTCAACAACACTACAAATATTTAAATGTTTGCACTGTTGACCCTGCAACCATTAGACATTTCAAAATTAACCGCATTTTTCACATCCAAGTTTCTGCATTTTATCGGCTTTATTCTTTCAAATCCTGAAATTGCTTGGATAAGAGTAGAGGCTTTTTAATACATATATTCCTAAGAACAGCCTGAACTTTTAGGGGAAATTGAAGAGGCTTTCTGTCAAGTACAGCTAAATCCTGCCTTGCTATATCAAAACCCCTTGCTATAAAATTACTGTGCAGATGATAAGGCTGAAAGATATAATAAAAAGTGATTCTACTCAATTTACACTGCAATATTGGTATGACTGAATATTTTTCATTCAGGTGACTGATAAAATCACTAAACTGTATTGGAGATAAATAAAGGAGGCTTCTGTCAAGAATAAACACCATTAATCATGAAGTCTCATCCTCAAGAGTGGCTATGCTCAGCATCTGCACAAATACACTGTTGCAAGTGGCATGCAACTACTTGGTCTTTCTTCTCTATTGCTTGAGGAATTTGCACACTTGTGCCCTGTCCTGCCACTTTTTTAAAAATAAAAGTTTCTGTATGGTGACACTGCATGTTTAGGATACTAAACTGCAAAAGTGAGTAATTGTTTTTGCTGTGGATACCTGATACATATATTATTTTCTGCAATTAGCTCAATTGTGCGTTGTGTTTTCCAATCATGAGCCATACCTGTCAACTTTTGGTTTTGAAAATAAGGGAAATTTTGGCCACACCCCTCTGCCGGTATGGCCAAATATAGCCATGTGACTTGCTGGGCTCTAGTCATGCCTGCCACATGGCCATGAAAATGTCTGCAAACACAGGCAGCACTGGCTCTTTGGCTGTAAATGGAGATGAGCACTGCACCCTAGAGTTGGATACGACTGGCAGATTTTACTTTCTTAGGATCAAAGAACTCTGCAGATAGTGATTGCAGCTGTGAAATAAAAAGGTGACTGATGCTTGGGAAACAAGCTATGAGAAACCTGGGGAACATAGTTAAAAGTAGAGGCATCACCTTGCAAACAAAAGAGAAGAGAGGATTCACTTGAGAAGGCCTTGATGCTGGGAAAGGTGGAGAACAAAAGAAGGGGGTGGCCAAAATAAGATGGCTAGATGGTATTGTAGATGCAATGGGCACAAAGAACCCTTTCCCCATTTTCTTGGGGGATTTTGTTTTGTTTTCTTTCTTGTTTACTCAGTGGCTTAAGTGACTAAGATGCTGACTGGGAGGCAGAAGGTCAGCAGTTTGATTCCTGAGTACTGCAGGATGGAATGAGCTCCCGTCTTTGTCCCAGCTCCTGCCATCCTATCAGTTCGAAAGCAAGAAATTGCAAGTAGATAAATAGGGACCACTTTGGTGGGAAGGTAACAGCATTCCGTGTACTCCGGTGTCTAGTCATGCCTGCCACATGACCATGGAGACGTCTGCAGAAGCAGACAATGCTGGCTCTTTGGCTTTGAAACAGAGAAGAGCACTGAACCCTAGAGTCGGATACGACTGGCTTTCGAGCACGGGAAACCTTTAAATAGGGACCACTTTGGTGGGAAGGTAACAGCGTTCAGTGTGCTCTGGTGTCTAGTCGTGCCTGCCACATGACCATGGAAATGTCTGCAGACGCAGACAACACTGGCTCTTCGGCTTTCAAACAGAGAAGAGCACTGAACCCTACAGTCGGATATGATTGGCTTTTGAGCAAGGGCGACCCTTTACCTTTACGTAACTCAGACCCCCTTACAGAACTGTGCAAGCACACTAGATCTATGAGCTCTGAAAATTCTCCCCATGTATTTTGGATCTGCTCTCTCATACAAAAAGCAGCTTCTTGCTCTAAAAATTGGCCGCCGTAGGAATCTATGACTGTGATAGCGAACCTTGGCACTTTATAGATACGACTGGCTTTCGAGCAAGGGAAACCTTTACCTTTAGCATATAGTGATCAAGCACATCCCCCACCCCACCCCTCCCAAGTTAACTCTAGAACAGAAATGGGACCCCCCTCTCTCTCATATAGTGTAGGAATCTATGACTGTGATGGCGAACTTTGGCACTCTATAGATATGACTGACTTTCGAGCAAGGGAAACCTTTACCTTTAGCATACAGTGATCAAGCACATACCCCACACCACCCCTCCCAAGTTAACTCTAGAACAGAAATGGACACACACCCTCTCTCTCATATAGTGATCAAGCACATACCCCCCCACCCCTCCCAAGTTAACTCTAGAGTTCTCCAGCCAGGAAAGAGGCAGGGCAGAAACAGCTCAATAAAGCATGAGAGTGAGAGAGAAGTCTCTGCCCCCAGACCAAGAGCTGATTTGCCCCTGCATATATGAAATATCGCTCACCTCTAGAGTAGACTCCCGTCCCTCCCAGGCAGCATGGTGGCTCCGACCAAAAACGAAGCTGCCATATTGGCCATGTGGCTGGCAGGAAAATGAAACAGAAACTCAGAAGCGCCCCCCCCCCCCACCTTCTCTCTCTCTCCCCTTCCACATGCGAAAAGCCTGCCACACAGCGACCTCTGGTGGCCGGAAAAAATACTGCAGCTTCGCCTGTGAGGGCTCCGGTCAGGATATTTTTTAAAAAAAAATAAGGGAAAATACGGGGAAATTAATAAAATGGGAGGGGTGGGAAGAGGGGTAAAAATAAGGGGTTTTCCTGGGTAAAACGGGATGGGTGGCAAGTATGTCATGAGCTACCACATCTTTTAAACAATAGAGTAGTGAGCTGAATCGTTTTAATGACCACATTAAGATTATTGTTATTGGTTTAAGTCAGGGATTCTCAACCCGCAGCCTATGGGCCAGATGTGGACCATGGCACCACTTCATGTGCCCCCTCCACCACACCAGGAAGTGCCATGTGGTGGAGGAAGGGGCGAAATGGCCATCTGGCCCCCGAAGCTGTCTAAGGGAGTGTGGCCCAGCCCCCAGATTAAAAAGGTTGAGAACTCCTGGTTTAAGTGCACAATAACTTGGAAATTTGTTTAGTTTTCCCTACCATATCAGATCTATAATCTCCCTATTCAGTAATTCATCTGCAACAACAATTATGTGAGTTGTACATCCAAAGTTTAAAAACTATGGATATGCACAGCTCCCTTTTTCTTCCCCAATGTTCTTCAAATAAATTGTATTTGTAGGTCAATTAAATTCCTTTGCCTGGCATAGTTATTGTAATTTATATTTGATTCTATGACCAAATAATAAGTTTCCATTATTTAATTTTTTTAAAAAATAAAATTTATTTTACAACAAAGATAAACACATAGTACAAAAATACAACACAGAAATGTCAACAACAAATACAAAAACCTACATTAAGTGAAACACACCCAAAAAAATAATAATCCTCCACCCACCAACACACAACACTCTACACTGCCACCCCCACCAAGTTACAGTAAATACTGCTTGGTCACTCCCGTTTAGGGAATGGGAAGGTGGAGCGGGGAGAGCCTATCCCTTCTATTCTATGTTCCTTCTTTTGCTATTCCCCATCTCCTTCTCTTAATTTGTCTTCTGTTTTAATTCTATTGGTCCCTATTCTATTCATATTCCTAATTTGTTACCACTTTTCTGCCTGTGCCTATTTATATGTTATTTTTACTTTTTGGATTTTTGCTTTCTCTTGGCACAAGACACTTCTGCGTCCTTCTCCTCTTCTCTTATTTCCCCTCCACTTCCATGACTTAAAGGTTTTTCCCTTTGTTTCTCCCTTGAATGGTCTCTCCCCTTTGCTTGATATTCCCCTTTCCCCTTTGATCCTTCTGGACCTTCTCCATACAGTTTTTTTTACCAGTTTTTCCCAGGTCCCGTCTCCCATCTCTATAATTTTTAGTAATTCAGGTTGTCTCATTGCCCCCTTTGGGTCCCCTGCTCTAACCATCTTCCCATCATGAAATATATTTAAGAAAATAGGGAAACCCCATTGATATATTATATTACAATTAAGCAAAATTTCAGTTATCGGCTACATCTCTCTTCTCCATTGAATCGTCTCATTACTTAAATCATGATATGCTTGTACTTTTGCTTCTCCTATCGTTAATGCAGTCATCATGCTTCCTTAAATAGTCCATTACTTGATCTTTTTTATAACCTGATACAAAAGTAATTATCATATCTCTGGGCCATTGACCTCTCTTGAAACCAACCTTAAAAATTGCTTCAATCTCTTCTTCTTTAATTGGGCCAGAGTCCAGAGCAAAGGTTTGTAACCATTTAAACACTTTAATTTGTAAATTGTCTTTATCCATGTTGGGGAAGAACTTAATCCTGTTGTTTTTCTTTTTCAATTGATCCTGTAGCTTCACCAATTGCTTAAATCTTTTGTCCATAATATTTTCATGCCTTAGTGCAATCTTTGCCAAGTCCTTAACCTCTGACTCCAAAATATTGGTTCTCATGTTTAATCCAGAAATTGATTTTTCCAGAGAATGCATTTCCTCTCTGACCACCTCTTTAACAAACTGTTTAATTTCTTTTTTTTATCTTCATTAGATTTTGTAATTATAAAGTCTTTTAGTTCCAACAGTCAGATCTCCACTCGATTTTTCCTTAGAGGATAGTCTTGCCTCCATATTTTCAGTTTCTTCTTTATTTATTGGGCTGTCGTTAGAGCTGACAAGGCGTCTATATGCTTTATCAGATACAGTCTCTTTTTCCCAAATTCTCTTCTTCATTTGTTTTGAACCAACACTGCTGCAACAATCAATAGTCCACAAATATTTTTCACCAACTTCTAAGAGGCTTAACTGCAGCTTTGGTTTAGTTTTAGTTTACAACCACAGAGCTTTATCTTATCACAAAAAGCACCCGAGCTTCCAGCCAGCTCTGTCGGCCCAGCCCAATATGGCAATTCCTCCCTCTGGAGTTAGGATGGCAACAAAACAAAAAAAAACTTTAGTGGATGAACTGTAATCTGTAAACATTCTCTCTCAAAACCAATCTTGTAACAAGCCTTTTCCTCCAAAATTGTATCAGAGGCAAAGATGTGAAAAAGAAAGTCTGCCCAGCAACAAAAGGGAGATGGTAGTTCTATTGCAGCTCTATTGCTTTAAAGAGCCTTGCAGCCAAAAGCCTCTGCTTCGTAGCACTTTTCTCCCCATTCTTTTCAACAACAAAAAATTAGCAGCAAAGAGTTTGTCAACAAGACCTTCAAACACTTCCCACGGTACGTTATCATCCAAAGGACTGCAGTAGCTATCTTTTGGCAAGTTCCATGGTACTTTTTACTCAGTTAGGACCTTTTTTCTTTGTCTAGAGAAGTAGAGGACAGAAATCACTCCAAACAGCTACCTTAGGCTCCTCCCTATTATTATTTAATTACCAACAAGCTGGTGCCAACAAAATACTTTTAATACCTCCTACCCCAAAACTAGCATTCCACTGCATCAGAATTATGGCAGCAAGAGCCAACAGGCATTTACAAACTGTAGTCCTCTCTGTGGGAGTTACTACTGATTTCACTGGCTAACATAGCATCAACAAAATGTGGAGCACTTAAACCAATCAAAAATGAAATGTTCATTATTTGATCAATTTATTTCATTGTTGGATATGCAAACACACACAACACAGAAAGATGACCTGACATCTAGCCTCATCACAGATGAGACTTTCATTTTGTGTCCTAATGCAAATTCACGGATGATCTCACACCAGACACTCTGGTGCCTCCCCACTTTGCACATAGTGAGGTAAGAAGAAAAATGTGTTCACTTGCATTCTAGTGGTGCTGGGGAAAATAAGGGGAAGCAAACAAATAACAATTAGCACCCTCAAGAATTCCTTCCAGCAATGGGTTTAGCGATTTCTTTACCAAGGTGAATGGTCAAAAGCAGGAAATGGGTAGAACTTCTATAGCAGATGACACTTAAATAACATACACACTATTAAAATAAAATAAGGTATGCCTTGTGTACTGGTAATGAGGTCAAAAAATGAAGTTCACCCTTCTTTAAGTCACTTAACAAGCAGTTTGCTTCCTTGGCAAAGACCAATAGCAAGCTGGAGCCGCGGCCTAATCATGCAGGCAGGAACCAAATCGACTGGAAGAATTAGGAGACTTGCAGCCCTCCAGGAAAGTAATTGATGTGGAAAAGCAGTTGCCAGAGCACAGCTAGGGAACCTAGGGAGCCACATGGGAAGAAAACAAAACAAACAGCCCAACAAAAGAAAACAAAGCCTCTGGAATAAGGGCTTTTTAAATGCCTGAGTACACTGAAACTTCAGAGGATGCCCACAACAAAAGTTGTATCAACTGGCTGTATTTTCTGAGCTAATATCTGCCAAATTAGAGTGAAATTTTTTTTTTTAAAAAAAAAAGTTGCCAAAGAAAGCAAAGCAAAACAAAATAATATATTCAGGTATTTTTGCTTAAAGCTCGAAATGTTTAACTCTAGATGTAAAAGAGTTGTATGAAACACTGATATTTCAACAGTAGTCCATTGTTTGCTAGGGAGCAAGACGTAAATCTTGATAATTAATAAACCTCATTCATTATTTTTCCCCTTTCTGTCCTTCTTAGATAGGAAAAATGACAATAAGTAAGGGGATAGCCAGTGCATGTGGATTGAGTGTGAGACTAGGGCTCAGGAGACCTCAGCTGAAATACTCGAGTGTAAAACTCCCTAGGTCAGGGGTGCCCAAACTACAGCCTGTGAGCCGGATCTGGCCCCAAACACCAATTCATCCAGCCCATGCACCCTCGCCACTCCCATACAGGCACTTTTTATTTCTGCTTCTGGGAGCAATGAGGGTGGTGCCGGATCTGGCCCACAAGCTATAGTTTGGGTACCCCTGATTTAAGCAGAGAAAATGGCAGCCTAAAATCTATCTCATCCTGCTGCAAAACAGATTGCAAGGCACATTTTAATTCTGCTTCTGGTGGGAGGAACCATGTGACCTCCCTGCTGAACCATGTGACCGGCCCAAAAGGTTTGGGCACCCCTACCCTAAGGGTGTGTGGAAGTACTAAATAGTAGCAATAGCAATTAGGATATCATACGACACCCCATAGCGCTTAGTGCACTCACTGGACAGTTCACATAGTAATTAGCATTTTGCCCCCAACATGCTGGGTAATCATTTTACCAATCTTGGAAGGATGCAAGGCTGAGTCAACCTTGATTCCTGTCAGAATCAAACTCACAATGACAACAGGTTTTGGCTGCAGTACAGCAGTTTAATCACTATGCCACAAATAATAATTACATGCCATCAAATCAATTCTGATTTATGACGGCCTTTTCCAGGGTTTTCTATGTGGAAATTACTCAGAAGTGGTTTACTACTTCCTTCTTCTAGGGGGCATCCTGGGACTATACAGTTTATCCACTACTGCACAAGGCTTGCTCTTCTCCTGAGAAGCATAACAGGGGAACTGAATTCCCAACCTCTAGATCCACAGCCAGATATAAAAACCACTGAACTATCCAGGGAGCCTTTTGGAACTTGTAAAACCACTCCTTAAATATTCCTTACCATGAAAGCCCTTTTAAGGTTGCTATAAGTTAGTTCCAACTTGATAGCACAGGGTAGACACATGTATAAGAAAGCAGCTGCTCTAGACTACATGTCACAAGTAAAATATTTTTATGGGTAGAGATAGGAAGAGGTTAACCATGACAACGTCATATATACAATTGTAATTGCTTTAGATAAAAGTCTGATGGTATTTAATTAACACCATTATTCCTTGATTGATCAGACTATCAAGGGATAAGTTTCTAATGGTCGTAACTCATTTTCCATTCGTTTCACTACCACATTCTTCTTCCAGGTTTGACCAAAACCTTTCAAGTTTGGCTCTTCCCATCACTGAGGTGGGCTGCCAAGGGGTCTTTTTACTCCCCTGGGATACCACTGTTGCTGTCCAATGCCCATCTGTCATTCAAAAGATGTGTCCAGCCTGGTCAGTTTCCATTTATGATACTCAGCAACAGCTTTGTTGATTCCACTTTGTTTTATTATTTGAGCATCGGTGATGTGGTCGCAAAAGGATATCTTTAGTATTGATCTTTCTATGGCTCTTACGGCTCTTGATAGTTCTTCTTCCTCTGCCTTCATTAATGACCATGTTTCACTCCCATAGAGGACTGCAGGTAATACTGTCAAATTAAAATGGTTGGCACATTGTTTCTTGTTGATTTTCTTGTTATAAAACATTATTTAAAAATGTAGAAAATATTCATATTCATACAACATGTGTTAAATGAGATGAGGTAGCCAGATTCACCTGTAAAATGTATTACAGTGGTTGGTGAGAAAATGTAAACAAATATTAAACAAGAACTACCAAAAGTGAAACCCCTGGAATATATTAGCTCTAAGGCATGAAGGCCATACATTTCTCCAATCAACCTGTTTCAATTTGTTTGTGTAGTACAGGTTTTGTAAGCAACTTGCCAGGGAAGGCTTAAAAATTATGGTATATGAATATGTATGTATGTGAAAGCTAGGCAGTAAAGAAAGATGTCAGAAGAAAAAACTGATTAATTTGAAATGTGGTGCTGAAAGAGAGCTTTCTGGATATACTGGGCTGCCAGAAAGAAAAGCAAGTAGATTCTAGAAGAGCAAGTCAAGCCTGAACTATCCCTGGAGGCAAAAATGATGAAATTGAGATTATCCCACTTTGGGCACACCATGAGGAAGCAAGATTCTCTGGAAAAGACAATAATGCTAAGAAAGGTAAAAGGCAACTGTAAAAGAAGAAGACCAAACATGAGATGGACTGATTCGCTAAGGACCACAGGCTATCTTGCATGAGTTAGGAAGTGTTGCTGTAAACCTCACATTTTGGAATCGCCCATTCATAGGGTCAGAAATCATTTGATAACACAAATATTTGATGACACCTTCAAAATTGTTGCATTTTAACTCTCACGTCAATGTTATTCAGCTTACATCTGAACATTTTAAAACATGAACAATCATTTCTAATTAATTCCTTTATGCAACAACTATGGCATAACATTAGGCTGTTAGGGCTAAGAAGGACAATTCACTCCTTCAGTAGTGTAACCGGAACTGTTGTTACTACTATCCATTCAGCAGGTAACCTTACTACTTAATTGCTTTTATATCAGAAGTTAGTATCATTCTGATGAAGTTTTAAAAATGAAAATGAATTAAGAAACAATAAAAAGTTGTTTTAAAAATATTTATATAGTTCCTATTTCTTAAATTAATACTAATTATATAACTACTTTTAAAATGCAGCTTTCTAAGCTTTGCATTAAAGAAATACAAGCATTACCCAGTTAATTTCATTGCAACTCAGATCTCTTTATTAAAGTTCTGCAAGTTTTATTTTTATGCATCCATATGTCCATTAATAAAACAATTCTCCACCCTTACCTTTGCAACACTCTTCATTATGAAGTAGAATTAATTGAAACTTGAGGTGGTTAAACTTTTTTTTTTAACATTCCTCCCTGCTTCCCTTACATTTTCCTGGCAGGAAGGCATTATTTATCATGGCAAACTGCCTTTAAAAGATCTCATGTTACTTGCACATATGTAGCCCTCAACTAATTCTGATGTATTTTCAATCTTTAAAAAACATCATTCCATTTCTAACACCTAAAATAAGTCATATTCACAATATTAAGCAATGCCCAATCTTCTGGTACTTCTGTTTTCCATGCTGCAATGTAAGCCTGTGAATTAAAAGAAAATAAGTTGCAAAGTGTGCTTCCATGTTATTAACTCAGAATTCACACACAGTAGATTTGTTACTTAGATTCTGTGAGTGCGAATGCTGCCGTTAAGAGTACAGTAATACTGTACTGAAAACTGACTAAATGTCCTTAAAAATAACTTGCATTGTCCATTATCTAGCATGCTTTTTATTCTTGCATTGATTGCCCAATTAATAATTGTTTTGAATATAAGCACAATCTCTGTTAAAAGTTGTCACATATTGTTGCAAAGAGTAAAATGTGATTTATGGTCACCATAACTTTTTGATTGAAGCCTTAATATACAATAAATGCATATAGTAAACTCAACCCATCATCTTTTGAGATGAATCCATTCACCTCAAAAGGCCTTATTCTATGTCAGACCTTCCAGATCCTTGATAAAATCTCTGCTAATCTTTACTGGAAAGAGAAAGAAAAATACTCTGGGTGAACGTTGGGACCACAGGCTACACTTCCTGGAAGATGGATCACTAACTAGGGATGGGTTGCACCTCACAAGAATTGGGAAGAAAGTATTTCGGCACAGTACGAAGAAATTCATCAGGAGGGCTTTGAAATGAAATGAAGTGGGAGGGAGACATTGAATCATAGGTAAAGAAAGTTGAAGCCTACATAAAATAAGGGGAACAGACAGAGTACACCTTATGGAGACCAATAATAATAATTTTTGTAGAAAGGGAGAAAGGAAAGCAGGCTGCAAAATCACACAATCTTTGATATCTATATATAAATGCAAGGAGTATGGGAAGCAAGCCAGAATAATCAGAACTCTTAGTTCAGGAGAGGAAACATGATTTGATAGGTATAAAAATCTTGGTGGGATGAATCCTGAGCCTCATGCTCTTCAATGTTTTCACAAATGACTTGGATGGGGGAGTGCAGGGAATTCTTATCACATTTGCAGATGACAAACGACTGGGTGGGATGGCTAATGCTTTGGAAGACAGAGCAGAATATATATATATATATATATATATATATATATATATATATATATATATATATATATATATATATATATATATATATATATATATATATATATATATATATATATATATATATATATATATATATATATATAAACTAACATTATGAAATTTAACAGGGATGAATGCAAAGGTTCAAACCTGGGGGGGGGGGGGGGCAGATGCACAGTTACAAGATGGAGGATTCTTGGCTAAGTAATACTCCAAGCAAGAAGGGTCTTGGAATTGGTTGACAGACTAGGTATGAGTCAACAGTGCAATGTTATTGCACAAAAGGCTAACACTATTTTAGGCTGCATTAACAGAAGTATAGTCTCCAAATCAATGTGATACTACTCCCCCCTCTATTCAACACTAGTTAGACCACATATAAAGTACTGTGTCCAATTCTGGGCACCACACTTTAAGAAATATGCAAACAAATTAGAGCAGTTACAGAAGATGGAATCAAGGATGATCAGAGGACTGGGAACCAAGACATATGAGGAAAGACTGAAGGAACTAGGCATGTTTAGCCTTCAGAAAAGAAGACTGAGAGATAATATGATAGCATTCTTCAAATACCTGAAGATAATCATAAAGAGGAAGGGAAGAATCTGTTCTCCATCATCCTAAAGAGTAGGATGCATAATAATGGGTTGAAACTGCAGGAAGCCAGATATAGGCTGAAGCTGAATAGGAGTTGTGGGGGGGGACGACTTCTTAACGGTTATAGCAGTATAATGGTGGGACCAACTACCTCGAAAGGTTTTGAGTGTTGCAATGTTGGAAGCATTCAAGAAAGAATTGAACAACCATCTGTCATCTTATGTTTCGATTTGAAATCCCGCATTGAGCAGGAGGTTGGACTCGATGGCCTAATAGGTCCTTTCCAACTCAGTGATTCAATTTTATTTGTTTTGGCCCAGTTCTACAGTCTGTTTAGGTCATCTGGAATCCTGTGTATATTTTGGTACTGTTCCACATTTGGCTGCAAATTTGTTGAGCATCATCTCCACCAACTCATGATATAAAGATGTTGAACAATACTGGGCCAGGGATACAACCTTGCAGTACCTCACTTGCCATTTCTCTCTGAGATGATGAGGTACCATCAATTCAAACTGTTTGCAACTTCAAACACAGCCAGCTACAAATCCACTGAATAATAGTATTGTTTAGTCTACTTTTTATAACCTTGGCTTCGAGAATATCATAAGGTATCATGCCAGAAGTTTTCCTAACATCAAGATACACTATAGCAATAGCAATTTCCCCTCATTTATAAGGTTTGTGACTATTTAAAAAAGAGATGAGATTAGCCAGGCATAATTTGTTTTTGGGAACACCATGATGGATTTTAGATATCACAGTATTGTTTTGTTGAGTGCTCATAGATTGGCCATTTAATATTGTGTTCTGGAACCTTTTATGGAACCATTGTTATGTCTGCAGACTCGAGCCAGCAGATCCCCACAATTTTGTCAATGTTGCTTCTCTCTACTTTGACTTTTACACAAATGCTTCCCAACTAAGTTCCATGTTCCAACTAATGAATCTCCCTACAGTTGTACATGTATTTTACATACAATATTATTCCTCTTCTTATAGTAGTCTTACAGTACTCTACAAACTAACAAGTTGCACTTAGTAACATACCTGTCAAGCTTTGGATTTGAAAATATGGGAAATGTTGTGGGTGGGGTTACCTCTGTGGCCGTGGCCAAATCACTGGGCGTGGCCAAATCTGCCCATGTGACTTGCTGGGCTCTAGTCATTCCTGCCACATGGCCATGAAATGTCTGCAAACACAGACAGCACTGGCTCTTTGGCTGTAAATGGAGATGAGCACTGCACCCTAGAGTCAGATACGACTGGCTTTTGAGCAAGGGAGACCTTTACTAAGCACTTGCATAAACAGGGCCAAACCTGACAGCAAATTTGAATACCAATCAGGGATTTGCTGTTATTAGGTAAAGGCAAAGGTTTCCCTTGCTTGAAAGCCAGTCATACCCAACTCTAGGGTTCAGTGCTCATCTCTGTTTCAAAGCCAAAGAGCCACAGCTATTTGTGTCTGCAGACGTTTCCATGGTCATGTGGCAGGCATGCCTAGACACTGGAGTGCCATACCTGTCAAGTATCCCGGATTGGCAAGGATTTCCCGTTTTTTTGCACCGATTTTCATCATTTCCCGCCCAGAGCTGCCGCTACCCCGGAATTTGGCAGCGGGGGGGGAATGAGTTACTGCACATTCCTTCTGCGCAGCTCACTTCTACACATGCGTAGAAGGCTTTTACGCATGTGTAGAAGGCTTCTGTGCAGATGGGGATGTGTAAAAGCCTTCTACGCATGCGTAGAAGTGAGCTGTGCAGAACGTTTCTGTGCAGGTCCATTGTACGCATGCGGAGAAGGCTTTTACGCATGCATAGAATGGACTTGCACAAAAACATTCTGCGCAGGTCCATTGTACGCATGCGTAAAAGCCTTCAACGTTCTGCGCAGGTCCCGTAATCTCCGGAGCTGCGCTTGACAGGTATATGGAGTGCACACACACACACACACACACACACACACTATATCATTACACAAGTTGGGGACTTGAGATGGTCAATTTCTGCTTGCTGTTATATCAACAATACGATAAAAGGGGTTTTAGACAATAAGATAAGTCTCTACGCTGACGACACTTTGGTGGTTATGAAACATCCTGGAAAGGCATTGGAAAAAATAAAAGAGCATTTAATGGATTTTGAGGACATAACAGGACTGAGAATAAATTGGGATAAATCTGAAATGATATTTTGTAATGTGGATAAAGAGGAACAGGAGAGAGTAAGAGATAAGTATAAGTTACAGGTTAAAAAATCTCTCAGATATTTAGGTGTAAATATTTCAAACAATTTGGAAGAGCTTAAAAAATTGAATTACGAGATACAAAAAAAAGGAAATTAAAGAGAAAATAGAGCAATTTAAAAAGATTAAGCTATCCTGGTTTGGCAGGATAGCATTAAGTAAGATGCTGCTGCTGCCGAAAATCATTTTTTTATTTGATGCGTTACCCATACAGATGAAAGATAAAGAGATTAAAGACTTTCAAAATATAATAAATAATTATTGTAATGGGGGGGGACCTTGAATAGCAAATATTTTTTGGTACGTATCGCAAAAGGAGGGAGGATTGGGGATATCAGATTTGAGAATTTATTATAGAGCTTTTCAAATTAAGAATATTATGAAAATTTTAGCAAGAGAAAGGGTAATATGGGAAGATTTGGAAATGAAGGAAATTGATTATGTAGGTAGAGGAGTATTTCTGGATAGCAGCGATAGAAAAATAATAGTTAAAAATAAGACGATGTTAGCAGTATGGAAAAAGGTTAAAAAGGAATTAAGTCCTGATGTGTCTCCAATAATTGAAATGGAGGATCTTAAAAGTTTTCCAATAAAATTAGATAAAAGGGGGAAAGAAGTATTATTAAGAAATAATGTTTACCTGTTGAAAGACTGGATAAGAGAGTGTAAGGATGGAGGGAGAAAAGTGGAAATTTATAAGCAGTTAAATCTGAATTCGTTCCAGATAGCATTGATTGACAAATGGAATGAAAAATATAAGGAGCAAGTTTAAAGAGAGAAAAAACTGAATTTGAGGAATTGTTAATAAAGATAAGAAAATGAGATATGGGATTAAAGGGCATGGTTAGCAAACTATATAAAATATTAAATAAGGAAGGCAACCCACAAGAAACATTGAAATCGTGTTGGAAACGAGATTTGAATATAAAGATACCTGAGAAAAGTTGGAAAAATAAATGGAGAAAGAGGTATATGAAAACAATGACTGTCAGAATAAAGGAGCATAATTACAAGATGTTATGGAAATGGTATTTGATGCCAGAGAAGCTATTTCAAATAGATAATACCAAAAGTAAAAATTGTTGGAGATGTAAAAATACCCTGGGAACATATGAACATATGTGGTGGGGATGTAAAGTGGTAAATGATTTCTGGGGGAAAATTGAGAAGGAAATAAGTGAAATTATGGGGATGAAATGCATGCTAGATATAAGAATGGTGCTGCTAACAGATGTTGACAAAGTAAATTTGAATGCGGATAAAAAGGAATTACTGTCTTTAATGCTGATAATTGGTAGAATGTGTATTGCAAGAAATTGGAAATCAGATGGAATACTGAGGATAGAAGAGTGGTATAAAGAGATGTGGAATTTTGCACTGAATGATAAATTAACATGGGAAATAAATAAATATAAAGGGAGAGTTAAGGAAAATAGATTTTGTAAAATATGGCGATTGTTTGTTGATCATTCATTGAAGGGAGGGAATGGGGATAGCCGGGCACCGGAACAAATATATTTTTGGAAACAGTAAGATAAATTTTAAAAATGTGACATTCCGCGGACTCATTTATAGGTATAGGCACATAGGGTGTTTATTGTAACTGTATCCTGTTTAATGAATTTTATTTCTTTTTTTTCCTTTTGTATTCTATTTTGATTTTTTTTTCTTTAAAACAAAATGATAGATTATAGTGGACTTGATTATCACAGCACTGATGAAAATATGTTTGGAAATGGAAAATTAGGAAGAAGATTGGCTGTGATAATTAAAGTGATTGAAGTCTAAAATAAAGTGTTGAGCTACGGTATATGCTAACTGGAAGAAGTTATAATGAAAGTGTATTATTATTTTTTTGATTTAGTGTTTTAGTGGTAAATTTAAATGTATGTTGATTATTAAGTGCTGTTTTTTTATTGTTGTCTTTGAATTTTGTATTATCATTCTTTTAAAAAAATTAATAAAAATTATTATATATATAAAAAAAGAACGGACTTGTGCAAAAACATTCTGCGCAGGTCCATTGTATGCATGCGTAAAAGTCTTCAACATTCTGCGCAGGTCCCGTAATCTCCGGAGCTGCGCTTGACAGGTATATGGAGTGTGTGCGCGCGCGCGCGCACACACACACACACACACACACACACACACACACACACACACACACACACACACACACACACACACACACACACACACACACACACACACACACACACTATATCATTACAGAAGTTGGGGACTTGAGATGATCAATTTCTGCTTGCTGTTATATCAACATTAATGGATAGATCATCATACAATAAATACAGTACTGCTTCATTAACTGCTTTCATCCCAGCTGCTTTGGGGTGGGGGTGGGGTGGGATCTCTGGGCATCCTCCCTCCCTCTCCCCATTCCACAGAGGAAACCCAGGAAAAAGGGCTTCCCCTCGCAAGGCGCTCGTCGTCAGCACCCCCTCCCCCCCACTAAAAATAAGACCCTTTCCCCCCAATCCTGCCTTTGGCAGATCCTGAGGTACTCTTTACAAGGCGCTTCCGGGGGGGGGGAGGGAGGGCTGGTTCTTCCCAGCGCTGTTTCCTCCCACCCCCTTCTTCCTCCTCCCTGGTGTTCTAAATGGCAGGGGAAAAAAGAAAACTCTCAAGGAGACCCTCTTTTCCCCTCTCTCCTTCCACCAAAGAAGTGCCTCTCCCCCACACATACACACAGAAAGAGAGAGTGAATGTTTGGGTGGAGAGGAGGGGCGTGGCCTGGTCTGTGCTGAAGCTGGCAGTGGATTCTCGGATTTGTAGTCATGGTGGGGGAAGAACAAAGGGAGGAACCCTTTCCCAATCGCTGTTTTCCTACTCATCCACCCACCTTCCTTCCTAAGGGGTCTCTGGTTGGGAGGGTTTTTTCCTTCTTCCTGCTCATGGTGAAAGGAAGGGCTGTGACTTCTTCATCCCTGGAAGGAAGGGGAGACTTCTTCTTCCTCCTCCTCCTCTCCTGGCAGAGGAACGGCAGTTACTTTCTCCCCATCCCACTCTGGCATTACTCTTCCCTGCTCTGGCTGGGTCCGCTCGGCAGATCCCTCTTGCTTTTCCTCTCCACAGCTCCACACAAGCCAGGTGGAGGGCAAACTCCACCCCTGGGCTCAGGAGGGGGGAAATATGGGAGATTATTTAAAAATACGTGATGGCGGGAAGAGGGCTAAATTACGGGCCTTTCCCACCCAAATAGGGATACTTGACACCAATGCTTAGTATATGTATTTTTGGACTTCAGTGTGGTCAGTCTAGTCATGTTATTCAAACATTCAAATTGTATGTTGTACAAATGTTGGTGTCAGGTTGCTCAAGTTAGTGAGCTCATAATGTCACTTGCAGTTTTTGGTCTATTTCCTTTGGGGTGATTTTCATAACACAAATGTTCCTGAAGATTGACAGTTAACAGGAGAATGAACAATTATGAGCCTTGTCTCTGTACACCTGGGTATATACTATGTATGAGAAAATGCATGTGAAACAGACCTATGAGATCACATTTACCATTTCTTGGAATATGATTGCTACCAGTTTTCCAGATTGTACCAAGCATGTTCTAATTGCCAGTTCTTAAGTTACAGACTGCTGTAGTATTAATATACCTGTGTAACTATCACAACTTTCCCCCTCCTAAAAACATAATACATCATTCTGAAAACACCTTCTCAAAAGTAATGTAAAAGGCAGGTGCTCAGTTTGCTGTTCTTTATTTTACTAAATGAAGCACTCAAAAGCCCCTAGTATCCTAATCACTGTTTTGTCAAGAACACTTTTTTTTTTATTTAGACTTATATCGCTGCCCGCTCACCATGGCGATTCAGGGTGGCTTACAGTCAGTAAAAACAACAGTTACAGTATAAAATCGAATCACAGTACTATGACTAAAATCAGTAAACTTTAAACAGCTAAAGTGCACCTTTTTAAAAACATCTTTAGATGATTAAACTAAAGAACACTGTATTTACAGAACACTCCACCTTTTGTTTTAACAACAGATATGAAACATCTTAAATCAGCATTTTTCTTGTTTAAATTTTAAAGAAAGCTATGATCTGTTTTGAATTTCTCTTTAAAATTCAGAAGAAAACAATAGAAGTTGGCTTGCTCCTACTAACACAGATGACATGAAGCAACTGCTTCATCTAGAATTTCGTTCATTGCAATTATATACATGAAGTCTAAATACATAAGTAGTCCATGTAAAAAGCACAGGGTATATGAACTGTTTAGCAGAGATGTGAACCTTCATTTAATTCATTTATTTATTTATTGAATTTATATAACCGCCCTTTTCGCCTAAGCAACCCAGCGTGGCTTACAACGTCATTTAAAATTTATACCCAATCCTAATTAAAACTAAATACTATAAAACTATCTAAAACATTTATAAAACCTCCCCAATCCCCTTTAAAAAAGGACACCCGGGCAGGAGTAAATAAGGACCACGGGCAGGGATAAATAAGCCAGCAGGGCTGAGTTGTGCTACCAGTTGTACCCCACACCTGCTGGTATAGCCATGTTTTTAAGGCCTGCCTGATGGGAAGTAACTCTGCCTGGAGGCGCAATTCAAGTGGCAGGAGGTTCCATAGGGCCGGGGCAGATACTGAGAAGGCTCTCCTTCTGGTCCCAGTGAGATGTGCCTCCCTGGCTGATGGGAGCACTAGGGAGCCCCTACGGTCTGCTCTTCTAGGACAAGTCAAAAACCTTGGGGTGAGGCGGTCTCTTAAGTATCCTGGCCCACTACCATAAAGAGCTTTAAAGGTCAAAACCAGCACCCTGAATTGCACCCAGAGGCATACTGGCAACCAATGCAACAATTATTTTGCAAAAATAATTCAATTCATTTAAAATGTTTAAATATTTTACTTATAGCAGTTCTTGTACAATATACTAATTCAACAAATATTATTTTCAATACAGCAGTAGCACAATAATTTATAGACAAAACTTTTGAAGTAAAATATAAATGAACTTAATAACTCTTTATCTCTTTTTATTTGTATGGCTAGGATTTTTAAATTAAATTACTAATGTTACAAATGTACAACTATAAACTACTGTATTTCATTACATATATGTGTATAAAATAAACTTTTCCCATCACTTGAATTTTAAGTTTTTGTTGGGTTTATTAAGTTGTACTGTTGTATTTAATTATCTGTAAGAAAAAGAAACATACAAGTGTTTATTTATCCTCTTATTTGTTCAGTCTGTACACAGAACATACAAATAATATGGAAAGCCAAACTATATTCAGATGAAGCACAAGTTCAAATTAGTAGAAGATATGTAGATGACACCATCTTGCTCCCCAGAAATTACTAATGACTTGAAACAACTTTTAATGAAAATGAAAGAAGAAAGTGCCAAAGTAGGATTGCAGCTGAACATTAAGAAGACAAAAATTATCACTACAGAAGAACCATACAACTTTAACATTGACAATCCCAGAGTGCAGGACACATAATAATGGTTCAAACTACAGGAAACCAGATATAGGCTGAATAGCAGGGAAAACATCTTAACTATTAGAGCAGTAGGACAATGGAACCTTGGGAGGTGGTACATACTCCAAAGTTAGAGGTATTCAAGAGAAAATTTGGGCAACCATCTGACATCTGCTTTGATTTGGATTCCTGCATTGAGCAAGGGGTAGGACTTGGTGGCCTCATAGGCCTCTTCCAACTCAACTGTTCTATGACTGAAGAAATTGAGATAATGTAAATTTTATGTACTGTATTTGCCGGTGTATAAGACCCATCGGAGTATAAGACGCACCCCATTATTACCAAAATAGCCCACTAGAGGCCACTAAATACCCACAAGATGCACTCCATGTTTACGGGGGGGGGAGTGGGTCTTATACGACAGCAAATACCGTAACTAGGACCAATCATCAACCCAAATGGGGACTGAAGTCAAGAAATCAGAGGATGAATGAGACTTGGAAAGGTAGCAAGGAAGGGATTAGAAAAGATGATTAGGTGTAAGGATATTACACTGGAGACCACAACCAAGAACATTCACACTATAATATTCCTAATCACCATGTATAGATGTGAAAGCTGGACAGTGAAGAAAACTGACAGGAAATAAGGTGCTGGAAAATTGTTTTACAAACACCTTGAATTGCCAGAAAGATGGACAAGTGGTTCCTATAGCAAATCAAGCCTGAATTGTCACTAGAGGCAAAAATTAGGAATCTTTGGGCACATCATGAAAAGGCAAGACTCTGTGAAAAAGAGAATAATGCTGTGAAAGGTGGAAAGCAGCAGGGAAAGAAAGAGACCAAACATGACGTGTTTGCACGAGCTGAGTAGGTGTCGTGTCTGGCCCTTATAAGCAATAGTCAAGGCAACGATGAACAGAACAGCAACAGGCGTTTATTAAACAGTCTTTCAGATAAACCTTAGAAGGCACTCTGGACACAAATATGGCTATACGAATCCCATGAAATCAGTCCCTCCGGAATCTGCCGTAGAAGATTGGCAATGACTGAGCTACACTAGTAGTATTAGTGTGTGGAGGAGACCCAGGCTTAACACGTACTGGCTACCTGTGGAGAATGGGTAGTATAGATCCGGTCCTGCCCCACCCTTGTTTACCCATGGGGCTTATATAGTGTCTCCCCGGTGGTAGTTTCTTGATACAAAGTAGCGACCCGCTGGAGAAGCATAAACAACAAATCATAACACAATATATATGTATTAACCAATGGGGAACAGGATCCAAAACTGTAACCAATCACAAGACTCTGATTAGCATAATGAGCACGCTCAGAGAGGGAGATTTTGCGCTACTTTTAGCTCCTAATTTGGATGGCGGGAAACCGCCATTTTCTCCTTGCAAAGTGCTGCCCGCGCAACTTGCAAATGTGCCTTAATACACAACAGTAGGCTTGCTGAGAACAGGATATTTTTGAGATCTCAGCCAGAGATGATTTCACAACACATAACAATAACAACAGTAACAAAAGGAGACCAGATAACATCAAAAACACAGTAAATGTATATGTTGTTTATTACTTGACTGACTCCATAGGTTAGTCATTAGAAGTCAACTCTTTCTTTTGGGGAAGGATCCCCAAGAGTTCCTCATGCACATGGCTGAGAATTTTAGCTCACAAACACACACCTACAGATACTTATGTTTTGCTCACCTGGGACAAGTTTACTCTGAGTCTCTAAGCAATTCTCCAGCCACAGTTTAAAAGAGTGTTTCCTTGGAGTTATAGTCTTATGGCTTATTAGGCTCTATACGGGATACATCCTGAAGATTCACAGGAAGTACCATGGCAGCTTTCTTTATTTTACATTAATAAAAGGAAGCAAAGGCCAGCAGAGAAAGCCATGCAGACTTGCAGGTAAGGTCTGCTCTAGGTGAGTGAAATGTGTGTGTCTGTAAATCTGTTTGTGGTCTTAAACTCATCCTGGGGAATTCTTAAGAGAATTCTGGGAGCTGGAGTTCCAAATTATGAAAATGCATACCTCTATCAATCACTTCAGAAGAGCTAGAGTCATCAATACCAAGTAATTGGGAATAGACCTGTAACATTTTTCAATTGTCAAGTCCAGCGTTTCCCAACCTTTGGTTTTTGGACTTCAATTCCCAGAACCCTAATACAATTTCACAAAGCACCGATCAGCCAATGTACCGACTTAGGCTTCTGGGAATTGAAGTCCACCAGTGTTCTGCAGAATATAGTTTGGGAAACGCTGTCTAGTCCAGGGGTCAGCAAACATGACTATCCAGGTGTTCTTGGACTTCAATTACCAGAAGCCCAACTCAGTACACCTGCTGATCAGGGCTTCTGGGAATTGAAGTCCAAGAACATCTGGAGTTTGCTGACACCTGGTCTAATCATATGCTGTCTTGCTGACATAAGCAGAAATATAATAAGTTTTTTATGAAGAAGGTTAACATGATTGTCCAGATTCTGCAGCACCAATGATTGATCTAGTTGGAATCTATGGTTAGTTATGTTTTCAACTTTTTAAATGGATTTTGGTGTAAATTTTTTTTAAAAAATCTTTCTGCTGGATTCTTTGCATTTCAGTACTTTGCATACTTTTTGTGGATTCTTTTCATTTCAAGACTATATCTTCTTCTTTTTACAAAAAATAATCACAGAAGTGATTATTTTACAAAAAGCAATGGAAAGGCTGTTGGTATCTTATGAAAAACAAAGTCCTTATTTTATGTAAAAGGCAAATGCAAGCAAGTACATTCTCCCTTTTTTGCTCTTGTCTAGGATAAAACATCTTGTAGTAGCCGACAGTTTTTTCAACAGGGTGGCTAAGACGCTGACTGGAAGGCATCAGGTCAGCAGTTCAATACCCGAATGCTGCAGGACGGAATGAACTCCCGTCTTTGTCCCAGCTCCTGCCAACCTAGCAGTTCAAAAGCAAGAAATTTCAAGTAGATAAATAGGGAACACATCAGTGGGACGGTAAACAGCGTTCCATGCATTCCTGTGTCTAATCATGCCTGCCACATGACCATGAAAATGTCTTCAGAAGCAGACAGTGCTGGCTTTTTGGCTATGAAACAGAGATGAGAACTGAACCCTAGAGTCAGATACAACTGACTTTCAAGCAAGGATGACCTTTAGGATAGAACATCTTGCAGTGGCTGCCGGTTTTTTCAGCGAGGTATTCTCTGCATGTTACAGAAAAAACTAGCAGGGGTGCCCTGCTTCGCACGGCGTGGTCCGGGGGCCACTGTCCTACCTTCCAGGGTTTGCATTTGAGCATGCTGGGCGTCCCGGCCACCCAAAGCCTCCCAGAGAAGGGCCTTGCCTTCTCCGGCAGGCCTGGGCGGTGCAGAGCGCTGCGGGCAGCCCAGGCCTCCCAGAGAAGGCAAGGCAGAGGCCTCTCCCGGTCCTCTCCAGAAGGCAGCTGGCATCCGGGCGCCCTGGCCAGCCGATGCCTCCCAGAGAAGGGCCTTGCCTTCTCCAGCAGGCCTGACTGTCACGGAGTGCTGCGAGCAGCCCAGGCCTCCCGGAGAAGGCAAAGTGGAGGCCTCTCCTGGCCCTCTCCGGGAGGCGGCTAGCCTCCGGGCGCCCTGGCTGGCCAATGCCTCCCGGAGAAGGGCCTTGCCTTCTCCAGCAGGCCTTGCTGGCACAGAGCGCTGCGGGTGGCCCAGGCCTCCTGGAGAAGGCAAGGTGGAGGCCTCTGCCAGCCCTCTCCGGGAGGCGGCTGGCATTGGCGGCAGCGGCTCCTCCTCCTCCCTCCTGCGCCCAGATCCTCGGCATGGTGGTGGCATCCGGCTCCTTGCTGGTTCTGGCTTCCCGGGGCGGGTGCAAGGTCAGATATCCAGCCCTGCGCTGTCCCCAGTGCCTTGTGGGGTAGCGCACACTGCACCTGCATGTGCAGTCTAGGCCTCTGCGACACCCCCCCCGGGTGCTTGGGGCACCCTCTTTGAGGCCCCTTTTCGGGGCAAAGGCCCCTGGACCACGCTGCCGGTACCCCGCACCAGCCACTCTAGGAGTACAAGGTGGGCAGGGCCGGCGTTCTCCGGGCAGGGTGTGTGTGTGTGCAGGGCCGGCGCTGTGTATTGGCAACATACAGCGCCAGACCTTGATTTTAGAGATATAGATTTGTAAGTATTCATGTGATGAAGTTTATGGATAAAACACTCATTTCTTCTTCTTTTGAGTGTGAACTGAGAAATGTGAAAGGTCACTTCAGCTCCCACTGGACTGAAACATATTCAATCCCAAATAAGAAATGATCTCAGTTAACTGCTGAAACAGTTTGGGCAGGTCTTCAAAGTTGTCCCCACCAAGCAACAGACTACAGATGTACATGGCACATACTTTTTAAAAAAATCATTTCAGGTTGGGGAAGGTGCCTTTTTTAATTGTTGTGCTTTTTGTGCATCAGACCTTTCTTTTTCTAAAAAAAACACAAAAGAACTGCCTTTTTCAGATAGTTTCATTTTGGTTTTAGCAAGTCTTGTTTTCTGGCACTAGACCAAAAAAGACCTAAAGAATCAATAAAAACTACCATAAAAAAGCAGAGCCAAGCAAAAAGAGAATCAATATTCTCAAAATACAAGCAACAGTACAACAAAAAACAACCACCAAACAAAATAGTTTCCACCCATCCTCACTGAAATAACATCTTTAAAATAATAACTACACAGTCATTTAATTAAATACAGGTAAATGTTTTTAAAAAACTAATGAAACAGGCAAAGAACCCCATATGCAGGAGAAAAATTTGCAAAATAAAACGTGCACACGGAGTTCCTTCTCCCAAAAATCAAGAGAAGCAAGCAAGTGCAGGCAAAAATACTATCAAAACACCCCCATAATAAAATAACTAAAATATTGATTTTTCTCCCTTCCCCCACCTCTCTTCTCTTTTCCTCCCCTTTTTCCTCCAAGAATAAAGATAAGAAAACCTATACAGAAAGGGATATTTGGATTTTTTGAAGAATAATCCTAAAGAAGCTGGCTTTCACAAATATAATCCAAAGAAATTGGGAGGGGGGTGGAGTATTTCCTCAAAAATCAAGAGAAATTTCCTAGCAGTGACAGCAAAAGATGGAAGACTTTGAGAGAGCTCACCCACCCACCAGGAACAAGCAGAGCAAAGAAAAAGCATTTCCAACACATCAAGGTTCTTTTACAGATTCAAAACTCTCATTTACTCTAAACATCCTGATTGGCTGCTGATAACAGCTCTTGATACACTACTGGATATAAGACTTCTGAAGCAATTTGACAATCAAGGGTGGGAAAATGGCTAAGTGAAGTAGGAAAAAAACAAACCAAACACACACACATATGCATGCACACACACACATTTTAGTGTACTTCCCTTTCTTTAACACAAACCCTTCATGTTTAAGAGACTCTCTTTCTAGAACCAACAAATGAACACTAAAAATGGGGAAAGTGCCTCTTTTATGTTTTTACCTATTTGTTAAAACACTAAAGTCCCATCCCTACATGCTTGGAGACTGCTTTCAAAAGCAGAAGAAATTGGTGTTGAGGCTATGAAGAGGAAGATACAGTGATAACTTGCATAACGAACACATTGTATAGTGAAAAATTCGCACAATGAAGCGTTTGTTATGCAATGGTGATACCCCACATAACGGGGGGAAATCGTTATACGGGGTTTTTTGGTAACCGGGGTATACCCGCTTAATGGGAAACCCCGGTTAACAAACTTTTTTCCATTATGCGGGGCATCTCCCATAGGGAACCACATAGTGGAAAAAACGCATAGTGAAGAGCTCCATGGAACGGAGGTTTTTTTTTTGTTGTTGTTGTTATGCGGGATTCTACTGTATTGGCTTTCATCCACTTTAATAGTGGGGATTTTTTTCTTCAGTATCAACCTCCATTAGTCAGGTATGAGGAGGCTGTTTCCACAGTAGATGCTCAATGGTGAGGAGAGGAGTATCCTTTTGGTGAACAGAAAAGCAATTAACAAATGCCTTTAATTAGTTAGTTGGTTTTCTCTGGGATAGTCCTTCAAAATTGCTCAGGAGCAAAACCACAGAAATAACTTTCCACAGTTTGCTAGAGGCCTACTTTGAAGAGCTTCCCTTAGGGAACTTAGATGTCAATGAGAGCCAAGTGGTACTTCGTGAGGGTGCCTTTGCCCTTCCATCTCTAGTTTCATGATCAGCAATTTTGCCTGGAAGCTTCATCCAGTCCTAATGTGAACTAAAAGTTGACAAGTGCCCAGTGAAATTCAGCCAGACCTCCAGTTGAAATTTAGGAAAGAGTTTGTTTTAGGGAGAAGAGTGGCCTGCACTAACAGGTGGCAATTACAATAAACAGCATAGAAATAAAATATCTGCATTTCACAGGCTATTACAAACATAAGTATCACTTTCAAAAATCGTATTTATCTTTATTTTCCATGTAAACCATATAAAAGAAATTCCATTGATTTTCCACTTCTGCCTTGTAAACATTTTTTTAAAAAAATCTAAATTTTAAAGGTCATTATAAATTTACTTTTTAAAAGATGTATCTATATATTTTCATTCCCTTTTGAATCAAAATGTAACTTAAAATGATTGAAAATACTGTATTATCAAAAAAAAATGTCTATGACATTCCACCACTCCACAAGTGGCCTGTGCCCAGTTCACTGCATTTGAATACTCTTGTCAATATCTGCTTAATAATGCTGAGTCCAGCACAAAGAACATAACAATAACAATAGTGCTTAGTGTACTCTCTGGGTCGTTCACAAGGTAATTAGCATTTTGTCCTAGAATTTTATCTAGGAATTTTGTCCCAAAAACCATATCTCACAGAATTCTAGAGCAAATTTATTTATTTATTTATTTAAACTTATATGCCGCCCAATCAGGAGAACCCGACTCAGGGTGGCGTACAACAGTTAAAAATGTATAAAAACAGATTTTAAAATCCCAAGTCGCCCACTCACTTCACCACCCTACCACCCCCACCCCAATTAAAAGAATAAAAAGAAATAAAAGGGAATGGGGGGGGGGGGAATACAACAACTCAAAGGGAGGGATATTAATCAAGTACTAACTGGGGATGAGCCAAGAGGCTGGAGCCGTATTCCCATTAAGGCCCCACACCTGCCCTGCCAGCCAGGTTTTCAGACTTTTCCTGAAGGGCAGCAGTTCTGTCTGTAGCCTCAATTCTTTTGGAAGGACACGGAGAAGGCCCTTCTTTGTGTGCCAGAGAGGTGGGCCCCTCTAGCTGAAGGCACAACTAGGGAGCCCCTCCGGTCCGCTCTGGTTGGATGGGCAGACACTCTCGGAATGATGATATAATATATATGAAGCATGCATTATTCCAATATATATTATACTATTCATATAATATATATGAAGCATGCATTATTCCAAAAGATAAGCAAACAATAATAATAGGGTGCCATCAAGTCAGTTCTGATGGATGGCGATCCTTTTCAAGGTTTTCTAGGTACAGAATGCAAAGAAGTTATTTACCATTCCTGTCTTCTGGGGATGTCCTTAGAGTGTGCAGCTTGCCCATGGCTATATAAGCTGGCTCTTCTCCTGGGAGGCACAGTGGGGAATTGCACTCCTAGTCTCTGGCTTCTCAGCCAGATACCTAAACCACTAAGCTTATCCAGTCAGCTGTAATAATGTCATACTGTCAAGTTGATTCTGATTTATGGCAGTGTTTTCCAGGGGTTTCTATGTAGAAAACACACAGTAGTATCTTGCCATTTCCTTCTTATGGGGGTGTCATAGCTTGCCAATGACCATATAGGCTGGTTCTTCTTTCAAGAGGAGCAGTAGGGTAACAAACTCCCAACCTCTCGCTCTTCATGAAGGTTAGTCAGTGGAATGACACAGGCCACATTTCTATAGCATGGGGCAGTGTCAACCCTGTGCGACCTGAACATAAAAATAAGGTCCAATGGATTCTGCTTCCACAACTTTTATACAATTCTTCTGTCATTTTATATCACCCTGCTCTTTCTCTTTTTATTCCAGGGACAGAAGACTATGAACATATCGTCTTAAGGAAAAAATCATACAGTAATAAACATTTTTAAAAGTTTCCACAAAGCATTGTGCACTGGTTATGAGAAACATCTAATTGTTAACTTGTTTTGCAGGGGTGTTTCCAAAGGACAATTTATGTAAGTACTCTAGACAGAACTACATATACTGCTGAAAGACTTATTTATTCCTTTATACAGTAAAACTTCCACTGAACTTTCTAAACAATCCAATAGTCCATACCTAAAGAAGAGTACAGCACAGTGACGCAGATCCAGAAAAAGGAGTCTAAGATCGGGTGAGAGTTTCTAAAAACTGGAAATTCTAAAGGCACACTCCAAACAATTCTAAGACGGAAGAAAGGTGAAAGACTGCCAAAAAAACAACAACCATCAATGTGGTTTCACAAAAAACTCATAGTGGAGTTAAAAACAAACAAGGACATTTATAGGAAGTGGAATGAAGTCCAGGCTACAAAAGAAGAGGCAGAAAAGTAGCAAATAATTGCAGGGATGGTGTTAGGAAGGCAAAAGCTGATAATGAACTAAAGTCAGTAAAAGTAGGTAAAAGCAACAAAAATGCATTCTTCAGATACATGTGTTACAAAAGAGAAATAAAAGAAGCAATGCTATTCATCGGGGATGGGAAAATGACAACAGATGACAAAGAAAAGGCCGAAGTGCTCAATTCCTACTTCAGCTCAGTTTCCCCCCCACAAGGTAGTATACAACCTTCTGGGCAAATGTGAAATACAAAAAGAGGGATCAGGATTGCAGCTTGACATTGAAAAGCAGTAAAGGCTTTAATACAGTGCTCGATAATATTCAGATTCACAAGTTTGCCAACAAACTGGAACAACTTCAGAGGACGGCAACAAGAATGATTAGGGACTCGAAACCAAACCCTATGAGAAAGACTAAAGAACTGGGCATGTTTAGCTTTGAGAAAAGAAGACTGGGGAAGGGGGAATATAATAAATAGAAGGGGCAGGATCTATTCTCAAATGCAAAAACTAGCTAAAATTACTGAAAACCAGATATAGGGTGACTATCAAATAGAAACATAGGAAAAATAAAGAACCAGTTTTTCTATACTCTGTTCATAATAGTATATTATATAATAAATGTGGTGCTAACCATATGGATTGTTTATGACTGATATGAAAATTTTCCAATATGCAGAATGTTTCCATATTCACTGCAGCTTGAATATAGAATCCCACTGCACATACTTAACCATACATATTAGATTGAATACAGTCATTTCATTACAGAAGGCTGGATTTTAATGAATGAAACTCTCTGGACCTGTACTTCAGGTGCTCTGTTTTACATTTATTCATTTTACTGAAAACTATGTTACACAAACTGTCTACTGCCAGGGGCAATCTATAACATAGATGTGATTTGTTTCTAAGCAACCAAAAGTATACCAATTTAAACATATGCCTATTAGGTCAAGCATTCAAATATTTTCTGTGCATTCAAATGATTCCTGCTTGACAATTTTTTTCTATACTAACTGAAGAAGGTGCATTTGTGTGGGACTAAATTTGCAAATAAAATTCCGGAAGGATCCAAACCATCACTTTTCTAAACCCATCCAAAGTGAATGAGAAACTACATGCTCATATACACACCTTTTACATCTACCTCTCTTGCACAGCCATCTAAATTTAATCCTAACTATGTCTAAATTCTTTCAGAAGATTATGGAATGATTACTTAGATAACAAGTGTCTCTTCTGGGTTTAAAGGGAGACGAAAGTGCAAGGACAAAAGACATACATGAACCTGCTTTATCTTATTTCCAAGTTGCTTTTCTAAATATTCCTTTAATTTTCTACATTTATTTCCTTTTTAGAATATAATTCCTGATAAAATTCCTTCACTATCCTAATTTTATCCTTAATCTTATTACATTTTATTCCTTGTTTACTAATCAATATCCCAATTTCTCTTTTACTTCTCTTTTCTTTAGCTGCTCTTGCAAATAACTTTGAATTTTATTACTGTATTCAAAGTATGCTCTCTTTAAATAAACCAAATCCCTTTTCACTTTCTCAATATCTTTCCCAACTAATTCCATCCTTAACCTTTGCATCTTGTCAAAAAACCTTCACATTTTTATCCTTGCGTGTTCTTCTTGAAGCTGTTTAATTTCCTTTTCAATTTCCTCTTGTTTACTTCTATGTTGTTTATTTTTATGCTTGCTAATTCAATACTCTTCCGTCTAAATACCAACTTCATGGTATCCCAAAGCACGTTATAACTTACCTCTTCCATGTCATCCCACTGCCAACTCTCTTCCCATTTTTTTTACTATTTGTTCTTTATTCTTTGGATCTTTAAATAATGTTGCATCATATCTCCAGTTATTTCTAATCTTCCTTACTCCCTCTACTTTTAATCCCAACAACACTTCCACACGATCTGATTCTTTAAAAGTTCCTATTTCTATATCCTCTAAATTCTTGATCATTTTATCTGTGACAAATATGTAGTCTATTCTGGAGTATGAATTATAAACCTCTGAAAAGAATGTATAGACCCTCTCTGACCCTTTGAGCTCCCTCCATATATCTCTTAAACCCAGAGATTTTATCCATTTTATCAATTATTTGCATTTTGAACCCGCTTCTGCTCCTAATTATATTCGTACAATCTATATTTGAACGTATTAGGTTAAAATCACCTGCCACAATCATTTTTATTGTTCTCTCTTTTTATTTTTCAATAACATATAACTCTTTTTAAAATATATGATAAACCTTATCCAAAAATTTATCTTGATGTTCATTTGGAGCATAAATATTCACAAATGTTATTTCCTCGTCATCTACCATCCCTTTCACTATTAAATATCTGCCTTCTGGGTCAGAAATACTCTTTGTCATTGTAAACCCTGACCTGCTCGAAATCAAGATCACCATTCCTCTTGCCATATGAGGTGCCATATGACTTTTCATAAATCTGAATCCATCCTAAAAATAAATTATTCGTATCCTCCGACTTTTGATGAGTTTCCTGTAAAAAGACTTAATTGGGTTTATCTTTCCTAAGGGCTGATTCTAACCTTCTTCTCTTCACTTGGCAGGCAGTACATTTCACATTCCATGACAATAGCTTAATACTTTTCATATTTAAACCTTAACACCCTCATGCTGTAACCACCGCTACCTCCTACAGGCATGCTCTTACCTAAACCTATTTTTCCACTACCCTACATAGAAAGTAAAGACAACAAAAAACACAAACATCCCTCTCTACTTTTTTCCTCAAAAAGACACCTTTGTCAACCAAAGAAGGGAGGGGTGGAACATGGAAGATGCACATATTCTTCCACTCGGTCTACTAAAAAAACTTATTCTATTTAAACTGTTTCTCTCCTCTGCTTTCACTTCTTTTTCTTAATCCTTATTATATTCTACTTAATATTACTATTCCTGATTCTCATCCCTCATCTGATTCCACCACCACTAAGTCGCTTCTGGAAACCCCAACTTCACCGCCTCCTACCCCAACTTCACCCCCTCCTACAGCACCACTCTCTTCTTCTTGTCTCTCTTCTCTTTCTATACCTCCTGAATCTATCAGCTCCTGTCTCAGTTTGAGCCATTCTTGAGACCCCACTTTTACCAAGCTGATCTCACACAGATATTCTAATGGATCCATTTTTACAACAACTGTATGCATTTTATTTGCAAAGAAAAATCTTAGTTGTTGAAGAAATCTCCAATCATATGTAATCTCTTGCCCCCTTAGAATTTTTGTCACTGGTTTCATCATATATCTCCACAGTCGTTCATTCACAGCAGTATCATTATAGACCTCCACATCATTTCTATCAATTTTTAAAGTGCTAGACCCAGTACATTTTATAAATGCCATGACTCTCAATTTATGTCCCAAATTTGCAAATTTGACCAAAACATTTCTTTGAACATTCATCCCTTTTCTTGCCCCCAATCTATAAGCACTTGTAATATCTTCAGTCATGAAATCTTTCCCCATTTTAAGATTATTAAACCAATCAAATATTCTTTACTTTGATTGGTCTGGCGTTTTTTCCAAACGTTTCCGAATAACTATGTTCGGCTTGCTCATTTGTTCTTCCATCATGTCAACCCTTTTCTCCTGTACTTCAACCTTAACCTTAACCTTAACTTCCTTTTCCTCTTCATATAACATTTTCATATAACAGGGAAATAAATTAAGGACGTAATAGCAAAATTGAAGATGGGTAAATCACCAGGAGAGGATGGATTGCCTGTGGAGTTTTATAAAGAGTTTAATGAAGTTGTGGTTCCAAGACTCTTGAAGTTGCTTAATTATATTTTAGAAGGGGGTTTGATGCTGACTTCATGGTATAGATCCATAATTGCTTTGATACCTAAACCTGGAAAGACTTAGAAAAAGTGGATGCATACAGACCTATTTCGTTAATAAATCAAGACATCAAAATAATTACTGCAATATTAGCAAATCGGTTAAATAGCTTTATGGACAACTATATAAATAAAGATCAAGCAGGGTTTTTGAAAGGAAGACACATGGTGGACCTAACAAGGAGAGTTGTGGATTTAATGGATATTGCTGATCAGAAAAAAGAGAAAGTTGGATTGTTATCATTAGATATTTTTAAAGTGCTTGATTCACTTCAATGGGAGACAATTAATGAGATAATTAAAAGTTATGGTTTTGGAAATAAGTTTTTAAAAATAATTGAACAATTATATCAGTATGGTTCCACCAAGGTGAGGGTAAATGATGGCTTATGGAAGATATAAAGCTTGAAGCTGGAACTAGGCAAGGTTGTCCATTATCACGAATATTGTTTATTATGGTGATGGAGTTGCTGGCGAGTGCCATAAGAGAGGATAAAAACATTGAGCGTGTAGAAGGTAATAAAATTAGTTTATATGCAGATGACACGTTGATAGTTATGAAACATCCTAAAAAGGCATTAGAAAAGGTACAAGTACATTTGAATGAATTTGCGGAAATGACAGGATTTAAAAATAAACTGGGGGAAATCTGAAATGATATTTTGCAATAAAGAAGAACAGAAAAAAATAAAAGATAAATTTAATATTCAGGTTAAGGATAGTTTAAAATATTTGGGGATATATATCTCAAATAAATTTGATGAACTTAAGAAATTAAATTATGAAAAACAAAGAAAAGAAATTAAAGGTAAAATACAGCAATATAAAAAGTTGAATTTGTCTTGGCAGGGTTGCACTGTGTAAAATGAAGTTATTACAGAGGCTTAATTTTTTTCTTTGATGCCCTGCCAATCCAACTCAAGGAAAGGGAAATTAAGGAATTTCAAAACTTGTTAAATAATTATTAAAATGGAAGGAAAAAGCCAAGAATATCAAAATATTCATGGTATTTATCCCAGAAAGAAGGTGGATTGGGATTGTTAAGAATTACTACAGAGCTTTTCAAGTAAAGGATATTGTGAAGATTTTAATGAGAGAGGAAGTAATCTGGGAAGAAGTTGATATGAAAGAATTGTTTCAAACAGGTAAAGCAATTTTTTAAAGATAGAGATATGGGTAAAATTGTAATTAAGAATAAAATGACAAATATAATGGAAGAAATTGAAAAAGAAATTAACTCCAAATATATCTCTGATTATAGAAATGGAAGATATGAAGAATTTTCCAGTAAAAATAGACAGGAAGATAAACGAAGTTTTACTTAGAAATGGTGTGTGCCTGTTGAAAGACTAGATACAGATATGCAAAGATAGAGAGAAAAAATAGATATACAGACAAATGAAGCTGAACTGGTTTCAAATCATGTTAGTAAATAAGTGGGATAATAACTATTTTATGGAAACCAGTCTATAGAGGGGTAGGACAGAATTCAAAGAACTAGTATTTAGAATAAGAAAGGAAGAAATGGGAATTAAGGGCTTGGTGAGTAAGATATATAAGATTTTAAACCAAGAAGGTAGACCACAACAAACACTGAGAACAATTTGGGAACAAGATTTGAATATTAAAATTACAGAAGCAATTTGGAAGAACAAATGGAAGAGAAGAATTATGAGAACTATGTCTGTTAGTGTTAAAGAACATAATTATAAAATGGTATGGAGGTGGTACCTGACCCCAGTTAGGTTACATCAAATGGATAATAATAAAACTAAAATGTGTTGGAGATGTAAGAACACACTGGGTACTTATGAACACATGTGGTGGAGTTGCAATGTGCTTAAAGATTTCTGGGTAACAATTGAGGAAGAAACTTCAGGAATAATGAGTGTAAAACTTAAACTGGGGTCGAGAGCTGCCTTGCTGACAGATATAGATAACATGAATATAGATAAGAGTAAAAAAGAATTATTATCTATAATATTAACAACTGGTAGACAATGTATCAAAGGGTAAACCCCTTTGTCTGCTGCAGGTTTTTGCTTGCAGCAGCGTTGAAAGGGTCCGGTGGGATTGCCTCCCCCAAGCCTCCCAGAGGTGGCAAGGGTGGCAGAGACCTGAAAATGGGGGGGGACCCTGCCACCTCTGGGAGGCTCGGGGAAGGCGATCCGCGCCTCTACCCACCCCTATGATGCAATCTCCTACCTTTCAAAGATAGGAAATCGCCATCGGGGGGGGGGTCCCTGTTTCCGGCTCTCTGCCTCTCCAGCAGTGTGTAGGAGGCTTAGAGGACCTATTCTGCACTATTCCCGCCTTCCTAGGTGTTCCCTGTGCCACGCAATAGCTGAAAATAGTTGTGGCAGCCATTTTGAAAAACAAAAAACCAAACAAAATGGCAGCCACAACTATTATCAGCTGTTGCATGGCACAGGGAGCACCTAGGAAGGCGGGAATAGTGCCGAATAGGTCCTCACAGCCTCCCACAAACTGCTGGGAAGAAAGGAACTGGAAACAGGGACAACCCAACCCCCCCCAGCATACCTGTCAACCATCCCGATTTGGCCAAGATTACCACGGAATTTGACGCCGATTGACGTCATAACCCGCCCCGCGCTGCCAAAACCCCGTAATTTGGCAGCAGGGGAAAACTCTTTCCACGCATGTGTGGAAGGGTTCTACACAAGTGTAAAACCCTTCCACGCATGCATGGAAAGCGACCTGCGCACAAGCGATCTGCGCAGGTCCCGTTTTTTCCGGAGCGGCGGGTTGACAGGTATGCCCCACAGTGATTTTCCAGCTTGGAAGGTAGGCGATGACACAAGGCCCCTCGAATAACGATGCTATGTTGTTAACCGAGATTACTTTGACGCAAAAAACGTGTTGTTAGTCGAAAACAATGTTAATTGAATGTGTCATTATTCGGGGGTCCACTGTAGATAAATAGTGACCACTTTGTTGGGAAGGTAAACAGTGTTCCATGCGCTCTGGCGTCTAGGGAACGGAAACGTGTGCAGAACCAGACAGCACTGACTCTTCGGCTATGAAAGAGTAGGATATGACTGGCTTTCGAGCAAGGGTGACCTAGGGCTAGAAAACCTGTTGTTTTACAGAGGTTAACAAACATTTAATTTGAGCCCTAGCCAACCTGTGGCACAATAGTTCCTCAACATCTGGAGAGCCGAAGGTTTTGTGCAAACACCCATATGTTCTAATTTCACCCATGATGGGACTGGGTGTGTTCCACCATAAATCCTACTTTTTTATGCATTCTTAACTGGCACCAACTGATTATCTCACAAATAGCAAAGCAATTTCCATTGTTCTTACTGGTGAAGAATAAAGGGCTTGTGTATTTATCTCTACTTGTTTTACAAAAAGAGTTCACATTTGTCATTTCAGGACAATTGCACATGTTCTTATTTTATTTATCACTCTATACTATTATAACCACCCAGAAAGATATGATATAAATATTTTAAGTAATGTGTAAGAAAACTAGGCTATATTACTAGCACTCCTCTAAAAATAGAAACCTGCCTTACATTTAGAAAACAGAAATTGCAACACTGTCTAAATGCTGCTATTTGAAAAGCAGTTTAATTTTTATATTCCTTCATGCTAAGCTATAAACTGAAGATGTATAGAAAAAAATACAAAGACATCTAAACAAGTCCTAACAAACAGGTTTCATTAACTCAAAGTGACACATTTCAGTCCATATTCATAAGGGGGTAGTGTTATTAGCTGGCTGTAATTGCAGTTGTTCTAACACCTAATAAGCTATGCTTGGCAAAACAAAGGCAGGTTAATTTGTGATTTCCTCTACTCATTTGGAGGCAAATTAAGTGTCAAACAGCTAATACAGAACATATTTCATTTTATGAGATTCTAATTTAATTCTGTGCCACATCGCTGATGCCTTAATATGGGGTGGTTTATCTAAGAAGAGAAGTAATTTATAAACCTTTTTCTCAATGGGTTCTCTAATGATAAGATATGATAGCATCATTATAGCTGTGGCTGCTTGTCCTGGAGTACACTACAACATCTGACAGCAATTTCATCATCAAGTTAAACCTTTATTTTGAAGGGTTTTTGACTCTTTTATAAGTAATTTTGCTCCAGAAGAAAATGGGATAAAGAATTTCTACACTCAAGTAATTAAAATAACTGTCGAAGAGATCATTTATCTTTCTCAATGAGAAGGTATATTAAGAATCCTCATTGTATTTAGCTTTTGTTTCACATATGTGATATTTTGAATCCCCAGAAGGGCTGATGCAGTTAATAATTTTTAATGTCTCCAATTTACTGCTTAGTAATGCTTTTATTCTATGGAATGAAGGGAAAAATTGAAGGGATGGAGAATTGAAGCTGGAACAAAATGGGCATGTACAAAGAAGTTACACTAGCAGAACCACCAATGAAGCCTCTATCAAAGAGGTTGAGCAGAGTGTAAGGAAATACCAAATTACACAAAACTCTAGCCCTGTTCTCCATGTGTAAGTTATTCTGGTCACAACGCATCCCTGACATATTTTTTATCTTTTAACTCAGCATAGAAATAATGAAAACACTATAATGCAAAACAATACTTTTTTCTTATTTATTTGTTTATTTATTAAATTTGTATCGCTGCTCACCCACTGGAGCGACTCTGGGCGGCTTACAACCAGACATAAAAACGTAAAAACATCCATACTAAAAATCAATTTAAAAACTAACCCATTAAAAACCTACCCACCCCATCTGCAAAAGAGGGACAGTTTAAACGAGCCAACAAGCAGGAGCCACCTCCCCATCACCTCCCCATCAGTATCTTTCCAAACCTTCCTCAGCAGCAAGTGAAGCAACATACTTGTCTTGTATTTGTCCTAGGACCAGTGCATATATGTACACAGAAACAAACACAAATCAATTGCTCATTTAGTACTAATGACTACAGCTAAAACAGCAGAAGCACATGCTTCTGTGCGGTCAAATTTGTGAACAAGCAAGTCACCACCTGATGTTGCAATTAGCTGTTGACGAACTTGCCTATTAGAAAGTCACAAGATTATTTTAGGATATAGACACACTTGAAATTCATTAGGAAATATAAATAGCATTAAAATAGGGTAGGCAGAATATAGATAAGATAAAAATACTGTAGGTCTAACTTGTAACTAATCTACCCATGCTAAGATGTAAGAACATATTAAAAATATATAACCATTCAGATGATTCCTATTGCTGTTGCTATGTGTTAAGTCTAGATCAGTGTTTCCCAACCTTTCCTTTTTGGACTTCAGTTCCCAGATGCCTAAGTCAATTCTCCAAAGCTCTGATCAGCCAATGTACTGAATTAGGCTTCTGGGAATTGAAATCCACCGGTGGGGCATGGGAACCACTGGTCTAGATATATAAAATTTCCAGAATTTTGGAGCCATGTTGCCCACAACATGCTGGGTACTCGTTTTATTGAGCTTGGAAGGATAGAATGCTAATTCAAACCTGAACCCCATCAAGATCAAACTCATAACATTAGCAGTTTTGCCTGCAGTACAGCAGTTTAACCACTGTGCCACAAGAGCTCTTTTCCATAGGACATTTTCAATAAACAATTACAAAGTATTTTTCTCTAGCAGTGAAAAGAATCAAAAGAAACTATAAACATGTCTAAATGAGCACTTGGAATGCTTTTTCAAGCTCCCATAGATCATTCCGGATGCATCATCTGCATTTTGCAGGTACTGGAGCTTCCCAACTCCCCCCGCAGCTATCCCTTTAGAGCCCTAGTCAGAATCCTTTTTAAGGTTGGTGAAAAATAAATGGCATCCCAAGCATCTCAGATGCTTAAGACATTGTTTACCAGGGGCAGCAGTCTTCAAAGGCTGCTTCCTCTGTCAATATCTGATCTTTTAATAGAGTTAACAAGCTTGTCAGTATACCATACCTTTACAATTTAAAATTTTATTTCTGTTTAATGGAGGGGAGGGGAGTATAAATGGTGATGGGGAGGTTGTCATAGCACCAGATCAGCAAGAAGAGAGGGCAAATATTTATTTCCCTTTACCCTTTGATAGCCAATCAAAGTGGCAGCTGTTTGCTTTACAATAGTAACACGCCATGGGACAACTGTCCGGTGGCACGGCTTTGACTCCCTCCCTCGGGCGAGGCAGAAGTTTGAGCACACCCGGGGGTGCGCCGGACCGGGAAAGGGGAGGAGCTATGCCTGAGTATGGGCTTGTCTTGCCCACCTCTGGCTCAGAGCGGAGCAAGTAGGCGAGTGAACGGGTGCTCGCCTGCAGCTCTGACCGCTTCTGCTGAGCGCTCCAGTGGAGTGCTTTGCAGATAGCTTGGGTGACGTTACTGCTGATCCTCCGGGACTCCCGGCGGCATGGTGACAGCAAGTCTTCGGCAATGGCGGAGTTCACTGAACGTGCTGCATTGCAGCTCACATTCTTCCCAGCTCTGGGGAGTGCTTTGTAGGCACCTCCCCGTGCTCACGGTTTGGAGCCGGTCAGCAGGCAGGCCAGTTGGGTCTCTGTTTAGGGGGGAGGCTGCAGGCTGGTGTGACCCCGGCCCTCCCAGAGGGGGTTGGTGTTTGTCCCCCCTCGCCCGGGAAGGGGCCCCGTGGGCTGTTGGTGCCTGGTGCAGCGTCCCCCCGTCGCCTCTGACCGGCCTCGACCAGCTTGCCCCTCGAGGGGTCGCCTTATCTGGGGGTGGGGCACAGTGGGTTGGCTGTTAGCTTGCCGTACGTGGTAGCCTATCGAAGGCTGGCCTTGCCCCCTCCAACCTGTCCTGGCACCGGTGGGCTTCTATCGGGTGTTTGAGCCTTACAGGCCCCTGTTACCGGGTGGGCCTGGGTCTCTTTCTGGCCCCGGAGGGCCTCATTTCCACAGGGCCTCGCTTAGGTGCTCAGCCCCTATGGGGCCCTGTTGCCCAGTTGACCGGCAGCCATTTTGCACCAGGCCTCGTGGCTGGGCTGTATTGGGGCCTGTTGGCCATCTTGCCTCCTTGTTGATGGGCAGATCCCAGGTGCCAGTGGCCATTTTGTCTGGGCTGTTGGCCATTTTGGGTGCTGCTTGCAGCCATTTTCTTTGCCTCGTGTACCAGGCATCCTTTGAGGGCCTGGTCCCTGCATGCCTGATTTGGTTTCCCTCAAGTCGTGGGGCCCAAAAAGGGGACGGGGTGAGGATGGGCAAGTGCCCTGCTAGGAAGTGCTCGCACTTTCAAGCTAGTCCAGCATTGCCAGGCCAGGATGGGCCGGAGGTGGTGATTGGCCTTCTGGAGATAGCAGCACGCATCGCGGCCTTGGAGGAGGAGGCAGGCATGCCGCACATGCATATCGGCCAGGACACCTCTCGCCAATCAGACAGGGTGTCTGATGCCCACAGTGCTGCCAATTGGAGGGACATGGCCCTGACCCTCCAGGGCCGGTTGGAGGCATTGGAGTCGGGGCGGGGTAGTGCTAATGCCTCTGTTTCTTTTTCAGCACAGGAGCACGTGGAACCTGTTTTGTTGGGAGTGTTGGGTCTTGGTGGCCGGCCTGCGGGGCCTCAGCAGAAGGATGGGACCAGGCCTATCAGGTCTTCTCCAGTGGCTTCTTCAGAGCCGCCTCTATCCCACGGGGCCCCTGCGGGTGGGGCCTCTCCAGCTGGTGAGCCATCCACCTAACACAACACCAACACGTCACAGGGTGGGGGACCCAGTTTGAACTCACCATTGCTTCGGGAGCTGCACTGGTTACCAGTTTGTCTCCAGGTGCAATTCAAGGTGCTGGTTTTGACCTTTAAAGCCCTACATGGTAGTGGGCCAGGATATCTTAGATACCGCATCACCCCAAGAGTGTCTGTCCGTCCACCCAGAGTGGACCAGAGCGACTCTCTAATTGTTCCATCTGCCAGAGGGGCTCGCATCTCTGGCACATGAAGGGGGGCCTTTTCCGTGTCCGCACTGGCCTTGTGGAACCTCCTGCCAGTAAAGTTGCGAGAGCAGACGGAGCCGCTGCCTTTCAGAAAAGAATTAAAAACCTGGTTGGCGGGGCAGGTGTGGGGCCCGGATGGATTAGTGGCCCCCACCTGTTGGCTTATAAAATGAAGTCTCCCCATCTTTTTAATGCGGGCAGTTTTAATGTGGTTAGTTTTTAATAGGTGGGTGGGTATGTTGGGGTTTTTAATTGTTTTTAATATGTATGTTTTAATCCTGTTGTGAGCCTGATTGGGCGGCACAGAAATTTTTAGTTTAAAAAAAACTGGGCCCCGGGCCGCCAGCACTTCTGGCCTTGGTTCAATGTGGGGTCATCGGCCCTGGGCAGTGGGTCTGGTGCACCTACGTTTCCACAAGTCCCGTGGGGTTGCACCTAGCCTCCCTGTTTTTTCCTGCCACCTAGTCAGGCAGGAGTAGGCCAGGTGGGTAATATCCCGGCAGGTGGTCCGGCTTTGGTCAAGCCAACAGGTAGTGTACCATCACCCAGCCCAGCAGATGCCGGTCAGGCAGGGAGTTCCCTGCCTCTAGGGGAGGGGCCCACTACGTAGGCCCCTCCTGCCATGGGCCCTGATCCGGCGCCTGCTACGGCTTCTCTCAGTGCGGACGTGGCCCTACCATTAGGGGATCACCTGTTGCTGGCTACTAAGGATAGGATTTTGCGAGGGGAGTACATTGACCTCTTTAGCCTATTGAATAGGGATTCTGAGAAGAAAGAAGAGGGCAAGGACGAGGATAGGGACAAGGAATTTTCATGTGCGGGACATGGTCCAGCCCACCATGCGGTGGGATGAGCCGTGCCAGCTCCTCTGGCTGCAATACATGACCCCGTCATGCCCAGTGTCAGGAGACCGGTATGACTACAGTCACCTCATCCAGCGCCCTCTCCCATACGCTGCTCCCCACCAGATGGCAGGGCAGTCAGTTCCGCAATGCCTGGCCTGCTGGGAGTTTTTTGTGCATAGGCGCTGTAACTGCAGACAATGTAGGTTTCAACACGAATGTGCCATTTGCCAGGGACCCCATGCCACCTCTGCCTGCCCCAAGGCTGGTTCGGGCCGGGGCATGCGAGGGAGCATGGGGAGGCCCAATAGGTCCCAAGGTGCCCCCCAAAACAATCCCAATGGGGCCCAGCCCAATTAAGCTGCCTGTCCTGGAGCGGTTGCTGAGAGGATACCCGAGTAGGAGGGATGGCACCTATCTGCTGGACGGCTTTACGCGAGGATTTAGGATCCCGGCAGAGGGTGAGTGCCATTCACAAATGGCGGATCATTTATGTTCAGCGGTGGGGATGGAGGATATAGTACGGGAACACATCTTTAAGGAGGTTTTGTTGGGCAGGGTGGACAGTCCATTTGACCACCCCCATTTGGGGAGGCTGATCCATCATCTGTCCTACCCATCATCTGTCCTACACCCCTCTATCCTACCCAGAGGGGCGTTCAGTTCCCCCACAAACTTTGCTCAGTACGGTATGCATCCCTTGACGTGGCCATGGAAATGGTCCACTTGTGTGGTCACGGCGCCTTGATGGCTAAGTGCAACATCAAGTCCATCTTCCGCCTGCTGCCGGTTCACCCCGCAGATTTTGAATTGTTAGGGGTTTCCTTTGAGGGACAGTTTTTGTTGACAGGGCATTGCCATTTGGCTGCTCCATTTCTTGCGCTGCTTTTGAGCACTTCAGTTCCTTTTTGGAGTGGGAGCTCAAACGCCGTGCGGGCTGGACCCATATGGTCCATTATTTTGACAACTTCCTTTTGTAGGGACACATTCCTCAGGGTTGAGCTGGACACCATGTCGCAGACTTCGCGACTGCCCCAGGACAAACTGGTCGCTTTAATGGGGAAGGTGGAGGACATGCTCCATAGACACAAGGCCACCTTCAGGGAGTTGCAGGAGCTTAACTTCACCTGCAGGGTGGTGATGCTGTGCCGTGCCTTCCTCCGGCGACTCTGTGACAGCATGTGTGGCCTGGCCAAACCTTACCACCGGGCCAGGGTTACCACGGAGGTTCGGGAGGACCTGAAGGTGTGGCGGACCTTCCTGACAGGCTTTTATGGCGTGTCCTTTTGGAGGATGTCCCGGTCTTTGGACACCCAATTTCAGTTTCACTCTGATGCTTCCGGCGCTTTGGGGTATGGGATTTACTTTTCCGGCCACTGGTGTTGCAGCTCGTATCCTGTGCACTGGGAACGCTTGGGCATAGTCTGGGAATTCTTCCCACTATTAGGGGCACTGTGGCTTTGGGTGAATGTTTGGGCCAATTCATAGGTATTGGCATGGAACAAGGGATATGGTTCCGATTAGGATTAGGTCATCTAAGACTGACCAGAGGGCCTCAGGGGTCGAGCTGGCTATGGGCCCATGCTCATGTCAGGATCTGTGCCCAGTCAGAGCCCTGTCTGCCTACCTACAGGAGTGTGGGCCTCTGTTCCAGCATGCAGATTGCACACCGTTGACCAAGTATCAGTTCTGGACCATCACCAGTTCTGCACTGGAGGTGGTGGGCCTGACGGGTATTCGTTTTGGTACCCACTCATTCTGCATTAGGGCGGCCTCCACGGCTGCACCCCTTGGCTATTCTCCTGCAGACATTCAGAGGATGGGACGCTGGGGCTTGAGCAAGTTTTGTTGTTGTTCAGTCGCACAGTCGATTCCGACCCTTTGCGACCCTATGGACCATTGTTCTCCAGGCGCCTCTGTCCTCCACCATCCCCCTCAGCACTCCCAGTTCTGTGCCCATTGTGTCTACAATACCATCTAGCCATCTCATCTTTGGCCTCCCCCTTCTTCTTTTGCCCTCCACCTTTCCCAACATCAATGCCTTCTCAAGTGAATCCTCCCTTCTCATTTGATGTCCAAAGTACTTTAGCTTCGTCTTTACTATTAGACCTTCCAATGTGCAGTCAGGGTTGATTTCTTCTAAGATTGACCTATTTGTTCTCCTTGCTGTCCAGGGTACTCTCAAAACTCTCCTCCAACACCACATTTCAAAGGCATCTATTCTTCTGCATTCAGCTTTCCTAATTGTCCAGCTCTCGCATCCATACATTACCACTGGGAATACCATTGCATTGACTATTCTAATTTTTGTTTGCAAAGTGATGTCTCTGCTTTTCACTATGTTCCCCAGGTTTCTCATGGCTTTCTCCCAAGAATCAGTCACCTTTTTATTTCATGGCTGCAATCTCCATCTGCAGTTTGATCCTAAGAATGTAAAATCTGTCACTGCTTCTACTTCTTCCCCATCTATTTTCCAGGAACTGATCGGACCTGTTGCCATTATCTTGGTTTTCTTGATATTGAGTCTCAAGCCAGCTTTTGCACTTTCCTCCTTCAGCCCAATCAAGAGATTATTTAGGTCTTCCTCACTTTCTGCCATTAGGGTGGTGCCGTCTGCATATCTCAGATTGTTGATGTTTCTCCCAGCAATTTTAATCCCATATTGTGATTCCTCTATCCCTGCATTGCCCATTATGTGCTCTGTGTATAAGTTGAATAAGCAAGGTGACAAAATGCAGCCTTGTCTTACTCCTTTTCCTATTCCAAACCACTCTGTCATTCCGTGTTCTGTCCTAACTGTTGCTTCTTGATTCATGTACAGATTTCTCAGGAGGCATATGAGGTGCTCTGGTATTCCCATCTCTTTAATTACTTGCCACATCTTGTTGTGGTCCACACAGTCAAATGCCTTAGTGTAGTCCATAAAACAAAAGTAAACTTGTTTCTGGTATTCCTTTGTTTTCTCCACGATCCAACGTATGTTGGCAATGTGGTCTCTAGTCCCCCTGCCTCTTCTGAAACCGGCCTGCACCTCTGGTAATTCTCTCTCCACATGCTGCTGAAGTCTATCCTGTATTATCTTGAGCATCACCTTGCTGGCGTGTGGGATGAGTGCAATTGTTCGGTAATTTGAACATTCTTTGGCATTGCCCTTTTTTGGGATTGGGACGTATACTGATCTTTTCCAATCCTGTGGCCACTGTTTTGTTTTCCAAATTTGCTGGCATATTGAATGCAGTAATTTGATGCCATCGTCTTTTAGAGCTTTGAAAAATTCCACTGGGATACCATCATCTCCACTAGCTTTGTTGTTTCCAGTGCTCTTTAGGGCCTTTATAACTTCACTCTCCAGGATCTCTGGTTCAAGTTCAATTTTTTCACCATTGTGATTATCAGGAGTGTTGAGGTCCTTTTTGTAGAGTTCCACTGTGTACTCTTTCCATCTTTTCTTAATCTCTTCTGCATCAGCTAGCTCTTTTCCGTCTTTGTCCCTTATCATGGTCATTTTTGCTTTAAATGTTCCCTTGATTTCCCCGATTTTTCTGAAAAGATCTCTAGTCCTGCCTCTTTTGTTGTTTTCCTCCATTTCTTTGCACTGTTCTTTTAGGTAGTTTTCCTTATCTCTCCTTGCTTTTCTTTGAAATTCTGTGTTCAAATGATTGTATTTTTTCCTTTCTCTTTTGACTTTTGCATTCCTTCTTTCCTCTGCTATTTTAAGAGCCACATCAGGCAACCACTTTGATTTCTTACGCTTCTTTTCTTTTGGTATGGTTTTCTTTGCTGCTTCCTGCATGATGTCCCTCATCTCTGTCCATAATTCTTCTGGTACTCTGTCTATTGAGTCTAGGCCATTATATTTGTTCATCACCTCCACCGTGTATTCTTTAGGGATGCTGTCTAGGTGATATCTGTCTGGTCTCCTTGTTTTCCCTATTTTCTTTAGTCTTAGCCTGAATTTTGCGATCAGTACGTTGTGATGTGAGCCACAGTCTGCTCCAGGTCTTGTTTTTGCTGACTGTATGGAGGTTCTCCATCTTTGGCTGCAGAGTATGTAATCAATTTGGTTTCAGTGTTGGCCATCTGGTGATGTCCATGTGTAAAGTTGCCTCTTGTGTTGCTGGAAGAGTTTTTGCTATGACCAGTGCATTCTCTTGGCAGAACTCTATCAATCTTTGCCCTGCTTCATTCTGTACTCCAAGACCAAACTTGCCTGTTATTCCCTCGACTTTTAAACCTAAATGTTGTAGCACTTTGAAGATTAACTGTTGTATTTTAATGTTAGCTTTTGTGGATCAAGTCCACTTCATCAGACATGGGAGTGAGGCTTCATGACATCAATTTATACACATCACATACAGAGGTGCAGAGTGATTGGTTAGCATAACAGAAAAGCATACAAATCAATGTGGCTTCATACAATTGGTAATGGCAGATTATCTCTGGTTGTTATTCAGATTAGCTGTGAATCCGCCTATTTTTCAATTGCAAATAGTGGTAAGAGTGTGAAGATACTATTTCTATTGCAAATGTGGGGATTTATGGCTTTAAGAACCATATTGTAAAAATATAATTGCAATAACATGAGTTCAAGTGCATATAATGAACAGCTCTACTTCACATCACTTTGATGGGAAGGTAACAGCATTCTGTGCGCTCCGGTGTCTAGTCATGCCTGCCACATGACCACAGAAACTTCTGCAGAAGAAGACAACACTGGCTCTTCGGCTTTGAAACAAAGATGAGCACTGAACCCTAGAGTCAGGTACGACTGGCTTTCAAGCAAGGGAAACCTTTACCTTTACTTTACTTTAGGCTAAGCTGAATATTTTCCCTCAGTGCTTTAAGATAACTGGTACAAAATTCTGGAGAATTGTTTCTAAATATGGAATTCTACAAATTATAATATGACAAAAGAGGCAAAATAATTAAATTTAAATGGTTTGAATACCTGAAAACTGTGCATCTAACATTCATAATGAGTATCGGTCTTCTCGATCTCAGCCCTCATCTTAAGTTGTCTAATTCAGATATCATATTGGTTATAAAACAGGGTAGCTAAGATTGCCTTTAATTTCATTAAGAATAAAAGTGAAATACTAGTCACTGTGTGCTTCAGTGTAACATAACCTAAACTAATACCAGGAAAGAAAAAACTCTTATGACTAAAAAAAAGAACAGAAGAAAGGCTGCATTCTGTGACTCTGAAAATTATCTTAAATAATAATAATTTTGTGTCACAAATTATTCTGGGTTGAAAGGATTTTTGCTGGAGAAACTCCACTCAAGGGACCTGAATGAGGGTCCTTTAATGTCCCTAAGATCTTTTTCCCATCGAAGTGGTCCCTATTTATCTACTTGCAGTTTTTTGCTTTCAAACTCCAAGGTTGGCAGGAGCTGGGACAGAGATGGCTGCTCAAACTGTCATGCAGTACCCAGCTCTCGAACTGCCGACTTGTTGGCATTCCAGCTAACAAGGCAAGCTTCTTAACCACTGGGCCACCACAGTCCCTTCTATATCTTTACTTATAGAAAGACTGTCATAATCAGTCTCACTTATACAGTACCTCCTTCTTCTCCTTCACCTTTGTCCAGATCAAACTTTGAACTGCCAAAATGAAGCCACTTTCTTGGCTTTATTGTTGGTCAAAATTAAATCCTCATTGATACATGTTTCCTGTAGTAACTGGAAAAGCAGCAAATGAGCCAGATTCTGTATCTCTCTTCATTCACATGAGTTGTTGTCCACAGAAACACAGAAAGGGCCTCCTCGAATAATGTGGATACATTTTTTTAACCACAATCAGGTGTACTAGGAAAAATTGCAACCTTGTTTTGCCAGCTAATATTTCTCATAGCAGATCAAATCATCATCCTGTCTAGATTCCACTAATGTAACCCCTTCAGCCAAACACACTCCAGGTGCTGGTCTCTCTCTCTCTCTCTCTCTGGAAAGACAGAAGGAGTTAAAACTCCTAGATCCCTGGTACTGCATTAGGCACACAATCCACTAACTATACCACCGTAATAAAAATCCTTTAATAATTCTTCATTACTTTTCAGAGTTCAATGCATGTAACCAAATGAATGTTCACCTGCAATGACATCATAGAAGACGTGATCCCAAACACACTTACTAAGGAACAGGTGCCACTGAATGAATCAGGCATTATTTCTGAAGTATGTTTTCTTAGGGTCTTACTCGAAGGTTTTTTTTAAAATGCACAGGAACTAACCCAGCTTCCCATGGTAGTTGTGAATATCATGGTTCCCATGACGCTTTTACAGAACATTTTTAGAAATGACTGAACCAAGACTTGTTAAATTGAAAAGCAACTCTTTTGAGTCAGTTTAATTCAAACCCTTCAAATACAATTTACAGCACAAGTAAATGCAATCTGAATAATGATATAGTATATATAATTCCTGTAGAAAAGTAAACCACAAGTTCCCGGAAGCCTCTTCTTGCTTTGCTACTATTAAAACCACAGTACAGTATCACCCCATTTAATATGGATGTAAGACTGTAGCAGATTTACTTCAAGCCTTTAGGCCAATTTCTTCTGAAATTACAATTTGGCTAATAAGAGACTAATTCAAAATAACTGCTTGGAAAAAATATTGTGTGGTAACTTAGGCATATAGTTAGTATTGTTGGTATCAATTAATTCTGCTCACAGAGGAGGACTTGTTTTAAAACAACTTCATTTTTTTTCTACAGCATACATGTAATTACACAGCTGTAACTAATAGCCATGCAGAAGCAATCTGCCATCTAAACAACTAGCATTATTCTTCAAAGTATTACTTGAGCTTTTCTTCTTTTATTTTCTGCAATATGGGTGAGGGGATTAGAGACAATTAAATGCATATATCAAGCTTTTTAGCAAAGAACTGAACATGCTTTTGTAGATTAGGATTCTTATGAATTACAGCAGTTCTTGTGGATTTTTTTATGCCAAGACACAGGACACTTTTTTCTCCTTATGTCTTGAAATATACAAATGGGTAGATTAACTACTGTAAACATAGTTCTTTGAGTGACCCACTGAGCATTCATACTAATGGGTTTAATCACACACATGCATGATAGGCCGGTTCTCTCAAGCTAGCTTTTTTATTCTAGAAAAGCCTCAATCCCGTCATGCCTAGCGCTAGCATCCCACCCACCATCCCTTCAGTTTCAAGCCCCTTGAAATAAAAAGGGAATAATGGCCTGTAGGGTGACCATGCAAAACGTCCGCACAGTGATGAAGCTCTTGTGGTATAGCAAGTCCATAATAGGATGGAGACCTCTATCCTTCTTGAGGACAGCAAAGTAGTGGGAGTAGAAACCTTCATGAGTGTTCCAGAGGGGAACCTCTCGAATGGCCTTTTTGGCAAGGAGAGTATTGACTTCTCCAACTAAGACAGGCAGTGGTGGGTTCCAAAAAAATTACTACCAAACTGTGGGTGTAGTATGGTGGGCATGGCCATGGGGAAAGCCCTGTGTTGCACCCAAATTAGGACTACTTTATTTCAAAACTTGAATGGGTGGGGCCAGACAGAATTTCTGCTGCTACCGGTTCTGGCGAACTGGTGCGAACCTGCTGATGCCCACCACTGAAGATAGGGGTTGGTAGTGCTTTATGAAGCCCAAAAGAGGAGGTTGAATAATCTCAATGGCATAGCCCTATAAGACAATGTTTAATACCCAGGAGTCCATGGCGATCCTTCATCACACGTGGTAATATGCGGCTAAGGGAGCAACAAGATGTGACTCCAGATGGTGGACTCCTGGATAGTGAGGTTCAGAAACGCTTACCGGACTGCCGTTCCTGCCAAAAGAGAGGCTGCCATGTCTTGTGTCTCTGAGAGGGGGTACACTGATTAGTGCATCCAGACTGTCTCTGTGAGGTTTGAAAAGAAGTATTAATTTGATGGGCGATATTGGAAATATTGCTTCCAGTTTTACGTCCAGTATGTTTATTGGAGCTGAAAAATCTGAGAGTGTTTGGGTCCCTGGTAGACTCTCTTAGCAGTTAGACACTTTTTGGTTAAGTTGTCTATGGAGTCATCAGACGAGTTGTGGAATAAGCCTGTCCCATCGAAGGGCATCCGTTCCAGCTTATTTTAGCATCATCTCTGATATAAACAACCTGAAGCCATGCTTGCCTACAAAAGGCTACAACAGCAACTAAGTTGCAAGAAAAGATCTCTGCCCCATGGCATGCCACAAGCATTTGGTATTTTGCTGCAAGCATTGCCTCCTGATGAATCTTAAGAGCAGTCTTTCTCAACCTTGGCCCTCCAGCTGTCCTTGGACTTCAATTCCCAGAAGCCCAAGTCAGCACTCCTGCTGATCAGGGCTTCTGGGAAATGAAGTTCAATAACAACTTGAGGGCCAAGGTTGAGGAAGCCTGCTTAAGAGCCTCTGATTTCGTGTCCTCCAAAGGTTTGGAAAGCAACACAGTTAATTTATCCCAAAGATATATTTGATACATTCCTAGGGCACCCTGATAGTTGGCTATTCTGATGCCTAGGGAATTGCTGCCATGGACTTTCTTAGCCGAGGTTTTAGATTTCTTCTGGTCATTGCCCAAAGGGGCAGTAAGAGAAGAGGATTTAAATTTAGGTTGATTCGTTTCCATGACAACTGAGTTTAACTGAGGTCGGGTGGAAAGGAAGGGTATAGAGGGCTTCTGTACCCTGTAAATATTATCAATCTTTCTTGGGATGGCCTGGCTATTGATAGGATTGTCCCATACATATTGCACCTTCCTTAATATAGCCAGAATCATAGTGATTTGAAGAAGTGGATCCAAGTCATCTCCCAAGACTCTATCCCACCTATCCAAGTTCTGTCGATCGGGTTTTGCTACTTCTAAAATGAGAGTGGCTGCCATCCTTTTAATAAACTCTAAATACATAGCATGCTCCATGGCTGCTGTTTGTGACATTGGGGCTTGTAATGGCTCATTCTCTGAAAGAGGAACAGAAGAGGAAATGGAAACCAAATCCTTTGGGATGTGCTGAGCATCTTCCCAGGGCTGGTCCTTGGGACTGTGCTCTCATCTTCGCTTGGCAGAAATCGGCAGCAAAGGCGCTTGGCCATGGCCTTGACACTGACAAACAACAGTGTCTGAAAAACTCGACTCCAAATGCGGAAATAGAGATCTGGGCCTCTTAACTTGCTCCATGGGCTGTTCAACGTGGAACTGGGCCGGAGCCGAACAACAATAGCTGTGGCATATTGGAGCCAAAGCCTGAGGGCAAGTCAGTGCTAGAGCCTTATTATGACTCAACGCCGAAGCCTGTCTGCACTCATCAGTCATATCGACTCAGAGCTGGAATTCTGGCATGGCTCGGCACCAAGGAGTGCCTGTGGTTGGTGGAGTCGAAGCACTGAGGTTGGTGCTCGAACTGAAGCTGCTGATCATGGCGTTGAACCCCATGAGGGTTGAGCCAGAGGAGCCATAGTTGTGCAACAAGTTCATCGATGCTCAGAGACCAGCTCATAATGCCCCTCCATGGGGTAAGGATGTCCAGAGTCAGCAGGCTTGCTGTGCATTGGAGCCAAAGGTCTCAATGGGCGTGGGACATGGGATCTGTCTCAACTATTCACCAGAGGGTGGGGTTCCCTCACAGAGGGGGAATCCCCATGAGCATCAGGCTCCTGGTCCACTCTACAATGCAGTTGAACCTCCCTTGGTCTTCCTGGCCAAACTAAATGACCGAAGCTTCAGAGAGAGGCTTGGCATTGGAGTGGTGTGAGGCTGCATGACTGGCATTAGATTTCACATCATGCTGTGACCTAGGGGGAGAAGCAGAAGAAGAGAAAGAACCTCTATCCCAAACCAGGGAAGAATTTTCAGGAGCCCCTTGCACCTTCAGACAACTTCAGCGGTGGGGGCTGAGTACATGGCAAAGGTGCTTCCAAATTTATATTAATGGGTAATGGCCATGGCGACACCATGGGCCACTGCGAGGTAGAGAAATCATACATTGCCTCTGGAGCAGAGGACTTTGTAGTTAGAGCAACAGGGGTAGAAGGGGAAGTATCCACAGGTTTGTCCCTAGACTTACTTTGTTTAGGTATCTTAGATTGCTTAGTCACCACAATTTTTTTGGGCTTAACTTGCGAAGGCACAGCCAAAATGGTGGACTGCATTTTAGGCACAAATTTTTCAGATGGTTTTAGCAAACTGCACCACATAAAATCAGAGAATCTAGCTGCCCAATTTTTCCAAGTAGACTTATTTTTTAAAAAAATTGCAGCGAACACAAGCACTAGGTTGATGTTGCTCCCCTAGCCATAAAGACAAGTATTGTGGCCATAAATCACCGGAATGTTGTTCTTACAGAGAGAACAACATTTAAACGGTGCGGTATCCTTACACAGTCCAAGCTACAAAGTGGCGGAAAGTTGGTTAAAAAGCACAATATAGTAGAAACAAATTAAGTCCTGTTATAATTCCAATAAAGCAAGTCGAAGGTAATCCTAAATTCTTGATGAATTCATCCACTAGGGACTCTAATGCTTAATACATCTTAAGAACACTATTGAATAAACTAACAAACTATTAGCAGTAAAAATCAAGAATAAATTCCAATATACCTACGACATGCGGGAGCCTGGAAGAATGCGACCGAGCCACGCGGCGGAAAAATGGAACTGAAGGGATGGTGTAAAATGTTTTTGATAGTACGGGATATTTTGGAAATAAAGGCTTCCAAGCTTAAGACCTGTCTACTTAGGGGAATTTGGAACAGCCTGTTTCATGCTAAAAGCTTTTTTTTTCTTTTCTTTTTCTCTGTAATAATTTTATATCATTCTTGAGCACCCTTTCATCCACACTGGAAATTTTATTCTTCCATGACAAGGGCCCACAGTGGTCTTTAGATCGCTTCAATTTGATTCAATTCGATTCCCGAGAACTGCACAACGGAGTGAGCACCCGTCTCTGTCCCAGCTCCTGAGAACCTAGCAGTTCGAAAGCAAGAAATTACAAGTAGATAAATAAGTACCTCTTCAGTAAGAAGGTAAACAGCATTCCGTGCACTGTGGTGTTGCGGCATGCCTGCCACATAAATGTCCGCAGATGCTGACAGCGCTGGCTCTTGGGCTATAAACAGAGATGAGCACTGAACCCTAGATTCAGATGCGACTGGCTTTCGAGCAAGGGTGACCTTTACCTTCCTCCTCTGTTCTCAATCTTTCTGTAAAGCATGTATTTGGAGGCATCCTCCTTCCACTCTTCTCAGTTCTGTTGAAATTCTCTCCAAGAAACCTTTCCATGTGCTTGAAGGAAGAGGCAGAATAGAAAGCTTAAAGTTTTGTTTATTATGTTTGTGTATTCTTCCTTTTGAAATGTTCTCTAGCTGCAGTGGTGTGTGTGTGTGTGTGTGTGTGTGTGTGTGTGTGTGTGTGTGTGTGTGTGTGTGTTTCTCACACTAGGTCAGGCAAAGGAACTATGGAATAAATTTCCCTTTCTTTATTCTGCACATCTGCATTATTGTCTTATTTCTACTCCTTAACCATCATTTAAGCCTTAATTTGCTTCCACATTCTATAGCTGATCTATTCTGGCTTCATTTTCTAATTAATTAATACATATTAAATTATATTCTGCACTTTGGGTTTAGTGTTCCAGAAATAATGAGCAGCAGCCAGCAATACGGGCCAAACACATAACTGCTGCCGCGGCTGCGGGAGGCCCCGCCCTTCCCGTCCCTCATGGGGAGGGATAAAAGGGCCATGGGCCACAGGGCCGGGCTGAAGACCGCCGCACCCACCACCCGAGGACTGCTGCCATGGCTGCAATAGGGACCTGCTCTTCCCATCCCTCACAGGGAGGGATAAAAGGGCCGTGGGCCGCCGGGCCAGGCCGAAGATCGCCGCCCCCGCTGCCCGAGGACTGTTATCATGGCTGCGGGAAGCCTGCCCTTCCTTTTCCCTTGAGTTCCTTGGCCCCACCCCCGCCTGGGCCGACATGGTGGGGCTGACATCGTGGAGGATGGCTGGACTAGCCGCCGCCTGTGGACTTAGCCTCGGTGGGGTTGAGGAGGTCTGACAACCAGGAGCGTTAGTATTGCGCACCTGTTGGCTCCCCCCCATACACACACACCCTGTTGTGGGGCCGGTAATTCATTAATTCTGCTATGTTATTATTTACTTAATTATCTTGATTGTATTGAAAGTTGTATGTTGTATTCTATGCTTATTGATTGTTATTATGTATTATTGTATAATTTAATATGTTGTTTGCCACCTTGAGTCAGCTTCGGCTTGAGAATGGCAGGATATAAACTAAATTGGAAACTTTATTACAGGGTTAATAACACAATTTTAACTGCACCACGACGACTTATATACAGTGCAGAAAGATACATTTTGGCAGGTTTTAACAGGATTGATTGAAGGAGAGTGGGGTGATTGAGGACCTGATCTCAATCGTGCTTCTCAGAGTAAAATGGCGCAAACCCCAATCTCACGTTACTTACAAACTGAGGAGAACATAAAATGGTGGACAAATTTCATTCAATGCACAACACCCCTCCCCACTAGGATCGCACAAAACCTTTAAGCCATTGTGGGGGCCACAGGATCTTTTTGGCCACACTGGTGCCTGGTCAGTTGGCTGAGCCATAGGGCTCTCTGAGGAATATAATGGTTGTTCAGCAACAGATGGCCTGCTAGGACTAATAGCATGATGGGAGCAATTGCCTGTTTCTGAATTAGACCTAGGGAGGGGAGAAACCAACTCAAAGTCCCATTTTGTAAATGAAGTAGCAGGGAAATGCTCAAACTCAAACCCAGAATTCGAAGAGGGAAAACTAAACTGATAGTCCCTCTGATGACCATGAGTGGAGGGCAACTCAACACAAACTTCCCCATTTTGGGTGCGAGCAGGGGTAGACGCAAACACTGGAAGATGGGGAGCCCCAGGGGAGAAATCATAACACCGTTTTTCGCCTGGACAAGTAGGGGAACACTCAAAAAACTCCCCCCGATCCTGTAAAACAATGGATGCATTACCAGGATCCTGGGACTCCTTTGGACGCTTAGAAATAGAAAACTGGGGATTACAAACTGAGCCTTCTGCATCTCCCCCTTGGAATAAACAGGTGGGGGAGGACCCTAACGTAGAATCAAGGTGAGCCTCATCGGCTCCAGGCAACCCAAGCTCAAAACTGTACTCCTTTTCTACCAGTGATTGGTCTGTTACCCTATGTTAGATTTGGTCAGCGTGTCACCGCCAAAGTAGACTGTTTCCCAGTTTAACCCAGTAGGAGACTGGTGCCGTTTGCTCTATGACAGTACCTGGAAACCAAGCCGGCCCTCTTGCAACATAATTCCGGCAATGCACAGGGTCCCCCACTGCAAAAACCCTTCTCTGCCCAATTCCTATATTAACCCCCTTATCCTCCACCCTAGAAGGATCCAACCTATCCATCAAAGTGGTTGGCTTTCTGTGCATGAGAATGTCAGCTGGGGACAAACCTTAGGCCAGAGGAGTAACCTGACAGGTTAACAGGAATTGACAGATCTGCAGGTCAATGTCCCCTGGCCCCATACGATGTAAAGCTTCCTTAGTTGTATGGACCTGTCGTTCAACCTGGCCATTGGTGGCAGGGTGAAACGGGGCAGAAGTAACATGTCGGATGGCATTCCTTTCAAGAAACGCCTGAAATTCGACAGATGTAAATGTAGTGGCATTGTCAGAAACAAGCAAATCTGGCAGGCCGATACAACTGAAAAGCCTGCATAGCTGTTTAATAGTCACAGCTGACGTGGTACTAGGGACAGGGATTCCTTCTAGCCACTTTGATAATGAATCGACCACTAGAAAGAATAAGGTGCCTTGAAACGGACTGGCAAAATCCACATGGATTCGTGACTACGGTCCATGAGCTGTGTCCCATTCCCGGGAGGGAAGTCAGGACTCCTCAGGGCAAGAACTCTTGCAGCTATTGCAAGTGCCTACTAACTGCTCTATGTCTGAATCTACTTGCGGCCACCAGAAATAGCTCCGTGCCAAGGCTTTGGAGCACACGATTCCTGGATGGCTAATGTGCAGAAGCTTAAGGACTTTTGGCCATAACACAGCAGGAATCACTACCCGCTGACCCCATAATAGACAACCCCTCTCAAGCGACAGCTCGAACTGCTTTCTATAGAAAGCTCTGAACTCCTCTGAAGGGGAAGCCATGGCACAACCCTTTTGGACCCAAGTGACCACTTGGGACAATAGCTTATCCTTAAACGTAGCCTTAGCGATGTCTGAGGGAACTATGGGGGGTGAATTGAGAGATTTGATCATCAGCACCTGATGATCTTGCTCTACCTCACAGTCTGGTTCCCTGAGGTTGGGCAATGGGGAACTTGAGAGGGCATCGGCATTGCCTATGTCCTTCCCTGGGCGATGAATTAATTTAAACTGGTATGCATTTAGAAATATAGCCCACCTCAGTATTCGAGGAGAAAGTATTTGTGGAGTGGGCTTTGAAGTAACAAAGATTCCTAACAGGGGGCTTATGGTCCATCACAATTGTAAAATCTCTCCCATAAAGAAAACCGTGAAACTTTTTCATCCCTGCAACTATGGCCAGAGGCTCACAATCAGTCTGTGCATAGTTTCTCTCGGCTTTGGAAAGGGACCTTGAATAAAAAGTGATTGGGGCCTCCACTCCACTATCCAATGTATGGCAAAGGACAGCCCCCACCCCTACTGGTGATGCATCACAATGGGTGAGGACTGCCTCAGAGGACAGCAGCTCCTTTAACTCTCTGAAAGCCTTGTCTTGGCTCTGCCCCACCTCCAAACCACGTCTTTCTTGAGAAGACGATGCAGCGGCTCGGCTACAGATGCCTTCCTGGACAGGAAGGAGTGGTAAAAGTTAAGCAAACCCAAGAAAGACTGCAACTCAGACTTAGAAGATGCCCGGGGGGCATTACATACAGCGGAGACCTTAGAATCTGAGGGTTTGACCCCCTAAGGAGCTATTTTGAATCCCAGAAACTCAACCTCCCTGGCAAAGAATACACATTTGTCCTTACGTAACTGGAGCCCTGCCTGTTTGAACCTCTGCAAAACCAGGTCCAACCTTTCTGTCAGTTCGAATTCATCCCCCGCAGTAATTAAAACATCATCGAAATAGGGGAAGACCCCAGGGAGACCCTTAAGTAGATGCTCTATGAGCGATTGGAATATACCGGGGGCTGCATTGACCCCAAACTGCAAACGGTTGACTTTAAAAGCCATTCTATGAGTGACAATCATGTGCATGACTGCAGCAGCAGGTGTGACCATTAGCTGCTGGTATGCTTGGGCTAAATCCAATTTAGCAAAACACTTCCCCCCGTGTAAGGTAGCCAGCAGGTGGCTGACAACAGGGACCGGATATGCATTGGGCCAAATGGCTTTGTTGATCATGCACTTGTAGTCTGCACAGATCCTAACCTCCCCATTTGACTTAATGGCTGTCACAATAGAAGTTTCCCATTCGGCAGAATCAACAGGAACCAGAATACCTTGACCCACAAGTTTATCAATTTCCGCCTCTATCTTGTCCTTAAGAGCAAATGGAACACGGTAAGGTTTAAGGCAGATAGGCCATACATCCGGGTCAAGTTCAAATCAGACCGGGGGACCCACATAAGTTCAAAGTCCTTTTTTGAAAACCTCTGGGTGCGTGTTGCAAATGTCCAACACCAGATCAGAACTCATAGCATTTATTCCAGATAGTCTTATTCCCAGCAGTTCGAACCTCTGGACCCCCAGCAAACAGTTAGTTCCTTGTTTCAATTTGGTGCGAATGTTCTTGAAACGTACAGAGAAATCCCCCACCTCCAAAGTTGGAATGTGGCACCCTTGAACGTCTCGAAGGGACGTCTTCAATGCCCACAACTTAGGGCATGCGACAGGGGGAATTGTTAGGAAGTCTTTTTGGGGAAAGATGGTGTCATATAGTCCTTTATAATTAGGACCTAGACAACATATATTAAGGGCTTAGTTGTAGTTTGATAGAAATCATTTTGCTTAAAGGTTGAGAATCCAGCATTTTCTAACAGTTGGCACAAGTCTACACACTGTACTTGGCACAGTAACCTGAAAGAATTTAATTAGTTGAACTTTTCACCTCAGACTCACAGTTAGGAGTGGGGAAGAGAGAAGCAATGTATATGTGACCTCATCCACTAGATGTGAGGGGGGCTTCAACATACACTTGCCCTAGGACATCCATACATTGAGATAGTTGGCCCAGTCTGGCACACATATGCCAACAATCTGTAGCACTAAGAGTACATTAGCTATAAGATAATGATGCACATAGTCTGGCTCAGAATCTTATAAAATACACAAGCAGCTGACAGTCCACAGCTGGGGGAGGAGAAAGCGGAGGAGAAGCTCACAGCTCAGATGAGGGGAGAAGCCTCATCAAGATGCCTTATTTGACTTGATGCCAAATGGAAACTTCATGGGGGCAAATTTGCCCAATCCAAGAAGCCAATTTGCCAGAGAAAACAGGTAGCTATGAAAGCTGAATTTATTATGTGTCTTTCTTGCACTCATTGAATGCTCAGAGGAGTGAGACAGGATTTTAAGAAGCAAGTTTTTAAATTTTGTTCAAATGCCTATTTTATAGAAAATAGCTCTTTTGCTAATAAAGAGATCCTATGCTGATGGAACAGTGTGTTTCTTCAAAGCAAATAGGAAATTGAGAGTGGAAGGTGAGATAAGAAATTTAACAAGCTCTAAACAAAGAGATTATTCCTTTAATCTCCAAAGACTTGGAAACCAGAAGTCCTGAGAAGAAGGGTAATGGGCCAGCCTTCACCCTTTAAGAGAAAGAGGACAAAGTGAACAGGGAAACTTCAAAGAAGGCACAGGGCCACAACTTGGCACCCAATTATCTCAGAAGGACATGCACACTCACCTCCTATTCTTCCAAGTGTAACAAGGCGATAGGGAAGACGGCACTTACTTACATGAATCAAAGGAAACTGACTTCATTTATAGAGCCACCCTTTACCCAGCTAACAGAGAAGCTAGGGAGCCACTTCTCTCACCCAATAATCTACTATAGGCCAGGGCAGAAGCTACCAAGGCAAGGCCAATGCACTGGGCATTTTGAAAGCACCACCGTTCCCCTAACTGATGAGACCCGGGGTGGCTAGCAGAAAATTAATCAAGGGTAAATCGGGTTAGAGTGCCAGCACGTGGTCACACCATGAGGGATGAGATGGTGGCGAAGGGGTGCTGACAGATGGAATAAGATGTACCCGAGTCCATCTCCATATACATTGGGACGCCCTGCAGCTGCAGCTCCACGAAGAAATGGCCGGTCACATTGGACACACTGCCGACTGGATCCTCCAATGAGATCTTGGAGATGTCTGCTCTCGGTCTTCTTAGCCGCTCGTCCGATGCTGGGGCTTGCCTGCTCCACTGGCGGCACACTCTGAAAATGTGTCCTTGCTTGCCACAATGGTGGCAGTCTGCGTCCCGGAATAGGCACTTTCGCTGGCTGTGCCTGCTCCCACAGGCATCGCATTTCTTCAGGACCCTCGGAGTGTGCTTTTCCTTCTTCTTCTGGAGCTTTCCGACCCCTCTGTCCTCATTGCTGGACCCAGACGTGGACAAAGATGGTGGTGATGCTGATGAGGAGGAGAATGACGACGACAAACAATGGTGAGCCTGTACAGCAGACTCTGGAGCCCCAGAGGTGACAGACCACTGCTTGAAGGATTTAACCCCTGATCTGGCCGCCTCGGATACCAACGCCTCATTGAAGGTAAGTGTGCTGCAGGTCATCAGCCTGCGTTGAGCCTCTTCATCCCAGAGTCCGGCAAGTAGGTGGTCACAGAGGGCGTCCTTGATGTTCGGCCCCTGGCAAGGGGCCGCTGCAAGTTGTAGGGCAGAGGCATAGTCAGCCACAGACTCTCCGGGGTGTTGGTCACAGTGGTGAAATGCGACCCAGGCAGGGAAAACTGAGACGCTTGGTTGGAAGTGGTTTTGAAAAGCCATCAGGATATTGGTGAAGGGAACATCGTCAATATCCCGTGGCAATAACAGGTGAATGGCCAACTTGAGGGTAGCCAGACCACATCTTGCGAGGAAACACGATGTCTTCAGATCTTCCTCCATGGTACTGTCAGCCGCCATGGCATGTTTGAATTGTTTTTCATAGAGGAGCCATTTCTCCGGCGCTGTAATGTTGAAAGGGCCAACGGAATTCTTGTGGGACATCATCCTATCCTCATCGCCAATTTAGTGTTCCAGAAATAATGAGCAGCAGCCAGCAATACAGGCCAAACACATAACTTTATTACAGGGTTAAGAACACAATTTTAACTGCGCCACAGCGACTTATATACAGGTGCAAAAAGATACATTTTGGTGAGTTTTAACAGGATTGGCTGAAGGAGAGTGGGGTGATCGAGGACCTGATCTCAATTGTTGGAGTAAAATGGTGCAAACCCCAATCTCGTGTTACTTAGAAACTGAGGAGAACATAAAATGGGGGACAAATTTCATTCAATACACAACACTGGGTAAAACAAGAATCTGTGGTTTAAATCAAACCAAGATCTTTGCAGAAATCCAATACTGTATGTAAAAGGTTTAGAGTGCATGTAAGGGGCAAAATGCTAATAAACTTGTGAACTACCCAGAGTGTGCACTAAGCGTGATGGAGTAGTATATAAGTGTTTTGCTTTGCTTGGAGTAGGATTAAAAAGAAACAAAGGTCAAGTGCCTAGGTTTATAAATGCATTGACATGGTTTGTGAACCTGGGAAGATAAATCCTAAATAGGCTGAAACATCAATACTATCCTTCATATCAAATCTCAAATTTACAGTTCAAGGTATTGCCACATGAGAAACAGAATATTCATGCAAGCTACCATACAGCCAAGCTAGTTCAGTAGACAGTGATTAGGCTCAAATCCCTATGACTGTTGAACCTCACTGTGGGTTGGCACAGGTAAAATAATTCCTTAAGTATCTCACAAACTTCTACAAAGGTTGTCGTAAGTCAACAAGACAAGACAGATAGATGGATATAGAAAGAAAGAAAGAAAGAAAGAAAGCATCTAGCAGCAATTAGATCATACTGGTCATATATTTTGTAGCTTTTCAAGCAGCCAATTTATACTTTTCCAAACAGATGACAAATTGCATGATAGTTGTACTGGAAAGTTAACTATTTTCCATGTTTCCATGTGTGCTTCCAATTGATTTACATCAAACCATAATAAATACAGATGACAAATCATCAAACATCTGCAACTATTTTCTATTACAGCTGCAGTGCAGTGGAACCAATCTTTTGAAGATGCACAAGATTGTTCTTTCTGTATCATGATCAACGCACACACGTGTTTGTTGGCCAAGCCATGTACAGTGTAACCTTGGTTAATATAACTAGTGCATTCTCCAGGTTTTTTACAGCAAAAATTACTTTAACCGAATTTCCCATTGGAATGCACTGAATGCAATTTCCCATAGGTATGCATTGAAAACCAAAATACATTAACCAAAACGCAGTTTCTCATAGGAATATACTGAAAAGCAATTAATCTGTTCCAGGGGGAAAAAACAGTAAATTGAGCCACTATTTTCTGTGGATTTTTTTGTTATGCAATTTTTAAGTTAACCGAGCCATTTGTTAACCGAGGTTCCACTGTATCTTGTTTTTGTTGGTTGCCTAAAGAAATACATAGATTGTCCTATGACACAAAATGCTGATAATGTTCATACTTACACATGTAACGGAGGAATGGGAGATGGTTCATAATGATAACGTCCCTCATGATGTCTTGCATCAATTGGTACAGGAGGATGGAATGCTGGGAAAAGGTGGGGTGGATCTGAAAAAAAATTCCAAATGACATCAGTATGCTAAATATTGGCAATCACCCCCACCCCCCTGTTAGTTTTGAGTGAGTGTTGTAGCAGTCTGAGTTGTGATGAGTCCAAGAAAGAAGACTAACACCAGGCTTGGTTAAATCAAACTGGTGTATTAACATTTACAGTCCAAGTAAATAAACATTACATTCAGCATTGTTCAGCTGAGCTCTCTGCTCTGTTCTGTAGCTTCTGTGCAGTCTGTGCTTCTGCTCTGCAAGCCCTGCTGCCCTGCAAGTCTTGCAAATCAAGCTTTGCAAGCAACTTCTATTTATACAGGAAGCAAACACTTAAGGTTACAATGTATCTTATTAACTGTCAATCACAGCAGAGCTGAGCTAGATGATTGCTTGCACCTGTTCCTTGTTAGCTGACCTCAGTCTGACATTATTATCTCTGCACTTTGCCTCACTGTAATGCATATATTGACACCCCCACCAAACACCAAGAAAGTATAAGCTGTGTTTAAGAGAACATATTCTTTATTAAGTAATTCAAATAATAAATCTGCATCTACAGTATATGAATATTGTGAATTTAAAACATTTCCATATTTCCTTTTCTTCTATACATCATATCCTATACTTTTAAACATATTATGCGTAATTCTACTGTTGAAAATTATGTCTATAAAAAGGAGTCATGGAGTGCACAGGAACTCTGCCTCAACCACTAAAAACCATCTTAAGAAATCCTGTGGGATTTTTTAGGTTTTATTTGGTGTTGCCCATACACTGTCAAGAGTACTCCATGAACACATGAAGGTCAGAACATTTGTCAGTAAATCTAACTCAGTAGTGTATACTTTATTTGGAAGTGGCTCTCATTGGTTTGGGGTAGAGGGAGGTGTCTTACATTAATAATAACTGCATCCATTACATCAATTCTGACTTATGGTGACCCTTTCCAGGATTTTCCAAGTAGAGAATACACAGAGGCGATTACCATTTCTTTCTTCTTAGGTTGCCCTGGTGTTGTGTAGGATACCCTAGGCCAGTGAGGGCAAACCTTGGCACTCCAGCTGTTCTAGAACTTCCATTCCCAGAAGCCCTGATCAGCAGGAATGCAGACTTGGGTTTCTGGTAATTGAAGTCCAGGAATACCTGGAGTGCCAAGTTTCACCATCACAACCCTAGGCTAAACAGGATGGTTCTTCTCAGACCAAACCTTGGGATTCCTATATGGAAAGTGTATGTTCCAATACTGAGCTATGGTTCCTCTCAAAGAGGCATGAGGCAAAAGGTATGGGAAAGAAAACATCAGGAATGTTCTCAGCAAGCCTGCTGAGCTATAGGAGATACACAGTCCCAGCAATAACTATAGAGAGATACACAGCAAGGACAGCATTCCACAGAGCCCAATACATCTTTCATTTACAAGTCCAAGGCAAATGCATAAGAGATAGAGTTTGGTTCATCCAATTTGCCTTGGCAAGCATGAATATTCATGTCTTAATTTTAATATTCTCTTTTCATCGCTTTAATGGAAAATTACATAAAGAAGTCTTTAATAAATAATTACAGTTTGCATATGTGAAGAGTCAGATCAAAGGGATCAGCTAGCCTTTCATAAGCACACCCTGATATTTATTTTTAGTAAAATGTAGAACAATGAAATTTTAATACAATAGTAGTAAAGATATAGCATAACAATGTACATCAAAAAGGTGATTATTCAAAGTCCAGAATTGCAGAGTAATAATCAAAGTGCTACAGTGATATGGACAAGACAACATAGAGAGGCAGGGCTGCATTCTACTAGTCAGAAGATTACACATGTTTGTGCATATTCCATGTTGCAAAATCTAATAAATTCAACAAAAGCAGTTACAAATCTTAAATACATTACACAGATTAGACAAATTTTGGAGAAAGCAGCATTTTACAGCATTTAAGCTAACATCTCATTTCTTCTTGGATCTCTAGAAGCACTAGCCACATATTTATATCTTGGGAGTTTGCTTTCCTTTTTCATTGAAAGTTGACTATTGACTCCATCACAGAATACGCACAGCCTTGAAGACACAGTTTTCCATAGAACTCCCTAGTTACAGTGTTATCTATCCAAGGGTAGACAAATTGAATATAACTTTACGATTACAGTATGCTGTAACAGACCCTCACTTGGCCTCAGGGGACCTCAGATAAACTGTGCCAAGAAAAACCAAATATAAAAATAGAGTGAGGCAATGAATACATGAGAATTTGGCAGCCATATGGTTTTGAAGAAAGAAATAATAATAATTTCGTGTCAGAAATTATTCTTGGTTGAAATGATTTTTGTGGAAGAAATGGCAAAATGGAAGGGGATGCCAAAATAAGGCTTCTTTCATGTCCCCAAGAGTTGGGACAGAGATGGGCACTCAATCCGTCATGCAGTACCCAAGACTCAAACTGATGATTTGTCAGCTTTCCAGTTAACAAGGTGAGCCTCTTAAACACCACAGCCCCATTGAAGACAGAAAAAGAAAGAAAGCCCAGAATTGCAGAGTAATAATAATATCTGTGTATGTTTCATGTTGTAAAATCTAATAAATTTGACAAAAGCAAAACACATTCAACCCAATACTACAATTTTACTAGTGCAGGTACAAATCCTAAAATGTTATAAGGTTACTGTACTTGTAACTACTGAAGCCAGAAAGATGTATGAGTCATATGTTTTCTCTACATAAGCCATATGGAGAAATGAGTACCCTCTTCTGAACTATGTGATGTTTGTAAAGGTTGGAATATCTTTTATGTTAGTCAAACTCTCCATCTATATTAGACCCTACAGGAAGCAATAACGTGAGAGAACTGTTACAAATTATGTAGAAATGTTTGAAGTGGTAACCATGGTCTGCACAAGCATATCTGAGAGTAAACAAAACAGAACAGCAAAAAAGAAAGGAAAATGATAGATAGATAGAAAAATCTTTATTGTCATTTCCTGCACAGAACAATGAGATTGGGAGGGGAAACACTTATCAACCCAACAAAACCTAAACAAAATACCAACTATACAAAATTATCAACATACTCCCACCCCACATATACACATTTAACCCCTAAAAAGCTCTAAAACTCTAAAATTCTAAAAACTCTAAAGCTATATACAGAAGCTCCCTCATAGTCTGCATTGCACTGCATTCAAAGCCAAAACCGCTTTTGGGTAGAAACTATTTCTCAAGCAGCTGGTCCTGGTCTTTATGACCCTATACCTTCTTCTAGAAGGCAGAAGCTGAAAGAGATCTTTCCAGGGTGCATACTATCTTGCGCAATCTCTACAGCTTTCTTATAACACCTGGTCGCATAGATTTGATCTAGAGTGGGAAGAGTACACCCGATTATCCCCTCCGCAGTCTTTACGACCCTGGACAGCAGTTGTGCAAAATACCACAGAAAGGCAATACTACATAATTTATCTGAGAGTAAACAAAACAGAGCAGCAAAAAAGAGGGGGAAATGTTGTGGCACCTTAAAGACTAACTCCTGTATTTAAATGTGAGCTTTCATGGAGTTAGTCTTTAAAGTGCCACAACATTTCCCCCTCTTTTTTGCTGCTCTGTTTTGTTTACTCTCAGATAAATTATGTAGTATTGTCTTTCTGCGGTATTTTGCAGGGGAAACCTGAATTTTTCTATTAAGACGTGTTAATATCTGCCTCAAAAATACTTAAATTGAGATCACACTTGTTGATTATAAGATGTATTCAGGTGACTAAATCAAACCCCCACCCCTACCCCTGAAACCAACCCCAATCTCAAACTAAGGGACTAACTAATCTGTATGTTTCCCAAAATGTTAGCCCACAAAATACATGCAAATCAAAATAATTATCCCCGATACAGTGAAGCTTTTTAAAAAAACCTAATGTAGAATACTCGCTTTAAACTGTACGACTTAAGTTGTAAGCATAAGCAAAGTACATAACACATTAGTGATTTGTTTCAGTATGTGCTAATACAATTAACAGGTTTTGAGGTACAGTTCAAATGAGTACTCATATAAATTCATATAGCCATCACTAACATGTCACCTTTGTAACAGACAAATAAAATCACAATTTTTATAAAAAAAGATTTTTTTAATGCTACTTCTTCAATATTTGTCTTTCACATCACTTTCTTGATATGATATGACATGACTCTGCATCTAGGGTTGCCATATGTCCCGGTTTCCCAGGATTTTCCCGGATTCAAGCTGTCCCGGCCGATTCAAGAAAAAACATGTAAAAGTCCCAGATTTTTAAATTTGAACAAAGAAAGCAAGATCAACCCTCACCAAGGGATTTTTGCAAAGAGTTAATTCACTGCCTCCCTGCCTTTCTATCAATTATCCTGCTTGAAAGTGGTGAACGCAAAACAGCACCCTGAGAAGCCTGCCAGGGAGGGGAGACACTTGCAAGCAAGATAGTTGAAACAAATGCACGGAGGCAGTGAAATAACTCTTTGCAAAAATCCCTTGGCTCACCTTGAAGTTTGGGGGACAAAGAGTCAGCCTCAGGCTTTTTCCTTGAAAGCCGGGAGGGAGCAAGAAATGCCCATATCTAAGGAGCCAAACCTCCACCATACACTGGGATGGAGGATTCCTTCTTCATGTGACCACAAAATGTTAACTGCATAGGGTCGGTATTCCTAGAGAGGAAGGGAGCAGGGTGGACAGAAAGTAGTCTTCTATTGCAAAGGTCCTCCTCCAAAATAAGTCCCTTCCTGTCTCCTGCTTTTCTCTTTCTGGAGGGAAACGGAGGCACCATGGACTGCACTGCCATTCTGGGCCTCTCTTTAGAACTTTCTTCCAAGGGATCCTCATGTGGGGTTTGAGGATGAGTCTATTTCAGTGGGGGTGTATGTGTATGAAGGGCAGGGTGGGGTGACCTCTGGGGGAGGAAGGGTGGTTACAAGAGTGGCCCAAGAACTTTTATTCAAAAAATAAAAATAGAACCACCAAGAATAGTCTTTTGCAAGACAAATCACATGTGGAAAAACCTCTTGACTACAGTTTATTTTTAACTGACAAAGGCTGTCCACACTAGATGGGGATTCCACGGGGTCTTAGAGCCACGGTCTCCCTGTCAGCCCTGTCCAATGCATGCACAGTTTGAAGAATGCAATGATGTCACATGGTTGTCTCCGTTTGGCGGGAGAGAATTATGGCAACCCTATCTGCATCAGAGTAAGTAAATTGTAGTAAATTGTTAATATGAATTACAATGTCTGGCCAGACATCCCACTATGGTAATGGAGTAGACGGTACAGCTAGCAAATCAACGTTGAGAGTTGGGCGGAGGTAAATAACCTGACTCCCTAATGGGGCCAACAGCTATGGGTGGATGATCCCCTTTAAGTGGGTGATGGTCCCCTCAGTGTAGGAAATGCCATTGAAAACCATTATATTGGGCCAAATGGCAAAATATGCGGAGGAGAAACCACTTTCTGTTTCCCAATGGTCCTGGAGGTGGAAGAGGCTATGCCAGATGGACTGGCTGCGAAGGCACACCATGATGATATCCTCAAGGTTGTGGCAGTCCGTTGCAGTCCCGGTGTTAAATCCTGCATGTCTCATTTCATATGTGCCGCAGGAGATGGCTCCGTGATCACAATGTGTGGGTCACATCATGGCAAGCTGGGAACCACCTTAAACAAATTCACACCAGCGGCATTTTTCTTGCATCAGGAAAAACTGCATTCTTGGATATGAATAACAACAGCTGTGGCAGCCACTGCTGCTGCCACCACCACCGAATTACAAAGCAACACTCGCAACCATATTTCACAATATCTCCACTGCTGTGCTGCCAGAAGATAAACTTCTCCACCTTGGTCTGCAACGAGATCTTCACCACCAAGCAGTGGTGGGTACCAAATTCTTTTACTACCACACCGTGGGTGGGGCTAACTCTGTGGGTAGAGCCAAATATGTGGGCAGTGCATAATCTGGGCATGTGACTTGCTGGGATGGCCATGTGATCTAGTCATGCCTGCCACATGTCCATGAAAACCTCTGCAAACACAGACACTGGCTCTTTGACTGTAAATGGAGATGAGCACTGCACCCTAGAGTCAGATACGACTGGCTTTTGAGCAAGGGAGACCTTTACCTTTACTAACCACAGCAAATCTGAATACCAAACAGGGATCTTCTGTTATTAGGTAAAGGTTGCCCTTGCTCGAAAGCCAGTCTCTGATGAGGGGCTGTTGAGGGCCTCTGGCATAAGGCCACTGCCACGCCGCCACTGAGACCGCCGAGTGCCTCAGCCACGAGGCCTCCTCCTCCGCCACCATGCAGTCGGCAGCAGAGCGGAGTGGTGGTGGCGGAGAAGCGGAGGAGGAGGCCTCCTGGCTGAAGCCCTTAGTGGTCTCAGCTGCAGCGCAGTGGCAGCCTTGCACCAGAGGCCCTCAACAGCCCCTCATCAGAGACAGGGGGCAGCATCAGGCAGAGCCGTGGTTGGAGCATTGGAGGAGGCGAGCGGCAGAGGAGCTTCAGAGTCGGGTGGGCAGACAAAGTAAGCAGAAGCGGCGGTGGTGGGTTTCAGTCCGGGCCATGCTTCAGCCATGCCTGCCTTGCCCCACTGGTCCAGGGGGAAAAAGAGGAAGATGCTCCTGCTGCCTCTCTCCCCCCCCCCCCGGACCCAGGGAGGAGAGGAAAAGAAAACAGCATACACGCAATGTGGCTGGAGGCTGATGCCTCCACTCTGCCTGCCTTGCCCCACTGGTCCGGGGGGGGGGGAGAAAGATGCTCCTGCCGCCTCCCCCCCCAGACCCAGGGAGGAGAGGAAGAAAAAACCACAAGTGCCAGACGTGGCTGGAGGCCTGCCCGATGCCTCCACTCTGCCGCCGCCTCCATGCTCAAAGCTGGAAATGCCGGCCGGGCTTGGCTTACTTGGCGCACAAGCAATGGGAAGTGGGCATGGCCACTAGAAATTTTTACTCCCCCCCCCCCCGCGCAGACCGGGGCGGACCGGTAGCTGCCCACCACTGCAACCAAGCACTCTGCACTAGTGTCAACATCTACTAACTTTAGCAAGACTCAGCAAGACCCAGAAACAGACAAACAACCATAGAGCTGCTACACATTTCAGCCCATGTGGAACATTTTACATCAACCACTAACTTCTGAGGTCAGAACTTAAAATCAAGAGACAATGTACAATGGAGGGGATTTTTACAAGAAGTTTGAGTTTTCAATTCAAAAGCTATTCATTCAGAAAGACTGCCACTAAGTACTAATGATAATCTAATATAGGGATATTCCAAGAACACACCAAGGTAAGAACTGCTGTATTTCAGCTACAAAGAAAAAAAAACCCCATATTCTAAGTAGACAGCTTACTCAAGTTTTACCAAAAAAACTTACATTTAGATTCTCCACTTGAAAGCTCTGACCATACACAGTGGTATCTCGTAAAGGAATGTTTGTATTCACCTCCTCCAAGACAAACATCCTTTCATGCTGCTTGATTGCCAAAAATCATATTTCTAAAATAAGCACATTAAAAAACTTCCAGAGCAGTTTCTACAGAGTGATGACATCCTAAAAGAGACAATTAGCTCCTTTACATTTATTATCAAATACTACTGCAAGTTCTACTCCCTTCTCTGCTGTTTAAACAAACAAGTCTCAGCATACTAATTGAGAAAGTCATCCAGGGCAGAAAAACAAACTTCATTACACCAAACCCAAACTTTTTCTGGTAAGAGAATTGCCATTTTTTCACCAGCTAAACTAAGCAATGTAAGTATGTAACTCTAGCTACTGTGCAGTGCCTATAGCCCAGTGATGTCGAACATTTTAGAGACAGTGGGCCCAAGGAGGAGGAGGAGTGCGGGCAGGTACCGTACATGCCCACACATCCATGTGATGTCACCAGCATCCCTCTGGCGATGTCATGTGGGTGCATGTGCACACCACCCCTGTGGGTTCCCCAGCTACCCCATGGGGTTCCCCCGCCCCTGCAGGTGTGCATGCCCCCCATGGGTTCCCCTGCCTCCCGTGGGTTCCTCCACCCTTTGGGTTCCCCTGCCCCCCCCACATGGGTTCCCCCACCTCCCTGTGGGTGTGCACACACCCCCTGCATGTGCACCGCTGCCTCCTAGGAGGGGTGGGTGGAGGGTGTCTGTTTGCCTCACCTCTTCCCCGCTGCTGCCTCCTGGGTGGGATTTTAGCCTCCCCTCTTGCCTCCCCATTGGTGGAGGGAGAGGGCTGGGTGGGGAAGCAGCACTTCCATTGGCGCTGGTAGGGTTGGGCAGGACTTACCTGCAACAGCACATATGCCAACAGAAAGGCCTATGTGTGCCACTGGTTCACCACCACTGCTATAGCTCAACAAAAGGAGCGCATGAGCTAGCCTCCCTTGTACTTTCAGTGTAAAGGTGTTGTGAAAGAGGAACTGCTGTCAGCAAGAATAGACAGCATGGAACTAGAAGGGTATTTTAGTTTACTATGTCAGCTTTCTCAGAGCTTGTTACAGTTACTTTTTTCGACTATAACTCCAAGAACAACCTGACCAGATGGCCAGGTCTTGCTAACCAGAGGGTTATGGGAACCAAAATCTCTTGTTCTGAGTTTCCTATGTGCCTGTGAACTCCCCATAACTCTGCAACAGTAACAGTAATGTAAGGTAAAGGATTCATCTTTTATATGGGCAGAGACTTTTTTATGTCCTTTCCTTGCTTAGAAATTCATGAAAAACTCTTGAGTAGCAACAAGCAAAATAATTGAATACCATAAGGTGATTTAAATACCTTGGAGAAATGAGTAGCAGGAACAAATATAGCAACTGTTAATGATAAAGTAGGAATTTTGTCTTCTAACAGTATAGGAATAAGGTATTCAGAGAATGGTATTTCCAGTTAATAAAATAAAGGTTCAATAAAACTTTCTTGCACTTGCTTAAAAAGGGTAAGAATACAGAATAGGTGAAAAAGTATCCAGACTAGTGTTGTCATATGAACAAACTTTCTTGGAGTAAGATTGTCCTGACAACCTTAATTGCAGCTCCCTTTAAGGGAAAATATTCAATCTCATATATAAAAAGGCTTGGCAAAAATGTGGAAGGGTTAGAAGCAAAAAACACGACAGAACTGACTTGAGAATAGAGATACCAAAGAAGGAGGAAGAACATACTCGTCGAGCTCTTGTTTTGAACACTAGCCAGAAATATCGGGTGAATCTGCTTCCTTATATCTAATCTTGAATCTCCTTGTCCATGTTCATAATTAATTCTTGTGACAAATCCAGCACTTCCATTGCTGTCTATTAATTTCTGTCAGGAGGATCTAAAATAATCTTGATGTGTTAGAACAAAACAAAACAAAAACCTCAGAAAAGATTACTTTCAGCTTTAATTCAAAAGTCTGTTTTCATTCACTCACTCTGATAGAAGGTTGGGCAAACGCCAACCATAAAATGACATGCACTAAACACCATGGGATATTCATTAGCCTCCCCAAAAATGAAGAAAGAGAATGATCAAGTTTCTTTTGCAACCCCCGTTATCCATATTGCAATACCATATAAAATCATCAGAATTACTTTTGTACTAAATGCTAATAATGCTCCCAGAACATGACCTCCTTTCATGTTGTAGCTTTTAATGAATGCTTCTGTCAGCTCTTCAGTTTTGCACATAGCACAATCTTCCTGATGTTGTGAGGATAAATTTGAAGAAAATATCACTCCTAAGTAAAGAAAAGGCTTTACCTATTCTAGCTCCTTAGCATCTAATACCCAGCTAAATTTACAAATCAATTGCTCTTAGAGAAAATTAAAATTTTGATTTCTTATAATTTATCTCTAGTTCACAATGTTTAGAAAATGCCTTTAATGATTGTTTAATATCAATTCTGGACCAAGACAAACTGCTGGATCATGTGCAAAACACCCTGCTATTATTCTACATTAAGGCTGATATTGGTGTATAACAGGGCAAAAAATGTTTATTTAAAATTAAGCCACAAAAAAGAAACACCCTTGTAGTGTTATTGTTCTTCAGTCGCATAGCCAAGTCTGACCTTTGCGACCCCATGGACCATGGCACACCATGCTCCTCTGTCATTCACCATCTTCAGGGGTGTAAAGCTAGTTCACTTCCTCATGGTGCACCCTGGGTAATGCTAAATGAACTAGCACTCGCTGGCAGCCAGATAATCACTAAACTCTCCTGGCTGAGTACGTATGAGTCTAAAGTTTTAACGTTTCTTAATTGTAATGACCAACAAAATTATTAACAGTTCTTGTTAGGACCAGAGGATGATAAAATTAGGACACAGTGTCCGAATTTGCCAAGTAAACATAGAGAGTATCAGCAGGACTAAGTGCCAGCTTTTACACAAGATTTTAATAGATTTTAATGTTGACGTAGTTGCACTATAGGAGATGCACACAGATAGCGAGGAAAGGCTTTATGCCAGAGGGATGATAGCTGGATATTATTGGAGCAACATATCATCATTCTCATGGAGTAGCCATATAAGCGAGAAGTAAAACAGAAACTATGGAAGTTGACATCCTATGTCAGCTTCCATGGAAAATGGCATACATGAAGTTACAATAAAAATTGGGGATTTGACTATAACATCTATAAACCTCCAGATATTTTGTGCCCAGTACATGTGCTGAAAACACATCAATATCCCACTGTATTTTTGGCGACTTTAATGTCTACCACACAAAATGACGCTACAAAGAAAATGATGTAAATGTGGGAAATCCTATTAAGATGGGCTGAAGAGAATAATATGCACCTATTTTTTATGCTAAAGATCGGGGCTCCTTTAAGCCAGCAGCATGGAGATGGGAATAGGACCTTGATTTCAACCCAATTATGATTTCAACCCAATGGTGGCAATTCAAAATATTCTGCCAGATTTTTCACACAGTAAACACCAACCAATACTGGTAGAGATTGGAATAAGTATCCCATTAATAACATGCATTCCTTGACCATGCTGGAATTTTCGAAAAGCAAATTGGATGGCTTTCTCTGAAGATCTAAACCAAGGATTCTCAACCTGTGGCCTGCGGCACCATTTCATGTGCCCCACCACTGCCTCCACCACACCTGGAAGTACCATGCGGTAGAGGAAGGGCAAAATGGCCATCTGGCCCCCGAAGCTGTCTGAGGGAGCGTGCATAGGCCCCCAGCTTAAAAAGGTTGAGAACTCCTGATCTAGACAGAGTCCTTGGATGGATCCCTCCCACTTCCAACAACTATGATAGGTTTATAGGAGCAATTATGAGCACTGCAAAGAAGTATACCAGAAGGAATATGTACCAGGACGGGATAATACAAGTGAGGAATTATATGAAGAATTCCAAAGAACTGGTGATTGAGAAGTGGCTGACGAGCTAAGTGGCTGACGAGCTAATTCACAGCCTGGATGCCGTAAGATGGAAAAGGTGGATGAAAACTACGGGGAAGACTGATTTTAAAACTTCTAGCAGGAAAGCTTGATCCTTGTTATGTAAATTGGGAGTCATATAAAAATAAATTGGAAGTCATATAAAATGAGAAAATGCAATAATTTACCCAAATCGCATAGCATCCCACATTATAGCAATATCAAAAGGAAAAAGCCATAAAGAAACAACACATCAAATCAAATGGGAACTTAAATCCCTTAGAAACAATGATTGTGAGGATATAGTATACTCACAAGATAAGCACTTTGGTGGCTTAGTGGTTAAGATACTGAGCTTGAAGACTGGAAGGTCAGAGTTTGATAACCGATTGCTGCATGATGGATCTTGGGAACATGGAAAGGTGCCTCATTCAGGTGTCCCCTGAGTGAAGTTTCTCCAGTAAAAATCCTATCAACTCAGAGTAATTTGTGACATGATTTTTTAAAATGAACATGAAACCCAGAAAGGCACCAAGCCTTGATGGCATCTACTCGGAGTTTTTTATTCATGTAGGGAAATACAATTCTTCAATTCTCTTCAAAGATTAGGAGATATTCCCCATAAACTTAAACATGCTAAAATCATAGCAATCCTAAAAGCAGGTAAACCCGCAGATCAACCTCAAAGTTATCACCCTGTAGCCCTTCTCAATTTCATTTACAAGCTGTTGAAACATGTAATATAGAATAGAATTAGTGCTATAATCTTTACCTATAAAATCATGTGTTAACCGTTGGTGTCCAGCATACACGCCCGCACCTGGCCCAACCATCCAGAACTGAGCCACCTACACTTACCTTTACAGCGTCCGAGCATCGCCGCAAGGGTCCACTAGCTGTGAGTGGGGCAACCGCCCCACGAATATGGCAAGAAAAAACTACAGGGCCCAGCGTCCAATGCGCCATGCCAGCCCACAGCCAATGAGGCTGAAGGGCGTGAGCGCAGAGGAGGCGGGGCAGCCAAAGCGCTGGCTTACAAAAAACCGCGCTGGGGGGAACACCCAGCCGGCAAAAGGTAAGTGTGGTGGGGGTTAGGGAGGGGAGGGGAGGCACAGCCCCGGTAACTATGCCACCCAACCGCCCCACCACCTTGCCCCCCCCCACTCCCTAACCCCCCACATACATAGTTACCTTTTGCCGGCTGGGTGTTTCCCCCTGACGTCGAGGCCTCCATGCCCTCAGGGACATAAGAAAAGGCCAATGCACCTCCCAGTGCAGAAGGCCGCGCCGGGGGAGGGGAACCCAGCCAGCAAAATCTAAGTGCGGTGGGGCTTAGGGAGGCACGGCTCCGGTAACTACGCCGACCAACCACCCACTACCTTGCCCCCCCTCCCATCGCACTTACCTTTTGCAGGCTGGATCTTTCCCCCTGGCACGGCCTTCTGCATTGGGAGGCGCACCGGCCTCGATGCCTGCAAGAATGAAGGACTGGCCGGTGCGCCTCCCAACGCAGAAGGCCTCACCAGGGGGGAAAGACCCAGCCTGCAAAAGGCAAGTGTGATGGGGGTTAGGAAGTGGGGGGGAGGCATGGCCCCGGTAACTACACCGTCCCCCACCCCACCACCTTGCCCCCCACTCCCTAACCCCCACCACACTTACCTTTTGCCAGCTGACCCTTTCTCCCTGGCACGGCCTTCTGGGAGTCGTCACTGAGGATTGGAGGGGAGGAGGGAGATCCCCTCCCTCCCAATTTTGGCAAGAGTGTGTGTGTATGTGTGTGTGTGTGTGTGTGTGTGTGTGTGTGTGTGTGGGCGTGTGCGTGTGCGTGTGCGTGGTCACTGAGGCTTCCGGAGGGAGGAGGGGGAGCCCCTCCTCTCCCCACAGAGCTATGGCATGTGTGTGCATTGTGTGTGTGTGTGGTTGTGTGTGTAATTGTGTTGTGTTGTGTGTGTAATGAGTATGTGTTTGGTTGTGTTGTGTTTGCAGTGTGTGTGTGTTATGTGTGTGCATGGTTGTGTGTGTGTGTGTGTTTTGAGTGTGTGTGTGTATTTGTGTTGTGTGTGTGTGTAACCCCTACCACAAAAAAACACAAAAAATGCCCGGCACTGCCAGGCAAAAATATGCTAGTATTTACTAATATTCCAATTGAGCAGCTTGGTTTTCATCTGGGAGAAGTTGTGTGCATCAGGTTTTGTCACTAACAACATTCATAGAAGTGGGTTATCAGAAGAAGCTAAAAACATCCACTGTTTTTATTGATCTGTCTGCAGCATATGACAATGTGTGGTGCCAGGCTCTGACATGTAAACTTTTGAAAACTATAAAATGCCAAAGAACTACTAAACTCATTGATAGTATGATCAGGGACCATGGCCCCAGGTTATTTTTCGCAACAAGATGAGTGCCAGAAAATTCTCAATAACAGCTTACCACAAAGTTCGGTCTTGGTCCCATTGCTCTTCATGCTGTATATAGCTGACCTCGGCGTCAGCTGCAATTCGTATCCAAGAATGCATTCTTTCCTGAAGCAGGAAAAATGTCATTGGCATGAATTTGTTTAAGGTGGATCCCAGCTTGTCATGAAGTGACCCACACACCATGATCATGGAGCCATCTCCTGCGGCACATATGAAATGAGACATGCAGGATTTAGCACAGTGACTGCAATGGACTGCTGCAGCCTTGAGGATTTTATCAAAGTGCACCTTTGCGGTCAGTCCATCTGGCATGGCCTCTTCCTCCTCCATGACCGTTGGGAATCAGAATAGTGAAGTGGTTCCTCCTACGCTAATTTTGCCATTTGGCCCAATATGATGGTTTCCAGTGGCATATCCTACGCTGAGGGGACCACCACCCCACCTAAAGGGGCTCATTCGCCTGTAACCATTGGCCCCTTTAGGGAGCCAGGTTATTTACCACCACCCAACACTCAGCATTGAGTCACTGGCTGTACGGTCTACTCCATTACCGTAGCAGGATGTCCGGCCAAACTTTTCATATTTTAATTATTTCTCCACTCCTGTAAAACTATTTTCTGTTTTTCCAAAAAGAAGGCACACACAGTGGGATTAATTTTTTATTAGGGGTCTCATGTCATATATACAGTTCAGAGTGCCAAGAGCATATTACAAAATGAGTAGAGATTAAATGAATTGTATTCTTAAAAACATTAAAATGTCTCCACCAAAGAATATATGAGAATTCCACACCAAACAAAATAATAACTTGAGAAACACACATTGGGTGGGTGGAGTGGGGGAAGTATGGAAGAAACCTTAGATATCTCCTTGATGATTTTCATTTTAGCTTCTTAACAAAAACTTTCAGAATCTGAATGCTACAAGGAAGGGGGAAAAGGATCTATATGGTGCTTAACTCATGGAGGAGAAAGCCTCTGTTATAAATATCCTGCATAAAGCCATTTAGGAAAAGATGTACAGATGTTGGTTCTGGCCTGAACAATCTTTGCTGCATCTAATATACAGTTCAAGCTCCTGATTCCCTACCTACCTATTCAAAGTAGTAACATTTTGTACCTCATCTGCTACTTGCCTAAATAACACTATCTAAAGCTTTTCTGAACCCCAGTGATTTTAAGGACAGTGTTGTTTGGTGAGTAGGGTTACCATAATCCTATCCTCCCAAATCGGGACTGCCATGTGTAAAAGTAAAGGTTTCCCTTGCTCGGAAGCCCATTGTATCCGACTCTAGAGTTCAGTGCTCATCTCTGTTTCAAAGCCGAAGAGCCAGCGTTGTCTGCTTCTGCAGACGTATTCCGTGGTCATGTGGCAGGCATAACTAGACACTGGAGCGCACAGAATGCTGTTTACCTTCTCCCTGAAAAGGTCCCTATTTACCTACTTGCAATTTCTTGCCTTCGAACTGCATGGTTTGCAGGAGCTGGGACAATGACGGGAGCTCATTCCGCAAGCTGTTGCTCTTGCAACTTCAATAGAGGCAGCAATAAAATGGTGTGTTTTTTGTTGTTGTTGTCTTCCTTTGCTATTGCTCTGCCACCTGCTGGTGTTCAATAGAAGCGCAGCTCTATTGCAAGAAAAAAGTGCATATTTTTTCTTCAAACCCCCTTGGTCTGAAAAGTGGGAATTTTAAATGATTCTTTTGGAACTAGGCCGGGACAGGTTCAACCCGTGCAATTCCCGATTTTACAATATGTATGGCATCCCTATTGGTGAGTAAAGATTATAGATCTTTTTCATTCTTGACAAGGATGGAGAAGAAGAGTTGTGCTATTACTAGATCAAATTTCCTCTTCTCTCACTCATCTACCTTTTGTTGTTGTTGTTCAGTCACACAGTCAGTTCTGACTCTTTGCGACCCCATGGACCACTGAACGCCAGGCACTCTTATCCTCCATCATCCTCTGCAGGCCGGTCAGCTCTACAGCCACTGTGTCAACAATTCTATCACAAGTGGCTTCCCCCCCCCCCCTTTGAGCCCACACCGGTGGCCAGGAGGTGAAGAAAAAGACATGTGTGGCTGAGGTTTCAGCACCACCCCGAACCCCCACCAACATGGATTGATTGTATTATTATATTATTATTATTTTATAGATTGTATTGTCTGTAAGCCACCCTGAGTCACCACGGCAAGTGGGCGGCAATATAAATATAAATATAAATATAAATATAAATATAAATATAAATATAAATATAAATATAAATATAAATATAAATATAAATATAAATAAATAAATGAATCCTCTTTTCTCATTTGGTTGCCAAAGTATTTTAGCTTCATCTTCAATATTGGTCCTTCCAAGGAGCAGTCAGGGTTGATTTCCTTCAGGATCGACTTGTTTGATCTCTTTGCTGTCCAGAGTACTCTCAAAATTCTCCTCCAGGACCAGATTTCAAAGGCATCTATTCTTCTGCGCTCAGCCTTCCTTATGTTCCACCTCTCACAACCATACATTACTACTGGAAATACCATTGGTTTGACTGTGTGGACTTTGGTTGTCAGGGTGGTGTCTCTGCTTTTCATTATGTTCCCTAGCTTGCTTCCCAAGAATTAATAGTATTTTTATTTCATGGTCACCATCTGCAGTGATCTTGAATCCTAAGAAGGTAAAGTCTGTCACTACTTCCATTTCTTCCCCTTCTATTTGCCAGGGAGTGATAGGGCCTGTTGCCATTATTTTGGTTTGTTTGTTTGTTTGTTTTGATGTTGTGTCTCAGGCCAGCTACTATTATAACAGAAATCAGCAAATACTGTAGGCTCTAGGAAACGAAAGCTTATTTTTATTCTGAAGGGGTGGGGAGGAGAAACTGTCCTAAAAGGACATAGAAACACCTTTCACCTTGAGAATGTAATGATAGATTAAAACCATAATTACAAGGGACAACTGAAAGTTGATACTATTTGTCAATACAAGATACTGATATATCTAAGCAGAACAAAAAGAAGACAGCATCATAAAGACTGTTATATTTTAATGTGAGTTTTCATGGATCAAGTCTATTTGGTCAAACAAACTTTTGCTTTGTTTATCTAATATACATGGATAGACTAACACAGTTACCGCTTCAAAAACTACTATATCTACTAACTCTGAGCAGACCAAAAATACTAACAACTTTATCAAATAAATACATTAATAATGAACAAGTTACAGTGACGATATAATAAACCACCAAGCAAACTAGACCCTGTCCAGATATCCTCCACACGGTCCAGTTTTTGCTTTATGGAAAAAAGAACTATAACTAGGAAGACAAATTTCCTCTTGTTTCCTAGTTCCTTGAATAACAATAATATCATAATCAAGTTGTAATTTCTCATCAGATGAAATTCTACCTGACTATCCTGCAATGGCTCAATGGACTGGAGTGGCTCAAGTGACTAAGACGCTGACTGGGAGGCGGAAGATCAGCAGTTCAATTCCCGAGTACTGCAGGATGGAATGAGTTCCCGTCTTTGTCCCAGCTCCTGCCAACCTAGCAGTTCGAAAGCAAGAAATTGCAAGTAGATAAATAGGGACCACTTTGGTAGGAAGGTAACAGCGTTCCATGTGCTCCAGTGTCTAGTCATGCCTGCCACATGACCACGGAAACATCTGCAGAAGCAGACAGCGCTGGCTCTTCGGCTTTGAAACAGAGATGAGCGCTGAACCCTAGAGTCGGATACGACTGGCTTTCGGGCAAGGAAAACCTTTACTATCCTGCAATATTCCAATTTAGGACTTTTATATCTGATATATTATGCTATATTAATCAGTGAGTTCCCATTTTGCTCAGGTATTCGTAGATTTTCTACAATAGAAATCAATGGTAGCCCTCCATAAACAATGTTAATACTTGGTACTATATGAGGAGAGGATCTGTTCTCTTGACAGTTTTTTAAACCAAGAAATTGATGTTTTACCCAATGGTTTGTATATGAGCCTAACAATTATACTTCTTGGTGTAAAAGCCATACCTACATTCAAATTTATGTTTGGATTATCCATAAATTGAACGACGGCGTCTAAGAGGTGACCTGATTGAAGTTTATAAAATCATGCACGGTGTGGACAAAGTAGATAAGGAAAAACTGTTTTCCCTATCGCATAACACTAGAACTAGGGGGCACTCCATGAAACTTTTGGGTACTAGTTCTCAAACAAATAAGAGAAAGTACTTTTTCACCCAGAGGATTACTGGTCTATGGAACTCCCTGCCAGAAAGTGGTGACAGCTGTCAGTCTTAACAGCTTTAAGAAAGGATTAGACAAGTTCATGGAGGACAAGGCTATCAATGGCTATAATTATGGAAACTTAAGGACAACCTCGGGGTTGGAGAGATAGGCAGGATATCTCTCAATGCCATTTCCAGGGAATCCTAAACAGGTGAAGGCATCTCGTTGGGAATACCCTGAAGGAAATGGTGAGCCACTGTGTGAGACAGAATGCTGGACTGGATGTTCTTATAATAATTTAAAAACTTGGATTGCCAAGTAATCAATTTTCTTGTAGATCTTTTGCAACCTTTCAACTACTGAAAAAATTGTGAATCCAATAGCTGGAGGACATCCTCTTGTTCTAATCCATCTTTCTTACTATTTAATGACTTCTCGACAAAGGAAACTTCATCTATCATCTCTATATTTTAATTTATTCTTTTATCCCATTCTTGTTTCTGTGAGCTGCTTTCCAGTTCTTCAATAGAAAAATCTAAGAGATTGAATATATTTAGTTTCCAAAAAATTATCAATTTTACTTTGTTTACTTGATTGCAAAACAGTTTTAAAATATCAGCCTCTCTTTTTTTGCTCACATTAGAGACAATGCAAATCAAAATATGGTTGATAATTAGATTATATATTCCATAAAATGGCAAGATGAACTTCAAAGTTTCCCTAATAATGGGACCCCTCACTAAGTCTCTCCAGGCACTATAAAACTGCCTGTAGGGGACATTCAGTCTATTTTACTATAAAATGCAGCCCTTAGATACTGTCTGACAGGACATCCTGCTATAGTAATGGAGTAGCCAGCGACTCAACTCTGAGTGTCAGATGGTGGTTAACTAACCTGACTCTCTAAAGGTGCCAATGGCTATGGATAGATGAGCCCCTTTAGGTGAGATGATGGTCCCCCAGCCCCAGTGGAGAAAATGCCACTGGAAAGCATCATATTGGGCCCAATGGCAAAATGAGTGGAGGAGGAACTCTGATTCCCAACTGTCATGGAGGCGGAAGAGGCCATGCCAAATGGACTGGCTGTGAAGGCGCACCATTTCAATATCCTCAAGGCTGCGGCAGTCCATTGCAGTCCCGGTGTTGAATCCTGCATGTCTCATTTGTGAGTGTGCAGCAGGGGATGTCTCCGAGATTATAGTGTGTGTCATTTCATGGCAAGCTGGGATCCACCTAAAACAAATTCACATCAATGACATTTTTCCTGCTTTGGGGAAAAATGCATTCTCATATATGAGTTGCAGTCATCGACAGCAGTCCTTAGAAATGGTTTGCTCTAATTCTTCTTTCTCAACATATCAAAAAGGATAAGTATGAAACATGGCTGTTTCCACAACACAAGGCAATGATCAAAATTAATAAATAGGAACTAGTGGTTAACAGAGCTGATTTAAGTATGCCTAATATGCTGTACATAAACTAATAAGTTAGGTTTGAACAAATAGCCTATACTAGCAGGAGTACCTGGTGTTGCCCGGGTGGGGGACCCAACCTGGGGCAAGGAGAGACCCGGACGGGCCCCCCGTGGTGACTTACCTTTGTGTGCATGCGTGTTGTTCTCTCGGTGGCCCTGTGGGTGTCAGACAGGCCTGGAAGTGGCTTAATTTCCCCCGTCACATCACACATGACACAGCACACCCATACAACACCCACCCATGACAGACCAGCACAATACACACCCACACAACATACACATGCCACACAACACACACAGGCAACAGACATCACACACACACACACAACACACTTGCACAACACCCACCCACACAGACACACAACACCCCCCGACATATCACACACACACCACACCCAGACACAACACACCCACACAACACAGTCTGACACAACACATATCCACACAAAACACACCCACACAATACACACACACAGGACACACACAACCAACACACAACCCACTCCCACCATTGCCACCCACAGCACACATGACACAGCCCACACGCACAGCCCACACACAACACACCCACACAATACACAACACACATGCCACACAACACACATAGGTGACAGACATTACACAGGACACAACACACTCACACAACATCCACCCACCCAGACACACAACAAACACACCCGACACACCACACCCAGACCCAACCCTCATGACACAACACACCCATACAGCACACACTGACACAACACACACACACACAATACACACCCACAACACACCCACAACCTATACACAACCCACTCCCACTACTGCCACCCACATCACACATGGCACAACACACTCACAAAACACACACACACACACGACACACACACGACACACACCAGAAACAACATGCTTGTGCAACACACACAGAGACAATCCCCAATTACCCAGTCTTGGCACCGCCGCCCCGTCTCCAGCGCTGCCACAGCCTGGGGCGTCTCAGTCGGTGGAGCAGGCCCTGGGCCAGGCTTGGGAGGCCTGAGAGGGAGCCCCGGAGGCGGAGGAGGGAGACCCCCTGTGCAGGTATGGTGGGCCCACCTTACCTGGTGACGTCCACATGCCGGAGGGGGGCAACCAAAAGCCCCCCTCTGGCGTGCATCTCTCTGTACATGGCCAGCAATGGGGTGGCGGACAAAGCCTCCTGGCCAGTTGCGTCTTGTGGCAGGAGGAGCAATGGAAGCATCGGTTCTTCAGCGGGGTGAGGGCCAAACAACCGGTGCTGCCATTGCGGCTCCTGCCGCAAGACGCATCCGGCCAGGAGGCTTCGTCCACCACCCCATTTGGAGAGGCACGCACCAGAGGCAGGGGTGGTTTCACCTGACCGGCTGTTCCACCTCCCCCTCCAGTCGGTGCCCCTTTGCCCCCCAAGGGGCGCCTCAGGCAGACGGGAGGCTCCGCCTGGGTGGGTGAGCGGTGCCTGTGCTCGAGTGGTTCCTTTGATGGCAGCAGCCTGCCCCCCGCAGGTCCTCCTTGCTGCCCGGGGCATCCCCCAGGAGGGTGGAGGAGTCAGGCCGAGGTGGCCGCAGGCCAGAATGAGGCAAGATGGGATGGGTGGTCAGGCAGGGGCTACCTGCGTTGCTGCCTGATGCAGGCCCGGGGGCCGCATCCTCCGGCCAAATTGGTGGTGAACCAGTGGAGGCTCCCAACCCAGGAGCCAGCAACATGCATACGCCAGAATCAGTGCAGGTGCAGAAGCCTGCCCGGAGTTCCCGGTGGCAGTGCTGGCTGCAACTCCGGGCAGGCTTTTGCACCTGCACAAATTCTTGCGCATGCGTAGTGCCGCCTCCTCGGCCATTGCATGCTGCCAGTGAGGGGGTGGCATTTGAGGCTGGTTTTCGGGCTGAAGGACCCCGAAGAACGCTGCTGGTACCCCGCGCTGGGCTGGCTAGGTGCTTAAGGTAGGCAGGGCACAAGTTTCTGGGGCGGTGGGGGCCAAGGTGGTGTGGTGTTTCAATAACAAATGCCGTGACACTTTGGTTTTAGTTATATAGATTAGTCCCCAACCGGGACCAATGTGAACAAGCTGAGCCTAAACAGCAGAAACCAATACAATCAGGCTGGGCAAACATCCTAAATTAATAAATCAGAAATAGACAACTATTTATGAAAAACACGACCCCTTATCTTAGTTATTAAATAGACAAAGCTACTAGGAGAAACCTACAAGATTAATACTCAAACCTTCTTCCTTCCACCAATTAATTAGTTAATCAATAATTTAAATGGCAATATGATTAATAGTTGATTAAAATTAATTCAAGATTAATTTAAAACAAAGCATAATAACAGTCATTCAGCCTATTTAAAATATAAATATTGAAATAAATTTATTTACTCCATGTGTAATGGCAGGATCTAATTAGCAGGGTGGCCATTGTTCAGCTAGTTCCCACCTATCTTCTTCTTTGCTTCCCATTTTACCCCTTAAACTGAAAATAAAACACAAATGGAAACTTACTGTAAGAAGGCAGGGAGGATATAAATAACATTGGAGAATGGGCACAAAGAAAAATGTGGCGGGTGTTTCCATATTGTGGAGGCCTTACTGGTTAAGGCTCCCGGAGCATTGCCTGCACAAAACTCAGAGGCTTCAAACTTTTAATGTTTTTAACATACGTTGTAGCAGTGGACACTGAGAGAACTAAGCAAGAGAATGACCCTCAACATCCTCTGAATGGATATGTGCCTAAAGTCTGCTGGCTCAGATTCAGGAACAGCTTTCTGGCAAGAGCAAACATTCTTGAGTGTATGCAAGAATAAAACCAAGTGATAGAGGAAGGCGTTCACTAGACAAGGAACAACGTAAAAGGAGGCTATAATTGAGGAAATCAACCTCCCCTACATCACTTGCAGAACTCTGAATAGGCTGAGAGTTGGAGTGCCTAAATGTGAGACTAACACCCTGGCAGACAACAACATACTGTGTGAATCTGGAGAGAAACAGAATCCAGCTTATTTATTGGTTTGCTGATTATTGCCAGAAACATGCACTGATGAGGACTTAAGTTTGGCCAACAACAAAGCCAAGAAAGTGGCTTCATTTTGGCAATCCAGGGTTTGATCAGGACACGAAAGAAGAACCTAAGTTGTGATTGCCAAAATGAAGCCACGTTCTTGGCTTTGTTGTTGGTCAAACTTAAGTCCTCATCGGTGCATATTTCCAGCAGTAATCAGCAAACTAGTAATTATTATTTTTTTGTTATTCAAACATTAAAGACAATTTAAAAAGTCAGCATCATAAAGTTACAACAGTATGTTCCTTGCTTGGAAAAAATGAAAGTAACTTCAGACTTTACCAAGTTCTTACTTTTATATAAATCTCTACCTGTAGATCAGTGATGGTGAACCTTTTAGAGACCAAGTGCCCAAACTGCAACCCAAAAAACACATATTTATTGCAAAGTGCCAACACAGCAGCAGGAAAGGAAGTAAACACTCCCATTGGACTGCTGGTCAGAGGGGCATGGCAAGCTCTGTCCTGGGGGAGGGAGGAAGTACTCCCACTGGGCTGCTGAGCAGAGGGGTGGGGCAAACTCTGACTGCATGGGTGCCATAGATTCGCCACCACTGCTGTAGATATTATACAGAGAAAACATCATATACATAAAAGTCATTATGTGTTGCGCCCTACATGCACCTTCTACATTTTATGAACTAATCTGCAACTTGGCACAAACATTTTAATTACAAAACAAACTTTGCTATACAATTTAGAACAGAACACACATTGTTCAAATCCTGTTATACTACATCCCTCACAGATTCTTGGTTGCATCTTACTTGCAATTTCCAGGAGGCGGGGATGAAGGAAAGAGAGGGAAAGTATTCCATCATTGTAACACAGCTGTCTACACTCACCCTGCATGATGAGGAGAAACCAGGGTAACTGGCATTCACCATAATTATCCAGCTCAAGGTTTATTATTTACACATGAGTGATACAGATGTGAAACATCATAACTCAAGCAGTATATGTAATAAGTTGCTGCACTCTAGCCATTACCAATTGCACCCTTGACAACATACCACATGATGGTTTTTCCAAACTCAAACTGCTGAAGCAGAAGAAAGTGTCACTAAAGCTGGCTACCCCTTATTTATTATACAATTTCCTGACTGATGGTTTCACAAACCAGCTGCTAAGTGCTGTGTATTATACTGTCAGAGAAGTAACATGCTAAATAGGAGACAGGGTGAATAATTCATTTAAACCAGTAGAATCAATTTTTCTGGGACAATTAAGACTGTTCAGTACACAAGTAAGCAGTTAATTTTACAAAACTCTTGAAAATCTTAAATATTCATTTGAAAATTTTCTCTACTGAAAATCCACCACCCACTTTCACTCACTCACATAAGTAATTTTCTTATTTAGTCTTATCAGAAGAGTGAAGACTATCCATCTCATGCCCACATGAACAGCAAGTTTTCTTCTAATACTTTCTCAGTGAAGGAACCATCTAAAGACTGTCTCATTGTTAAAGCCATAGTGGGTAATGGGGGTGCAATAACATGACATGGACAATGTCTGTGGAAAATGGAAGATAGTGCAGAGGCTTATTTTGGGGGAAATACAGTACTAGTCCAAACAGCAGAACACTTCTTTGGTAGCACATGTTAAATGATACCAAAAAATGAGTTGGGGCTATAAAGAGATGCCAAACTTTCTCTTGTTTTTATACCAATGAGTCAACTTTTGTTTAAGTATTGAATATGAGTCACTGGGATAGGCACTTTATGACTACCAAGTAGTTTGAGCAGGCATAACACTGTGGGAAGAACTGGCCCTTTCATATTATCTCTGTTTCCTCAGTAGCAATGCATCCTTTCCTTTAGAAGAGCTTTTGAAGTATATATAATATTTAACATTAAACCAGTGCATGTGAAGGAAAGCTTAGAGCTAGAACAGATACTGGAACTCTTCAATAAAGCTCTTTAAGTGGAGGAATTTATTGTATGAAGGAAAATTCAGTCAAGCAAGCAACAGCCTTTTAGTAGCTTAGTTCACATACAGGATTACTACCTCAGAGAGAAAGCTTACCAGGTAATCTTTCCAAGACGCTTTGACTCAAGAAAAAATGTGAACCATGCTAATATTACAGGTGAATATACAAATTATACATGTGCATTTCCATTTACTATATATGGGTGTGAAAGCTGGAAAATGAAGAAAACCAACAGGAAAAAGATTGGTTTATTAGAAATATGTTGCTGGAGGAGAACATTTAAGATTCTCTGGAATGTTGAAAATACATGGCAGGTCATATATTATTATGCCTCACAATCCTACATAATTTTATAGACCACAAAAAGAGGGGATCAGAAGGCTATGTTTGTCACAACTGGAATTTATCCAAATAATTGTTAAATCCAGAATGAAATCAGATTGTCAATCCCAGTCATACCAAAATTCATCTGGGTATAAAAGTAATAATCTTTTTAATGTTTCACTAATTCCAGGCAACATATACTTGTCTATTTCTACAAATATTATTTATCTACTTTCCTTTTTAGTTCTATTATTTCACAGAAAATATCCAAAAGTCTTAACATCATCTTACAGCTATGGGAAAGTGGCACAATTACTTAAAACTAGTAGAATTAATCCATTCTTATGCAAAGCCACTGACCAACACAAAATTTCAGGATCAAAAATCTAAGTAGATAAAAAAGTACATAAAAATACAGTATTAAAAATGTTCAATTTACAATCTAAAAATGCAAAAGCTCATAGCATAGGGGCCATTCAACAATGGGGGGAGGGGGTATGCTATCTGAATTACGGAAAATTACATGGGAGCGGGGGGTCAGGTCAAAGATTACGTAATCCATTAGGAGCTGCTGTGGTTTTGAACATGGCACTTTTTTAGGTTTAAAAATGATCTCTGGGAATTTTGATCTGATTTGAGATTATTGAATTGCTTGTGTAGTCTATTTCTAACTGACAGAAATTCATACAATATCTCATATTTTTGCATTGGGCAGGCGGCAGTTCTGAAGTTGGCGCGACGGACGCCGAACGCATTTGTTTACAACACTGAGCGAGGCGTGGTGTGGCACTGTACAGCCCAGTCATGATATGTTCTGCATTAGGCACCAGTAGTGAGGGGGGGGGGTCATACAGGTATGACATAGTTCTTTTCTCCTCCTTGCCTACAACAAGCCCCCCCCCCCCCCGATTCAAGATTCTATTCAGGAGGGGGGGCCGACCTGGCATGCATCACTGAAACCTGGCTGAGACTGTAGGACAGTGTAACTCTGTCAGAAATATTTGGCACCAGCCTAGGGAGGAGGGGAAGGGCGGTTGTGTCGCCACTCTAGCCAGGGAGTCTCTGGGAGTTGCTGGGCCGCTGCTCCACAAGTTCTGGGTTGTGAGGCCCTGCTCCTGCGGTTGGGCCCTAAGGGTCAGTTGGGAGTGTTACTCCTGTAACTGCCCCTTTGCAGGGTAAGGGACTCCGTGCCTGAGCTCCTAGAGGCCGTCTCAGTGTTGGAGTTCCCTAGGCTGATGGTCCTGGGGAACCTCAATCTGCCTTCGCTGGGGACTGGCTCTGAGGCTGCACAGGAGTCCATGGCAGCCATGGGCCTGACTCAGGTAATTCAGGGCCCAACCCCAGGGCCAGTGGCCACACACTGGATCTAGCTTTCTTGTCGGAGCAGTGGCTGAGTGATTTGATATTACAGAAATTAAACATAACACCTGTGCCATGGTCAGATCACTTTCTGGTGACTCTAGACTTTCTGGGGTCGATGTTTCACCATAGGGAGGCAGGGCCTGTTAAGCTAGCCCACCCCCGGCAACTAATGGATCCAGATGGATTCCAGCGGGAACTGGGGGAGTTTCCTCTGTATCGGTTAAGCGATTTGATTGAGGTGCTGGTTGACCTGTGGAACAGGAAGACGACAGTGGCCTTGAATGAAATCGTGCCACTACAGCTTCTCCGAGCCCGTGGGACTAGGTCATCCCCATGGTTCACAGATGAACTATGGGAGCTCAAATGGGCAAAGAGATGCCTAGAGCGTCGCTGGGTGAAAACCCAGCGGCGATTCTGATTGGATACTAGCAAGAGCTGCTATTAGGGCCTATCTAGTGGCGATGGGGGAGGTGAGGCGGCAATATTTCACCACCCTTATTGCCTCCACTGATAACCGCCCCGCCACTCTGTTTCGGGTAACCAGGTCTTTCCTTGGTTCGGGGGGCAGGGAGGCGGTGCCCGGTTGGCAGGGTTCAGTGGAGGACTTTGCTGACCATCTGGTGGAGAAAATCGATTGGATTCGCTCAGGGCTCAATCTTGGCATGGTCAGGGAGTGGGACCGGAGCACAGTCTTGCCATGTTATCTGGGATCAGTTTGACCCAGTTGTCCCTGATGAAGTGGACAGGCACCTTGCAGCTGTTCGCATCACTCCCTGCCCTTTGGACCCCTGTCCCACCTGCATGGTGAAGGTCACCAAGGAGGTGACAGGTAGCAGGGTCGGAGCAATAATAAATTCATCTTTGTGGGAGGGGGTGTTCCCAACACCTCTGAAACATGCTTTGGTGTGCCCCCTCCTGAAAAAAACATCTCTTGACCCAGCGGTACCATCTAACTATAGGCCAGTCTCCAACCTCCCCTTTTTAGGGAAGGTCTTGGAGAAGGCAGAGGTGCGTCAATTGCAAGGGGTCCTGGATGAAGAGGATTATCTGGACCCCTTAAAGTCAGGATTCAGGCCCGGGTATGGCACGGAGACGGCATTGGTCGCACTGATGGATGATCTCTGGCTGGAGCAGGACAGCAGTCATCTGTCTGTCCTTGCTCTCCTTGACCTCTCAGTTGCTTTCAGTACCGTCAACCATGGTATCATTCTGGGACGGTTCAAGCGGTTGGGGATCCAGGGCATCGTGTTGTCCTGGTTTTCCTCATTCCTGAAGGGCCAGACCCAGTCGGTGTGGTTGGAGAGTGAGAGGTCCAGCCCTAGGCCCCTCCAATATGGGGTGCCTCAGGGCTCGGTGCTCTCTCCTCTCATATTTAACATCTACATGAAGCCGCTGGGTGAGATCATCCATTCCCACAGGGTGCGGTACCACCAGTACATTGATGACACTCAGTTGTACATCTTGGCCTGTGGGGACCCCAGCGATGCTGTCAAAGTCCTATCTGGGTGTCTGGAGGCTGTGGGAGTCTGGATGAGGGCCAATGGGTTACAATTGTATCCCAGCAAGACTGAGTGGCTGTGGGTTCGGGGTCCTGCGCTATTCCGGGAGCTGCCATCCTTGGTCTTGGATGGGGCTACTCTGTCCCAGATTGACCCAGTGCGTAACTTGGGGGTCCTGCTGGACTTGCAGCTGCTGCTAGAAGAACAGGTGGTGGTCGTGGCCAGGAAGGCCTTTGCACAACATGTGATACGCCAGTTGCGGCCGCTCCTGGATAGGGACTCCTTGCTTACGGTCACACATGCCCTGGTCACCTCCAGACTAGACTATTGCAATGCACTCTACATGGGGCTGCCCTTGACGACCATTTGGAGGTTGCAGTGTTAGTTTTTGATTGAGCGTTGTAGCAGTCTGAGTTGCAATAGGTCCAAGAAAGAAGACTATATGCCAGATTTAGTTTAAATCAAACTGGTATATTAACATTTACAGTCCAAGTAAATAAACATTATATTCAGCATTGTTCAGCTCAGCTCAGCTCTGCTCTCTTCTGTGCTTCTGCTCTGCACTGTTCAACAAGTTTTGCAAGCAACTTCTATTTCTACAGCCAGCAAAACACTAAAGGTTACAATGTATCTTATTAACTGTCAATCACAGCAGAGCTGAGCCTCGATGATTGCTTGCACCTGTTCCTTGTTAACTGACCTCAGTCTGTCCTTGACATTATCTCTGCACTTTGCCTCACTAACTATATGCATATTATTGACATGCAGCTGGTCCAGAATGTGGAGGCCCAGGTAGTGATGGTGTGTGGGCATTATGCCCATGCCTCGCCCCTGCTCCCAGAGCTGCACTGGCTACCAGTTTGCCTCCGAGTGCAATTCAAGGTGCTGGTTATGACCTTTAAAGCCCTATATGGTAGTGGGCCAGGATACCTAAGAGACAGCATCACCCTAAGAACACATCTGTCTGTCCAACCAGAGCGGACCGGAGGGGCTCCCTAATTGTTCCATCAGCCAGGGGGCCCCACCTCTCTGGCACAAGAATAAGGGCCTTTTCCGTGTCTACTCCGGCCCTTTGGAACCTCCTGCCAGTAGAGCTACGGTTGCAGACGGAGCTGCTACCCTTCAGGAAAGGACTTAAGACCTGGCTGGCGGGGCAGGTGTGGAGCCCTGAGGGCAATGTGGCTCCTGCTCGCTGGCTTTTACCATGCGATGCACCCTCTCTCTGCTTGTTGGGGTGGGTGGGTTTTTTAATGTGGGTGGGAGTTTTAACTGTTTTTATTGTGTGGGGTTTTTAAGATTGTGTAAACCGCCATGAGTCGGGATTCCCTGAGTGGGCAGCAAACAAGTTGAAAATTTAAATTAAAAATTAAATTTATCTGGCAAGCTTTTCTAGCCATTATACTGCCTTTTCATGACCTTCCCTTAACTCAAACAGTCCTTTCTGAAGGCTCTGGTGAACTAATGATTTAGAGTTCCAGAGAACTCTCCTACAGTAGAGATATTTGTTTTCTAAGAGTAGCTTCTTATCCACAATATAGGCTACACATTAAGGCAATCTAGTATAGAGGCAAAGTCTATTTCTTTTAGAATAATCTAGAACTTTTCATGAATCCAGACAATCAGAGTTTTTCGCTATAGCCTATAAACCACAGGCTGATCTTCAGTATTCTCCAGTAGCCAATGTATATTTGAAATATGATCTCTAGTGCCTTTTCTTTATAGGAATCCAGCTTGAACATCAGACATCTCAAACTTTATTGCAACACCATGAGCATCCATTTGCTTGCACGAGAAATCAGTGTAAAAGTACTACATTTGCTGCATTCCTTGGCTGTCCTTTCTTGAGGCCTGGAAAGTACAGTACAGTACTGTGCAAAATTCTTAGGCCACCATTAAATTTGTTGTTTTAGCGATAGTATAACGACCATATATAATTATATTAGTCTCTTTATTAGAATACTACCAGAAAATACAAGATATGTGTTTGCAGTATCACACACACACACACACACACACACACACACACACACACACACACACACACACACACACCATAAAAAAAGCTTTTATAAGATAGAATGACAAGTATTTAGGGTGAACTCCCTTCGCTCTAAGGACACCTTGAACTCTTTTGGGGAGACAGTCCTGAAAAGTTTTAAAAAAAAAAAGCAATTGTGATCAATTTTCTCCTGGATTTTTAAAGAAAAGCTTTTAATTTCTACTTCTTTAATATCTGTAGTTGGTGTGTAGACTTGAACAATGTTTATACTGGTAAGTTTTCAAAGATGTTTGATAGGGTCTATAATTCAAGGATTGACTAAATAGTGCCAAACTGCCTGAGCTACATCTTGCCCAGTATTAGAGCTATACAATTTCTTCTGATTTTCTCATTCCCAAACTACTGATTTTTTTCCATTCCTGGGCAATTATAATTTTTAATAGTCTGATTAAAAAATGTTCTATTATGGCTCACTTTGGTTTGCTCACATTGAGTGCAGTAATGTTTAAATGTTCCATTTCTTGCTTTATGGTTTGTTGGAGCCTGATATAGATACTAGGACACATACTGGCTTTCTCCCTTTGTTTAACCAACTAAGTGCTAACTACTGTACTTCCAGTTGCTGTACTTTGGTTTAAGCCACTGAAATACTAAGCCCTGTTCTTAAAGGTGCTCCAAGATTTGGATAAAGCCACAAAAAAGCCCTATTCTGACTCTGAAAGGGGGATTTGAGAGATGGGTCCACTGGCAACTTATTTAAATAAAACATTTTTTTTAAAAAAAAAAGTGCCTGTGCTTGATGAAGGAACCTGGAGTATCTGACATTTTGCCTCACTTATTAGACTTCTGCACTTGGCTCTTATGTGAGTTTCCAGAGCTTGTTTTTTTTCACTGAATGAAAAACTAGGTGAGAGGATCCAGAGCAAACATGAGGAAGCAGAACATCATTCCAATTGGAAATTCCACTTTGGCATGGCAAAGTAGTGGTACTGAGTATTACACATATTCAGTGCCTATTTTACCACCTCTGTGTTTATGTAAACCAATTGTAGGAGCATGTTATATTTGTTTTCAGTTGCTCCCCAGCAATCTAGGTGCCAAATGCTGAGACACACAGCTATCTGAATGGGTAGAAAAAGAGAATGGAAATGATTTCACCAGTTGGCAGACACTGAAAGCTCCTTAACATGCTGGATCTGCTGCAGGTATTGGCTAAATAGCTGCTGGCTGGCTTTCAACTAGAACATTTTATTGCTTTCCACAGCCATAGCAACTCTGCCATATGCAACAGACTTAAAGTGGCTTTATACTATTTTATTCTAAAAACTTTTATTAAAATCTGAGATTTGTTCTTCTAAAAATTACTTGCTAATCATGACTTCTGGCAAGGGGGATTGTGAACCCTGATTTAGTTGTTAAGTGAGTTTTTAGTTGTTCTACGAGGCGACCATTTGGAGAAAGTTCTGCTCTTAAATCGAGTTAGTCTCTAAGTGAGGTGCTCTTTATGCGAGGTTTTACTGTACAAGGAAAATCATGAACCCAAGCAACCCCAACAGGAGCTGCAAAGTTTCTGAAGAAAATCAAATACTGTACTCTGTGTCACAGAAACCTTACTCAGATGTTGTAGGGATGATATCATTTTCTCCATAGAAGCAACAATAAGCCTAAAGAGAATAAGTTCCTGCCCACATGTAGAATTTACACATGACTAAGAACCGTGGAATCATTCCTCATGGATTGCCAGCCTCTGGCAACAAAATGTCTTTCACTGGCTTTAAATTTAAAAAACCATGCAACTGAAGAAGAAGGTGTATATAAGCAGTTTAAATTTGGAGAAAGATGAAACAACAATATGCAACTACTCAACATAGTTAAATGCCACTCATAGTTATTATGGATGGGGATTTAGGAAAGGGTCTTAAAAATTAAGACATTATTTCAAAGACTTTGTCCACTACAATAGAGACTGGTAAGGTGGATCCTTACTGACAAGGGATTGAAACGTAAGAACAATCATAAACATTTATCTTGAATTACATTAATGCTTGCCTGTCTACTCATATTATTATTAGACTTATATATATATATATATATATATATATATATATATATATATATATATATATATATATATATATATATATATATATATATATATATAATATTCATCCATTAGAAACATTTGAGATTAGTGTTCAGAATAGATAGAATGCAGGAAAACAGAGCGATAAAGAAAGAGCAGCTGAAAAATGTCACTTGCTCAGAAATGTATCCAAACATTGGCAATCATCCATGAAGACTGTCCTGAGAACATAATCCAGTGGCCTTTCATCTGCCTTCCGCATTGCAGTGTGGTACCTATACCACTGATTCAGTTCTGCAAATCACTTTCTGGTCCTCAGCCCATTTGGCATGTAAAGTCCTCATCAGTCCCAGGCCAGTATTGATGAAGCTGCTGCCTTCCATCAAGATGGAGTCAAGTGGGATTTAAGCCACTTGGGGACCATCACCCTTTCCTGTGGACTTTTCCACCCAATGTTGTTAGTCCTTAGGGGTTGTCAGGTTAGTTACAGCAACCACCGTCTGACACTCAGCATTGAGTCACTGGCAAAATGGTCTACTCTATTCCATAGCAGGATAGCCCGGTCAGACTGGGTAGAAAAATACAAAGAGACAAAATAGACAGAACAGTTCTGGCAAGGCTGGGATACAGTTTCTACTAAAACTGTTTTCACAATTTTTTTAATATCTCTTTCAGAATATTTTTGATTTTTCTCCACAAGTTCACCTTTATGATCACACATAAACAAACCAGAAACAAGTGAAATATTATTTCCATGTTGTAGTATTACTTGAAAATGTGGTCTTTCCCTGAAATGTGTGGAGATCTTATTTTACCAAAGGACTTTTCCCCATAACGTCTGCATTCTATGCTGCTCCAAAAAAAATAAAGGGAACACCTAAACAACACAATGTAATCCCAAGTAATTCATACTTCTGTGAAATCAAACTGTCCACCCTGGTAGCAACACTGGTTGACATTCAATTCCACATGCTGTTGTGCAAATGGAAGAGACAACAGGTGGACATCAGAGGCAATTAGCAAGGCATCCCCAATAAAGGTGTGGTTCAGCAGGAGGTGACCACAGTCCACTTCTCAGTTCCTTTGCTTCCTGGCTGATGGTTTGGTCACTGTTGAACACTGTCAGTGCCTTCACTCTATTGGTAGCATGAGACGGAGCCTACAACCCATGCAAGGGGCTCAGGTAGTCCAGCTCATCCAGGATGGCACATCAATGCGAGCTGTGGCACGAAGGTTTGCTCTGTCTGCCAGTGTTGTGTCCAGAGCATGAAGGCGCTACCAGGAGACAGGCCAGTACATCAGGAGACATAGAGGAGGCCATAGGAGGATGACAACCCAGCAGCAGGACCGCTACCTCCGCCTTTGTGCAAGGAGGAACAGATGGAGCACTGCCAGAGACCAGCAAAATGACCTCCAGCGGGCCATCAATGTGCATGTGTCTGCTCAAACGGTCAGGAACAGACTCCATGAGGGTGGTATGAGGGCCCGACGACCACAGGTGGTGGTTGTGCTCACAGCCCAACACCGTGCAAGATGTTTGGCATTTGCCAGAGAACACCAATATTGGCAGGTTCGCCACTGGTGCTCTGTGCTGTTCACAGATGAAAGCAGGTTCACACTGAGCACATGTGACAGATGTGTCAGGGTCTGGAGATGCCGTGGAGAATGTTATGCTGCCTGCAACATCCTCCAGCATGATCGGTTTGGCGGTGGGTCAGTAATGGTGTGGGGTGGCATTTCCCTGGAGGGCCGCACAGCCCTCCATGTGCTCGCCGGAGGTAGCCTGACTGCCATTAGGTACCGAGATGAGATTCGCAGACCCCTTGTGAGACCATATGCTGGTGCGGTTGGCCCTGGGTTCCTCCTAACGCACGACAATGCTAGACTTCATGTGGCTGGACTGTGTCAGTGGTTCCTGCAAGACGAAGGCATTGATGTTATGGACTGGCCCGCCCGTTCCCCAGACCTGAATCCAAATAAGCACATCTGGGACATCATGTCTCGCTCCATCCACTGATGCTACGTTGCACCACAGACTGTCCAGAAGTTGGGGGTTGCTTTAGTCCAGGTGTGGGAGGAGATCTCTCAGGAGACCATCTGCCACCTCATCAGGAGCATGCCCAGGCATTGTAGGGAGGTCATACAGGCACGTGGAGGCCACACACACTACTGAGCCTCATTTTGACTTGATTTAAGGACATTACATCACAGTTGGATCAGCCTGTAGTGTTTTCTTCCACTGTCACTCTGAGTGTAACTCCAAATCCAGACCTCCATGGGTTGATGGATTTGATTCCCATTGTTAAGTTTTGTGTGATTTTGTTGTCAGCACATTCGACTACAGTATGTGAACAACAATAGGAATACAGTATTTCAGTCATTCAGATGGTGGGATGCCTTATTTTTGTGTTCCTTTTATTTTTTTTGAGCAGTAGTTGTGTTCTTTAACAAAGTTAATAATGAGCTTTGCAAGAAAATGACAAATTGGTTCCTGCCGAAAAACTAAAATAACACCCTTCCTCTGCTTTCTTCCCAGCATAAAAAATGATTTCTCTCTTTCTCCTCCTCCCTCAAATAGGCATGCTGGACTGCATTGTTGATCCCCTAACTCCCCTGCATATTGGCATCATCACCATTACTAACTCTCACACCCAAACATGCAAACAAATAAACTCAGCAAAGTAACAACAGGTGCATGTTTCAACCTCTGTCCAACCAACTCTGTGCTGTTTTGAAATCTAGCCTGATAGGGCACAGGTTTCCTAAATTTATAGCTTCTGAGATAGAATGTTTATACTATTGCACATAAATTAGGCTCAATGTTTGGATGTTTTCAACTCTCAATATACAGTATGAGAAAATGGGGTTCTTTAAAAACTAGAGTTCCTGATCCAGTTAATGACTTATTAAGGCTGAAATCAGAGAGCATGACCTCACCTAATTCAGTCACACAGTATTAAACTTTTGCTTTTATTCACAGCTGTGGTTAATGTAGCTCTTGAAATCAGTGTGAACAAAGAAATGCTAAAAAGTATTTGTTATACCATGTTTTCCTTCTGTTTACAATGGTCATAAAAACCCAACATGCAGTATGTATAGCACAGTGATGGCCAACCTTGGCACTCCAGGTGTTCTTGGACTTCAATTCCCAGAAGCCCTGATCAGCAGGAGTGCTGACTTGGGCTTCTGGGAATTGAAGTCCAAGAATACCTGGAGTGCCAAGGTTGGCCATCACTGGTATAGCATAACATTGACAAATGAGACTTCTACACACGTGAAGACATATTCAAAAAGACACTGCACATTTTAAGTTAAAAATCCACATACTCTGAAAAAGGCAAATATAATAAGAATGATCAATCATAATTTATTTTTCCAATTAAAAAGGAACCGTGAGTGAAGTCAGTATGGTGACTTGGTAGACTGTCTTTTACCTCTGCTATTCTAGGTGTTGAACACAAGCACCAAGGCAATGCCCAAGATTCTAAGGCCTGGATTCTTCTTTAGAGAATAAGTTTATATTTCACTGTGTTGATAAGAAACCTTAATAGCAGGGGTGCTGTTGTAAGTAGTAAGCACACACACACACACACAGCCAAGTCTCCAGAACAGCATTAACATTTATTGTAAGCACATTACATGCAGGTAACTGATAACTAGCAGTCAGACAAACAGACCCCCAAAGGGGCTTAAGGCAAGAGCAAAGCAAAGCCACTTGCTTATATACAGTCCGTGCAGCAGGTGCAGGGAAAGATACATTTAACCTGGCTTCTCAGGAAGTGGGAACACAGACAACCAATCAGGCATCGAGTATACTGAACCCAAGACTTTGAACCTTATATAGGAATTGCTTAATAATTGCAACAGGAACATGGTGCCCATGACACAGCAATAATTAACCTTTTATAACAGTTTAAATAATACTTAATAAACAACATTCCTCCCCCCTAAGTAAAAACAAAAGTCAAGAACCAATCTCCTCTGAGTTGGTTGCCTAGGGAGACTGCTGAGAGGTCCTAGGAATTAAGGGTCGATACGCTCAGGCCAAAGGATGCTGGTGACTAGCTCAGGAAATTGAAAGGGGGGCTAGCTGACAAACCCTGACTCCGCATTTGAAGTCAGGGCGGGAAAGAGGACCAGCTCTTGGAACTCTCTTCCCCCTGCCAATTATTTGGCAATCTGCCCGAGGAACCCTGGGCCGCACCCGACCTTCAAGCCTCCTCCAAGTAGTGCCGTAACTCTCTACCCGAGGATGCAAACTTGCATGTTGCTCCTGCCTGAGGGGGGACCTCCGCCCGCAATTTCCTTTGCGGGTCTAAGACAGTTTCCCAATATGGCACTCCATTCTCTTTCCCCCAAATATCATTTGCACGAGGAGTACTTCATAACACATATACTTGCTTGTACTCTAATTCTTATGAACCTTGTAACAGTGGGGTCTTAGTGTGTGCATGCCCTATTGCACCAATCTATCCCTGAGGCAGCCGTGTGCTGATTGCTTGATGATGACCCACTTTGTGTTACATATAACAACGCCTCCTGCTCCAATTTCCTGGCCCATTTCTCAAGAAGCAACATTGGATCTTTTACCTTAGAACCGGGCTGATTATCAGCTACAGCTGCAGCTTCCTCAGCAAGAACTGCTCCCGGGTCAACTCCATGAGCTGCCTGTACTGAAGGGATTAATACACGCTCTCCTGTATAACCTGAGGAAAGCTCCCTTTGCCTCGGCATTTGGAGACCTTGTGTTCCCTGCCCTTTCCCCTCCAACCCTAGGGGATGTGAGTACTACTGCAACCCTTCCTTTTCCTCCCGTTGATGTGAGCCTGTTCCCAGGTGCTCTTTTACTAGCCAGTCTGTTCTCAGGGAATAGGAACACTCCTGCGGCCCCCCTCCAACCCCAGGGGACGGTGAGCCCTTATCCGCCCAAGGGGAACCAGAAAACCTCCCTTCTTCGTGTTTGCCAATGGAGCTGTGTTTAAGCACCCAAACCTCCATGGTGTGTTCGATACCTGGCCACCAAAAATAGCTGTGCACAACTGCTTGCAAGCAGACGAAGTCAGTGGACCCCAATAACATGTACTGCAGTAACTTGTCCCGCAACCCACATGGAACAACCATTTTGCAGAGCCTGTACCAGCACCCACCCAAAACCGAGAGTTTCTCATGGTCATGGTAGTAGATATTCGCTTCCACATTGTATGGAGGTGGCGGCCACCAATGTCCACCCACACAATGATATCAGGTAGCAAGGGGTCACTGTTAGACACTGTGGCAAAGTTCAGAGACAGTTTGAGGGAGGTGATTGATAAATCGTTCCAAAAGTCAGGGTTAGCAGAGTCCAATGCAGCCATGGGCAAAAGTTCTTAAGAATCAAACAGTTCTGGACAGTCTATTTGTTGGGCAAAGTCACTGTCTTTGTGTGCAAAGTGCATGTAATGGGAAAACATGGAACCTAATTCTTTGGTGGAGGTGTCGCTCCCCGGGCACCCCTTGGACCAACCCTCCCCGGGAGACAACTCACACTCAGCCACAATGGAGAGGAAGGATCCCGAATCCACTTCAAGGTGAAGAGGGACTCCTTCGAGGTAGACTTCCCCGAAGAACCCATCTGTGAGCTCACGTCTCTCGTCATCAAATACGTGGCTGTTGACCTTGGAGATGTGGCCGTCTTCCCACACCGATGGCACTGGACACTCTTTAAGGGACATTCGGCATGGAGGTATCATCTCCTGCAGCCTTGGCACAGTGCAACAGACGTTGGCGTTGGCACCTGTGTTCCCTGTAGCAAGCTGGTGAGGCATTGGTGGACGTGGATGGAGGCTTGCGTAGAGACAGCCGCTGTCATGGCTGGACCCGGTGGTTCTTTTCTTTTGATGGCTTCTTTGCGTTGGAAGTGTTCATGCTGAGTGTGCAGCAATGCCAGCAGAGATTTTCTGCAGCACGTCAGGCAGCAACAACTTCAAGACAATGATGAGAGTCTCTAACCTGCAGTGGGCCAAGAAGGTAGCCCTCCAGAGAGACGGTCAGGTCAGCAGATGATACACAAGTGCCCACAGGACTCGGCCAACAGTGGTCTGGTCAGCAACGATGCGGCACATTCCGGGGAGACTGTGAAGCACTTGGCGGGCAGCTTCTGTGGAGTTATCGGGGCCATGGCCAGGCCCGACGCCACTGAGTTTCGGAGAGCAGCTTGGACTTCCAAAGATCCCATCCTTGTCACCAATTGTTGTGTCCAGCTGTAGTAAACACACACACAGCCAAGGCTCCAGAGCAGCATTAACGTTTATTGTAAACACATTACATGCAGGTAACTGATAACTAGCAGTCGGACCAACAGACCCCCGAAGGGACTTAAGGCAAGAGCAAAGCCACTTGCTTATATACAGTCTCTGTAGCAGGTGCAGGCAAAGATACATTTACCCTGGCTTCTCAGGAAGCAGGAACAGACAACCAATCAGGTGTTGTGTATACCGAACCCAAGACCTTGAGCCTTATATAGGAATTGCTTAATAATTACAAGAGGAACACGGTGCCTATGACACAGCAATAATTAACCTTTTTTTAAAAAAAGTTTATTAGACTTACACACAAAAAACATACAAAAAGAAAAACTTAACAGTACTTTGACAACATAAATGAGAAACAATCTCCAGAACTCATATATTTTCCTCTTAATAATACCATTTGAGGTTACTTCTTTAATATTAATTAAATTCAACCATTTAGAGTGTATTTGAGTATGAGATATTACACCCATGCTATACAATTGGATCTACAAATAAAATATGTATTACATCTCCTCCTTCCTATCTTTCCCAAAATTTGCGTGTCTCAGGGTCAGGGCCGACATTGTTTTCCTTAGGTAATGCATATGAAATGAAAGGCTGCCATATTTCCCAAAAACTACTTTTATTTTTTACACTTCTTTTTGCTTTCATTTCTATAGTTAATTTTTCGTTCAATGCTAGCTGCCATATTTCAGTATACCATCTATCTTTATTAAATCTTAATTTCTCTTTCCATTCTTTAGCAATAATTTGTCTTGATACTGAAAGGAGTGTTAGCAATAGTTCTTTCTTGTGTCTATTTAAAGTTATGTCATCAACCTTGCCTAGTATAGCTAGTTTTGGACTTAAATGGATTGTCGTTCTTAGTATCTTTCCTAATTCTATTTCTATTGATCGCCAAAAAGCTTGAGTGTAACAACATTCCCACCACATGTGCATAAAAGTACCTCGAGGTTGATTACATCTCCAGCATTGATCTGTATTATGTTTTTTCATTTGTTGTACTCTTACTGGCGTCATATACCATCTCCAGTACCTTGCTATTGTGTTCTTTTTCCTTTATGGATAGCGGACACATGATTCTCTGAGACCATTTTTCTTTCCATTTTTTTCATCTATAACTATTCCCAAATTGTCCTGCCATATTTGTCTCAGTACATTCTGTGTATCTTTATTAAAATTAAGATATTGATAAATTATACCAACTGCACCTTGTATATTTCTTTTTTTCCATTCCTCACACCATGAATTAGTTCTTCAAATATTGTTAGGGGTCTCTCTTCTACTGGATTGCCTTTTTCTCTCATTTTCCTATCCCAATTTTCCATTTGTATATTTGATACCAGTTTAATTTCAACTTATTGTAAATTTCGTTTCTTGTGTGGTTACAACTACACTTATTAAACCACTCCGCTAACAATACTTTATTTTGATTCAAAATATCTCTTATTTAACTTGTAATAGGCATCGGACAATTGTTAATATCTAATATCTCTATAATTGGAGAACACTTCGAGGCTACTTTATACTTTAGAGTTTTCCAAACATTGTGTATCATCCTCAGCAAAAAATTATTAATTTTCTGCTTTTGCAGATCTTTTCCTAAAAAGAGTTCTCCCTTTAACTTTCTATACTCGAGCCAGTCTAGTTCTAAGCTTTATATATTTACCTGAATCAATTTTTTTAATATTCTTTTCAGGTGGAATGCATAATAATAGTTCTTTACATTTGGTATGCTTAACCCTCCTTCTTTCTGCTTCATGTACCATAGAGACTTAGTTATCCTGGGGCTTTTTCCATTGCTACAATATTCATTTATCAAATTTTGCCACTCTTTTAATTCTCGTTGATATATTCTTATGGGGAGATTTTCAAACAAAAAGTTGAGTTTCGAGGTTGGTTTCATTTTATATGTAGTTATTCTTCCAAACCACGACAGTTTGACTTACTTTAAATGTGCTATTAGGTTCTTTACTTCTTTCTTTAACTTCATAAAATTTAATCTATATAGGTCTTTGACTTCTGATGAAATATAAATACCTAAATATTTCATCTGCTTCTTAACTTTAGATTTATCCATCAATTTTTTTTGTTTCTATCTCAGTAAGGTTACATGATAATGCTTCTGTTTTGTCCCAATTTATTCTTAGCCTTGTTATTCTTTCAAACAGGTCCAGGTGATCTTGTATTCTCTTGATTTTAAGTTGTGGATCCTTTAAGATTAAAAGCGTATTGTCCGTGAACATCCCTATCTTTTTTTGCCCTATTCCTTTTATCTGCTCATCCTGTCTGATTGCCGATGCAAATGTTTCCATTGCTAGGATGAATAGGGTTGGTGAAAGGGGACACCCTCATTACTATAACCTCATTACTATAACCCTCATTAATCTTTATTTTCATTTGACTTTGTTTATATAGTTGTTCAATAACGTGCTTAAAATTACTTCCAAAGTCAAGTTGGTTAATTATTTCTTTGATCGTCCTCCATTGCAGAAAGTCGAATGTTTGTATATGTCAAGGGCCAAGATAAATGTTTTTTCTTTCGTTTTCTTTAAATGATCTATAATATTTAATACTCTAGATATCAACCCCTCCATTTGTCTGCATTTTACAAAGCTGGTTTGATCCTCTTCTAAATAAAGGTTGATAAATTTATTCAGTCTCTGAGCCATAATGGCTGAAAATATTTTTGTGTCCTGATTCAGGAGCAAGATTGGTCTGTAAGACTCCATCTTTACCCTATCCTTCTCAGGTTTGGGTATTAACACAGTGATCAATTTGCTCCATGATTCTGGTATATCTCCTCCTTCAAGTATATAGTTAAATAAGTTTTTAAGTCTGGGGACTACTAAATCTCTGAACACTTTGTAAAACTCAGAAGGGAAACCGTCTTCCCCCCGGGGCTTTATCTAGTTTAAGTTTTTGAATTACCACCTCTATCTCTTTATCACTTATCTTTTCTTCCATTAATTTCTAATGGCTATAGTCTAGTTTTCTTTTTAAATTGTTGGCTAGGTAGGTCTTTAATAAATCTTGATCTACTTCTTTTTCCTTATAGAGTTCGGAATAGAAATCTTCTGCTATTTGTATTTTTTTCTGACAGTTTATTACATCGAATCCCATTCTTATCTACCAAAACCTCTATCTCACATTTACTCTTCTTCTGATTAACCGCCTTCGCTAGCCTTCGCATGCTCTTATTACTAAATTCAAAACTATCTCTTTTTAGAAAAACTAAATCCCTTCTTACCTTCTCCATTTCCTGTCCCACCATTGCCTTTTTTTGCAGATTGTAGTTTTACCCAAATTGCTTCTGCCCCTGTCTTAGCATGATATAATTCTACCACTTTAATTTCTTTTCCCAGTTTTTTTGTGCTTCCTTATTTCTTTTACTTTCTGTTATTTTCTCCTTAATACAGTCTTCCCTGAATATTGCTTTAACTGTGTCCCACAGAACGTGGGGTAAAACATCACCCGTGTCATTCATTTCCCAATTAAATTGCCACTTGGTTCTCAACTTCTCTTTGATTTTTTCATTTTTTAATAATGCTGTATCTAATTTTCAGCCCCTCTCATATTTACTTCCATTTGAAATCCGCATATCTAAGAGGATCATCACATGGTCTGATATTGTGATAATTCCTGTTTTAATTTCATCTAGGTTCCCCAGCCAATTTGATGATACCACTATATAATCTATCCTTGTATAAATTATATGTGCTGGGGAATAAAAGGTGTAAAATCTTTCTGAACCCTTCAATATTCTCCATGTGTCTTTAACATTAAGTTTCTCCAACCACTTAGCTATAATCCTAGGTTTATGCTGTTTACTATTTTTGGTCTCCCGTGAAACATCTATTGTAGCTCTTGTCATATTAAAATCTCCTGCAATTATCATGTCTTTAGTCTTTTCCTTGTTTATTATCAGAAGCAATTTTTCTAGAAACTTGTCCTGGTTTTGGTTTGGCGCATATAGATTCACTAATGTCACCTCTTCATTTTAAATTTTCCCTGTTATTATCTGATATCTACCCTCCCCATCACTTATACATTTCTTCATTGTAAAACCTAATCTTTTCGAAATTAAAGTGTCTACTCCCCTTGATTTCGACGTACTTAGAGCTTTTTCATAGATTTGTGTCCATCCGAGATATAGATGATTTTTCTGCTGAAATTTTTGATGGGTCTCCTGGAGAAATATGATATCTGGTTTTTCTATTCTTAAGGCAGCTTCCAGCCTCTTCCTCTTCATCTGGCAGCCCATGCCCTTAACGTTCCAAGTTGCTACACTAAACTTTTTTCATGTTTATCGTTCTTCATAATTACCACTAAAACATTTACAGATCCATGTGGCAACCTTTTAACCCAACTATCCAGTCCCTCTAATTAAACTTTTATAACAGTTGAAATAATACTTAATAAACCTGAATACACAACAGGTGCCCAAACTTTTCAGGCTGCAGGCTGGTCATGTGGTCCAAGGGGCCGGTCACTATGGCCCAGGGGCTGGATCCAGCCCCGATGCCCTCCAGCCCTCAAAGCACTCATCGCTCCCAGAAGTGGAAGTAAAATGCACCCATTACCCTTCCCTGTGGACTTTGCCATCCAAGGTTGTTAGTCCTCAGGGGTTGTCAGGTTAGTTAACCACCATCTGACACTTGGCATTGAGTGTACGTATGTATGTACGTACGTACGTACGTACATACGTACGTACATACATACATACATACATACTGTCATGCCCTCTCTTTAGAGAGCAGGTAGACTTTAAGTATGTTCCTTTAAGAAACAATGCCAAGATGCTTAGCACTTGAGAGCTGGGGGATGGAGCAGCTAGCTCACCCTGTTGTTGCCTTAGTGAGACCGTGGGGAAGAAGGCTCTAAAAAAGTCTGTCTCCTCTATTTTTTGAAGCCATGCAGGGCCTAAGATACCACTAGTCTTTTTTACCTCAAGGGCACTCTCTCTCAAGGGCACTACTCAAAGGCACTCTCCCTCATAGAAAGGCACCACTTTAAAGGCCCTTTAAAAGGCTCATTCTCTCAAAAGGACATTCACTCAGATCCACTGTAACTTCTGCCCTAAGTTGCCATCTGGAGACTGTAAGTTGTTTTTACTTGTTATCTTCAGTTATTAAAAGTTATATTATTCAGAAGAAAGTGTTTGTGAATGTATGGAAGAAGTGACAAAGAGGAAGTTCCCATGGTTTAACTGTCTGAATAAAACCTTTGTGTTGCAAAACCTAAAGGCAAGTCAGAACAGTAAAAAAGACTATAATCCAAGATGGAGGCCCCAAAAAAACCTCAAATGCAAGCCACTGAGCAACCTTGTGATACAAAGGGGATGCATGTGTTGACAAAAGAGGCTCAAATCTATACCTATAAATCCAAGGGTTAACTATTGGAACTTGCTATAAGTTTCTGCATTCATCCATCCTATCCCATACCGAGCCTCCTGCACTCGCCCGAACCTGGTCCGGAGGTTACTGCAGGGTGGAGAAATGCGCCAGTGGGGCAAGAGCCCCACAAATGCAAAAAAAGGAAAAGAACTTAAATTCCCAACATTCTCTGTGCCATGCCGCGCCACAGCCAATCAGGCTGAGAGGCGCGAGCAAAAAGAACATTGGGAAATGCGGCACGGCAAATTAAAATCGAGCCGCAAAAAAACCCGCCGCATCAATGCAAACCAAAAATGCAAAAGTACAAATCCCAGCTTCCTACGCGCCGTGAGCGCGCAGAACACTGAGAAAGCCAGCACGTGAAAAATAAAATTCAAAAACACAACGGGAGCGCAAGTCCTCAGCAGGCAGACGCAGCACCTCACAGCCTTGCAAAACAAACAAGCCACAAAACTCCACCGCAAGACACCAGCCGGCCTTCTTTCCTGGAGCAATGGGGAGAAGAGGGACTCCCTCTCCTCCACGCTACCCCGCCGAAGACATGGCGAGACCACTGCCAGCCTCAAGGAAAGTTGAACCGGGGTGGGAAAAAACCAAAAACAGGCAGCAGTTCGTTAGGGGAAGCACCCTCCCAGGCAAATGACTGGCTGTTGCCTTTGTACTTCCAATGGAGGTAATACAAAAGCAGCAGCCAGCAATCCGCAAGGAAGAGCACCACCCCTTACGGATCGCTGCCTGCCGATCTCCAGTTAGGTAAGCCAGGAGAGAAAGGAGACAGAGAGGAGAGAACCATCATCAGGCAGATAGCTCTTCTCTGCCTCCTTCTCTCCTGACCTACCTAATGAACCTTCCTGGGGGAAGAACAGGCTGATTGCCGGCTCCTCTTTTTCCCCATTGCTGCATCGAAACCAAAATTTGAAGCAGCAATGGGGAAAAGAGGAACCGACAGGCAGCCCATTCTTCACGCAAATCTACACACCAACAACAAACACCAAAATTAATAAAAGTTAATAAAAATAATAATTAAAAAACCATTAATAAACAAAAAAGTAAACCACAAAATACACAAACAAAAACATCCACAATACCACAAAAGCACAGACAAAACACCTCACTACAACACAAGAATACCTAAATCTAACAACACAACTACCACAAATTACACAAATAAACAACGAAATAACAAAAATAAACACCAGGAAAAAAACCAATTACACAAACCTAAAGCCCAACCAAACCACAAAAGAACAAACAGAAACACCTCCCAGCCCACCACCACAAAAACAACTCAAAGAAAAACTCCAGAAGAAAGAAAACCAGAAAACTCACCAGCATGTCCTCCCTCCACAAGATTGGAACAGAAATGAAGAAACAAAGACTACTTACCAGAAGAAGCCCCACTTAGAGGCCAGGAGAGAAAAAACACGTGAAACAAAAACAAAACCACCAACAGCCCCACCTGCAGGGCGGAATAGTAAAAACAACTCAAAAACAATAAAGCCCCACCTAGAGGCCACAAGAGTAAAAACAAGTCAAAAACATAATAAATCAAAAGTTTACACAAATAACAAACATGTTACATAAATAAAATAAAAAAATTATAGCATCCTCTGTTGATTTTTAACTCAAAAACAACCCTCCCCCCCAAAAAAAAGCAAAACACAATTTATAACAGCCCAGTAACACCGGGCAACCTATGCTAGTTAATTACAAAATTGAAGTGCAGAAATTCTCTGTGTCCATGGAGAAGTTATGGAACAAAGTATTACATGAAATGAACAGAGAGCCCGCAGTCCAGAGTGAACAATCATTACAGTATATAAAAATATGAGGAAATTTCTGCACAATTCTGTATGTATTTAGAGAGGAAAAATACAATGGATAGTCTAATACAATTCCAGGAGCAGAAGAAAATAAATCAATAGCACAAGGATATGGTGTTCAAAGCACTCCAAAGCACAACACCTGCAACCATAGGAACAGCTAAATTGCAGTGCCTTGATATGAGCTCTAGGTATTCTGTGAGAAGTGCAAGAACAAACAGAACATGCAATTCATACAGTAATAGCCATTCTAGGTCAGTCCCATACCACCTCTGCAGCTCTTAGGATAAGGGCAAAAGCTGAAGGCTTAAAAATAAAAATCATACAAAGAAAAATATCCATTGTATGATGCATCCCATAGAAATTTTCATTGTACGATGGAACTTTTTTTCAAATTGTCTTTGTTGTATGATTTTTTCATTGCATGATGCATTCGTTATATGCATACTTGTCAAGCATGGCTCCGGAAAATCCGGGAACTGCTCCAGCCTGGCTGTGCATGCACAGCAACAACTCCTTCTGCGCATGCGCAGGACCCTTCTGCGCATGCACAGGACCCTTCTGCGCATGGGCAAGACCCTTCTGCGCATGTGCAGAACCCATGCGCAGTAACTACTTTCCCTGCCAGTTAAATTACAGGATGGAGGTGGGAAATTGGATGAATGAGCACTGAAATACGGGAAATCCCGGCCAATCCGGGATACTTGACAGGTATGGTTATATGAGGTTCCACTGTTCATACAATAAGTTAAGTTAACTACTTAATTGTTCTTTGTGTTCTGCAATAACCAACAGCCCTCAAATACAGGCTCAATTAAAAAACAGACAGGAAGTTTGTGGAATACCTTAGTTTCAAAAGCAAAGAATTTTCAGCTCTATCAAACTGGGATACCAGCATTCCCCTACTCCATGTTTTGGCATTTTATTCCCCACTGAGCAGTGTAAGAAACTGGGTGGGTGGAGAGAGAAAAGGGGCTTGAGAGATATGCTAACAACCATATGGAAAACAGCTTGACACAAAGACTGGAGGTTAAAAGTTTAAAATGCTCATGACAGAGATGACAGCAGTCTCTTTTTGGTCAGTAACTTCAAAGAAAATGTCATTCTTAATGTCATCATTGCTGCTTTTGTGGAATTCTAGAGTATTTAACACCACTGAGAAGGTTTCAAAATATTTTTGTTGTCCTTATTTTGCAACTTCAGACACATAAATTGCTATTTAAAAAGCTACTCTCTTGTAAAATATACAATAAACCTATAAGATTAGGTATCACTATCATATATTTATTTAAAAATAACTTCCTTTATAACAAACAACAGCTCTAAAATTCAAATAAAAAAGCTATAAGAATATTTTGTCTTAACCTTAATAACATTTAAGAGGCACTCATATTCAACTGTAGTTCAAATGACTTATAAGTTCTCTGAGAATTGAAGTTTTTTTTAACTGTATATGACAATTTGTATTGTGCCACGACAATATTAAATAGGCCTGTAACAGGTGACCTTTTGGTGACAGTTTGCAATCCCCTAAAGTACTATGGTGTCTTAGTGGTTAAGACGTTGAACTTTTGATGACTGGAAGGTCAGCAGTTTGAGATCCCACTGCTGCATGATGGAGTGAGCTCCCGTCTCTGTCCCAGCTCCTGCCAACTAGCAGTTCAAAAGCAATAAATTGCAAGTACAGTAGAACCCGGTATAACAAAAAAAAATCCATTCCGCGGAGTTCTTCGCTATAAATTTTTTTGTTATACGAAGCACTATTGGCGATACCCCACAGAACAAAACAAAATTGTTTGTTATATAGGGTTTTGTTAAGCTTAACAAAAACCCCATATAATGAAAGAATTTTTCATTACGTGGGGTATCACTAATGGCGCAAAAATGCTTCATTGTACAAATTTTTCATTATACAAAGTATTCATTATGCGGGGTTCCACTGGATGAAAAGGCACCACTTTGTTGGGAAGGTAAACAGTGTTCTGCACACTCCAGTGTCTAGTCATGCCTGCTACATGTCCATGGGAACATCTGCAGAAGCAGTGCTGGCTCTTTGGCAATATACCAGTGGATCCCAATGTGGGGCACACTCCCCACAGGGGGGCAATTTGATTTTTAAGGGGGCCAATTTGAGAATGGGTTATTAACAGTGGATGTCCTTTTAGGCTTCCTCCACATGGATGGGAGTTCACTTTTTGAATAATAACAATTATATGTCACCGGGGTGGGTGGGGGCGGAAATCAGGATTTTAGAGATTCTTAGGTTGGGCATGGCCAAAAAAAAAAAAAGGTTTGGAACCACTGCTATAGATGGAGTTGAGCACTGAACCCTAGAGTCAGATACTGGCTTTCGAGCAAGGGTGACCTTTACCTAAAGTACTGCAACACCCAATGTTTGTGCTCCTTTTCCAGATGTCCAAGGCCATCATCAGAAAGGGTAGAAATAGGAAAAATCACATTCCACTATTTGCCTGGGTGGTTCCTCCCCTTGCTGGTTTAAGAATGGCATGGTATTATTTACACAAGCATACCAGTTCTAGAACTCATCACAGCCTTGTATCCAAGATATCCAAATGGGGCGTGGCAGTGCATAGTCATGTGTATAAATACTGATCTGCTCCAATCCCAACAGCAAAAGCAGATGTGACAGAGTGAATTTTTTTCCTACTCATGTTGCTGTTGCTGTTGTTGTTGCTGTTGTTGTTGCTGTTATTGTTGTTGTTGTTATAATATTTTGACTTGTATGCCACCTAACTCACAAATGCAACTCTGGGCAGCTGACAAATTTCTTTCCTTCTGCCCAGCTCTAAGGTGTTTATTCTTTAGTTAAAGCTTTGAAGCTTAAATTAATACTAGCATATTGTGCCTGGCCTTGCCGGGTAGTTTTTTGTGTGTGTGTTTTAGGTTGGGGTAGTTTGGGTGGTGGTGATTTGATTTTGTGGTTTTTGAATTTATTTGATTTATTTGATTTATTGTTTATTTTGATTTTTCATATTTTTTGCCTGTTTTACTCTTGCGGCCTCTAGGTGGGGCTGTGTTTAAGAGTACTTCAATTTTCTTTCTTTCTTCAGTTCTGTTCCCGAGGCATGGAGGGAGGACTTATTTGGTGAGTGCTCTTGATTGTTTATTGTTTTTATTTTGTTTTGATTTTGGGGTGTTGGGCTGGGGGGTGATTAAGTAGAGTATTTGTTGATTTAATTTAGTGTGTTCGCTTGGTTTATTGTACTTTGTTTGGATTTTTTTGTGTTTTTTTGGTTTTTTGGTTTTCTGGTTATTTCTTATTTTGAATTTGTTAGCATTTATTTTTCAATTCAATTCAATTCAATTCAATTCTTAATTTATATACCATTCTATCTCAGCCCATCGGGCGACTCAGAGCGGTTTCCAACATGTAATAATACAGAGGTGCAACACAGCAAAAATATACACAATACAATCAATACACAATATATAAAGTCCACAAAAACATCAGTCAACAAAATACAAGCTAAGATACAATAATATAACAGTATATATATACTGCGCCGGCCTGTCCTTCATCTCTGTGGGCGTGGAGGCCTTGCGGCAATGGGCGGGGCAGGTAAAGGTGAGTGCAGGCGGCTCGGTAGGGGATAGTAGGGATGGCTGCGGGAGCCTTTGTTACATTCCAACGGTTAACGTCCTTCCTTATAGGTAAAGATTGGCTGTGAAAAAAGCACTCAGGACTGAAATATCTTGGACATAAGCAGGGAATTTTGCTTTCCTCATACACTGTGTCTCTGCTCTGTGGGCAAGCCTTCATACAAATATACACATTCACTAGGATCACCTTAGCTCAGCTCTCTCTGAACTGTTAGGAAAGATTTGGGAAAGTGACAAGTCAGAATCCCACTGCTGTTACAGACCTCAGCAAGGTTTAAAAAAAGTAAACATCAGGATAAATGATACTGAAGGTTTCGGAGTAGGGAAATGGATGGAAAAAAATTAAAGTATTCAAGAGACTGGATTTTAACCACTTTGTTGTATAAAGGAGAGAAAAATACCAGTATCAAAAATACAATGACTCTATGGAAAATGATCTGTCATACCATTCTGGATTGCAGACATTGGCTGCACACAATTAAAGAACCCTCATTGCAGGCGCACCCCTCCCCCCCAATGATGGACTCAGACACAAATGAAAGTGGATAACGGCATGGGCCACATTTATTGATTCAAGCCCTAGTCCGAATTATAAATTTCTATTGGTAAAACGACCAATCATAATTCTTAAGGCAAGCAGGCCGAAGTAACACTGGTAAGGTACCACCCAAAATTGCCAACGGCAATTGTTACAATGTATCTATTTGTATCAATTTGTTTGTTGACAACAAACAAATTGTTGACCGTAGTCAATATCTAACTAATGACCCCACCCTCTGACGTGTATCCGTAAAATCAGGGGGTGATTCCAGCTGTCTAGTGGTAACCATCATCCCCTCGCCTGGTTCGTCATTGACCGGACAACGTTTAAACAACTTATGCCTATCTAGTGTTGTCCAGTCAATTGCGAACCTGCCGGATACCTGTGGGTCATAAATGTTTACCTTACCAGTGCTACCCGCCACCCGGAGAGGCTTCAATAAAGGCTCGATGCCCCCCCAAGACCGTCAGCTCGGTCGACAGGCCTGCTCGCCAATTAATCAGCAGGAGGTCCATACCTCGTCGCGACAGATGGGCCCCCTCCCCTGAATAAAGCTCATAATTTGGCAGACTGATGATGGGGAGGCGAATGACGCATCCCCAACCCATATCAAAAAGGAACCGGGCAATAGCCCTGGAGCGATGAGCCCGGTCAAGCGCCTGGAGGCCAAACGCTCCCCTGTAAGCGTACTGCGGTATCATGTCCGACCAAATGAGGGGTGTGGCAGGCCACACATAATGTGAGTAGGCCAGGTGACTGCAAATCGCAAGCTTCCACGATAGGCCAGTGACCTGTCCGAAACCATTGCCCCCAAGGTGAATAACCAGGACATCAGGCGAGTCAGCATCCCTGATGTAGAAAAGGAATGGCAACAGTTCCCGCCATAACATGCCGCGCTTACCACACCACCTGAGATGTGCGGATGCACCCAGTCCCAGTCGGGGTCCCACTCTGTCGCCGCAGCGTAACGCGCTGCCCTGTGCAGCGTAACGCGCTGCCCTGTGCAGCGTAACGCGCTGCCCTGTGCACGTGGCAACGGCCCACCAGCCCTACTGTCACCGGTGTAAAACGACACCCAGGGTCTGTCAAGGAAAAAAGGGGGGGTGAGAAACATTGCAGTGACTAAACTGGCACTCACGGTTGAAGAGGGTGAACACAAAACTGAAAACAATGTGATCCCCACCTTCCCATGCGGCGTATTTCAGCCCCAGAGTACCCAAAAGTAGCCGCAGTAGAAACCGCCCCCATCCTGCAGGAATGGCTGAGTGAGGGGAGACCCACCCTGGTGACAGAAAAACGGGGCATGGTGCGTGCCACACAGTGCAAGAAACTCCTGTAGGGCACCAACCGGACAGATGTCTGCCAAGGAACATCGTAGCAGTATTACTCAACTGCCTACGCCGTGCTGATCTGTTTTAGAGGAGCGTATCCTCAACTGAGCCCAATCATTGCAACATAGACATCTTCGAGTTCCAGTGCCCTGCGACTTGCATCCGCCTTAGACAGCATCACAAGCTCGCTGATGCGGAGCACTCCAAAAAAGGCCACCGTTGTAGCCGCACGAAACAGGGCTGCCTCATACCTATCGAAACATAGGTCATGCCAGCCTCGTGCCAGTTGGGTAAGTACCCCAGGGGAAATTGGGTGACGGTCATCCAGGCAACGCCCACGTTCCCGCACCCACCCCTCCAAAACATGTCTCACATGGAAATCAGCGGTACTGTCCGCGTGACCTCCCACCTTGGCCATAAAAGCCAGCGCTGATAGCCTAGATGCTATGGTGCGGGGTGCCAGGCCCTGGGCGTGCAGGTAAACCATGAAACGGAGGATGTGGGCCACTGGGATCGGCCAGGTATCTGGCAGGCGAGATTGGGAACAAAAGGTCCGAAATGAAACCAACGCGTGGTGATACGCCTTACGCGTGCGTGGCGCCAGTGACATGCCTATCGCCCGGTTCACCTCTCCTTGCCAATGGTCCATATCTCCTGCGGCAGTGGCGAGGGAAATTCCTCCGCATCCGGAGCCAAGGCACAGAACCGGGAGATCTGCAGGCGGGACAAAGCGTCGGCAATATCATTATTCACCCCCGGGACATGCCTGGCTCTTAACAGTACATTGAGGCGCAGGCTGCGCAATACAAACTGGCGCACAAGATCCATGACCCTGGGAGATTTAGAGGTCTGTGAGTTGACAATGTGGACAACAGCCGCATTGTCACACCAGAAATGCACCACAGAGTTGGCCCACTCCTCACCCCATAGCATCAAGGCCCCCAGTATGGGAAAAAATTCCAAATATGTGAGATCCCTCAGGCGACCCGTGCCTGACCAGGCTGGTGGCCATCCACCATATGCCCACTTCCCATTGAAGTACATCCCATAACCAAGGGATCCCGAGGCATCAGACTGAATTTGAAATTGGGGCGAAGCCAGGAGGTCAGACCTCCAAAATGAGACCCCATTGAACTCCCTCAGGAACTGGAGCCATATGTGCAGATCTGCCCTGATGCCCCGTGTCAATCTCGCCCTATGATGGGGCCTGGATAAGCCTGCCATGGCGTCACACAAGCACCGAGCAAATGCCCTGCCAGGTGCGACCACCCTGCAAGCGAAATTGAGATGTCCATGTAGCACCTGCAGTTCCCGAAGGGATGCCTTGCGCTTAGCCAGCAAGTCAGACATAAGGGCCACTATCCTTGACACCTTGTCTGCGGGCAACCTAGACGCCTGCGCTACCGTGTCAATTTCCACCCCCAGGAATATTAACTTATTAGACGGGCCTTTGGTCTTTTCGGGCGCTAAAGGGACACCGAGTTCCTCCATTAGCGTCTGAAATGTGTTGAGGAGACGTGTGCACGTGTCCCAGCCCCGTTCACCCCCGAATAAAAAGTCATCCAGGTAATGGGCTACAGACCGAGACCCTGACCTACGGACAAATTCCCACTGCAGGAAGGTACTGAAACGCTCGAAAGCCGAGCAGGATATGGAACAGCCGAATGGCATGGCTTTGTCAAAATAATATTCACCCCGGAATTTGAAACCCAGCAACTCGAAGTCACCCGGGTGCACGGGCAAGAGGCGAAACGCCGACTTAATGTCACACTTAGCCAACAGTGCACCCGGGCCACATGAGCGCACCATGCGCAATGCCTGGTCAAAGGATGTATACCCGACAGAACAAAGGTCATCAGGGATAGCATCATTGACCGAGTGGCCGGCTGGGTAGGACAAATGGTGAATCAGGCGGAACTCGCCCCGGGACTTCTTGGGCACTAGTCCTAGCGGAGACACTTTAAGGTTGTGGAACGGGGGTGCGGGGAAAGGGCCAGCGACCCTGCCCGCAGGAATCTCCTTATTAATGCTGGCGGCAGCCACCTCCTCCCTTCCCCTAAGTGACAAAAGGTTAGGTGCATCCTGCGGTGACCTATCCCCCGTGAAAGGAATACGAAAATCCAGTTGAAAACCCTGAAGGAGGTACACAGCGTCTGCTCTCCTCGGGTACAATGCGAGCCAACTCTCCAGCATGTCGACATTAATTGGGGAGGGGGCCTTTTGGTGAACCCGCTCCCTCCATGGCAGTCTTACCTGCCCCTTGTCCGCCCCTACCCCTGCCCCTGTATCCTCCCGGCCTGGGACAGGCGGAGGCAGCATGGGGGCCAGAACAAGAGGGGCACTCATGCTTGTACTTGCAATTTTTCCTGTTGCAAGAACCATTGGACGAGAAGGTCCAGCACAGCAGGCGGGCTGGAACCCCCTGCCCCGCCACTTGGCTGGGTACCTGTACCGGGGCCGCTCTTTGGACCGCATGTCCACAATGGTATCTCTCCCCAGGCGCCGGGCGCGTGGGGGTCATATACAGAAGCCACAGCTTCTGGCAGGGCTCATCCCACCTCATCTCTGGGTGCAGTGGAATCCTCATGCGGAACTCTTCGTCGTAAGCCAGCCATGACGGACCCGGGAAGTCAACCATAGCCCGGTAAATATTGTCCAGATACTGGACTATAGGGATAGCCAAATCCGGCCTAGCCCTGAGGTAAACGGCCATGTAAATCAGGTACGCTGGCAACCAATTTGCCCACGTGCGTGGCGGCTTACGACGACGTGCCTGCTCCTTATCCTTCTCGTCCAGCCCTTCCCTCTCTTCCTTGGTCGGCTCCCTATTTAGAAGGGAGAAGATATCTACATACTCGCCCCTCCAAATCTTTTCCTTGGTAGACTGGGCCAAATGGTCCCCCAAGGGCAAGGAATACCTTGCTGTTGGCAAAGCCGACACCGGCACTGAGGGAACTACGGGCAAAGGAAAATGAGCCTGAGCCAGCCCGGGATCCCCAACACATTTCCCAGCACATTGGGGGCACCACCCCGACCCAGGCCCTGTGTCACGGGCAAAGTCGCTGGGTGGGCCGGGGGCCATTGGGCCGCCGGGCCACCCGAGCGAGGCCAAGGCCATTGAACAGCCCCCCCCAAGGAAGTCAGTTGTGTGGGTGCATTAGCTTGGACTGCATACTCACCCGCTGCACCCCCGCGGGCCGCCCCCACCGGGGGCTCCGGCCCGCTGGGGGCGTCGGAGCTCACGACCGAAGCTGAGCTCATCGACGGGGCCAGACCAGCACCAGACTGCTGCACCTGTGGGGTGGGGAGCTGCGAGGCAGTGGCCACCACCGGCCCGCGCGCCTCAGGCGGCTCAACCCGACCCATTGCCGGCCGCTGTTCGGCGGCCAAAGGGGGCACCTGAAAACCTAGAGACACCCCTGTTTGGTTGGCCCTTGCCAAGGACGCTTCAAGGGCCGCCACCCGGGCCAGGAGGGCCTCCACATCAACATAGGCCCCGGCCCCAACAGGGGGCAATTGGGCAACCGGCCCATAATTCATGGGTACCTGTCCAGGTCCCTGAGCCCCAGGGGCCAGATAAGGCCAAGAGCCCATGCTCAGCCCCTGGGGAGCCGTGGGAACGCCCTGCAAAGGCAGGGAACCCAACCACCCTCCGTGGCTCGCACCCCCCATAGGGAATTGCGCACCCGGGCAAGAGGGCCCCGCCGCACGGACCATGGCAGGGGCCGTGGTCGTTGTTTGCGGGCCAAGGGCCGAGGCCCCGTCCGGGGCAGCAGGTATGCTCCGCGCAACAGGCCAAGGAGCTACCGATCCCATCCCACCGTTCCCGGTGGGGTCTGCTAAAGGTGGCTGCGGAACGGGCGCAGTCGCGGTCCTCCGACCCGGCTGACGCCTCCGTGCCGATCGAGCCACGTTCGCGGCTGCCTACTTCTTCGAGGGCATGGCTAAGGTAGCTAGGAAGCCTAAAACAAGAGAAAGCTGCCCGAAAAGGCTTCCTCCAAGAGGACACGAGCGAAGGAGGTAAGGAGGAAAAACTTCTCCGCTCCGTCGGTTCGCCAAAATGGCAGCACGGCTGCCTCGTGGCCAGCCCCTTTTATTAGGGTGCTGGCCACGCCCCTAACTACCCGGATGGTTTCGTCCGGTGGGGGGGGCCGCAAAGAGCGCGACGGCCATTTTGGCGCCGCGCTTCCAATATACCAGTATCCTCCTCTATCTAACTACAAGAGCTCGCAGTATCAATCTAGTAATCTGCCCAGTTTACCTGTTACTGTCTTCCTTGGACTTCACAGTAGGAATTAGCATAGTTGACATTACATTGTTTCTTTCCATCTGGCTTTAGGTGGAAACAGAGCTCCACATATTTGGACACACTTATTTCAAAGCGTAGACAATTGTGGGACTCCTGCAAACTAAACAGCATATGTACTGTCCCAAAAGGTTGCTCTATATTAAGTTATTTTATGTATAACTCATGTTTCCATGGCTAATGAGGGAAAAATTCCTTATTTTAAATCATAAAAATAATGTTAAACTCTAGTTGCAGTCCTGCCCTTCCTGGCAGTGCCCTGAGGAATCCTCAAAATGAAACATGGCTGTCGCAGAAAGCCTTTAAGAAACTGTGGCAATATCCGATTTAGCCATGCTTATTATTTAAACAGTTCCCCTTAACTGCTCTTCCCTGAGGTAAGCTGTGGCCAAATTGTTTTCTTTCCCTTCACAAAGCAGTTATGCAGAGAGCATATTTGGACAGCGCTGCAGTTTACTTTAGGCCCTATTTAAATACCTTTTATCACATATTTCAAACAAACAGTTCACTTCATTAGGAAGGCAAACAGTTTAGCCTTAGAATTCTAGCACTTCAGAAGAACCACACTGGGCAGACAAAACCCTTTGCCCCTGTGTAAACAGTTCCTTGCCTTCAGCTGTATGCCCCAGGAATGTCACTTCAAAAAGCCTTTTTACAAATACTTCACTCATCCATTTGTTAAGTAAGTGATAACCCTGAAGAGATTATCTGCAGGGGCTGAAATACTCTTCTGATTATCACTGCTGTTATGTAGGCTAAGAAAGGGAAATCTGAAAGCTCATTCCCAGATATTAGCCTCATTTCAAACAATAAAATTAGTGACATTACAGTTTCACCACAAGATGGAATGGATTGAGATAAAAAGAAATTGCAGATTTTCTATGAAGGCAGTAGTAGAATTCTGGGCATCAGATCTTTGTCTTTAATTACAGAAATAATTAAAAGGCACTGGTCAGAATACTTTTTTTGTCTGGCAGACTATACAGTCTGAAAGGGACTGCAGTGGCTCAAGTGGTTAAGATGCTGACTGGAAGGCAGCAGTTCAATTCCCATGTACTGCAGGATGGAATGTGCTCTCGTCTTTGTCCCAGCTCCTGCCAACCTAGCAGTTTGAAAGCAAGAAATTGCAAGTAGATAAATACATACCACTTAGTTGGGAAGGTAAACAGCGTTCCGTGTGCTCCTGTGTCTAGTCATGCCTGCCAGATGACCATGGAAATGTCTGCAGAAGCAGACAGCGCTGGCTCTTCGGCTATGAAACAGAGATGAGCACTGAACCCTAGATTCGGATATGACTGTCTTTCAAGCAAGGGTGACCTTTACCTTTATACAGACTGAGGTGGCCTTTCAGCAAGTACTGTTGCAATAGCCATCTTTCTGTCTATAGCTTCATACACACACTCACACTTACACACACATCAAGGTTGACAACTCAACAGTGGAGAAGGGCGAGAATAGATTTCACTGAGAGATTTCCGGTTAGTAATATTCATGTTTAATTACTCACTCTAGAACAGTGGTTTCCAACTTTGTGGTCTCAGCTTTTCTTAACCTACAGTTTCCAGAAATCCAACAAATCCCAGGTAGAATTTAGCTCTAGACTACTGTAGAGTCTATCTTATTCTCATATCCATTCCTGTTAACCAGATCTCTAGCTAGAATCTCAAAGGCTGTGTTACTTTTTTTTAAAAAGGGCTCTCATCAGACAAATAAATCAAGAAGCAATTAAAAATGATATATAGTTTTGAAATCTTACAGTTTTTAGTTAACATTATTATTACTTGTTGGCTCACTCAAGGCTTTTCAAAACTATGATTAACAAGTGCAATACATAAAAATGAATGTAAAATGAGTGCAGGTGAGACGGATCTAATCTCTAGCTGTTCTGAACCACCACATGTACACCAAACAGCAGAAAATTTGTATTATCATAACTAGGGACAAAAATTGGAAGGAAAAAAGATTCTGCTTATAAGAAAAGAGATATGGATCCTTTGGAGATTTTTACCCCATCAAAAAGAGAATTCATCAGTTGTTATTGTTAAGTTCCACCAACTCATTTCAAAGATAGCAATAAGGACTTTGATATCTTTCTAATTCTCAGGTAAATAATCCAGGGGCTGTTCTACTTCTATGTGCATAATCACCAGAAATACATTTAAAAATTAAGAATGGAAAAATTAATTGCAGCTCAAATTATGGAGAATGACAGAAATCTAACATTATCAAAGGCTACGTTAACCAGAGAATTGGCTGTGCTCTTATTTTTCCACTTCATTGATGTCTACCAGTGTGCTGTTCCTTTATGTTTGAGAGGAGGGAACTACAAATCTTGTCAAAATGTTTCTTATGGTGAGCATCCCTCTACTGTGTTGAGTTTCCACGTTTGGAATTGGAAAAGTGGCAGGGATCACCCAAGCTGTTCTGCTGTTCTTCCTGAGCTGCTTGGCATGAACATATTGCAGAACTGCAGGGATGCGTTCCCTGCCCTTTTTCCAAGCCCTGAGCTCAGGATAAGAGCTTTGATTTATCGATGTTGTGCTTTGCACTACATGTGATCTATTGATTTTGGAAGCACAGAATGACTGCAACAGGGCTGGAGCTCATCCAAACTCCTCTATACTTTGGAGGCACTCTGCTTTAAAGATGCCCTTATCACAGACACTTTGTCTTACTCTAGAGCCGTGGGTTCCCAACATGAGGCACACACACCACAGGGGGACAATTTGATATTTATTTATTTGGGGGGGGGGGTCAAGAATGTTCTGACCAAGTTAATGGCTTCCTCCACACGAATAGGAGTTCATTTTTTCAATAATGAATAATTTTTTGGAGCATGGCCAAAAAGAGTTTGGGAACCACTGTTGTAGAGTAAGTACAGAAGCCCATTTTTTATCTGTAAAGGTAAAGGTCACCCTTGCTCGAAAGCCAGTCATATCCAACTCTAGGGTTCAGTGCTCATCTCTGTTTTATAGCCAAAGAACCAGTGCTGTCTGCATTTGCAGACGTTTCCGTGAACATGTGGTCAGCATGCACGGTACACTGTACCTGGGATTAAGTGTACGGAGAACTTTAAACCTTCCTCCACATTATGGTCTTAATCTGGAATGGAAGCTTAACACCAGCAATTTTTATTCCAAAACAATAATTCGTTATTTGGGCCCTGTGCTCCTTCAAAGCAAAGTATAGCTTTACAATACATTTATTTCATCATTTATTACAGTTCTATATCGCCCTTCTTCCACACAAAAGATGTATACATTCTGAACAGAAAGCAGAATATGACACAGGTCAGGATGTTACATCTCTCTCCTCCTCCCTACTTTATCAATAAAACAACTATATGAGGTATATCAGGTTGTGGAACTGGTAAGGATAGAATCTTTAAATTATTATTTTTTACTAGTCATATAATTGTCCACTCTGCAAATTCTACAAACAAGCAGACAGTAAGAACTGAAATAAAGATCTGAGCAAGCATCATGGGAAGAACAGGAGTTCTATATCTCAAAAACCTTCAGTTTAGGCTTTTCTACCAAGTGAACCACATTTAAATAGCTATCTGTCTGGTAGAATTTCTAGAATGGAGAATTATGAGATATGAGATAAAAAATATAGTGAGTGGTCCTAAGTGAAATTTTAAATTCAAGCAACAGAATTGTAGTCCCAAACAATACTATACTGCACTGGCATTTTTGCGGCATTTTTATGCCATTCATAAACTATATGGAACTAAGAGCAGTTTGTCTGTCTGTTGTGAAAAGTGTTCATGGCACACCAGATATTCAGACCAGAGTTTTGAAACCCTACTGCCCAGGACCTAGCAATGGACCTAAGAGTCAATGAGCTATTGCCTGATAATGTAGGTGGTACCTAGTAGTGCTACTCTCTGTAACTGTTCTACCATGGTCTTATCAATGGCAATCACACCCAGATGTTCTTTCAACCCTTTTGGGGTTGCCTGCAGAGCTCCTATCACTACTGGTATCACTCTTGCCCTTTTCTCCCAGAGATGCTGTACTTCAATTCTCTAATCCTGATATCTCATGTTCTTTTCAATCTCTTTTTCTTCCACCCAACTGTCACCTAGGATTAGCACATCAATCGGATTAACCAATTTTTTCTCAACCACAGTAATGTATGAAGTATTGTGTTCAAGCTTTTTATCGGTTTGGATCTTAAAAGTCCCACAAGATTTTAACTGTTTTATCTTCATTCTCAACCATCTTTCAGGTTTGTTTTCCCACCAGTACTTCAAAGATGGTATTTCATAATTCTTGCACAGATTCCAATGTAACATTGCTGCAACTTGATCCATAGTGCTTCTTCTCAGGCAGAAAATATATGTGCTTCTGTCTCCTTTTTTAGAATACCAGCCATACCTAATTATTAGTCCTATCCATGTTATCTTTGATTTTTTAAAAATATATTGAGCATGTAATGGTTTATTATTTCAAACATTTATTCTATTCCTTAGCACCTCTTCCCTATATGCATCTTTCAGTTCAGCAGTCTTGATACTACTATCCCTAGGAATTCATTCAACATCCTCTCGTTACTGCTATGAATATGATTACCAAGAGACCTCTTATCTTCTTCCACTGTTTGTTTTACTAGAAGTAATCTTCATCCTCCTTCCTTCCTGGGCAGATATAATCTATCCACATCACTTCACTGTGAAGAACATGATTTACAGTCATTAACTTACTTGTTCTCTGGTCCAAAGCATCCAACTCAGTCGCCCAATCTACAATACCAGCACTATATCTTATCACTGGTACATCTAGGTATTTATTGCTTTTATGATATTTCTGCTATTCTGTCTCAATTTTTCTTACTCTCCTTAAATAGTCTTTCTTTTCATTATTACATGGTTTATGCCATTTGCTTGTAGTACTTATAGTTTTCATCATATCTACAACTCTGTATGGCTCTTCTCTCTGCCAGATGTATCCCTTCTGACTCACCATAACTGTCCTTTTCTTACTGATAAAATTTCACACGTTTCTATTCTAAAGTCCATCACAATATCACAATATCATTGCTGAATATTCAGAGTGTGTGCAGAAATGATTTAATTTCCTGCCTTGTTTTCCCATACAGTTTAAGATCGTCTACATGCCACAGGTGCAAAATCCTTTCAGATGTCCTTGATGCTTGATATTCATGACCGTATTATTCAACAGTATCTTCAGTGTATCATGGCTATTACAAAAAGCAAGGGCAACAGTGAATCACCTTGGAATATACCTCTCCTGATCTTGATGTTTCCTAACTTGGATGCTCAGTAGTATTATATTGTTTTCTCATTCTTGTCAAGCATCTCCTAATGTTGTTGTTGATCCCACAAATCTGGAATGTTTAATTTATCCAAGTATGTTGTAGGCTATCAAACACCTTTTTGCAATCAATCCAAACATGCAGGTTCATTTTCCTTCTTTTACAGTTCTTCAAATAACATCTTATCAATTAGTAATTGGTCCTTTGTTCCATGTGAATTTCAACAATTCCCCTTTTGTTCTTCTGATATAAGATTCTGCATAATTAGATAGTGATAAACAGAATCTGTTAATACACCCATGAACAGTTTGAAAATTGTCAGTAAGTAAGTTATGGGTCTATAATAAACTGGTACAACTCCTTTATCTTCATAATCAAAAGGCTCGGCCATTTTTCATCCACAGCACCTGTCTACAATACAGTATTATATTCTTTTGCTAATCTACTGTATAGTGTGGTTAAATGTTTTACCAAAAATTATAAATTTCACCTTTACTTGGAGCTGACCAATTTTTAATTTTCTTGACTTGTTATCACCTGTAATGTAATGTCCTATAAGAAATTCAGTTCCAATCAATTCCTCATTGTTTTGTTCATGAATATAATGCTCCTCTGACCTGCCCATATTCCATTTTATTTCCTACAGTTGGACATCAGAGAACATTCTCTTTTTCATAATAAACCACCAAATGTCGCAAAGTTGATTTTTTGTTACATCAAAATCAGGAAAATTTTCTCTCCAGAGAGCAAGCATTCTTTTCTGATAAACTTGAATGGTTGGATTCGCTTGATGGTAACATTCAACTACTATATAGTTCAGTACTCAAACTTTCAGCATTTCCTTTGTGGTTGCTCTTCTAGTAACTGTTCAGAATTCTGTCCTAATTGCTGAATAGAAGTCACTGGGTCCTGTGCTCTGTTTAACATTGAATTACCAGGAACAACATCTGTCATGGTCCTTAATCTGGTATGGATTTCTTTTTAGACTTTCTCACATATTTTATGGGTAAGGACATTTTAGTAAAATCCTCACAACAAGCCTTTCTGGCATGAGCATGTAAATCTTCTCACCATGCAAAGGTAGTGCTTCTTGGTGATGATGATGATGATGATGATGATGATGATTTCTTCAGCAAGGAGAGGAATATAAGAGTATACTGCTATACATTTGTAGGAATAGAAGCTCCTGAAAGAAGAATGGCTTGCTCTAAAACACATGACCATAAATAAATAATCTGAGCACTCTGAGAACTGTTTCTCATTGGGGTTTCCCAGACATATCTAAAACTCAATGGTGATGAGACAGGTTCCAAATAACTAACAATTTTGCTTAGCTACTAAAGCAAAATATATAAACTTTCCACTGATTTTCTTTTATAATTCTGCTCTGTTCTTGATCCTGGGTCATCATTCCTTAGCTCATTCTGTACATGTTGTCAATCCTCCATTTATCCTTCCTTAAACACTGTATATATTGTATTTGGGAATTGGTGTTCTTTTAACATGCTACGTTTTAACAACCTCCTCTATATGTCGAGTGGGATTGCAGTGGCTCAAGTGGTTAAGATGATGACTGGAGGGTGGCTGGTCAGCAGTTTGATACCCGAATGCTTCAGGACAGAGTGAGCTCCCATCTTTGTCCCAGCTCCTGCCAACCTAGCAGTTTGAAAGCAAGAAATTGCAAGTAGATAAATAGGGACCACTTGGGTGGGAAGGTAAACAGCGCTGTGTGTGACACTGCTGGCTCTTCTGCTATAAACAAAGATGAGCACTGAACCCTTGAGTCTGATACGACTGCCTTTCAACCAAGGGTGACCTTTACTTTTACCTATATGTTGACCATATATCAACATAAAGTCATCAACCAGAAGGAGCCTTTTAATTATTATCTATACCTATAAGAATGGGTTGGGCTGTGCGTGTCCAGAATGCATGTCCGCACATGTCCAGCCCATCCCGTAATGAGCCAGCCACACTTTCCTTACCTCCTGGACACCACCACCGTGAGGGTCTAAGGACAGAGAGTGGGGCCAATGGCCCACAAACAGGAAAAAACTACCCTACCCAGCGTCCTCTACACCGCGGCACGCCTTGGCCAATCAGGCATGTGGACATGCACGCAGAGGAGGCAGGGCAGCCGGTGCGTGTGAAAAAACGGCTGCCTCATGCATATTTTTCACTCAACAGCTGCGGCCTCAGTGAGGCACCGGCCTTCGTCCCTGGGGCCATGGGGAGAAGAGGGGCTCCCCCTCCTCCCCGCTACCCTGCTGAAGCCATGGCAAGGCTGGCGCCAGCCTTTGTCCCCAGGGCCGTGGGAAGAAGATGGGCTTCCCCTCCTCCCCGCTACCCCGCTGAAGCCGCGGCAAAGGTTGGTGCTGGCCTTCGTCCCCGGAGCCGTGGGGAAGAGGGGCTCCCCCTTCTCCCCACAACCCCACCGAAAGAAGGAGGTGGGGAGGAGAAACCCCACAAAATTAAGGTTCTCTCCTGCGGCCCTTAAAAGCCGCCTCCCCGCCGCTCCCGCCACCACCACCACAGCGCAGTTCACCCAGTAGGTCGGCGGAGGAAGAAAGAGGCCGAGAGGAGAGACCAGCAACACAAAGGTAAATAGTGGTGAGGGGGGGGTCTCTCCTCTCAGCCTCCTCCCCTGGCCAACCTACCGGGAGCTGACAGTCAGGCTGTGGTCTGACTGTTGTCTCCCCTATATGGCAGTGGGCCAGGATACCTTAGAGACCGCATCGTCCCAAGAGTGTCTGCCTGTCCAACCAGAGCGGACCGGAGGGGCTCTCTAATGGTGCCATCAGTTAGGGGTGCACATCTGTCCAGCACCCGAAGGAGGGCCTTCTCCGTGTCCGCACCAACTCTCTGGAACCTCCTGCCAACAGATCTAAGACTTCAAAGAGAATTGCTGCCCTTCAGGAAGGGATTGAAGACCTGGCTGGCAGGGCAGGTGTGGGGGGGCCCGAATGGGAACACGGTCCCCGCCTGCTGGCTTATGTAAAGAATTAAGAACTCTCTCTTCTTTTTTATAGTGGGTGGGATGGGTGGGTGGGATATGGGTCTTTTAAAGTGGGTGGGATATGGGTCTTTTAAAGTGTTTTTATGTGTTTTTAAAACTTGTTGTAATGCCGCACTGAGTCGGGTTCGGCCTGAGTGGGCGGCATATATAAATATGACTAATAAAATAAATAAATAAATAAATAAATTCCCCATCGCTGTGTTGAGAGTAGCTTTCAAAACAGCGATGGGAAAAAGGAAAGCTGACAGTCAGGCCGCACTTCGTCCAGGAACACGCGTTCCCGGACGAGGTGTGGCCTGACTGTCAGCTCCCCTTTTTCTCTTTGCTGTTTCGAGAGTTACTCTCAACACAGCGAGGGGAGGAGGGGAGATGACAGTCAGGCTGCACTTCTCCCAGGAACGCTCGTTCCCAGACAAAGTGCAGCCTGATTGTAAGCTCCCCTTTTCTCCATCGCTGTGTCGAGAGCTGCTCTCAAAGCAGCAATGGGGAAAGCACCCCTCACTGTTAAAAATAAAAAAACCCGGCAAAGCAGAGAAAAGGGGACGGAATGCGCCCACCTCTCCCCCTTCCCTGCCTCCACTTCTCCGCAGGGCCCAAAACCACACCACCACCAACAACAACAAATAAATACCTGCCTGGCAAGCCTGGGCAAAATAGCTAGTTATTAATAATAATTAAGAATCAGTGTGCTGATGGATTAAGATGTGGGGGTCCTTAGTTCACATTCCTGCTTAGCCACAAAAATTTAGTGTGGGGTGGGAATGGTAAACCAGAACCAGAAGATGTCCCAACCCTTTAAAATCTATTGGGATTGCTCAATATCAAAAGTGATTTGATGGCATGTAACAGAGTTTAGGTCTCTAGCTGCAGAGCCAGAGGTTGGGAATTTGATTCCCCATTCTGCTTCCAGGAAGAACAGCCAGCTTGTACAGTCATGGGTAGGCTTCACAGTCCCAGGATGCCTCCAGTAGAAGGGAATGACAAACCATGTAGTCTCTATCAAGAAACCCCTGTTATTATTTTTTAACAAAAACACTTCATTATTTATCAATTTAACAAACACTAACTGAGCAATGAGAATGTTTTTGAATATTTCATGACATTCCAGCAGCTCAGGCAATTACAGAGGAACTCAAAGCTAGAGTAATGAGAATAGAGAACATGTCCAAGAATAATTATAATATTAGAATGGAAAGGAAATAAACCCCTACTGAAGAGCAATATATCACAATTCACAAGATCTTAGACATAAACAGCATCATAATATTCACCCTCTGAACTCTTGTTACAAGAGGCAAATTAGACAGGTCCTTTTGCTAAATCAGCAAGGCAATAAGGGCTCTTAAGGTCATAACTGAAACTGATTGCAATAGCAAAGAATTGCTCTGCCCTATCCATTCAATTTCCTCTGATTCCTGATACAGTATTCTTTTAAAGAGTGCTGAATATTTACTAATGTAATTCACTGTTGTGGTTTGAGAGACATTTTTCTGTTCTGCCTGGATTTTGCCTAATAATTTATTAGGACTTATCTTCTTTCCGTTAATAGAAGGAAAAATATTGCTCACTTGCCTTCACTGCTAATATAAAATCATACTACCACTTGGCCATTTCCTCTTAGAAAACATAGCCCAATGCTCCTTTTATACCAAGAATTAATCACTTGTTGCTCAAAGCTATGGCCATTGACAATTGTCACTGAATGAGTGGAGTCATATAAATTTAATTTTGATAGTAGTGTGTGAACAAGAAAAGTCAATGATGGCACAAGCTCAGCATTTTACTATATGCAAATTTCTTAAGGTTATTAGTAAAAATTAGATATTAGAAGCAACTTGACTTCTACAGTAAACACAGCCTTGCTGACCTTGAACATTGATACAGAAGTAAATGGTGAAGGAATAACTGTTCTGTGTGCATTAAAGAACACCAGTCACAAGCACTTATGAAGTCACACAGGATATAAAGTTCTAGTTTTTTCTAGGCTATTAAGGACATCCAAGCATCTTCCAAGTCCCAAGTGTCCTATGCATAAATTTTATTTTTAAAACTAAGTCAGTGGAAACAGTATATTAAAGAACTACACGGACTAAAAGATGACATCTGAAGAGAAACCATATATGTAAAACCTGAAGTTCTAGAAAGTAAAGTGAAAGATGCTCAGAAATCACTTGCAAGAAATAAATCACCAAGGGTAGAGCTGGAGTATCAATAAAAATATCTCAAGTCACAGAGACTGGATTTGTCAAAATCTTAATGTGAATATGTCAACAAATTTTAAAAAATTAAAAATGGCCCACAAATTGGAAACACTTATTAATTCCAGTTACAAAGAAAGGAGACTGCCAAGAAGTACAGTAACTGTAGGACCATTGCTCTAATTTCCCATGAAAGCAAAGTGATGCTCATGGTATTCTAAAAAAGGCTTTTATTTTATATGAAGTGAGAAATGGCTGATGTTCAAGCTGAATTTCAAAAAGGAAGAGGCTTAACCAGTGGTGGGCATCAGCAGGTTTGCGCCAGTTTGCCAGAACTGGTAGCAGAAATTCTTGCTAGCCCCACCCATCCAAGTAGTCCTAATTCAGGTGCAACACAGGACTTCCCCCCTGGCCACACCCACCATACCATACACACAGTGCGGTAGTAAAAAAAATTGGAGCCCACCACTGGGCTTAACAGATCATATTGCAAATGTCCACTGGCTACTGTAGCATCCAAAGAATTTCAGAAGATTATTCTATGCTTTATAGACTACTAGCATATTTGTGCCCGGCCAGCGGGCATTTTTAAAGTGTGTGTTGGTGGTTAGGGTGGTTTTGGGTGTGCACAACCACCACCACCCATACAATACCACTCCAACCACCAACACACACATTAAAAATTCCTGGCAAGGCAGGAGTGTTGTCTGTCTGTGTGTGTGTGTGTGTGCGTGCGTGCGTGTGTGCGTGTGCATGTGTGTGTGAGAGAGAGAGAGAGAGAGAGAGAAAAGCTCTGTGTGTGTGTGTGTGTGTGTATTGTTCCCCCCCCCCAACCCAACCCCAATCCAGGGGACCCTGCAGAGAGGGGATCCCACCACCTGCAGGACAACCCGTTATTAAAGAGAAGAAACCAAGCGGTTTCTTCTCTTTTAAAATAGAGTGTTTGGGAGGGGGTGGTAGATTCAATCCCCTCTCCCTGGTCCCTTGTGTTTGGTCAGGTTAGGGGGACAAAAGGGGTCTGTCCCCCCCAACCCTTCCAGAGCCAGAGGACCCTGCAGAGAGGGGATCACCCTGCAGGACACCCCATTATTAAAGAGAAGAAACCAAGTGGTTTCTTCTCTTTAAAAATGGAATGTTGGGTGGTGGAATCGATCCCTTCTCCCTGGTCCCCTGGGTTTCGAAGGGTTGGGGGGACAAAAGGGGTCTGTCCCCCCAACCCTTCCAGAGCCAGGGGACCGAGCAGAGAGGGGATCCCCCCCCCGCAGGACACCCTGTTATTAAAGAGAAGAAAACAAGCGGTTTCGTCTCTTTAAAAATGGAGTGTTTTTTGGGGGAAGGAATCAATCCCCTATTTCTGGTCCCCTGGGTTTGGAAGGGTTGGGGGGACAAAAGGGGTCTGTCCCCCCAACCCTTCCAGAGCCAGGGGACCCAGCAGAGAGGGGATCCCCCCACATGACACCCCATTATTAAAGAGAAGAAACCAAGTGGTTTCTTCTCTTTAAAAATGGAGTGTTTGGGGGTGGGGGTGGAATCAATCCCCTCTCCGTGGTCCCCTGGGTTTGGAAGGGTTGGGGGGACAAAAGGGGTCTGTCCCCCAACCCTTCTGGACCCAGCACCTTTCATTGCCTCCCTCACCCACCCACCCCCTACCCTACCGACTGCACTTACCTTTTCCTGCCTCCCTCTGGCTGGGTCTTTCAAAGTCTTTCCCTCTGGGCCCGGCTCCCGGCGTTTTTTTTTAAGTCAGTGCACATGTTCCCAGCCTCCTCTGTACTCGCATCCCTCAACCTGATTGGCTGAGGGGGTTGTGCAGCACAGAGGACTCTGGGAATCGTAGTTCTTTCTTTTTTTTGGTTGCATTCATGGGGCTGCTCCCCCACTGGCGACCACCAAAACCCCATGGTGTTGGGAAGGCAGGGGTTACGAGGAGTGCGGAGGGCTAGGTCGGGGATAGTTGGGCCTGGTGTGGGAGCCTTTGAACGAACCCAACGGTTAAGGCCTCTTTTTATAGGGATAGATACAGCAAAGCCTTTGACTGTATGGATCATATGAAACTATGGGTTGTTCTGAGAGAAATGGGAGTGTCTCAGCACTTGATTTGTAACCTCAGGAAATGTGTAACCTGTATTGTGGACAAGAAGCCACCATTAGGCCAGAATATATATAGGCAAAACTGTTTCATATAGGCAAAGGCAGGGAATCTCAACCTACAGCCCGTGGGCTGGATGTGGCCCATGGCACCATTTCATCTGACCCACCACCACCTCCACCACACATGGAAGTGCCATGTGGTGGAGGAAGGGCAAAATAGCCATCCAGCCCCAAAGCTGTCTGAGAGAGCATGATCTGGCCCCCGGCTTTGAAAGGTTGAGAACTCCTGGGCAAAGTGTGTCAGACAAGTGTGTATTTTATCTCCTTATCTATTCAATCTGCACACAGAACATACAGTATACAGAAAGCCACACTAGATTCAAATGAAGCAGAATCAAAAATTCTTAGAAGAAACATCCATAATTTAAGATATGCAGATGGCACCATTTTAAAATAACTTGTCATGAAAGTGAAAGAAGAAAGTGCCAAAGCAGGAGAAAAGCTGAACATTAAGACAAAAATCATGACTACAGAAGAACAAAACAATTTTATTGCTGACAATGAAGAAATAAAAATTGTGAAAGATTTTGTATACCTTGGTTCAATTATCAATCAAAACAGAAATTGCAGCCAAGAAATCAGAACACTGAGACTCAGATGGGCATCAATGAAGGAATTAGAAAATATAATCAAGTGTAGGAATGCTTCGTTGGAGACAAGGAGTAAGATCATCCATTCTCTTGTGTTTCCAGTCACTAAGTACAAGAAAGCTGACAGGAAAAAACTGACTTGCTTGAAATATGGCCTGGGATATTAAAATGACATTATGTGCTATGAAGTCACTTCCAATATACTGTTTATGACCTCCAAAAGGTCTCGTCATGAATAGGTCTTACAAATTGAAGGGCATGGCTTCCATTATGGAATCAATCTGTCTCATATTCGATGGACTCAATAAAGAGTCTCACATCACATGGGTCATAGGAAACTTTTTAAAAATGTGTCAGAAACATTTCAAAAAAGGAGGACTTTATCCGGATCAACAAACGGAGACGCACTAAAAACAAAACAAAAAATCCAAAGAAAAACAGAAATATGAGATCATAAAGTGTGGGGTTTCTGATCAGAATATGTGTAAGTTAACACAAATCTATACCTGCTATTTTTAAAATTCAGACCTACTTTATAAAACAGGGTATCAAACATATAGTTCATAAACAAACAACTGTTCTCCTTTCTTGCATATAAATTCAAAGAAATTGCCTTCTGACTGACAAAAGAAGAGTATCATATTGTGCTGTCATATTACATAGCAGAAAACAAAACACCAATCCAAACAGAAAAAGTGGACAGAGCCAAGGGGAGAAAAGCAATTGAAAGAAGAACAGTACTGAAGATTCCTACATGATGCTAAACTGGTTATGGAACTGACAGAAAGGAAATGGCAGTGGCAAGGGAAACAGCAATTTTGTGTGTGTGTGTGTGTGTGTGTGTGTGTGTGTGTGTGTGTGTGTGTGTGTGTGTGTGTGTGTGTGTGTGTGTGTGTGTGTGTGTGTGTGTGTGTGTGTGTGTGTGGTGGTAGTGGTGGGGATTGGCACTTGTATCAATGATAAAGAGTTAGTGAAGTTGGCTGCCTGCCAAGATACCTGTTATGAATGGGAGGGTGTGGAAAAGCCATTTCCTTGGATTTCCTGGAGGAAAAGCCTCAACTTGAACAGCGAGAAAGCAATTTGATGGATACTTTACTTGGTAACTTTTCAACTTTATAATTCATATTCACAGAATAGTTCATTTTCAAAGGTTCTTTCATAAAGGGGAAGAGAAACACTGTTTTATGGGATTTCAAGGACTTTCCATAGGTCAGCGTTATTGTTCATACCACCATTATTTCTTGGCACCATTAATACAACATCACTGGATAAATCATTATTTGGGGCAATTTCTTAAGTACAGCAAGCCACCATTCTAAAATCCTAGACCAGGAAGTATTGGGGCTAGGGCCATAAAATATCCACATTCAGGGTAAGAAACCTCCAATGTCTGAAATGTTATCTAATATATATGTAAAACCAAACAGCGGTCTTGTGGGTGCAGAATAGAAATCCACACCCCAGCCCAGACCGCGCTGAATCCGGACGCACACCCTACCTGAACTACCAGAGAAAACGACTGAAGTGGACCGGCAATGCAACGAGGGGGAGTGCCCAGTAAACGGCCACAGAGGGGATGCCCCCGCTGCCCCAAACTGCGCATGCATGGACAGCAGCGCATGCACGGAAGAGCGTCGGAGTGTCGGCAACACTGGAAGAGGAGGAGGCAACCACAGGAGCCCAGAGGAGGAGAGCCCTATGCCAGCCACGGGGGCACTGGCTGCGCTCAGGAGACACCCGGCTGCCACCCAGCAGAGCAACGGACAAGGAGAGTGACCGCAGAGGACCACAGGCAGTCCCGGGATGCAGCATGGGTTAGGTCGGACAGGCCCACAGCACGCCAGCCATGCGAGGAACAAGTGGGAAGGAAGGGGGTGACTGCTGGAGGGGTGGTGGTGGGGAGGCCCTCGCGTGCTGGTGGAGGGGGGCAGGCGGGGAGGACACCACATGCCGAAGGCCCCCAATCACCCATCCTTTGCCAACTGATGCCACAGTGGGACCACATATGCCCGCTGCACACGCACCTGGTGAGGGGCAAGCAGGATGTGAGGGATGGGGTGTGACTGCCGGCAGGGGGCAGGTGAGGAGGGCCCAACACCCCTCTGGGCCCCACTTCCCCATCCCTGACCAGGGCCCGCCACAGCGGAGAGGCCCCCCAGGCCGCTGGTCGAGACTCCCCCCTCCTGGTCCATGGGTCTATGACCCACAACTATGGCCCCCACTCACCCATCCCGGCCCAGGGGTTGCATGAGCGCCAGGTTGGGCAGCTGCAGCCAGGCCCCCATGGGCCAATGGCCCACACTCCCCCATACTGGGCCAGGGGGAGCCAAGGTGGCACCCACAGGTTGGCCCACGTGGGCATATGTCCACCACAACACCATCTGGCTGGCTGCAGACAGAAAGCAGCATCATCTCAGGTCAGCTCCTGAAAAGAGGGTCTGGTGCGCCCAGAGGCCCCCACTCTCCCATCCCTGGCTAGGTGCCCCCACAACACCACATGTGGTGGCTGCGGGCAGGCCCCCACAGGCCGATGGCCCCCACTTCCCCATCCCGGGCCAGGAGTAGCCAAGGTGGCACCCACGGGGAATATTTTTCCCCGGCAACGCTGGGCACCCTGCTAGTACTGAAATATACATAACATCATCGAGGGCCACACCTGTTCCATACACACAAATGTATTTCTTAAAGGGATGTTTGTTTTAAAAAGTGACATACAACTATTTATGCCAGATGGATCAATTGTCCATTGCTGTATAAGGTATCAATCCTAGTTTCCTGATTCAGAAATAAGTCCAAAGGGCTGTCACAATAGGCAATCACTTGCAAGTCATAAATCTAACAAAACTGCCTATACTCATGATGGTGAACCTTGGCAATCCAGGTGTTCTTGGACTTCAATTACCAGAAGTCCATTTCAGCACTTATGCTGATCAGGGCTTCTGGGAATTGAAGTTGAAGACCAGCTGGAGTGCCAAGGTTCACCATCACTGGCCTATACTGTCTACTTTAACTAGTTGTTATCTGATGTATAATTACAAATTATTGCATAAGATACTTTAAGGGTGAACCCGGAGCATCTGAAAGGAGCAACCATAGACTATAAAAGCAAAAGATTATTTTTTCAAGTCTGCTTGAACAATCCTCATGTGATATCTTGCTTAGTTGTAACCTTCAGATTTCAGCTACCATTGACATTTTATTTTAAGTAAATTTAATTCAATACAGGAAGAGAATGGGCTGGGGACCTTCACTCAGGAAAAAACATGTGAAAGATTTAATGGGGATAGTGGTGGCTTAGTGGTTATGATGCTGAACTTGACTGGAAGGTTAGCAGGTCAGTAATTCGGGGCCAAAGTGCTGCATGAGCGAACTCTCATCTCTGTCCCAGCTCCTGCCAACCTAGCAGTTCAAAAGCAAGAAACTGCAAGAAGAGACGCCTAGAGCGCCGCTGGTGAAGACCCAGGATGACTCCGATTGGACACTAGCTAGAGCTGCTATTAGGGCCTACCTAGTGGCGATGGGGGTGGTGAGGCAGCAATACTTCACCACCCTTATTGCCTCCGCTGATAATCGCCCAGCCGCCCTGTTCCGGGTAACCAGGTCCCTCCTCTGTAGGGGGAGATCGGTGCCTGGTTGGCAGGGTTCGACTGAGGACTTTGCTGACCATCTGGTGGAGAAAATCGATCGGATTCGTGTAGGGCTGAATCCCGGTGTGGATGGGGAGGGTTGGGGCGGCACCGGAGCACAGTCTTGCTGTACGATCTGGGATCAGTTTGATCCTGTTGTCCCTGATGAAGTGTCATGCTCCTTGCAGCTGTGCGTGCCACTACATGTCCTTTGGACCCCTGTCCCACTTGGTTGGTGAAAGCCTCCAGGGTGGTGACAGGTGGCTGGGTCGGGGCGATAATAAATGCATCATTACGGGAGGGGGTATTTCCTGCACCGCTAAAACATGCTTTGGTGCGCCCCCTCCTGAAGAAAATATCCCTTGACCCAGCTGTCCTTAACAACTACAGGCCGGTTTCCAACCTGCCCTTTCTGGGTAAGGTTTTGGAGAAGGCGGTGGCGCGCCAGCTACAGAGTGTCCTGGAGGAAGCGGATTATCTAGACCCCTTTCAATCAGGATTCAGGCCCGGGTATGGTACGGAGACGGCATTGATCGCACTGATGGATGATCTCTGGCGGGAGCGGGACGGGGGTTATCCATCCGTCCTTGCTCTTCTTGACCTCTCAGCGGCCTTTGATACCGTCGACCATGGTATCCTTCTGAAACGGCTCAAAGGACTGGGGATCCAGGGCACCGTGTTGTCCTGGTTTTCCTCTTTTCTGGAGGGCTGTACCCAGTCAGTGTGGTTAGAAAGTGAGAGGTCCAGCCCTAGGCTCCTCAAGTATGGGGTGCCTCAGGGCTTGGTGCTCTCTCCTCTCCTATTTAACATCTACATGAAGCCACTGGGTGAGATCATTCGTTCCCACGGGGTGCGGTACCATCAGTACGCAGATGACACTCAGTTGTACATCTCGGCCCGTGGGGACCCCAGTGATGCTGTTGAAATCCTATCCGGATGCCTGGAGTCCATTGGGGTCTGGATGGGGGCCAATGGGCTTCGGCTGAATCCCAGCAAGACAGAGTGGCTGTGGGTAAGGGGCCCTGTGTTATCCAGGGAGTTACCATCTTTGGTACTGGATGGGGCTGTTTTGCCCCAGACAGACCCAGTGCGCAACTTGGGGGTCCTTCTGGACTCGCGGCTGCTGCTAGAAGAACAGGTAGTGGCTGTGGCCAGGAGGGCTTTTGCCCAACTTCGGGTGATTCGCCAGTTGCGCACACTCCTGGACCGGGGCTCCTTGCTTATGGTCACCCACGCTCTGGTCACTTCCCGACTAGATTATTGTAATGCGCTCTACATGGGGCTGCCCTTGACGACCATTCGGAGGCTGCAGCTGGTCCAGAAAGCGGCAGCCCGGGTGGTGATGGGATGTGGCCGATATGCCCATGCCTCACCGCTACTTCGGGAGCTGCACTGGTTACCAGTTTGTCTCTGGGTGCAATTCAAGGTGCTGGTTTTGACCTTTAAAGCCCTATATGGCAGTGGGCCAGGATACCTTAGAGACCGCATCGTCCCAAGAGTGTCTGCCCGTCCAACCAGAGCGGACCGGAGGGGCTCTCTAATAGTGCCATCAACTAGGGGTGCACATCTGTCCAGCACCTGAAGGAGGGCCTTCTCCGTGTCCGCACCAACTCTCTGGAACCTCCTGCCAACAGATCTAAGACTTCAAAGAGAATTGCTGCCCTTCAGGAAGGGATTGAAGACCTGGCTGGCAGGGCAGGTGTGGGGGGGCCCAAATGGGAGCACGGTCCCTGCCTGCTGGCTTATGTAAACAATTAAGAACTCTCTCTTCTTCTTATGATAGTGGGTGGGATGGGTGGGTGGGATATCGGTCTTTTAAAGTGGGTGGGATATGGGTCTTTTAAAGTGGGTGGGATATGGGTCTTTTAAAGTGTTTTTATGTGTTTTTAGAACTTGTTGTAATGCCGCCCTGAGTCGGGTTCTGCCTGAGTGGGCGGCATATATAAATATGACTATGAAATTAAATTAAATTAAAGAAGATAAATAGGTACTGCTTCAGTGAGAAGGTAAAAAGAGTTCCATATACTCATGCCTGCCACATGACCACTGAAGTGTCAGCAGACATAAACAACTGTAAATGGAGATGAGCACCGAACCCTAGAGTCGGATACAACTGGCTTTCAAGCAAAGGTGACCTTTACCTTTCACCGTGCAGTAAAACTGGCTATTTTTTCTCAGAACCTGTTCCACACTGGGAAGAGATGGACCCAAAGGGTGGCCAAGAAATCCCCTCTGACTCCTGTCAGAGCAAATTCCAGGCACCCAAAACTGATTTAAATCCTTCCCTCATGCTCCAGCCAGAAGAAAAGCTCTCCACTCCTTCTTTCTGTTCCTCTTCTTTCTGTTCCTCTCCAGCAACAATTTTCCCAAAAGAGAAGACTACTGGGCTGGGTCTCATGCGCACCAGACCCTCTTTTCAGGAGCTGACCTGAGAGGATGCTGCTTTCTGTCTGCAGCCAGACATCTGAGAACCAGGAACTGGACTTAGTACCACAGAACATCCAGCGGGTGTCTTGGTGCTGAAAATTGGGTTAAACAAAACTTTATTGTTTAAGAACAAAACAGATGGGGAAAACAAGGGCTGAATGGGTAGCACAGAAAAGAAAAAGGTCTTCACCCACAGATGGACTCAAGGGTGGGAATTAAAATGGCCAAACTGCAAACCAAATAAAAACTGTTAAGAAACCTTTTAGTCCATGTAAAATCTGCCCAACTCTGAAGGGAGGAAAAGAGTGGAACCTTAACTGCTTTGTGTAGCTGATCAGGCAGGCTAGTGTGTTAATTTTCTATGCTATTACCTACTCTCTTCTGTGCTTCATGGGGAAAACCTTGTGGGAAGGTCCTCTGCAGCCTGGGTCTGACAGCTATCCCAACCCCTCAGCCTGCACCGCCCACCCTTTGGCCAGCCGGGCTAGAGGGGCCGAGAAACACCTGGGGCAAGGCACAGTGAGTTTAAAAAGACTCTCACCGCTAGCTCCGCTGATGCCTGCACTGCCCACCCTTTGGCCAGCCGGGCTAGAGGGGCCGAGAAACACCTGGGGCAAGGCACAGTGAGTTTAAAAGGACTCTCACCGCTAGCTCTGCTGATGCCTGCACCGCCCACCCTTTGGCCAGCCGGGCTAGAGGGACCGAGAAACACCTGGGGCAAGGCACAGTGAGTTTAAAAAGACTCTCACCGCTAGCTCCGCTGATGCCTGCACCGCCCACCCTTTGGCCAGCCGGGCTAGAGGGGCCGAGAAACACCTGGGGCAAGGCACAGTGAGTTTAAAAAGACTCTCACCGCTAGCTCAGTTGATGCCTTCACATCAGGAACTGTTGTCAGACTTTTTCCCCCTCAGCTGTTTTAGCAGGAAGGGAAGTGGACTGAGTCTTCGTAATGTATTTATTGTGTAGTGTTGTGAACTGCTTTGAAATATGTACTGTTTTATCTTGAATTGGGTATTGTTTATTGCTTTGAAATTTGTATATTGCATTATGATGTTTATTATTGTATTATACTGATTTTGTTTTCTAACATTATGTTTATTATTGATTATTGTACTGAATTTACTTTTCATGCTTCTTTATTATTGGATTGTATTCTGACGTATTATTTATATCATATTTTATATTGTTTGGCATTATTGTTGTAAACCGCTTCGAGTTCCCTTTATGGGAAGGAAAGCGGTATAGAAGTCTAAACAATAAATAAATAAATAAATAAATCCGGTCAAGAAACTCTAATCAACCCTTTAATATTGCTCTTAACCCTTTTAGGCCAAGTTCTTCACAGACAAATATTCTCATTTCAAATGTCTTTTCCACATTAAGTAGAGGCAAACGTACAACATAGCAACATATCACAGTAAATGAATGTTAACTGTAACAAATCAAGAACAACAAACACATTTACTTACAGTACTTTATAGAATTCAAAGCAGAGGCCGAATCTGAAACAAAACATACAAAGTAATTTAATTTTTGAAAATTCTTCAAAATTAGGCTTAGAGATTTACCAAGATCCTCACCCACCTGCACTTAGGATTGACAATAGTAAAAAAAAAACTTTTTAAATACCTGAAATCCCCATCAACAAAAAGTCAAAAATGACTTGACAGCACATAACACACAAGCACTACTTTAAACATTTGTATATTTAAAATGATCATGATTTCTATCATTTGATTCTTAGAGTTGTATTGTGACTACATAATAAAAAATAAGTAACATTCTCTAGCTAACCATGTTAGTACTAATGGTCACAAAAAATACCTATTTCACCATTTTAATCTTTTTACTTCCTAATTATAGTCTTCTTAGTGTCAGGTTATGCATTTTACATTTTCCCTGCTATGTCTAATGTTTTAGTACTTTTTAAATGTTGGGATGTTGTTGTTGTTGTTATTATTATTATTATTTAGATTTCTATACTGCTTTTCTACCCCTAAGGGAACTCAAAGCGGTTTACATAATGCAAAATACAATATCTAGAATACAAAAGCAACATACAAAATCTAAATTCCCACGATATAAAAATGATAATTATAAAATTATATATAAACATCAATAGCAGCACAAAAGTATACAAAATATAAATTGTCCAAGTACGAATCATCACAGAAAATAACAATATAAAAATATACCCCAACCCAGTCCCTTATTTTCTGTTGTTATTTTCTGTTGCTCATTTTATTCAGTTTTAAATGTTAATTAAATGTTCTACTTTATGTTTTTACTTTTTCATCTGTAGATTGCTGAGAGTGTCTTAGAGAATGAACAATATAAGGAATAAAACACCAAAGATATTTAGTTCCTTACTTCATAATTCTGTTTTCTAAAAGTTTCATTACTTTTGTAGAAATTCTTGATGAGGATAAAATAAGAGGAACATAAAGCTGTCATTGTAAACTGAAGTCCCAATCCTTTTCATTAGTAACACAAAACACATGATGTTGTAGTAGTACTGAGTACAATTCTATTGTTTTGAAACTGCAGCCAATGATTAGAGGACAAGGAATGTCACAGGAATGACACGTGGTGCTTTCTGTATTACTTGAACTAACAAAAGAGAAGAGATGAAAAGAGATAGTTTCATCAACGTTTAGTCTCAGTTTCAACTTTAAGAGAAAACAGGCACAGAATCTATGATTCTTATCATCATTCTGGAATGCTCAGCTAAGAAGCCCCAAGAAAACATGAAAAACATTCTGCATTTGTGTGCATATTGCAGAAAACCCAGAAAACCTAATCCTTTTATCATTCCCATATAATTCCTCTGGTTTTGGAAAAATATTAAGACTAAAGGACCTTTCTGGTAGAAATGAGGGACATATTCATGGTCTGAAATTTTATTCCATTTCCATAAATGTTGAAGATTCAAATTACCCATCAGTAGGTGGGGACTGCAGTGGCTCAAGTGGCTAAGATACTGACTGGGAGGCAGAAGGTCAGCAGTTCGATTCCTATGTACTGCACGATGGAATGAGCTCCCGTCTTTGTCCCAGCTCTTGCCAACCTAGCAGTTTGAAAGCAAGAAATTGCAAGTAGATAAATAGGGACCACTTCGGTGGGAAGGTAACAGTGTTCCCTGTGCTCTGGTGTCTAGCCATGCCTGCCACATGACCATGGAAACATCTGCAGAAGCAGACAGCGCTGGCTCTTCGGCTTTGAAACAGAGATGAGCACTGAACCCTAGAGTTGGATGCGACTGGCTTTCGAGCAAGGGAAACCTTTACCTTTACTAGGTGGGGGCATAGTGACATGTTCTCACACACACACCAGAAGTCACAATCGGTCACTTACAATGGCAGTGGTGGCATTTTTTCCAAGTGTTTTGCATAAAGAGCAACTCGCTTAAAGAGCAATCCCATGGAACGCATTACACTTTTAAGTGAGGTACCACTGTATATTCTTTAATGCAAAGATAAGAGAATATGTCATTATCAAACTAGAGTTTCAGATAGGCATGTAGGCATTTGAAAGGGCTTCGAAGTATTGTTTTTTTCTTTATGCAATGTAAGCTTTCAAGTTATTTCCTTTTTTTGAAACAAATGCAATAAAGTATGAACTGTTCTTTATTTTCTTCTTAGACTTGGCCTTCTAATACAACCATTCATCAAAATACAACACATTTTTGCCTGAAATGAATGACTTCTTCAATCAAATGAAAACTGTTGAAAACCTTTTCATACATGGTTATATCAGATTAGAAGATGAAAAAGTCCAGGGTGAATTTGTACTACCTACCAAAATAAAATAAAATAAAAATTGACAGTACAAATTTACCCTGGTCTGTTCCACTTTGTCTGATATAACTATGTTTATTAATGTGTATGTATTCAGAATGCAAGCGCGGCGCCAAAATGGCCGCCGCGCTCTTTGCGGGCCCCCCCACCGGACTTGGACATCCGGGTAGTTAGGGGGCGTGGCCAGCACCCTTTAAAAGGGGTGGCCACAAGGCAGCCGCGCTGCCATTTTGCGAAGCGACGGAGAGGAGAAGTTTTTTCCCCTTTTGCTCCGTCGCTCTTCCCTTCAGCTGGGAAGCCTTTTCTGGGCAGCGGTTCCTTCATAGCTTCTTTCTTCGGCTTCCCAACGACTGCAGCCATGCCTTCCAAAAAGAAGGCGATGGCGAACGCGGTTCGCTCTTCACGGAGGCGCCAGCCGGGTCGGAGGACCGTGACTGCGCCCCCTCAGCAGGCCCCCTTTCCGGGGGTGCCCACTGGGACCGGCGGGATGGGGGCGATTGCTCCCTGGCCTGAGGCTGGGCAGCCTCAGGCCGGCCCTGCGGGGGATTCGGCCCCCGGCCCACAATTGGAGGCCACTGGCCCGGGCCTGGCGCATAGCCAGGCTGGGCCTTCGGGCCTTGGCATCCAGCTTCCAGCAGTGGGCTGCAATCAAGGGGTTTGGCTGGGTTCCCTTCCCTGGCAGGGCATGCTCCCCGCCCCGCAGGGGCCGGTGGTTGGGGCATGGTCATATTCGGGCCCTGGGGTCCAGAGACCTGGCCCGGCGCCGGCAACCGGTGGGCCGGCCGGCCCTTTGCCACCCATTAGTATTGGGGGCTATGTAAATGTTGATGCCCTACTGGCCCGCGTACTGGAGGCATCCTTAGGGGTAGTTAATCCATCCGGGGCACCGTTTGGTTTACAGGTCAACTCAGCGCTTGCCGGTCCTCGGCAAGCGGCCGACAGGGTTGAGCTGCCTGAGGCGAATAGGTCGGCCGCGGCCGCGGCCTCGCAGCTCCCCACGCAGCAGATCCCGCCAGCAGGTAGTGGTCAGGTCCCATCTTCGAGCTTGGTTGCGGTCGCAAGCTCCGATGCCCGCAGTGGGCCGGAACCCCCGGTGGGGGCGGCCCACGGGGTGCAACTTGTGAGTATACGGTCCAATCTAGTGCACCCACGACACAACCCACACTGGGGGGAGGCTTCCAGTGGCCGTGGCCTCGCCTGGCTGGGGCGGCGGGTCAGTCGCCGCCGGCCCATCTTGGAACGGCTCCCGCACTCCAGGGCCCCTCTTGGGGCGGGGTACCCAGTCCCGCGGGGAACTTACTGGGGGTGGCGGGGCTGGTCCAGGCTCCTTTCAGGGTGCCCAGTACTGTCAATGTTCCGGTGTCAGCCTTGCCGACGGCAGGTTATTCGTTGCCCCTCGGGGACCACCTGGCCCAGGCCACCAAGGAAAAGATATGGCGGGGGGAGTACGTGGACATTTTCTCCCTCTTGAATAGAGAACCCACCAAGGAAGAGAGGGAGGGGCAGGACGAGAAGGACAAGGAGCAGGCTCGTTGACGTAAGCCACCACGTACATGGGCCAACTGGTTACCCGCGTACCTTATATACATGGTGGTGTATCTCAGGGCCCGGCCTGACCTGGCAATTCCGATGGTCCAGTATTTGGACAACATATACCGGGCGATGGTTGATTTCCCTGGCCCGTCGTGGTTGGCTTACGACGAGGAATTCCGTATGAGAGTGCCCCTACACCCAGAGATGAGGTGGGATGAGCCCTGCCAGAAGCTGTGGCTTCTGTATATGACCCCCACGCGCCCGGCGCCAGGGGAGAGGTACCATTGTGGACACGTGGTCCAGCGAGCTGCTCCAGCCCAGGCACCCCGCCAGGTGGCGGGGCAGGGGGTTCCAGCCCGCCTGCTGTGTTGGAGCTTCTCGGCCAATGGTGCGTGTAACAGGAAGCAGTGCTGATACAGGCATTCCTGGGGGTTGAGATTGACACGGTTGTGCAAGCATCCAGGTTACCTGCTGATAAGGTTTCACGGATCGTTGCACTTATTTTGGACTTGCTGGCAAAACGCAAGGTGTCCCTTCGGGAGCTACAGGTGTTACATGGTCACCTTAATTTCGCTTGCAGGGTCGTCACACCAGGCAGAGCATTTGCTCGACGATTGTGCGATGCCATGACTGGCTTGGCCAGGCCCCACCACAGGGTCCGACTGAACAAGGGCATGAGGGAGGATATGCTCATTTGGCTCCAGTTCCTGAGGGAATTCAATGGGGTGTCCTTTTGGAGGTCCGACCTTTTAGTTTCCCCTCGTTTTCAGGTTCAGTCGGATGCGTCGGGGTCCCTGGGTTATGGGATTTACTTCGCAGGGAAGTGGGCCTACGGCAGATGGCCGCCAGACTGGTGGGGCACGGATTGCTTGCGAGATCTCACGTACCTGGAATTTTTCCCCATTCTGGGAGCTTTGATGCTATGGGGTGAGGAGTGGGCCAATTCGGTTGTCCATTTCTGGTGTGACAATGCGGCAGTGGTCCACATTGTCAATGCACAGACGTCTAAATCTCCAAGGGTTATGGAACTGGTTCGCCAGTTCGTGTTGCGCAGCCTACGCCTCAATGTGCTTTTTCGGGCTAGACATGTTCCAGGTATTAATAACGATATTGTTGTTAGCCGCCCAGAGTCGGCCTTGTGTTGAGTGGGCGGGATATAAATTGAATAAATAAATAAATAAATAAAGATATTGCTGATGCTTTGTCCCGCCTGCAGATCCCCCGGTTCCGTGCCTTGGCCCCGGACGCAGAGGAATTTCCCTCGCCACTCCCGGACGAGATATGGACACTTGGTAAGGAGAGGTGAACCGGGCGATCGGCATGTCGCTCGCCCCTCGCACACGTAAGGCGTATAACCATGCATTCAGTTCGTTCAGGGCCTTTTGTGCCCAATCCCGGCTGCTGGAAAGTTGGCCCATCCCAGTGGCTCATATCCTCCAATTTATGGTTTATTTACATGCCCAGGGCTTAGCCCCCCGCACCAAAGCATCCAGGCTGTCAGCGCTGGCTCAGCTGAGGATACGCTCCTCTAAGGTTGATCAGCACTGTGTAGGCAGTGGTGTAAGACTGCTACGATGTTCCATGGCAGACATCTGTCCGGTTGGTGCCCTACAGGAGTTCCTTGCACTACGTGGTACGCACCCTGGCCCATTTTTCTGTCACCAAGATGGGTCTCCCCTTACTAAATTTCAATTTTGGAAGGTGACCGGTAAGGCACTAGCCAGTGTTGGCCTCCCTGGGGCTCGTTACGGCACCCATTCATTTAGGATAGGGGCGGCTTCCACCGCAGCGGCGTTTGGGTACTCTGGGGCTGAGATATGCAACATGGGAAGGTGGGGATCCCGATGTTTTCGGTTGTATGTTCGCCCTCTTCAACAGTGAGTACCAGTTAAGTCACTGCCCTGTTTCCTTTTTTCCTTGACAGACCCTGGGTGTCGACTTACACCGGTGACAGTATGGCTGGTGGGCCACAGCTATGTGCACAGGGCAGCGCAGTTTGCTGCGGCGACAGAGTGGGGACCCCGACTGGGACTAGGTGCATCCGCAAGTCTCAGGTGGTACGGTAAGCGCGGAATGTTATGGCGGGAACTGTTGCCATTCCTTTTCTCCATCAGGGATGCTGACCCGCCTGATGTCCTAATTATACACCTCGGGGGTAATGATTTGGGCCAGGTCACGGGCCTATCGCTGAAGCACGCGATTTGCGGTGACCTGGCCTACCTGCATTATGTGTGGCCCGCCACAACCCTGCTTTGGTCGGACATGATACCGCGGCACGCTTACAGGGGAGGGTTGAACCTCCAAGCCCTTGATCGGGCTCGGCGCTTGGTGAACAGGGCTATTGCCCGGTTCCTTATGGACAAGGGTTGGGGGCGTGTCATACGACACCCCACCATCAGTCTCCAAAATTATGAGCTTTACACAGGGGATGGGGTCCATCTGTCGCCGGGAGGTATGGACCTCTTGTTAGGAGATTGGCGAGCAGGCCTGTTGACCGAGCTGACGGTCTGGGGGGGGGGGCGGTGAGCCTTTATTGAAGCCTCCCCGTGTGGTGGGTAGCACTGGTAAGGTAAACATTTATGACCCACAGGTATCCGGCAGGTTCACAATTGACTGGACAACACTAGACAGGCACAAGTTGGTTAACGTTGTCCGGTCAACGATGAACCAGGCAATGGGGTGATGGCATGAGCTGGGCAGCAGGCATCACCCCGTTATTTTACGGATACGCGTCAGAGGGTGGGGTCACTAGTTAGATTATTGACTACGGTCAACAATTTGTTTGTTGTCAACAAACAAATTGATACAAATGGATACATTGTAACCAATTGCCGTTGGCAATTTTGGGTGGAACCTTACCAGTGTTACTTCGGCCTGCTTGCCTTAAGAATTATAATTGGCTGAATACCAATAGAAATTTATAATTCGGACTAGGGCATGAATCAATAAATGTGGCCCAATGCCGTTATCCACTTTTACCAGTGTCTGAGTCCTTTATTGGGGGGTGCGCCTGCAATACAGTATAGATACCACATTTCATTGATTTTCATAACCACCAAGACTTCCAGGCATGAGCTACCAACTGAATATAACATCATATTTCCTTACAATGTTGAATGATTTAAAAAATACCCAAGACATGTTGCTTGGCATAGGCCTCTTCACATAAATGTACATACTGTATTCGTTGTCTTTCAGCAAGACATTTATAACACTGAATCTTGCAAATTCTTTTGAAACAATTAGTTACACACATAGTTATTTGCTTTAATTGAGAAATCTGCCTGATTGTAAGCTGATTTCCCAAAGGATAGGAGTGAAGGTTATTCGATTAGGACTTTTGGGAGTAGCTATCTATCTAATATGTTTCTGAATTATCCCAAATTGAACTGAGACAAACATGAGAACAAAGCCTTTTTTAAAAAGCAAGGAAAGACTAGCCTAACTCCCAGCTGGGAATGTTTAGGAAGAAATGTATGCCTATACAATATTGGGTAAATATTCCAAGCAGTTACATACATAAAAGGGGGAGGAACAGAAAGAGAAAGAGAATGAATGTATTTTCTCCAACATGCTTGTAGTTTGGAAGCAGAGCAAAGTAGTACCACCCATCCAAAGCCCTAAAGCAGAGGTAAGGAGGAAATTTAATATATTCTTGGTAACAACCCAGAAGGCCAAAGATCCACATTTAGCCAATTATCTTCCAGATCACTTAGAGCAGGGGTGCCCAAACTTTACGGGCCATGACCAGGCATGTGGTTGAGTGGGCTGGTTAGGTGGTTCCTCCCTCCGGAAGCAGAAGTAAAACATACCTGTGCATGTGCAAAACGCTGCCATAAATGCACCCGTAGCTGCCATAAACACATTTATGACAGCTGTGGATGCTTTACAGCAGCGTTTTGCACATGGATGCCCATTTTACTTCCCCTTCTGGGAGTGGTAAGGGTAGCACAGGCCAGATCCGGCCTGCAGACCATAGTGTGGGCATCCCTGACTTAGACAAATGAGAATTGTTAGGGAGCTTACACTGACTGAGTTGTCTGCATTACAGTAAAACTCCAACTTACATAAAAAGTCCATTCCATAGGCTTTTATGTAAATCAGTTTTTTACGTAACTCGAAGCAAACCCATAGGGAAAATGAATTTTTTACATAAATCTAAGCAAACCCATAAGAAAAATAATTTTTATGTAACTTGAAGCAAACCCATAGGAAATTGCATTACATAAATTGAGGCAGTTACGTAAATCGGGACATGGTTTTAGCACAGAATCATTAAGTAAGTCGAATTTTACATAACTCGAGGTGTACATAAGTCGGGGTTTTACTGTATAATGTTCTGATTTTTATAAAACATGGGCATGGACTGGCCAATTATGTTTTTTATGTGTTGTCCTGCTTAAAATACAGCAATTCAATCAAATGGCTCCCAGGATGAACCAGAGCTTTTTGGTTAATTATGGAAGCTTAGAGAAGAGTGGCAGAGAGGACTATAAAGATAATAATCAAATCCAGTACATACAGAAATTGTGAATGGCTAGTCATGAGTACCATGCCTTCAGAGAGAGGTATGAGATCCCAGCAGTATGACCTTCTCTGTCTCCCAGGATGTGGGTGACAATTAGGCAACACAAATACCAGGACCCAGGACAACCAGCTAACAGGCCAAACACTAACCAAATCTCAGTCCAGAGTCCAAATCCAGGTGAAACCAGAGATGCAGGATTAATCCAGATGATAAAAGCATATTCCAAATGAGCCAGAAGTCAGGCAAGTGGGAGAATAGACATGGCAGAGAACCCTAAGGGACTGGAGCAAGGTGAGGACATAATTTCAGGAGCAAGGATCCAAGTAAGGCAAAACAACAGTACACAGAAACCAGGAAAAGGTCAATGATATTCTGATTCTGAGGTAAAAGAAGGCAAATTGGACCGGGGGGGGGGGGGGGGGGGAGGGAGTTCACAGGTGGACACACCAGCTCCTCTGTGGTGACACATTCCATTTTAAGTAGCCTGGAGACAAAAGGCAGCAGAACAGGGATTATAGTTAGGTTTGGGTAGAGAGGCCTCCCTGGAATGGATGGGGATGTGTTGGGGGGAACTTTTCACTGAAACTGTAAGTATTGATAATTCAACAGGTCGGCAACCATATAGACATTCTGTAGGGCCATACCTGTCAAGTATCCTGGATTGGCCGGTATTTCCCGTATTTCCGCGCTTGTTCAGCCCCTTTCCCGCCGCCATCCCATATTTTGAATGGCAGGGAAAGTAGCTACTGCGCATATGCGGTGCTGCCTCTGACGGCCACGCATGTGCAGTAACCCATTTCCTGGCCAAAGGGGTTTCTGGGCATGCGCACAAAGGTTTAAGAACATAAGAACAGCCTTAGTGGAACGGGCCACAGCCCATCCAGTCCAGCATTCAGTTCCACACAGTGGCTTACCATTTGCTTCAGGGTATTCTCGAGCAGATGCCTTCACCTGCTTAGGATTCCCTGGAAATGGCATTGAAAGATATCCTGCCTATCTCTCCAACCCGGAGGTTGTCCTTACATATGTATAATTATAGCCATTGATACTCTTGTCCTCCAAGAACTTGTTTAATCCTTTCTTAAAGCTGTCAAGACTGACAGCTGTCACCACTTTTTCTGGCAGGGAGTTCCATAGACCAGTGATCCTCTGGGTGAAAAAGTACTTTCTCTTATTTGTTTGAGAACTAGCACCCAAATGTTTCATGGAGTGTCCCCTAGTTCTAGTGTTATGCGATAGGGAAAACAGTTTTTCCTTATCTACTTTGTCCACACCGTGCATGATTTTATAAACTTCAATCAGGTCACCTCTTAGACGCCGTCGTTCAAGAATGAAGAGGCCCAACCATTGCAACCTCAGATGGTAAGGAAGGTGTTCCAGTCCCCTAGTCATTTTGGTTGCCCTCCTCTGCACTTTTGCCAGTTCCATAATATCCTTCTGGAGGTATGGCGACCAGAACTGTACGCAGTATTCCAGATGGGGCCTCACCATAGGTTTATAAAGAGGCAAAATGATACTTGCTGACTTATTTTCTATACCCTTCCTAATGGGATCATTAGCATTGAGTTTCCTTTTTTCACTGGTGTGGCACACTGGGTTGACACCTTCACTGAGCTGTCCTCCAGGACACCAAGGTCCCTTTCATGGTTTGTCACAGAAAGTTCAGACCCCATCATTTTATAAATGTAATTGGGGTTTTTTGCCCCAACGTGGATCACTCTGCACTTACTATTGTTGAAGCTCACTTGCCACTGTTTTGCCCACTCCCGCTGCCTGATGGCCATGCATGCACAGTAACCCATTTCCTGCCCGGTAACGTACTGCGCATGCGTGCCTAGCTCCCGGTTTTTCAAAACCGCAACTTGATGGGTATGTGTAGGGCAAAGAACTGATTCTCAGAACAGTTCTAGGCATCTATGTATTTAGGTGTGACTGGCCCAAGGTGGTGATAATTTAGTCAGCTATTCTGGCCAGAAGAGTGTGGAGATGTGACCCTTGCTGTTTGGACTGGTCAAGGAGGGGAATAAAGAGGGAGATGTAGGGCTGGGTCCTAAAGCCAGGGATTTTTCTCCTGGAACACTTGTGCATCAGTTACAACTGCCCTTAAATTGCTCCAGGTTTGTTGGGTTCATTTATCCAAAATGGGGGCTGACTTGTTCATTGAGGAACTGTGAGGGGGCCTTGTGGCAATATCTCACAACTCTAGGAGTAGGTAGCTAAACATGAGCTGGCCCTTCCTGTGGTAGTTCAGAGGGGTGGTGGTGGAAGCAGTGAGGCCCACAAGGCACTTTTCAACAATTCATCCTCTGGTTTAGTAATAAATCATGAGATTCAGGAACATAGGCAGATACAGTCCTCTGAGGTAGCTTCAGGAAACAGCCAGCTTTATATAATGGATCTGGACTGAAATTGACCTGAGATGTCTCCCCAGATTGGCTGGCTAAGACATGGACGTACAGCAGGGCCCCAAAACAAGAGACTCACCTGTCTGGGCAGGAGAGAGGTTTTCTGGGTGCACCAAATATTTGAATCAGTTGATTCACTACTATAGGCACCACTGCAAGTTTGAGGAAGTTAAGCATTTGGTCCATTCAAAATCCATGCCTTGTCTCTTTGTTTACATTGGAGGGGGACAACAATAATTTACATCTGCTGTGATTCACCAAAGAAAAATAATATGCAGCAGGACATTTTTCCATGCTGGATTGGGAAGAATGCAAACAGCCTGGAAGAAGACAGGCATATACAGCAACAGAATACAAAACATTCTGTAGAATTTTCAATCTGCAATGTAAAGCATGGGAGAATATTTGTAATCCTGCAAGGAGGTTACAAATAAACATATCAGTCCCTTTCCTCTGGCTTCCCACAGGGTATAAGATAACAAATAGGAATAACCCATTCTCAGTTGTGTCCAGGGCTTCCATTTCTGTTTTAATATTAAATCCAATAATGAATGCAGTCCTCTACAAAAATCATTTTTAACATCTCATCATAACTTTGCTTTTATAACTTGTCCATTGAGGGACAGAAAGTGGACAAAAAAAAACAAAGCACAACAGAAGTTTCTCAAAAGGAGACCAAGCATCTGAACATAAGAACAGCTTTACTGGAACAACAGCCCAAACAGTCCAGCATTCTCTCTCACACAGTGGCTCACCATTTGCTTCAGGGTATTCCCAAGCAGATGCCTTCACCTGCTTAGGATTCCCTGGAAATGGCATTGAGAGATATCCTGCCTATCTCTATAAACTCGAAGGTTGTCCTTAGGTATCCATAATTATAGCCATTGATACCCTTGTCCTCCATGAACTTGTCTAATCCTTTCTTAAAGCTGTCAAGACTGACAGCTGTCACCACTTCTTTTGGCAGGGAGTTCCATAGACCAGTGATCCTCTGGGAGAAAAAGTACTTTCTCTTATTTGTTTGAGAACTAGTACCCAAAGGTTTCATGGAGTGCCCCCTAGTTCTAGTGTTGTGCGATAGAGAAAACAGTTTTTCCTTATCTACTTTGTCCACACCGTGCATGATTTTATAAACTTCGATCAGGTCACCTCTTAGACACCGTCGTTCAAGAGTGAAGAGGCCCAACTGTTGCAGCCTCAGATGATAAGGAAGGTGTTCCAGTCTTTAGGTGTTGTGGTCTGGGTTCGAATCATGCAGAGTTAAGCAGTTAGCTTTTGGCAGCAGCGGCGGTGCCCATGTGGTTTTATCTCTCTCTCCCAGACAATACAGAAACAGCTTTTTGCTCAGCAGAATAGTTCATAAAGATAACATAAATAACAGATTCCTCTCTGGCAGATAAACAGTCTGTAAGTACTTGTGAGCACTACTTTAAGTCCTGAGACACAGTAAAAGTACTCACAGTAACTCCAGTCTTCTCCTGGCTGGCTGTAGGTTGGGCAAAACCCTTTTTGTCCAGGCTTGTTCCTTCAGTTGAGTTCCAGACCTCTGCAGACTGCTCTGGCTCTTTCTCTCCTCCAGAGAGTGTCAGCAAAGCCAGCAGCCTTTTCCTCCAGGCAAAACAGTGATGTCCATAAGGCAGTAAAACTATCAAGCAGTCCGGCTAGCATGCATCCAGTAGTTTAGGCATACAGCAGCAATGTGGCTTTTGAGAAGCCCTAATTTATACATGATATTCTGCTCAGTCACCCACTGAGTGAATTCAGCTGGGTGCTGCTCTGTTGAAACCCTTAAAGACATAGTTTCATGTATCTTACACAATACTATTCACATGTATACATTACTTCCCTATCACAGTCCCCTAATCATTCTGGTTGCCTTCCTCTGCACTTTTTCCAGCTCCATAATATCCATCTGGAGGTATGGTGACCAGAACTGTACACAGTATTCCAGATGGGGCCTCACCATAGATTTATAAAGAGGCAAAATGACACTTGCTGACTCGTTTTCTATACCCTTCCTAATGATCCCTAGCATTGAGTTTGCTTTTTTCACTGCTGAGGCACACTGGGTTGACACCTTCATTGAGCTGTCCACCAGGACACCAAGGTCCCTTTCCTGATTTGTCGCTGAGTTGAGACCACATCAGTTTATCAACGTAATTGGTTTTTTTTTTGCCCCAACATGCATCGCTCTGCACTTTTTAGTGTTGAAGCTCATTTGCCACTGTTTTACCCACTCCCCCAGTGTCAAGAGATCCCTCTGGAGATCCTCACAATCTCTCACAGTTTTCACTACCCTGTATAATTAAGTGTTGTCAGCACATTTGGCTACCTTGCTATTTACTCCTACTTCTAGATTATTTATGAAGAGGTTGAAAAGCAGGGGTCCCAGTACTGAACCTTGGGGGACCCCACTCTTTACTTCCCTCCACTTGGAGAACTGTCCATTTAGTGCTACCCTCTGTTTCCTGTCCCTTAGCCAGTTGCTGATGCAGGACAAGACCTATCCCTTTATTCTATGACTGGCAAGTTTTTTCAAGAGCCTTTCATGGGGGACCTTGTCAAAAGCCTTCTGAAAGTCCAGATAAACAATGTCAACTGGATCCCCCTTATCCACATGCTTGTTGACACTCTCAAAAAATTCCAACAGACTAGTGAGGCATGATTTGCCCTTGCAAAAGCCATGTTGGCTCTTCTTTAGCAGGGCCTTCTCTGCTATGTGCCTATTAATTCTATCTTTTAGGATGGTTTCCATCACTTTACCTGGGTCACATGTCAAACTGACAGGTCGGTAATTTCCTGGATCCTTTTTTGAAAATTGGTGTTACATTCACTACCTTCCAGTCATCAGGCACAAAGCCTGATTTGAGGGAAAGATGATATATTTTGGCTAGGAGATCAGCAATTTCATCTTTAAGTTCCCTGAGAACTCGTGGATGGCTGTCATCTGGTCCTGGTTATTTATTAGCATTTAGTTTAACAAGACATGCAAGGATCTCCTCCCTGGTTATTTCTATCTGGCTTAATTCTTCGGTTTCCCTCCCTACGAAGATAGGCTCTGTTTTGGGCATGTGGTCTCTGTCTTCTTCAGTGAATACTGAAGCAAAGAATTCATTGAGTCTCTCTGCAGTCTCTGTTTCCTCTTTAATAACCCCTTGCCTTCCATTGTTGTCTAATGGTCCAATGACCTTCCTAGTTGGGTTCTTACTTCTAATATACTTAAAGAAGTCTTTGTTATTTCTTTGAGTGTTTTTAGCTATACACTCCTCAAAGTCTTGCTTTGCTTTCCTGATTGTTGCCTTGCATTTGTTCTGCCAGAATTTATGTTTCTGCCTGCTGTCCTCATTCGGACAAGCCTTCCATATTCTAAATGAGCTTTTCTCGCTTTTGATCACTTCCCGAACAGCTCTTTATCTCTTTATCATGTGCTGAACAACAGTTCGCCCAGTCTAAGTGAGGGTAATTGATGTCCCCCATTATAACCAGGCTTCCCTTCTTGAATGTCTCCTTTACAACATTCTCCAACTGCCAGTCATCCTCAGGAGTTTGGGTTGGTGAAAGGGCTGGGGATGTCCCTGGGTAGCATGGTCTGGGCTTCTCGCCCTTCCCCAGCCTCTCCCTTCGGTCTCACACACACACAGGCAGGTAACATCATTTTTCTTCATTGTATTAGCCAGCCACATAGCTTGGCCCCTAGAGATGCACTTTATCAGGCTGTTGGCATGGAAGACTTGGGGCAGATCCCCAGTCAGGGGCGCCACTATATCACTAAACCCCAGGATAAACTTGTGGTAAAACCCAACCAACCCCAGGAAACTATGCAGTTGTTTCTTTATCACTGGTCACAGCCATTCTTTGCCGCACTGTACCTTGGCATCCACAGGAAAAATTTCCGCTTGTCCAACAACATGTCCCAATTAGGTAACCCTGGCCCACCCCCACTGGCATTTGGAGGCTTTCACGGTTAACTCGGCTTCCTGAAGCCGGGAAACGACCTGTCAGCTGTGCTCACAATGTTCTTTGAAACTGGAACTGTAAATTGCTATGTCATCAAAATAGGCCTCCGTAAAAGGTAGATCCACTAGGATGCGATCCATCAGTCTCTGGAAGTTTGCAGGGGCACAGGTCAGGCCAAAGGCCATCCGGGTGAACTGGTATTGCTCTCCTTTAGGGGTAAAGAAGGCAATCTTGAGCTTGGTGGCTTTCAACAAGGGAATTTGCCAATAGCCTTTCATCAAGTCCTAGGTGGTGACGTACTGGGCCCCCGGCAACCTCTCAATTAAGTGGTTCATCCTGGGGGGACAATACAGATCGGGGATGGTGATGGCATTCAGTTTACAATAATCCACACAGAACCAGTTCTCAGGCAGGATGTTCCCCTAGGCGTCCTTCTTCTTAGCCAGAACAATGGGGCTGGCCCAAGGGCTAACGGAGGGCTCAATCACCCCCAACTTCAACATGATGGCAATCTCTTTGTCAATTTGGTCAGCCACAGGCCCCACCACCCTATAGGGGCTGGTCCGAATGGGCACGTAGGCCCTGGTATCGATGTCATGGGTTTGTAGGGGAGTGAACCTTGGGGTAGTAGTAAACAAATCCTGAAAGGCCTGGAGGTCTCTCCACAACTCCCCTTGTTGGTCTTCACCCAACTCGGAAGACAGAAAAATGTCCCTCCATGTTCCGGCCCCCTTGAATTCATCCAACAAGTGAAGCACCTGTTGGTCTCCCCCTAACTCTTGGGCCATCATGCCCCTCCTCATAGCTTGGCCCCTGGAGATGTACTTTTTCAGACTGTTGGCATGGAAGACTTGGGGCGGATCCCCAGGAAGGGCCACTTCATAGTTAACCTCTGACAGTCTCTTTGTGACTACCCTGGGGCCCCTCCAAGTAATCTCCAGCTTTGAAGGAGGCAAGGGGTCCAATAGGAGCACCTGATCCCCTTCCTGAAAAGTCTGATGCTGGGCATGCTTGTCGTCCTGGATCTTCTGAGTCACCTGTGCCTTATTAATGTGCACATGTACCAGCTCCTGCACCACCTGGACTCTATCCCTCAACTCTTGGATGTAATCCCCCACGGCCTTCGGGGAACTATCACTGGCCCCTTCCCAGCTGGCCTTCAATCGCTGCAGGGGCCCGTTCATATTTCTCCCAAACAGATCCTCAGTGGGGGAATAGAACCCCAGGGAAGGATGAGCAGAGTTCCAGTAGGCAGACTTGATGAACGGGATTCCTTCCATCCATATCCGCTCATTCTGCAACATGTAGGCCTTCAGCAGGTTCTGGATAGTCCGGTTCACCCTTTCCACCATGCCATTGGACTAAGCATGGTAGGGCAAGGAGAAGCTTTGGGTGATCCCAGCCAGTTCACACACCTTCTCCATCAGCCTGGAGGTGAAGTTCGTCCCTCTATCTGAAATGAGGGTCTTTGAGAGGCCCACACTCGAACAGACCTCCATGAAAGCCCGGGCGACTTGGATGGCAGAGATGCCCGTCAGGGGAATGGCCTCCACCCACCAGGTGGACAAACAAATGTAGACCAGCAAGTACTTCTACCCCACGCAGGAGGGCCTGAAGGGCCCCAGGGTGTCCACCTGAATCTGACTGAAGGGCTCCTTCGGGATTTGAGGGATTTGCACCTCTGCCTTGGTACGGAAAGCCGCTGGATCCACCCTCTGGCAGATGTCGCAGGAAGCACAATACCTCTGTACGTCCCTGACCATACCCTTCCAGTAAAACTGATCCAAAACCCTTCTCAATGTCTTTTTCCATCCAGGAGGCCAGCAAAGGTGTTGTCATGGGCCAGCTGGAGCACCTCCTCCCGGAAACACCTTGGGACCACCAACTGCCTCTGTGCGGCACCGGTGACAGCCCCTTTACTGCGACCTCCCAAAACAGCAAGTCCACCAGAACCAGCACTCCCCCTTTCCTTGTCCTTCTGCCTCTGGCGCCGCCCTGGCTCGAGCTGCTGCCAACAACACATCCTCCAGCTGTTCCTGTTGGAATTTCCAGGGTTGGACCCAGTTGGGACCTTCCTGGTCAGTCGGCTTCTTCTCCTTCATGGGGTTTGGCAAAGGAGGAGGCTGGTGGATTAGTTCCTGTGCCATGCGGCAGCGGTCTGGGCCCAGGTCCTCACCCTCTTCATGGCCCCCACCACCTTTCTGGGCACAACCCTAAAAAGCAGGTTCATACCTAGTATGATGGAGGGGAGACCTTGGCCGGAGTGAATCAAGCAGAGTACCGGACCTTCCAAAATCCTTATATTGGACATGCAGCTACTGGCGAGACACATCTGCGTGGTGCGGGTATCTGGATGGTAGACCTCAATGGGGACTTCCAGCTGGGACATGGCTTCTTCCTGGGGCAGGTGTCGCTGGTGCACCAAACAAAAATCCGTCCCACAATTCCTAAACAATTGGAGATGCAGGTGCGCTCCTGTCTGCGGGTTCACTAGGCTCACTGTTCCCTTCCGCTGCTTCCACACCCAAGCCGCCTGCTTCTCCGAAACAAAGGCGGAGGGCCGAACCAGCCTCGGGCACACAGCCTCCACTGCCAATACTGGTTGGACTACGTTCTTCGGGCTCCCCTTCTGGGCGGAACATGAGTGATGGGCTTCCCCTTTAGCCCTAGCTTCTGGGCCGGCCTTCCTCAGTGCGGGCCCTGGGGAATGGCCCTCTTTATAACCCTCTGCTTCTGGGTCGTAGTCCCTCTGGATGGGCCCAGGACGGTTAAGGCTTCCATGTAGGAAGTGGCCTCCCTCTTCTAGCAGGCCCAGAACTTCTCAAGAGCCACCTCTGGGAGGTCTGCGAAGTAAGCCCTTATCTGCTTCTTGGTGGGTTCCCACTCCGGTCCTGGGTACAGGGAGGCCAGCATATTGGCATACCTGTCCAAAACCTGGCTCTGCAGCAACCTCGGCCACCACCAGCCCGGGAGTTCATAGTCTAGGCAGACTCTCTTGAAAGAGGGCAGGAACTTCCACAGGTCTTGCCCCTCCTTCTGCTTGGGAAGCATCGACCTGTCCACCTCCCTTAACATCAGAGACCCTGGGAAAAGGACCTTCTCCTGCATCCTGATCAATAACTGCAGTGCTTCCTATAGACTCCCCATTTCTACTCTGTCCCTGCAGTAGCTAGGGAAACAACAAACACTGATGCAATGCACTTAATTCTATGCCTTGGCAACTCTTTACAATGATGGCTCGATATAGGCTCTTTAGTTACAAACCACACACTTGGGTGGTAGGCAGACATTGGCTTCAGCCAAACTACACACTGGGCAGTTGGCAGCAGACACTTGTTCACAGCCACGTGTGGGGCTTTGAATTCTGGTTCTGCACTCTAGGGCAGAGGAAACCGGCCGGAACATACACAAGCAGGGCAGTTCCACCGTTCATCAGACACCACACTAGGGGTGTTGGAAAAGCTTCAGACAACACGCTGAGGTTGCTAAGCAGGCATCAGGCATTACACATGGAATGCTGGAAAATCTTCTTGTTGCACACAGGGCAACAAACATCAATCACTTGCACGACATCATAAGCAGGTTCCAGACATCCCACCGCTGCCGCCATGTAAGGGCTGGGGATGTCCCTGGGTAGCATGGTCCGGGCTTCTCACCCTTCCCCAGCCTCTCCCTTTGGTCTCTCTCACACACAGGCAAACGGCATCATTTTTCTTCATTTTATTAGCCAGCAACAGTGATTAGAATTCAGTGCATTGTGTGCTAAAAATAACAAACCTGGGTCTAACTCACCCTATGACCTCTAAAAGCCTCCATAAATCAGCTCCCCAGCTGCCTCCATCCTCTCTCTCCTTGCACACCGAAGCAGTCTCCAAGCCCGGAAAAAAGCCCAAGCAGCAGGAGAGGTCAGCTGAAGTGGACATTCCAGACATACCACTCCACCCCCTCCCAACCAGCCGCTCTGCCTTACAGTCAGAGGCTGATAGTATATGCCTACTGTTAGACCATCCTTGTGGCCTGGTACTCTTACCCACAGTGTTTCTAATGGTGACTCCAAATCACCAAGATATTCCAATTCGTATGATTTTATCACTTCTTTGACATACAAGGCTACACCACCTCCCATTTGCCCCTTCCTATCCTTCCTGTACAGTTTGTAACCTGAGATAACTGTATCCCATTGGTTATCATCCCTCCACCAGGTTTCAGTGATGCCAATAAATATCAATATTTTTATCTATTGCCAAGTATTCCAGCTCCCCTATTTTGTTCCGGAGGTTTCTGGCATTTGCATACAAGCATTTATATATGCTTTTCTGATACAGTCTTTTATTATTTATTTATTTATTTATTTATTTATTTTTCACGCTTATATATCACCCACTCAGGGCGGTTTACATAGCGGACAGTAAATACATAAAAAGACACATGATAAAACAAAGTTAAAAGTTAAAAAACCCACCCCTAAAAGGTGCACAAGTACTGAAGGGACCTTGGGGGAAGGCACACCTCTATACCAACCACCCAACGGTACCCCCATCCCCACCCACACCCCAAACTTGGCCCGCCAGCCAGGTCTTCAGTTCCTTCCTAAAGGGCAACAGTTGCATTTGAGTCCAGTTGCATTGTTAGACTGCCTCTTGCATCCTTCTGCTAGAGTGCTGGTGACTAGCTCCTCGCTCTTCTCAGTAATTTTTGCATCCTCCTCACTACTCAAATACACACTTTCCCGAACCGGATGCTGCCCAGCTCCTGTTGGCTTTCCCCCAGTTATCAGTTTAAAAGCTGCTCTGCAGCCTTTTTGATGTGGAGTGCCAGCAATCTGGTCCCATCATGGTTCAAGTGCAACCCATTCCTCCTGAATAGATTTGTCCCAAAATGTTTTCCAGTTCCTGACAAATCTGAAACCCTCCTCTCGACACCACCACCTCATCCACGCATTGAGGCTTCTGAGCTCTGCCTGCCTGGTAGGTCCTGCACGAGGAACAGGCAGCACTTCTTAAAATGCCACCTTGGAAGTCCGGGACTTCAATCTTCTTCCTAACAACCTGAATTTGGCTTCCAGGACTGACCACTTGGCTTTCCCAACATCATTGGTACCAACGTGTACTATGACGACTGGCTCCTTCCCAGTTCTCTCTAACAAGCTATCTAGATTTCTCGTGATGTCTGCAACTTTTACACCTGACAGGCAAGTCACCATACGGTTATCATGTGCATCACAAATCCATTTCTCTGTATTTCTAATTATTGAATCACCTAGTACATGGAGCCTCTCGCCTACAATCTGTTCATCTACATGCACCTCATCAACTATATTAAGGGGGAGGTCTTCAGTTTTTTCCTGTTGTTTATCTCCTGTATCTCATCAAGTGTGATGAAGGAGAGATCCTCAGGTGGAACCAGTTGTTCCTCTGTGTGTTCCTCATCAGGTGTGATGAGGGAAAGAGCCTCAAATTGATTCTGTAATTTCAGACTCTCAGAGTGATCCCTTGCCCTTCTACTTCTTTGAGTCACATTCCTCAATGCATCTACCTCCTGAGTTAGTGAAATGACTTCTTCCTCAGAACTGTGCCCTGTCTCTTCTTTGTCCATGATAGTCTGCTCCATTCTGTCCAAGAACAGCTCAAGCTCCTTAATTTGTTTATGGTTGGATATGCGGGCCTCTAGCTGCTGGACCTTTTCTTCTAGTAGTGCAACCAGCTTGCACTTGCTGCAAGTGTAGTTATCCATGTGCTTTGGCAAGATCACAAACATGGCACAAGTGTTGCAGGTAACTACAGCTGATCCCTCAGAATCCATTTTAACAAGTGCAGTATTCTGGGCCTCAAAAATTTACACATTTACTACCTTTCTATCCAGTAAGAATATATTCTTTCTTTGTTTTTTGTTTGATAACGGCACACGGCCCTCTAAAACAGCTCTACTCCAACTGCAAGCATGCCCAAAACTTACTAGTGCTCACTTCCTTTGTTTGGCTCTCCTCAGCAGCAGCTCTCCTTAAGAGCACATGCAGAATCAAAAAGTCTTCTGCATTTACTGGAAGCTGACTATTTATTGCTGATAGCTTGATGACCATTCAAATAGTGCTCAACAAACAACCCAAGAAAAGTGAAGGAAGGAAGCAGAAAAGATCTAGGTCAGTATTTCCCAACTTTTGGTTTTTGGACTTCAATTCCCAGAAGCCTAAGCCAATTCCTCAAAGCAGTGATCAGCCAATGTACTGACTTAGGCTTCTGGGAATTAAAGTCCCCCTGTAGGTTCTGGACCCAATGTTGAGAACTACTGATCTAGATGATTAAATTTTAGTTTTTCACCAAGTACCAATAATATGGAAAGTGAGAGGGAGGAGGGACAGAGGCAAGAAAAATGAAATATAACAATCATGTATTGTGCAGGTGCTATTACAGTCCCCTGCCTGGTCCTTCATTCCTATGCAGACCTTAAAAGAGGATTAAGCCTTAAGGACCACAGTAATAAGACTTCTAAAGGTTCAAGAACAGCAGCCTGTCAGTGAGGATAGTCACAGCCTGTTCCCAGAAGTCTTCTCTAGCAGAGTTACATCAAAGCAAACTGGAACCAGATAGCAGGATTCCGTGAGAATCCCTTATCTCAGCATTAGTGGATGCTTCTCCTCTGCTTGTCTTGAACTGCCACCTGTCCCAGGCATCTTTGAAGGCAATGCTAAGTCTGTGATGGATCTGACCTCCTTGAGCTGAAATTCTTTTATGTCTTTCTTCATTTTCTGCTCTGTTACATTCTTTCCCTGTAATGCACACTACATGAAACAAAGGGAGTTCTCACTCTGTGACTCACTGTCCCCAGCTATTTGAAAGCAGAAAGGGGGAGGGGGGAAGCAATGTTAAGGATTATACTCAATCTGCAATGTGAACTTGTCTTCCAGAGACAAGCCTCTTATTTTTGAGAGTTATAACTAGATGGCTTTTATACCAAGATGACTTCAAAATAGAGGTTCAGCTTTGCTAGAAGCCAAGATCAGAAGGCTGCATATTAGAGATAACTTAAAGACAAAAATACTCAAACTATACAGAAATAGAAGAACCACATTAAAGGAAAAATAACCAGGAATCAACAAACATGGCCATCATTAAATAATTAAAGGAACTGTACATTGTCCTCTTTCCTTACATGCAAATGGCATTAATGCTTGTGTCAATCTTTTATTTAAAATGTAAAGAAACCAAGATTTAACTTTCAAGTTATAGTTTCTTAGGAAGCCTAAGGTATAGCACAGATGTACTGGACTTGCTACCTAATGGATACTATTAGACATACAGTAACTTCTTTGTTTCTAGTTCTGGTAGGTCAATTGTCTGCTGGGTTAAAGATATAACCAAAGATTGATTGATTGATTTACTGCCTTAATACTTAGTGCTGTATGCAAACACAGGTTCACAATAGAACACATCAAGTGCAACAACAATACAATAAAAACACATAACAAGAACACTATAAACAATTAGATAATTAAAGATTATTATCTTTATTTTCACCTTTTGTATCTTCCTTTTATTAGATTATAGCTTCATCATTTTCTAAATTCTGTTAATTGCTTATATCCCCTTATTTTGTGTATTTTAATAATATGTTCCCCTAGTCCTGTAATATACATCTTGTATCCCCAATATTTGACCAGAGATCACAGTAGATTAATTGTTGATTTTGAAAAATACAGAGCCTTTTAATTCCCTAGATTCTTCTTCCAGAAAGAAAAACATTACCAATACCAGAGACCTCATTGTCCACAGAAAGTTCAAGCATGTTCATAAGACATCGCTAAAAGGAATTCCAAACTTGGGAAGATCACTTCTCAGGGTTTTTAGTTGCCATTTTTCCTTGCCTCCACCCATTTTTTCTAGTTTTCGTAAACGATAGAAGGCAAGGGAGATGGTAAGGAGGTGTTGGCAGACTGTTTTATGGATTGTTTTATTTCAGAGATCATTTATTCATAGGGTTGCCATAGGTTTGCAGTGACTTGAGGACATGTAATAACAAGAACATTTTCTTACAGAATTGCCTTTAATAAGAACCCAGAATATAAAATCGTTAAAAAAACAACCATTTGACACTGCTCAATATTAAAACCAGGAGTCTGAGGTAGGGATTTTTAAGAAGGCAAAGGCTTCAGATGGATAATCTGTTGCAGGCAGGCCCTCTAGGAAATAGATAAGTAGGGTCATACCTAGATGGAAGATATGAAGGATGAGGAAGAGTAAATTCTTAGTATTTTTAATGTATCCTTTTTCTGTGCCCCACTAGGGGTACATGTACTACTTGCTTGAAAACCACTGATATAAAACACATCACAAATGCATGTTTGTAAGACAAAAATATGTTTAAAGAACATTAAGCCAATCTAAACTCCTTCAGCCGCTTTGTATAAACCCAGCATTTTTTCTCTAGCCTTTTACCAACCAGGCTTACCGTCTCTTAGAGGTGGATGGTTTTTTCTGTCCCTTGCCTGTTAGCATCCTTGTTTTCCATATGGGTTGTGGAGGAAGAAATTTGCCTTTCTCCATGAAATCTAACTTGCCTTCTTTTACAGTAAACTTGGAGTTACAGAAGTTAGATTATTAATAAAAGACAGAAGTATTCACCAATTATTGACCACCCTTCTCAGTTTCCATCAAAGAAGATGTTTCTTTTTTCATAACAAACAAAGAGACCAAGTGTCATGGCAATAAAGGTGTGAGACTTACTTACCTGTCTGGACAGACCCTTTGTTCATTACATTGCCAAAGCATGTAGATATAGGCTAGTTTTCCTTGACCATAAGAGCAACCTTGAGGGGGAAAAGGATCTATCTAATCCAAATTTTGTGGACACATTAGAATTTTTTACAGTGTTTGACACTTAAATTCCTATCAATTATACCTGTAATCTCTCAGTCCTCCTCACATTACATTCACATTCTTGTAGCAAGAAGTGGATGTGGTTATTGTGGGAGACAGGCGCAAAATAATACATAGTGTTGCAATTAAACCCATTAAGATGAAGGTTTCTTAATTCTTTAGCAGGAATTCCACACATTTAGTATTTTCAGTCTTTCATTTTGTCCTTCTGTTCCTCAAATAATAAAGGACATTAAGGTGATTTCAGTCTATGCAATCTTCTACAGCAAAAAGGAGTCCGGCTTTCACACAAAACTATGTGTTCATCCAATCCAGCTGATTTAATAGTTTCAATAAAACTTTATAAAGTCAAAGATAAACCCCCATAGCTGTTTTTGCGAATGTTTAACAAACAAAATGGTCAAACAGATCCACATACACAAACTGGAGTAAATTATTCTAATTGGTTACTGTTTTCAAGAGCTGCAGCCACACAATGTCACATCCCATTCAGAAGGAAACAAATCAAAGTAAATGGAAATGCACTCATCAACACAGAGGTGGCCTCGTGGGGGCAAGCAGAGCTTAAAGATTAATTAAGATGTTGGAACATGTAAATATCATATGAGACCCACAGAGTCCCTATTTGTTTTGTTTCTGGATGTTTACAAATGAGGGATGCTCTGGTGATCAGCACGTCCTACATCTGCAAAACACAAAAGATGTATTTATTTCTCTAGTAATTCCTATTACACCCAACAACCAACTGGGGCTGAAGTGGAGCTAACATTGTTATCATCATCAACTGCAACTCGTATCCGAGAATGCATTTTTTTTCCTGAAGCAAGAAAAATGCCGGTGGAGTGAATTTGTTTAAGGTGGATTCCCGCTTGCCATGAAGTGACCCACACACTATAGTCTCAGAGCCAACTGCCGCAGCACATATGGAATGCAACATGCAGGATTTAACACTAAGACTGCAATGGACTGGCGCAGCCTTGAGGATATGGACAAGGTATACCTTCACAGCCAGTCCATCTTCACAGCCAGTCCCTCCTCTGCTCATTTTGCCATTTGGCCCAATACGATGGTTTCCAGTGGCATTTCTTCCACACTGAGGGGGACCATCACCCCACCTAAAGTGCCATATCCACTCATAGTCATTGGCCCCTTTAGGGACTCAGGTTAGTTAACTGCCACCTGACACTCAGTAAGAGCTAACATGTAAAACATAGTCTAAAGACTTTTTGCTCAGGAATCGCTGGGTATGTTCTGTTGGAGTATTTCTATACCACCACCACCACAATATTGCTTCTTATAGGTAAAGGTAAAGGTTTCCCTTGCTCAAAAGCCAGTCCTATCTGACTCTAGGGTTCAGTGCTCATCTCTGTTTCAAAGCCGAAGATCTAGCGCTGTCTGCTTCTGCAGACGTTTCCATTGTCATGTGGCTGTTTACCTTCCCACCAAAGTGGTCCCTATTTATCTACTTGCAATTTCTTGCTTTCAAACTGCTAGGTTGGCAGGAGCTGGGACAAAGACGGGAGCTCATTCCGTCCTGCAGTACACGGGAATCGAACTGTTGACCTTCCGCCTCCTAGTCAGCATCTTAGCCACCTTCTTATACTTCTTATACTTATTGTTTAATATGCAATCATTGGGAAATAATATATACTATCTATATCTACATATTATCTACTTTGCTTCCACTTTATAGAATACCGGTACTCTCCAATATAGCCATGGAAATCTTCTGCACTCTGAAAAGCACCAACAAATACTTTCAGGACCAGGTAACTTGCTGATACAGTATCTATGATCTCCAAGCTTCCATTTGACATTGCTTTAAACAGTAGATAAACAGTAGTGTAGAAACTAACTGAATCAGGATGGCTGTACTCTTTATGGCTTCCCTGGTAATGCTGACAAAAATAGAAACCACTAAAAGTTTTCCCTCTGCATTTCAATGTGCTGAAGAAAGAGGAGAATTCCACAAGAGAATAATGTTTCCTGTCACATCTCTCATTCAGACAAAAAAATTAGTTTCACTCAAACTTTTGAACTTTTCTTATTCCTGTTAAATACATTCCTCTCTCTTCTAAACTTGGGTATCAACTGAAAAACCACAAAACTCAAATGAAGTTTCCTTCTACTTTTCTCTAACTTATATAATAGTCCAGACCTGGAAGAGGTTTCTTTTCAATTGTTACTCTGTAATCTTCTCTACCCACTTCTTCGTCTTCTGAAGAGGTGCCATATCTGTTCCACATATTGGCTATCACCAAGGCAATAGTCTTCCTGTTCTTAACTCCTCGGAACAGTGCTTCTGAGGACATGCTTCCTTGGAACAGTACTTCTGAGTGCACACACACACACACACACACACACACACACACACTCTCTCTCTCTCTCTCTCTCTCTCTTTCTTTCTCTCTCTCTCTCACACACACACAATTTTCAGGTGGGGCAACAATGTCACACTCACATATATAACATTGGCATCATGGGGGGTGTTGGGGGGTTGGCTGTTAGCTCAGGAGGGGTTTTGCCCCCCCTGTCCCCCCTGGCTATGGCCCAGAATGAAAAAATAAATAAGCAGAGTTGAGAAAAGGAGCTTTAATCTCATTGTACCTTTGTAAATCTATGTACACATGATCAAACCCTTACCTCTTAATTGCTAAGCTTAAAAAACACAATGAATGGAAGAAGATTGTTGGGAGTGGAATAGCTCTGTGCAAGAGGCTAAGTGTGAAAGGGAAGGAGCAAGCAGTAAACATGAAAGTGAAACCTTTTGAGCCTTTAAGGCAGGAATTCTCAACCTGTGGTCCATGGGAAAGATTCAGCCCATGGCACCATTTCATGTTCCTCCCTGCCTTCACCACACCAGGAAAGGTGGTGGAGGAAGAGCAAAATGGCCATCTGGCCCCCAAAGCTGTCTGAGGGAGTGTGACCCAGCCCCCATCTTAAAAAGGTTGAGAACTCCTGCTTTAAGTTTTCAATCTAGTTTTATCTGATTTAAATCAAGTCCACCTGGCTCCAAAGTAGGAGCTATGGATATACTAATACACATATTAAAATTAGGATAAACAGGTGACCTTTCCTTAACAGTCCTCAAACTGATAACTGGGGGAAAGCCGACAGGAGCTGGGCCGCATCCGGTTCGGGAAAGTGTGTACTTGAGTAGTGAGGAGGATGCAAAAATTACTGAGCAGAGCAAGGAGTTAGTCACCAGAACTCTAGCAGAAGGATGCAAGAGGCAGTCTAACAATGCAACTGGACTCAAAAGACTGTATCAGAAAAGCATATATAAATGCTTGTATGAAAATGCCAGAAACCTCCGGAACAAAATAGGGGAGCTGGAATACCTAGCAATAGATAAGAATATTGATATTATTGGCATCACTGAAACCTGGTGGATGGATGATAACCAATGGGATACAGTTATCCCAGGCTACAAACTGTACAGGAAGGATAGGAAGGGGCAAACGGGAGGTGGTGTAGCCTTGTATGTCAAAGAAGTGATAAAATCATACGAATTGGAATATCTAGGTGATTTGGAGTCACCATTAGAAACTCTGTGGGTAAGAGTACCAGGCCACAAGGATGGTCTAACAGTAGGCATATACTGTCGGCCTCCGACCCAAACTCCTGAGGGAAACTGGCAGTTGGAGAATGTTGTAAAGGAGGCATCCATGAAGGGAAGCCTGGTTATAATGGGGGACTTCAATTACCCTCACATAGACTGGGTGAACAGTTGTTCAGCACATGATAAAGAGATAAAGTTCCTAGATATGCTAAATTATTGTTCCCTGGGACAGATGGTTGAAGACCCAACCAGAGGTACAAGAATCCTCGACTTGATCCTGAGTAATACTAATGATCTGATGCAAGATGTTAATGTGACTGATCCAATAGGGAACAGTGACCACAACTCAATTATGTTTAACTTGATCATAGACCACAAGTCACTGATAAAATCTAACACAGAGACCCTACATTTTCAAAAAGAAAATTTACCAAAGATGAGGAAAATAGTAAAAAAGAAGCTGAAAGGGAAAATTGAGAGAGTCCAAACACTCCAAGAGGCATGGAGGCTGTTTACAAAAACAATAACAGAGGCCCAATTGGAATGCATACCCAAAAGGAAAAAGGGCACTGCCAGGTCCAAGAGGACTCCGATGTGGCTTACAGGAGCTGTTCGGGAAGTGATCAAAAGTGAGAAAAGCTCATTTAGAATATGGAAGGCTTGTCCGAATGAGGACAGCATGCAGAAACAAAAATTATGGCAGAACAAATGCAAGGCAACAATCAGGAAAGCAAAGCAAGACTTTGAGGAGCGCATAGCTAAAAACACTCAAAGAAATAACAAAGACTTCTTTAAGTACATTAGAAGTAAGAACCCAACTAGGAAGGCCATTTGACCATTAGATGACAATGGGAGGCAAGGGGTTATTAAAGAGGAAACAGAGATTGCAGAGAGACTCAATGAATTCTTTGCTTCAGTATTCACTGAAGAAGACAAGAGACCACATGCCCAAAACAGAGCCTATCATCGTAGGGAGGGAAACCGAAGAATTAAGCCAGATAGAAATAACCAGGGAGGAGTCCTTGCATGTCTTGTTAAACTAAATGCTAACAAATCACCAGGACCAGATGGCATCCATCAACAAGTTCTCAGGGAACTTAAAGATGAAATTGCATATCTCTTAGCCAAAATATATAATCTTTCCCTCAAATCAGGGTTTGTGCCTGATGACTGGAAGGTAGCGAATGTAACACCAATTTTCAAAAAAGGATCCAGGGGTGATCCAGGAAATTACCGACCTGTCAGTTTGACATGTGACCCAGGTAAAGTGATGGAAACCATCCTAAAAGATAGAATTAATAGGCACATAGAAGAGAAGGCGCTGCTAAAGGAGAGCCAACATAGCTTTTGCAAGGGCAAATCATGCCTCACTAATCTGTTGGAATTTTTTGAGTGACAACAAGCATGTGGATAAGGAGGATCCTGTTGACATTGTTTATCTGGACTTTCAGAAGGCTTTTGACAAGGTCCCACACCAAAGGCTCTTGAAAAAACTTACCAGTCATGGAATAAAGGGACAGGTCTTGTCCTCGATCAGCAACTGGCTAAGGGACAGGAAACAGAGGGTAGCACTAAATAGACACTTCTCCAAGTGGAGGGAAGTAAAGAGTGGTGTCCCCCAAGGTTCAGTACTGGGACCAGTGCTTTTCAACCTCTTCATAAATGATCTAGAAGGAGGAGTAAATAGCAAGGTAGCCAAATTTGCTGACAACACTAAATTATACACGGTAGTGAAAACTGTGAGAGATTGTGACATACTTGTCAACCGCTGCTCCGGACAATCCGGGACCTGCACAGAATGGTTCTGCGCATGTTGCCTTCTACACACGTGTAGAAAGCTTTTATCCTTGCGTAGAACCCTTTTACGCTTGCGTAGAACCCTTCTACGCATGCATAGCCTTCTACGCATGCGTAGCCTTCTACGCATGCATAGCAGGGTTCTACACAAGCGTAGAAGGGTTCTATGCAAACATAAAAGGGTTCTATGCAAGCTTAAAAGCCTTCTACGCATGCGTACAAGGTGACCTGCGCAGAAGGGGTGTGCAGTACCTCTTTCCCCCCGCTGCCAAATTCCGGCGTTTTGGCAGCTCCGGGCAGGAAATGGCGCAAATTGATGCCAAAAAACGGGAAATCCCAGCCAATCCGGGAAGGTTGACAGGTATGGATTGTGAGGAGCTCCAGAGGGATCTCTTGACACTGGGGGAGTGGGCAAAACAGTGGCAAATGAGCTTCAACATTAGTAAGTGCAGAGTGATGCATGCTGGGGCAAAAAAAAACCAACAATTACATTTATAAACTGATGGGGTCTGAACTCTCTGCAACAAACCAGGAAAGGGTCCTTGGTGTCCTGGTGGACAGCTCAGTGAAGGTGTCAACCCAGTGTGCCTCAGCAATGAAAAAAGCAAACTCAATGCTATCCTGTTTCCCCGAATATAGGACCTCCTCCCATAATAGGAAACCCCCTTCCCCCCCCTGCCTTTGAAATATAAGGCCCCGTCCAAAAATAAGACCTCCTTACCTTCTGGCTGTAAGGCAGCCGGCGTGGCCCATAAGAAAGCCTGCCGCATCGGAGTCTCGATTGCCTCCCCGCTCACAACCAAGAGAAGTTTCCCCTGGTGAGTGCGGGATCGAGACTCCGATGCAGCAGGCCTTCTTATGGGCCATGCCGGCCGCCTCACAGCTGAGGCCAGTCTCAATCACGCTTCCCCACTCACAACCAAGGGAAGCGTCCCTTGGTTGTGAGTGGGGAAGCGCAATCGAGACTGGTATTCTTCTTCATAGAAAACTAAGACGTCCCCTGAAAATAAGACCTTGTGCTAATTTTGGAGTTTTAAAAAATATAAGACAGTGTCTTATATTCGGGGAAACACGGTAGGGATCATTAGGAAGGGTATAGAAAATAAGTCAGCAAGTGTCATTTTGCCTCTTTATAAATCTATGGTGAGGCCCCATCTGGAATACTGTGTATAGTTCTGGTCGCCCTACCTCCAGAAGGATATTATGGAGCTGGAGAAAGTGCAGAGGAGGGCAACCAAAATGATTAGGGGACTGGAACACCTTCCTTACCATCTGAGGCTGCAACGATTGGGCCTCTTCATTCTTGAACGACGGCGTCTAAGAGGTGACCTGATTGAAGTTTATAAAATGAGCACCCAACCCAACCTTCGGGATCTTAGATAGGTAGTGCCATCAGCAGGCCACCAATGCCTTCTCCCATCCTGGAACTGATTCTTGGGATCCTGGATGCCCAAAGTACTCTGAGACCTCACCAAACTACAATTCTCCCACACTTCCCACCTGGTAGACAAAGATTGGAAGGATCTAGAATTATATATAAATGAGCTACTAAATACTTACCCAACAGCATACATAGTAGTGGGTGGGGATTTTAACGCAAGAACAGGACCTGATGACAAGACCTTATATGCCAATTATAAAATCTTAAACTCTGATTTGGAATATTTATTTATTTATTTATTTATTTATTTATTTATTTATTTGGATTATTATGTCACCCCCTTGCCCAAGGGCGACCCTGGGCGGCTCACATCAGACATAAAAGACATAAAACATCCATTAAAAACCATTTAAAAAGACCAACCCATTAAAAACCCACCCACCCACCCATCAGTAAAAGAGGGACAGTTTAATTTAGAAGAGCCAATGGGCAGAGGCCACCTCCCCGTTAGCTCCCCACACCTTCCCTGTCAGCCAGGTTTTGAGGTCTTTCCTGAAGAGCAGCAATTTCATCTGCAGCTGTAGTTCTACCAGCAGGAGGTTCCACAGGGTTGGGCGGACACGGAGGAGGACCTCCTCCTTGTGCTAGAGAGGCGAGCCCCTCTAGCCAAAGGCAACAGTTAGGGAGCCCCTCTGGTCTGCTCTGGTTAGATGGACAGACACTCTTAGGGAGATGCGGTCTCTTAGGTATCCTGGTCCACTACCATGTAGGGCTTTAAAGGTCATCACCAGCACCTTGAATTGCACCCAGAGGCAAACTGATAACCAGTGCAGCTCCTGGAGCAGAGGTGAGGAATGGACATAATGCCCGTACCCCATCACCACCCGGGCAGCCGCATTCTGGACCAGCTGCAGCCTCCGAATGGTCACCAAGGGCAGCCCCATGTAGAGCGCATTACAGTAATCTAGTCTGGAGGTGACCAGAGCATGTGTAACCATGTCCTGGTCCAGGAGCGGGCGCAACTGGTGAATTACACGAAGTTGTGCAAAAGCCCTCTTGGCCACGACTGCCACCAGCTCTTCGAGCAGTAGTCGTGAGTCCAGGAGGACCTCCAAAGTGTGAACCGGGTCTATCTGGGGCAGAATAGCCCCATCCAGGACCAAAGATGGTAGCTCCCAGGATAACGCAGGACCTCTAATCCATAGCCACTCAGTCTTGCCGGGATTCAGTTATAGCCCGTTGTCCCCAATCCAGACCCCCACAGCCTCCAGACACCTGGACAGAACTTTGACAGCATTGCTTGGATCACCACAGGCCAAGATGTACAGCTCAGTATCATCAGCATACCTCACCCCGTGGGAACGGATGAATCTTTACCTATAAGGAGGGACATTAACTGTTGGACTCCAGCATACATGCCCGTACCCATCCATAGTATCCCATACCAAACCGCCTGCACTCGCTTTAACCCAGCCCGCAGAGCGCCGCAATGGTCCCGCAGTCGGCAGTGGGGCAACAGCCCCACGAATGCAAACAAAGCAAAACAACTTCAATTCCCAATGTCCTCCGCTCCGCGCCGCCCCCAGCCAATCAGGATGACAGGCGAGAGCAAAGAGAACGTTGGGAAATGCAGCGTGCCCAATAGAAACCGAGCCGCAGAAAAAAGCCACCGCATGAACACAATCAAAATAAACTAAACTCCAAGCCCCAGCGTCCCCCGCGCCATGACCACTTCAGCCAATCAGGCTGAAGGCCGTGAGCACGCAGAACGCTAAAAAAGCTGGTGTGCAAAAAATAAAATAAACGCCTCATGGCCTCGCAAACAAAGAACCTGCAAAAAACCATGATGAGACAAACGCTGCCCTTCTTTCCCAGAGCAACGGGGAGAAGAGGGACTCCCTCTGCTCGCTACCCCGCCGAAGACACGGCGAGACCACCGCCGGCCTCAAGGTAAGTTGAGGAAAAAAACAGCAGGCAGCAATTCGTCAGGGGAAGCAGCAATGGGAAAAAAGAAGAAATGAGAGAAAAGCCATTCTTCACACAACAAAACACAACAACAACAAAACAAAACAGTAAACCACAATGCAAAGCACCAAAATTAATAAAACACAAATAAATAAACAAATAATTAAAATAAACACATTAAACAACAAAACAATAAACAATAAAATCAACAAAAAACACCTGAAATACCAAAGGCTAACGCAAAACCATAAAAGCACACTAAAAACGCCTATCTACAACACGAAAATACCTGACTCAACAAACAATAATCTCACAAATTAAAGAAATAAACATGGATTTTTTTTTTTTTTAAAAAATAACAACCATAAATACCGAAAACAAAAAAATACTTCTAAAATCCTAAATAAAAACCAACAAACAAGCCAAAACACTTTGGGTGGTTTAAGTAGAAACTCTCTACTTAAACCACCCAACCCAACACCACAAAATAATAATAAAAAAAATCAAGAGAACTTACCTGACATGTCCTCCCTCCATGGGGCCCGGAACTAAACTGAACAAAGAGAAAGGAAAGTCGCAAAAAACTTAATAACAGGCCCACCTAAAGGCCGGAAAAGTAAAAACAGTCAAATAAATGGAAAAAAATCAAAATTAAAATGACAAATATAAAAATAATAAATCAAATAAAGTCACAAACCACAAATGCAAAACACCCCCACCTAAACCACCCCTAATGGGGAAAAAACATATATAAAAACTGCCCGGCAACGCCGGGCAAACTATGCTAGTACACTATCTTACCTTATGCAAGACAATCCAAGGATCCGAAATCTAATCATGCTGCTTTACTTCTGTCCCAAATGCTGACTTGCCTAGATTTATGTATGTTAAATGGTTCAGTAATAGGGGATTATCCAGCTGAGTATACATTCTGGGCTGGTGATAGGGAGAGTGTGATTGTTTACATTATTGTATCTTAAGACATTGTTCAATTTATCAGTGCATTCAAGGTCTCACCTTTATATGACAGTGACCACCTTCCATTAAATCTGCTATTTAGCATTCCATCAACTAGCATGAGGCTAAAAGAAAGGATCAGTGGACCTACAGATAGTGAAATTAAGCTAAACTTAATCAGATGGAATGCAAGCATGGAGAGGATTATTCCAAATGTGCTTAACACCCATACTTTTAGAGAGGCATCAAGAGCTTTTTTAGACTGTGAACATTCAGACATGGGAGTGTCTATTGGATGAAGTACAATTTGCTTTTTAAAAAGTTAATGTAAAACAAAAGAAGGCAGCTAGCAATATACACAGATCTTGGTCCGATAAGGAATGTTGTCAGGCCAAGTATGCTCTAAGAGCTAAACATAGAGAACATAGACTCAATTTAACAGATACTACAAGGGATGAATTAATGGAAATGAAATCCCATTATAAAGCATTAATCAAATGTAAAAACCTAGAAGATACTCAAAGGGCATGGGAACAACTAAGGCTAGCAATAAAATAAAACAGTTCCTCCCAATTTTGGAGTCTGGTTTCAGGCTGTTCAAATAAGCAATATACATCCTTAGCTATAATGCCCGAAGTTTGGGAGAAACATTTCCATGAACTTTATATGGCCTTGGATATCACGGAAACAAGTCAGGGAACTTTAGCAAAGCTGGACAATCTACCTCTCTGGCCCCCTGTTTCAATGTCAGAGACGGAAATCCTGGTAGGTAAACTGAGGTCAGGCAAGGCAGCGGGATTCAATTTAATTCCCCCAGATTTAATCAAAAGAAATATGGAATGGTGGGCCCCAGTCTTGGTCAATCTATTTATAATTATTGATAAAACTGACAGAATTCCAAGGAGTTGGTAGGTAGCAGTTATTGCCCCAATTCATAAAAAAAGGGAGCATGAACAATCCAGCCAATTACAGACCGATAAGTTTACTAAGTGTTATCAGGAAACTGTATGCTTTACATCTCCTGGGGAAACTTCGGGACTGGTTAGAAGACTGTAACTTTATGGCAGATGAACAGGGAGGGTTCAGAGTGGGGCACTCAACATTAGATCATTGTGCAATACTTGAGCATCTTATAAGCAAATACTCCTCCAACTCTACAACATCTTTGTATGCAGCTTTTGTAGATTTAAAGTATGCTTTTGATTCTGTTTCAAGACAATTGCTTTGGAAAAAATTAGGGAAATCTACTGTAGACAGATGCCTTTTATTTTTAATACAAGTGCTCCATGATAGCCCCACTATCAGAGTAAAGTGCAGTGCCCAAGGTCACCTTTCAAACCCCATTAAAACACTGAGGGGAGTTAGACAGGGTTGTGTGCTCGCAACCCACTCTGTTTAACATTTATATCAATGACATAGTTGAACATTTACAACACAGAGATTTCCACTTACCTAAACTAGCCAGCAAGCACATATCTTTACTTCTATATGCAGATGATGCTGTGTTGCTTTCAAGAACTCCCATTGGGATGTGTTAGGGCCTTGTGTTCATTGTCCACCTATTGCCAACTGAACCAGTTGGAGGTCAACTACTCAAAAACAAAGATAATGGTTTTTGCTAATAATCTCAAACTACATTTCTGGTGCTTAAACCATCAGTGCATAGAACAGGTTCAACACTACAAAGATCTTGGAGTGGTTTTTCAATCCAAAGGTCACAGAAATTCCCACATTGTGCACTTAGCAACGAATGCCCAGAAAAGTGGAGGAGCAATCCAGAAATGTTACTGGAAAAGGGTGGGCGCAATATTGTGGCTGCTCTTAAACTTTACATGGCTAAACCTCTTACACAGATGTCATATGGGGCTCCATTTTGTGGCATGAACATCACCAGCTTAGAGAAAATTCAATCAAAATTTTTGAGATGGATACTTAAGATACTCCCTAGTACCTCTAATGCTGCAGCCAGGCTAGAAATTGAAATGTATACTGTTCAGTAACTGGCGATGGATTTGTTCGTCATTATTCTGGCTAAAACTGTTATTTTCCCCAAACGGACTATTGAAACTAATGCTGTCAGATATTACAACGGCTCCATGGATATCTATTCTAGAAGGAAAAGTGGCCTCATATGGCCTCTCAAAGCAGTTTGTTGTTTCTCTTGTTTTTGTTTGAGCTAAAGAGACAATAACACAAAGGATATTGGATATCCATCGGCAGCAAGATTTAAATAAAATAACTAGTCCGCTTTTTGAAATGCCCCCATCCAACAATATCAGGCCCTCCTTATCTTAGCTATCCTCCTTCAGTAACCCAGAGCATAGGAGATCTTATACTATTCTGCATTTCAACATGTTACCATCAGCATTCAAAGAGGGGTTATTTAAGAAAGTTCCTGCTCAGGAGCATTTATGTATCTGTCAGGCTGGGAAGGTAGAGATGTCTGAGTATGTGCTCCTAGATTGCCCACTCTAGGACAGTCTCAGACATGACCTCATTGCTGTACTCCCCCAGATGGAGCTGAACAACTACATGTTCAGAGATATGCTCTTATACAGATCTACTGACCTGACGTCCACTGTACCCAGATTTTCCTGGAGGACTACCAGGGTACGCCCCATCAGGGTAAATCAGCTACAGCGGCAGGTCAAAAACCAACAATAATGATTTTACTCTACACTAGTAATTATGTCTTACATTCAACTTATATAATCATATCCGCCATGTGTATATAGCCATTTTTATCCCTATTTTATAATTGTTATTACAATTTTTAAACTGTTTTATATGGTGTTTTATACTTTTAAATTAGATACTGTTCCTGTCCCAATTCTAGTACAATTTGCAAACTGATTTTACTCTATTTTGTTTTAATACTAATGAATGTGTTGATGAGGGTGTATTTTGTCAGCATTTCCTGGACTTAAACCCTTTGCACTGCCACTGGCCACTGGTTGCAATAAAGAATTGATTGATTGATTGTTAGTACTGTTTAATCTAGCCTATTCTTCTGCTTGAGCTGCATTTTTGACTTCCTGAAGTTTCCAAGCACTTCCGAATGGCTGCACCACATAAAGTATGCTATAGTACAGTTAGCTCACTGTATCCACAGTGGATACATTCCAAGGAATATCATGAGTGCCTGAAACCACAGAAATTTGTGAACTCTATATACTACATTGCATAGTGGTCCAGCGTACTGTAATCTCAAGAGAATGTAGTTATGGCAAGTGTCACCATGGTCAAATTGCACAGATCCAGGAACTGGTGCAAGTGGAGCATTTGTTACAAATAGGCACTCCTGGCACTGCTGATCTGGTCATTCAGGCTCAGGGATTACTACAAAAGCAAATGTAAGCTGTGAACCTGCGTTTTTGTGGAGAGTGTAACTCCACCCAGCACAGACTGAAACTGTTTTCTGAGATGCCTTTGTACAGACTGGAAACACCTCCTTTTCTTCACCCTAATCCAATCCATCATTGAAACCAGACACCAATGTTTCTTCAATGCTTCCTTAGAATTATATGAAAAGGAAAGATGGAGTTGGGGTCATCCACATATGGATGACATTGAATCCTGTAACTCAAAACAGTTTCAGTGTTTTTATTGATATGTTAAGTAATATGGGGAACAAAACTGAATTCTGGGTGACACCACAGACCAATGTTCAGGATGTCAAAGAGGTGGTCTCCATCACAACTTTCTTGATTCTTCACTCCAGAGAGGACAGAGCCACTGCCTCCAAGTCCTACCCCAGAGAGATAGCCCTGAAGGATACCAGAGTAGATGGTACTGAAAGTTGCCAAGAGGTCAAGCATAACCAGCAAAGATACACTAGCCCTTGTTTATTCATCCTTTATCCATGTCTGAAATCAGACTGAAGTGGATCTTCTAGGCAATTCATCTCATCCATAAACTCTTGGAACTGAAAAGCCATAATCTGCTCTAATACCTTGTGCAGGAATGGAACATTAGAGGCTGGACAGTAATTGCCCAATACTATGGGATTCAAGTAGGGCTTTTTCAGAAGTGGTTTTACCATTGTCTTCTTTAAGCACACCGAAATTCTGTTCACCAGCAGATATCAAAGTTATGCATATTCTGGAAAAGTAAATGTCAACATTCACTTGACTGCAGGAAAGTGATTGGCAGACCCAAGTAAGACAACCCAAAATACCAGACACCCATCAGTAAAACACGCGCTTGTTATTGTGTGTTTTATTATGTTATTATGTGTTTCAAGTCTGCAGGTATTGTAAAAATAAGGGACAGATCCCTGTATTGAATGATCTGAGGTGGATATGTACCCCCCTCAGGCATGAGATCAGTGGGGAGGGGAGACCCAATGGCTTTAACTCCAGCAGTCCTTGCAAGTTGGGCATGCTCCTGTGGCTTCCGGACTCCTCACAGAGGGAATCTCCTGCCGAGGATGGGACCAAATGTCTGTCTCCCTCTCTGAGGATCTGCTAACTTGGACAAATCTTCCCTCCTATGCTTTAACCCAGTGGTTCCTAACCCTTTTTTGACCATGCCCCAACTAAGCATCTCTAAAATCCTTATCCCCCCCCACACACACAGTGACATATAATACTTATAATTCAAAAAGTGAACTCCTATTCATGTCGAAGAAGCCTAAAAGACCATTCACTGTTAATAACTCATTCTCAAATTGCCCCCCTTAAAAATCAAATTGCCCCACATTGGAACCAATTAAAGTAGCTAACCATACAAATAACCACGCACATAAAGTCTCCAACTCCCCCGAAATTAAGCAACAACCCAGCCATTAGAGCAGTGTTTCCCAACCTTTGTTTCTTGGACTTCAATTCCCAGAAGCCTAAGTCAATTCCCAAAAGCACTGATCAGCCAATGTACTGACTTAGGCTTCTGGGAATTAAAGTCCAAGAACCAAAGGTTAGGAAACACTGTATTAGAGGGAGAAGGAGTGAATGAAGTCCACACAAAGACGGCTGAAGAAGAACTCAAGCACTCTTTATATTCCTCTCTGGCAGACCAAATTGAAAACAGCAACTATCGGGACCATCTGGTCAGGAACCCCTCCCCTCTAGTGTTGTTGGATGTTTCTGATTGGTCAGCTTACAGACCTCTTCTTGGTGCCTTCCCCAGGCACAAAAACACCTGGGAAGAAGACTCTAAATATAAGGGCTAGTTTCCCATTATTCTGCAGCTTATCAGGTTGCAACCAGGGTCACAGGTGACATTTTATTGGGTAAATCTGGCTTATACAATACATGGTATATGCATCCCCCCAAAACAACAACAACAACAGCTCTATATTACACAGTGTATCATTTAAAGCAGGGGTGGCCAACCTATTTGCGCCATGGGCCAGACCCCACCCCTTCAGACAGATGTGCAAGCCAGAGGCATGGTTCCTCCCACTGCTTCTGCCACTTCCAGTGGTGGTGGCGGTGGCAGTGGCAGTGTGGGTGCAATCCCGGCACATTTCCTGTTGTTCTCCCTGCTTCTGCCACTTCTCGTGGTGGTGGGAGTGAGGGCAGCACTTTTTTGCCACATTTTCGGCTGTTTCCACCATCTTTGTGGCTGTTTTCACCATGTCTGCAGTGCTTCCGTTGCATTTGCGGCGCTTCTGTCCCATTTATGCCACATTTTTGGCACTTCCAGCATGTTTTCAGAGCTTCCGGTGGCGGCAGTGGGATTCTCACTGCGGGTCAGATTAATTGGCACCACAGGCCAGGTCCTGCTCATGGACCGTAGGTTGGGAACTCCTGATTTAAAGATTTTTAATACATGGGACAATCCATTTCTTTGTACCATTTATATATTATACACTATCCAGGAGGAAGCTGCTTTGGTATGTTAGCATTGGACACAAGAAGATGATGTATCATTTCAAAACTACTAAATTAAATGCCAAACCACATGAAACTCTGCATGGATTTGCATTAAGTGCCTTCTATGCAGCAAAAAAGTTGTATAAACTGGCCCTCAGCTTGAATTGTAAACTTGCCAAGGATCATTTTTTTATGTAAATACTGGTATTTGTAACAGATGTGGCAGACTTAGGCAACGATAAAGCAACAATTCAAAAGTCCAAAGTGGAATTTTGTATGCCTACAATAAGCTTAAAAGCATATTTATGTTTTATGCAATAGAGACGAATTACTGCAAAATTTTATCGACACATGCTGGCATTCATAATATTGCATACAAACATTTTAAATCAGATCACTTGCAACCATCTCACTGAAAAAAATCCCAAAATAAGTAATTTTGTAGTAGTAATTTATGATCTACAAAGCAACAGAGACTACACAAAAATTCTACATATGCACTATGTAAATCTCATCTGCTTAAGAGCCATGCCTAACTCCCACTGAACATCAGTCATCCCTATACTTCTTTGGACTTTGTTTCTATTTAGTTTGTGGCATTCATTTCTAACTGGAAATGTTTCAGTCATGGAAATGAGAAAGTTAGATGCAGGATGACAAGGTTTCTAGCTTCATCCGTACTTAGCTATACAAATGGGAGTCTCATTGAAACCAGTGCTATTGTTTGCATGAATATAACGAGGCTTAGTTGTTCAAGGATATAGCTATCATCTGGAAAAGTTACAGATTTGTATGCAGATCATAGCACACAAGGTTTTCAGGTCTTTTATCTTTCATCATCTTTACATGGTGAGCTCTTCAACTATTTTTTATGTTGGAGTGTGGGTATTTGTGGGGGTTGTTTGTATTTTTTAAAAGCTTTGAATAGCTTTACTGTAGGAAAGCTGAAGAACAAACATAAAATCACTCAGAAATCTAGTGTACATTCAGAGCACAGACAGAGTAAGCAATGCAGCAACTTCTGGGGCACCAGAACTTTTCCTTTGAACACCAATATAAGCTAATTACCCAAACCTCCATCTTCTATTATCAGCTACAATTTTTATTATCAAACTATATTTTAAAGAGATGTAGTCTGGGTGAGACTTAACGTTTGTGAGTAAGATACACTTTGATCTACATCCTGATGAGCGAACATTCTCTTTTGCCGCTAACCCAACTAATGAAGGGATAAAATTAGCTTTTATCCCTAGCACTTTCTTTACAAAAAATAAATATATCATGCACTAATCAGCTGTCCTCACTAATCAGTCATTTCGCTAATGACCTTTTGCCTCCAAACACTAACATTTCTGAATGAATTCAGAAGGGGGGCAGTGAAAGGGGGGAAAAGAACGAGACACAAGACCCAGACTATTGCCTCATCTTAGTCTGTTATCTGGTATGGGAGACTGAAAGGTTAAACGGTGAACACAAATCCCTAAGTAAAAAACAAATCTATAATCAAAGAATCCAAACTGAGACCTCAAAATGTGCTTCATCTACCAACTACCAACTTAAGTGATCCTCTCCTTTAAAAACAGAACCAGTTGTTTTAAACTCACCTATACTTTTTCCCAGAGAAATCCATTTGCACATCTGTCAAAGCATTGCTTAATTTTTCACTTTTTATTACTGTCTCATCAAGCATTCCAAAACTGAAACTCATTCACTCCCTATACACTATATCTGTAGGCAAAGGTAACGATTGTATCTACTGTACTTGCTCACATTTTCAGAGTTTGGGTTTTGTTTGTTATATGACACTATTGTTAAAAACAACATTATACAAACTACTTTTCTAATTTAGTAGAGAAAACTCATTGGCCCTGTTGCTGTTCATCAATTATGTTCCTGACCAACCAATCCCTCCCAAACCATGTTACTAAAACAAAAAATGAACCATTGCTACATATACTTCATAGCAGAAGCTTCATAAAATTTCTAGGATGTGAGACTAGGCAAGAATTGAAAAGTATTACAGCGTGACAAAACTCTGTTAATTTCAATAGACCTTTTGCTAATCCAAATGTCTGGTTCTCTCCCTATCTCACCACATTGCTTCTCAATAAAAATAATGTTTTAAAACTTTGCAATAAACATGTTTTTTTCCAGAATCAATGATAGATGCCAAAGTAAAATGCAATGAAAAAATGACAACATGCAAATCACTCTAATTTAACTCTCCTAAAACGAGTTTACATTAAATACTTACGATAAGGAGGATCTATATAGCTATTCCTGGGATCCATAGCAAAGACAGTCCCACGATAAGGTAGTGAAGGCTCAGGAAGGTGTGATATAGATCCATGGATCTCCTTCTTGATTAATGAGGCCCTTTCTACACTAGATGTTGAAGGCTCTTCGTTGATTTTGCTGAGGCCTTGCCCGCCTTGTGGCTGCATTGTGATTGCGTTTCTTCTCTCCCTATGATAGGTCTGTCCAGGACTTTCATCCTCTAAGGGGGAAAAAGAGACGAAAAAGAGATAGATTTGGGAGGGGGAAAGAGAGAAAAAACTTGTAAGCCAGCTATATCAAATAATCAACCTGTTCTTCAAAAGTTTTGTTCGCCATTCAGTACATAAGTTTAAAGGAGCTGATACAGGTGTGGCAATGAAATATGTTTCTAGAAATAAGTCAGAGTAGGGAGAGGGCATCTCAGCTATTCACTGTGACTGGCTGTTGTGCAATAGATCATCATCATCATCCCATTCACTGATGCATTTACCGGAGGAGCCATTAATCGTAGAGGAATGTACACTGGCTTGCTATTTCTTTCCTCTGGGACAAAAAGGCTTGGAAGTTTTGGCTGCTTGACTGAAGGAAAGAAACAATTTGTCACAAATCATGTAATCTGAGCCCGGGTAGCAGAGTCTAAATCATATCTAGCCACCCACTGCAGCCAGTATACTCTTTTATGACTACATAGAAGCACTGGTGAAAACTGAAAGCTCCTCGATGTTAGCGGGAGATGCCAATTATTAAAAGGAAAAAATGAAGATATTGAAGAAACGTTGAGCCTGTTGTTATTACACCAAGCATATGCAAAGGTATCTGCTATAACTGTGCTGGGGACAGAGAAGGACAACAGCCTGAATCAAAATATTATCCAGGAGACATACACAGAACATGAAAAGATGGTTTATCTCGAATCTACAAGGATATAGACCTACTTCATACTTTAAACTTTTACTACTGGTCACTGCATCTTTGCACTTTCAAATGCAATTTTCTCTATCTGGTTCAAAGGCAGCCACCAAAGGAAAAACCAGTTATGTTAGGCTGTAAAAGGAAAAAATGTCTAAATCTGGAAAGTGTGTGCACTGCACCAAAACTACATAGAGCCAGGTGTCAAGAGTACAAAAAGATTAGAACCTTTACACTCACATAAACAGCACTACCATAATGCTTTAAATTGTTGTGTGTTAAATCCATATTGCTGTTGGAAGTATTTACAGTATTTCTATTTTTAAAAACACTTATGTGTCATTTTTTAAAAAAACTTGTTTTCCAGTTTAGAAAATGTAAGTTATTTTACTTTTCTTTTTTTTTTAGTCATCTAAGAAGATTAATGCTACAAAACTCTCAGAGGGGAGGAAATTAACTTCAGGGGAGGGAATTCTTCTATTAATTTGTATAATAAAACAATATTTTAAAAAATTCTGGGTGCAGTAACACTACCAAAATCATATCTCTAAGCAATCAGCTGAGACAGATGGCTTACTCCTGTATCTATATGGGTAAGTTAATTGCAACTCAGCACAGAATCTCTAAGCTACCTTATCCCTAAACCAACCTGTAAAACCATCTCTGAACAGTGAGATATAAATATCATGTTCTTCAAAATTGTATTATGAAATTAGGATCCCACTTTAACAACTCCAGTCCCAAAATGATGTCATCAGCCATACCCACTAAAAGAATGGCTTTCATCTGATATGCAGAGCTGTCGAGACCTCCCTGGTGAAGCCCAGTTAGAAAGTGGGGAATTAGAGGTGGGCAAATGTATAACTGGGGAAGCATGTGCAAACAATCAGTGCTTCCTAGACATCAATGGCTTTGCGAGTCTTAGTTAAATCACAGTGCACTTCTGCTTTCTTTCCTTTGAGTATGCACCATATGGAAACAGGCAAGGTAAAGGTAAAGGTCATCCTTGCTCGAAAGCCAGTCGTATCCAACTTTAGGGATCAGTGCTCATCTCTTTCACAACTGAAGAGCCAGCGCTATCTGCGTTTGCAGACATTTCTGTGGTCATGTGGTAGGCATGACTAGACACCGGAGCACACGGAATGCTGTTTACCTTCCCACCAAAGTGGTCCCTATTTATCTACTTGTAATTTCTTTCTTTTGAACTGCTAGGTTGGCAGGAGCTGGGACAGAGACGGGGGCTCACTCGGTCCTGCAGTATTCGAGTATCGAACTGCTGATCTGCTGCCTTCCAGTCAGCATCTTAGCCACTTGTGCCACTACAGTCCCATGCTGGGCATTATTTCAATAGTTCTCTAGAAACTGTTTAGAGGTTTTGATTAAAATAAAAGACTAAAACTGTAGGGCAGAAAAAAAAGGCAACTTCTAACTCTTTTAAAACACTTATTGTTGGGAAGGATTAGCAACTATCTTTGAATTATGTACACACTTTTATAACAAACTCAAGCATACAAAAACACCTCAAAATTCTAGTTATAATATACATAGGAGTGGTAGTGGTAGTGGTGGTGGTGGTAGTAGTAGTAGCAGCAGCAGCAGCAGCAGTAAAATCAGAGGACTTTTTAAAGGGGATTTAGTTTTGCTTATCTTGTCTTTAAATACTATGCTATATAAAGCAGGAGTTCACAACCTTTTAAAGCCGGGAGCCGGGTCATGCTACCTCAGACAGCTTCAGGGGCTGGATGGCCATTTTGCCCTTCCTCCACCACATGGTACTTCTGGGTGTGGTTGAGGTGGTGGTGGGCCACATGAAATAGTGCCATGGGCCGCAGGTTGAGAATCTCTGCTATAAAGCCATTTGAGTAGCTTTAAATTAGATTATGCTTAAGTAACAGGAGCAACAAAGAGGACACAGCAAAGGTATGACAAACTTTTGGCATGCCAGATATTTTGGATGAGAGCTAGAATCCTCAACAAATATTGCCAATGAAAAATGATGGTGGCAGGCCAAATATCTAGTGTCAAAGTTTCACCATACCTGATCCAGAATATGTTACTGCAATACCTTCAAAAGTCTGCAACCTCAGTAATATGAAAACATAAATGCAAGTTTCTTAATTCAATTAACTTTGAAGGAAAAGGCATTACTGTACAAAGTAATTCTCATCCCATGTAGTTCTCTGAATTCTAAAATTGGTAGGTTTTTTGAAAGCTTGTTTTCTTTAAAAATTATTTTTTTAAAATCTTTGCTTTATTACATACAAGTATGGTTACTAAGTCTTGACTTAACATTTTTTCAAACTTCACAAGTATATCACTGTTGTAAATGGGGTAATTTTGGCAAAATAGCTACAAATGTTTATATTAGAGACAGATCAGTTGGCATTGATTATGCTTTTCCATTAGAACCTTTTAATTACGGTATGTTCTTTTATGGCCCACCACAAACATATGCTGGTAACATGCCATTTTTATTTGTCATATTTTGTATATTTCTGGCCACTTCAATAAGACTAGCTTAGGTTGGAATAATGTATTAAGAGCAACAGTCAGTGTGTTTAATTTATAAGTGTTAAAATGTAAAGGATTTTAAAATATTAGATATTAGCTATGACTAATTCAAAAGTTTTTTGCTTCATAATGTAATTTACAGATTAATAATCTGGCACTGATATTCAACTTGTAAGGTTCTAATTCATACACTAACACCTGTAATAAATCCCTGCTGTCGACATGTTCCAAATAATTTACTTAGGGGTGTTTTGAAAGTTTGCAAAACAAAAATGCTACTACAAAATATAAGAGGGCAACAAGTGTCTGACCTTTTTCGCTCTGTTTCACAAAACATACATTTTGACATGCTCTAATTTATTATTTGGCAGATTTTTTAAAAAAGAGATTAGCCCTTTACATGAATTTAAAAGACTATGAGAACAACACTCAAGGCATATTTTGCTTTTTCATATTATGCAGGTATCTTTGTAACAAAAAAGGTAGGAGGGAGCCCCCTCTGCCAATAACATAGCTTCTTTCATGAAAGTAACATCACTTACTTGTAAAGCATTGACAATTGTGTGCAAAAACCTCCCCCCTTCCCTCCTTTTTATGCACCATGACATTTTCGTATTAATGAGAAATTCCAATGAATGAACGAACCACTTGCTAAGAGTTTACTTCCCTGCACAGTTCCTCTTCAAAGAGGGCAGATAAAAAAACATGGCATGACACACACTCCAGAATACAAACCGCCAAGTGGTCTCAAATCACCATCTCTACAGGTTGAAAAAGGAAAGGGGTTGTGCAATAATTCTGCCAGCTCTTATGACAATAGTAAAACCACTTTAGTAAGGCGAAAGGTGAAAGGTGCCTAATCTTATTCTGCTTCAGATGAACTGTTCAATAAAATTTACGAGTCTGGGCAGACAAGCTGTGCCAGGCCAAATTGTTGACAGAAACAGACAGCCCACCAAAGCAACAAACAGAGGTCTAGACAAGAGCAAAAATGTAAGCAAATGAGCCACTTCACAGCATATGTCAACCAAGACTTGAAGCCAGAAGTTTGAAAACTGTTACAACTTGCTTGTCCACATTTATGATGTTGCCTACTTTCCGTCAAAAATCTATCCACCTCCCCTTCTGAAGGGAAGGAAGAAGGATGCCAAATACCCAAGGAATTAGATACAATTAGAACTGTGTTACATTTGTTAACCATTCTAAGCCATCACTCTTAACTTTTCTGTAACAGACTAAAAGAAAAACTTTGGGATGTATACATGTATATTAAATTTAATCATTCCTCATATTCTGTTTCTGTTTGCAGGGATTAAGATAGAAGGAAATTCTGAAATGTGGTTCTGTAATGTATTTTTCTACATGCATATTTCACATATGGCAAGGATATTTTGAGGAACAGAAAAGATGAAGAGAACAGAGCCTGTTCTCAGAACATGCAGAGTCCCAGGATACAAGGCAGCAACTGATTACTTAAGACAATTCTTGATTCTAGCACCTGTCGTATATTTCTAAATTAGCCATTACCTAAGAGCAATTACATGGAAGTACACTTGTACACAGCCCAAGACATACGTTTCTCTAGTAATATAGGCAATGAATGTGGATTGCATCATTCATTTCCTACATTAGTAGACCAGATTTCAGGCAACTTTCATTAGCAAAAATTTGCTTGTCCAAATACATTTTCGGATTATGGTTTTTTTCCTCACAAGGGAAAGGAAATATATGCATATAACTGTAGTGTTCATTTCTTAAACTTTGTTCATCCAGAAAACTTTTTTCACTTTTCAGAGTCTTGAAGATCTCCAGTTTAGAAGATGAAAAACTTCCTAATTTAGAAAAGCAATTGTTGTTACAAAGTCTCTTAAGTGTTGTGAGGGGAGTGCCCCAAATGTCAAGATCAAGTCATGTGAAAGAAGCCATCTAACCAAATTAAGGTGCATAGTTTTACCCTAGCAAGGTTACTGTCTTGCAACTAAGGAGGGTATGTTACTTGTGTTTATTTTGAAAAACAACAACAACAACACACAAGGTACTTACAACTCAATCGAAAGGATCTTGACTTGCTCTCTGGAACCTCTCGTCTTGACTGAAATTTTCTAGCTATTGCTGTATTCCTCTCCTACCCACTCTCACTTTCTCTCTCTTGTTCTCCTGCCTCGCCTGCCTTTCTCTCTTTCTGACTCCCTCCCTTTCTCTCAGAAGCAATGCTTCCCCTATTAGAGGAATTAAAATTGGTTGGTGCCATGCTAAATTTAACAAGCTCATTAGTATTCTTCCTGTGTGCTTGGTAGTGAACTCTCCCCATTCAAGCCGCTCTCTCAAGCTGAGGGGTCAGGTGGCTAATCATTAAATCAAACTAATGTCACCCTACCATAATCAGCCCTAAGAAAAGGAGGGTTTATTATTTCAGTTTATGCTAAATAAACGGTTTTACAAACGGTCTTCAAGCAAGGTCAACAGCATTTTCAATTACAAGGCAAACTTAACAAGAGTTGCTATAAACCAAAGTGCTCCATATTGACTTAAGTGCTTCAAGCTCTGCTCTACAGACTGCCACCAGCAGGCTTGTACTGGAATGCATATTGTAAATTTCTCCTTCTTCTCCTTCTTTTTAAGCAAAGGGTAATCTTTTCTTTTGGCAGAATTGGTGACTTGCGAAGAGACTGCTCATTCACCTCTCCCCAACCAGCTAGCTGCTCAGCTCAATTCACCCCACACAAAGGCTGAAGACCAGACCTCAATGGACCAAGTGAAACATGTTCAAAACTAGGCTCTCTATTGTGACTGAATTTCTTAACATCTTTTCAAAAAGCGGAGAATGCCTTGAGGCTAAAGGAAGAAACAGGCTAATGGTGAATTGGGAATACTGAGCAAATTTCAGAGCCCTTTCCTCCTAGCTTTTGAGGTTGAAAGCAAGCTCTATCCTTTCAAGTTTCAAAGTCCTTTTTCCTCCCGCAGTGTCACAGAAGGATTTGAAAAGAAGGTAATTGTGCTCACAGTCTCCCTGATCAGAGCTTATGTCCTATTTCTGGTATTTCGAAATACTTCTCGCAATAATGGTGCATATAGCTCAATCCCTTAACCGACCTGCACTCAGCAATTGCTCATTAAATGAACAATTGTTGGCATAAAATGCCTTTTATGTTCAAGGTCTGGATATAAGATAAGCATTCTAGTACTCTAAATTCAGTTTACTAAGAAAACTCACCATCATTAAATTACAAAAAAATGAACGAAGAATAGTATTCTTTCCTAGCAAAGTAGCTCTTATAGATGATGCCCCTCCCCCAAATTTAATGCTAAAGTAGTTAATAGCATAGCTAACTAATAAAAAATAGATTTCCTATGTGTAAGAAGGGCTCTACATTTTGAAGACCAAGTACTTCTGAATGATGTAACATAGACATAACCACATTCACTGTAACTCTAGCTTCTCATGCACCCTGATTATACATTTTTGGCCATAGTAATAGTTCACTTAAGCCAAAGCAATTATGCAAACTTCTTCTTGCCAACAACAAATTATACCTACAGACTATCTAAATAAAATCCACAGTCATTTATTCCCTGTCTTATACACATTTACAAGATCTACTAAAATCAACGAGGCTGGCTTCCCAGGAAAACATGCACAGGATCTAACTGAACATTATGTTTATTATAAGGAAGCTTTCTATGAAGTTTCTTTGTTCCAGCCTCAAGAATTTTAGCCTTGTAAGAAATTATTTTTGAAATAAGCACTTTCAGAACATTAGACACAGGAAAGGATGTATAAACTAGATTCCTAGTTCATTGAGAACACATAAATCAAAGTTATCACAATGGGCTAGATAGCAAACATGGAACTTTCATTATATGTAGTGCTTGAGCATTGTACAAACATTTACAGATAGTTTATACTATCCGAGCTAACAAGAGTAAAATGTATAAACATATTCTTCATATGGATTTATCAACATATATATAGACAAGAAGTTACTTGCGAACACAAAGGTTCAGAATCCTGAAACCATTGAAATGGATGGGGGAATATCCACTGATGGTAATATTTATCAACATGGAAATCAATGTCAATCAAAAGAAAGATCTCAATTAGAGACTGAAATATTTTGCCATGTTATCTAGTCCCGGTGGTTAATATGTGCTGAACATATTACACTTCTAGCATTTCTTATTTCCTGACTATGACAAATATAAGGAAAGGCTTTATTTCAACTGGAACTTCCTTCTAGATCATGTCAATAACACCTCCTCAGTTTCTATCTCCAAATCCATTTTTTTAAAACCGATCTGTTTCTTCTTCATAAACTCCTTTTCTTCCAAGATTATCCAGACCTTTAGGAATTTTGCTGCAATTATAAAGATGTATTTAATCACTTTTTTTTATTACATGTTTTTCTTCTGTTGAAGCCAAGATTACCAATGCTACTCTTGTCTGATTTCAAGTGTACAGTTTTCACATTGCCAAACACACTTAGAATATTTGAAATAAATATACTATAATATATCCATAGCAGCATGATTCTCAAAAATGGTACGGGTGTGTGGGAGGCTAGAATCCATGGCCACATTATGAATAACTATCAAGGAAAAGCTTTTTTTTTCCCAAACCTGTAGTTAACTATGGACCACACACACTTCCCGGTTTCTCTAAATGACATGTACAAGGATATTTTCCAATTTGCATCCTGCTCAAATATTATAGCAAGCCCACAGCAATAAATGAGACCCATAGTTCCAATCCTCCTTACATGCCTAGCATACAGTTTGCAATATACATTAATAACAGCTGAGTTACCTTGCCTTCTCACCAGCCTCAGTTCCACTAACATGATACTATAGGAGGAATATCAGTTAGAGTATTGTCACAACGACACTATTATGTTATTATTCCAGCACCCACACTATGGAATGTCCTGCCTGCATTAGATACCCTCTCTGGTTTTAAAAACATCTCAAAACAAAATTGTTTACAGAAGCATTTAAAGATAACTTCCCTGTGGTCAACCAGCTCTTTGTATTAACTTTCCCAAACTCTATGTTCCGCTGATGGAGCATTTTCAGGTGTATTTTTATTTGTAGCATGTTGCCACCTTTGGTTAGTAGTAGTGCTGTGCGGTGCCAGTCTCTGCCACTATAGCATTTTGGGCAATGAGGTTCCTTGTTTTTTCTTCAGCAAGAATGTTTTATAGGCCCAGGATGCCAACCCAATACCACCTTTTCTTATGTCTGTTCTATGGCTGTAAAGCAACCAGAATGGGAATTTCTCCCAAATGGCAAACAATAAATAAATTCTATTTCACTTATTACAAATGTCCATATATTTACAGATCAAATAGCTTCCAAATTTGATGGTGTATTCTTACAGAACAATAAAATCCAAGGTCATGGTCAGTGTCAGATATCAGCATGAATCGGTAGTCTTTCATGGCCTATGACAGTGATGGCTAACCTTGGCAGTCCAGGTGTTCTTGGACTTCAATTCCCAAAAGCCCAAGTCAACACACCTACTGATCAGGGCTTCTGGGAATTGAAGTTCAATAACATCTGGAGTGCCAAGGTTGGCCATCACTGGCCTAGGAGATTCCCTCTCCAAGTTCACAGTCCCTGCGAGCAAGACTCCCTGGCAAGCACTGGTTCCTTTACATATAAGCCACTGCTCTCATCTGAGGTAGCATCTCTCTCCCAACTGCAACAACCAATCTGCTTTGTTCAATGAACCCAAATGAAATGTTTGATCCAATACCGGTGGGTTAGTCACTGCCTATAGAGTAACTTTATATGTTGAACTACCACAGATGGGAGGTAAGATGTATCCCTATGGAAAAGTACCTCTACTGTTGACACATCCACTCAATCCTCAGACAATTTGGGTAGCCATGACATAATTTTTGAAGGAAATTAGGCTATTGCTTGGCTCCTACTGGAGCTATTACCTAATTGTTTATGTTACCCCAAATGCAATATCAGTCCAAACGTTTACCACATTTAGAGTAATCAAACATAGAGGATGGCTGCCACGGATCAGACTAAGTGTCTTTTCAGTTCACATTCACAAGCAATGACAACTGCTCAGAAAACCAGGTGAGGATGGTTAAGGCAAGACCCAGGACAAATAGCAAGTGTGCAGCTCCCCTGGTGGCTTAATGGTTAAGGAGCTGAGCTGGAGACTGGAAGATTGGGTTTCAATACCCAAGAGATGCACATGGGGAAATGAAAGCAACCTCATTTGGGTGGCTCCTAAAATTCCTTTCAACCCAGAGTAATCTCTGACAAGAAACTAATTTTAGTGGGCTGGAAATGCAGGACTTGATGGTGGTGGTAATAAATGATTTACAGAGAAGAAGCTCAGAGGGAAGAAATGTGCTGGAATTTAAAAGTTGGGGGGCATCCTATGGAATGAGCAATGAGAGAAAACATATTTTGGAACTGATTAAAGACAAAAAAAGTCAAATCAAAATGAACACAAGCTACAAAGAGGCACATATCCCAAGTGATCTTCTGAAACCCAATGACTCACGTGTTAAAAGCTATAGGCCATATAAACTAAGCCATAACCCAATGCAGACTACATGACAGAATAACTTTACTTTAATCCTATTATCTTCTATGGCTGGAAAAAAAAATAAGAAGACAGTTTTGTTAAGAAACCATTCAGAATTATCACTACCGGCACTTAGTCTAGGTTAAAGATGTGACAAGTGGAAAATCTCAGTATGAGATTGTAATACAGAGTTGGAAAGTATCTTCAGTAAGGGGGGGGGGGGAGCTTCCCTCTGCAATAACAAAAAATAATAATCTTCCATGTGCTTTACAGCAACATAAGAGCTGTTTTCCTCCAGATACACAGATTGTGCCTCAATTCAATATGCAGCTGTGAGAAGTACTTTGTCCACTCCTTCATATTTTGCTCATCACAAAATCTGAAGTTGCAAGGAAGAAAAGGGCAACAAGATTTGTTCTTATCCAACCCAAGGGCAGATGTGTAATAGAAAAGGATGTCTTTTTTTTAACGCAGTGAGCTTACCCACATAGGGTCTGAACTTCATAACCATACAATAGGCACTGCATCAGGTACAGAGATATGTATCTTTAAGGTTTCTTTCTCCCTTAATGTACGAGCAACTAATGTACAAAGGCAAACTCTGGCACTGGACTTGTGCAGCACTAAAGGGAAAGATCAATAGACAACCAAAAGATAACCAAAACGTGATTAATTTGTTTTTAAAATGTTATATTTCACTTTTAAGATTTTTTTTTCCTGGAGAAAATGAGAATAGAATACCTGTTACAAAATTCTAACACATAAGTCCTTTAAAGAAGAGTTCTCCTTCCAATGTGCTCTACAAGAATTCTCTCTCCGACATTAACAATGTTAACAGAAAGTGATAAAAAGATTGTGGGTTTGTTGTTATACTTGTTCAATTTTTAATTGTTGTACACCATACAGAGTGGGATAATAACCCAGATTGGTGGTCTATGAATGAATGATTTCCAAGCCAGACAGTGCTAAAACTTTCATAATTTCTTTTGCTCCCAATCAGATGTGAGATTTCTATAGATAATGCTTCCAGGAGGACACATATGATAAATGATGTTCAAAAAGTAGTACCCAGATTTCAGGAACAGAATCTAGTACTGTATTAGAAACTACTAGCATTTTTTTTTTTTTTGCTCGGCCCTGGTTGGGGTGGTTTTGGGTGTGCATGCACAACCCCCCCCCAAAAAAAAACCCCACCCCAACCACCAACACACAGATAATAATGGTCGGGCAAGGCAGGGGTAACTCGTGTGTGTGTGAGAGAGAGAGAGAGAAAGAGAGAGAGAGAGAGAGAGAAAAGGCTACCGTTTTCCTTATTTCCCTGGCCGGGTAAGTATCTCTGGGAGGCAAAAGCTTCCAGGGAGGGGAGGGTGGTTTGGTTGGCACCTGGGGAGGATGCAGGGCCGAAGGACCCGGCCACGGCCTCCTCCCCGGGTGGACAGGAAGTGTGCTGCGGGCGCCTTCGGCACCCTTGTGTTCCCCGCTGCCCAGGGAGGAGGCAGAGGCTGGGTCAATTGGCCCTGCGTCCCTGGGTGAACGGGGAGGGTGCTGCGGGTGCCTTTGGTGCCCTTGCATTTTTTGCCACTCGGGAAGGATGCATGACAGAAGGATCCAGCCATGGCCTCCTCCCCGGGCTAACCAACCTAGCCGGCAAAAGGTAAGGGGGCAGGGATTGGGGGGCAAGATGGTGGGGTGGGTGGGCTTTGAGGTTTCTGTCCCCCAGTCTCTGCTCCCCTACCTTTTGCTGGCTGGCCCGTTCTCCCCGGCGTGGCCTTCTGAGTTTGGAAGCACACCAGTCTGTCCTCCGATCCTGCCAACCTCGAGGCCTCAATGCCGGCAGGATCAGAGGACAGACTGGTGTGTGTCCCAGCGGAGAAGGCCGTGCCATGGGGAAAGCCCCAAACTGCAAAAGGTAAGGTGGGGGTTATGGATTGGGGGGGGCAAGGTGGTGGGGTGGGTGGGTGGCATGAATCCCAGGCCCTGCCCCCCTCAGTCCCTCTCCCCCTCCTCACTTACCTTTTGTGGGTTGGGCCTTTCTCTGGCATGGTTTTTTTAAAAACTGCCATGCCAGCTGCCCAGCTTCCTCCGCGCTCGCGCCCTTCAGCCTCATTGGCTGAGGGGTGGCACGGCACAGAGGATGCTGGGCCTTGTAGTTTTTTTGTTGGCTGCATTCATGGGGCGGTTGCCCCACTGGTGACTGCTGGACCCTTGTGGCGATGGTTGGTCGGGGTAAAGGCAAGTGTAGGCAGCTTGGTAGGGGATAGCAAGGACAGGTGCAGGTGTGCATGCCAGACACCAACGGTTAATGCACAATTGTAAAAATTGTTGCTTTGACTAAAGAGTAAGTTTTCTTTCTATCCTAACTCCTTTTCTCAAAATGCCCAACCAAGTAAAGGCTGAAGAAACATAATTACTGGAAGAAAATGAATGTATAAATGTCCTGATCATCATCTCAAAACTTATTTTTAAAAATAATAATAATGTTTTCCACAAAGTAATAAGAAAGCTAACAATCCAATTAAGAATCTAAATATATTATGAAGTTCTTCCTATTACCCAGTTGTTAAGACTGTTAGTCACTGTTTATTTTGAGTGAGCTAATTAAGTCACATCAAAGGAGCCACAATAAATTCCCAGAAGAGTTAAAAACTATATTCTCATCCGTCTAAATACTGTGTTTATGCCTATCTGTGGTTAAAAGATTCCCTTTACATTTAGAAAATGCACAACAGATTTCTCTGCTGTGATTCTGTTGTGATATTATAAAATACAGTGCACACAAGCACACACAAACTGAACAGTAGGTGATCTTCTTTAGTGCTTTGAAATCAATGCTGCATTTATAGGTGTGTGTCTGTGTGTGTCTCTCTCTTTGTGTGTGTATAAAGATGAACAATACCAGATGTACATGATAAATAAGGATATTAATATCAGTGCACTTTACTATATTTGTCAACATTTCAAGATGTCATTGATTTTTCTGCTTGTCACCAGTTTTCAATACCTATTTCATTGAACCTCTCAAGACTGTGCACTTTTGCAGTTAATAATAATGTGGCAAATGAACTATCAGCTCAGTATACCTGTGTGCATATACATCAACTTCTCCTGTGAAGCATTCAGAGTTACACAGACATAGAATTATCTCTCACTACACTGCCATGGGCAAACACATTTCTTTTAGGCAAAACAATTAACAAAGTTTCATGGCAAATATGCCATACTGAGTGCAGAAAAAGATTTGTTCACAAGGCTACATTTAAGAAGACAAAATGAATACAAAGGAAAATTAGCATGCTGAAGGGATGAGTACAGTATTTAGTTCTTTCCCCAATTCTCCTTCATGAAACCAGCCATTATGTCAGACAGAAAGCACTTCCCAAGACCATTCCTTGGGGCCACATCTTAGACAGTCCATCAGATATTACAGGTGGCCCCAAAAAACATGTGCATCAAGTATTTTCCTCTTTGCCATCTACAAACATGGGAGAGGATAGAGCCAGTTTTCCCAGGAAGGCATAATAAAAGGACAACAGGAAAAGGATCGAACAATGAAACACAGAATCCAGATGGAAGGACCCAGAGGTGGAGCAAGATGGGGTTTCTTTGGGCCAAAATGGGAAAGGGGTTGATGAGCCAAGCACCCAGTTTCTGGCTTGGTGGAGCCAGACCTGATTACCCACTTTTAAGAAGGTACTAGTTGCCATGTACCCTGGAAAGCGAGGAGAACAAATCGGTTGATCTTAGACAAAATCAACCCTGACTGCTCCATAGAAGGTCAAATAGTAAAGATGAAGCTAAAGTACTTTGGACATCAAATGAGAAGAGAAGATTCATTTGAGAAAGCCTTGATGCTGGGAAAGGTGGAAGGCAAAAGAAGAAGGGAGCAGCAGAAAATGAGATGGCTAGATGGTATTGTAGACACAATGGACACAGAGCTGGGTGGGTTGAGGAGAGTGGTGGAGGACGAAGGTGCCTGGTCGCAAAGGGTTAGAATCAACTGTGTGACTGAACAACAAGTTTCCATGTGGAATTTGGAATGACAATTACATTAATATACCACCCTATAGAGATAGGCAGGATATCTATCAATGCCATTTCCAGGGTATCCTAAGCAGGTGAAGGCATCTGCTTGGGAATAATACCCTGAAGCAAATGGTGAGCCACTGTGTGAGACAGAATGCTGGACTGGATGGGCTGTGGCCTTTTCCAGCAAGGTTGTTCTTATGTTCTTATGCTTAGTGCATTCTCTGGTCTGTTCACAAGTTAATTATCATTTCTCTCCCCCCTGCCCCATGCTGGGTATTCATTTTACTGACTTTGGAAGGATGAGTAAACCTGGAGCCCCTTCGGGATAAGTACATTACTGATCTGACTGGCAGTGAGAGGCACAAGGAACGTGCAAGTTGATATCTAACAGCCGGAACAAGTTCTTCCAGAAGTATGCAATTATTGAAGGCTCTGATCTGATACCATACTTTCTGATTGACCACGAGGCCAGAATACATGATTGAGAATGAAATGGGATGTGTCCTTTGCTGAGGGTAAGCTGGTGCTGAAATAAAGGAAATCATCTTGGAGAATAAATTTACCAGCATCAATACAGTGGGCAGATCTCATGGGGGCTTATCTGTAATGAAGTCAAAAGAGACTATTGTCCATTGGCCTGTTGGGATTGGTAGCAGTTAGATCAAGCCAGTGGGCTTGCCAGGTTGTTTTCACATCTGCAGATACTCTTGACTATCAGAATTCCTAGAAAACCAGGGGAAGGGTCTTATGGTTAATTGGATATTATTAAGTTGCCTTTCCCATACCAAGCAATAAAGGTATAATTCACACACGGCTAAATCTAGCTTTAGTCTCAACTAGAGCAGACCTGTTGAATCAATTGCTAATCAAGGAGTCAACCCTATGTAAATCCCATAAATTAAACTGCTCTACATTACTTGTGGCTATCCATTAGATTCATACAATATTTTTTATTACATGGAAAATCCAACAAACCGTAGAATCTTTCAGACAAAAGAGTTTATACTGCATGTATACACTGAAAGAACGAAAAGATCTGGTACTTTGCTGTTACTGCAAAGGTAGAGGATAACTCTTGTTATTCAAACAGAGCTAACATAATCCATACCCCACATCTGGAAGAACTTACCTTTTTTGCAATAAAGAAAAGCACTGCGTGTGTGTAATCAATGTGATAAAAAATAAGGATCTTTTTCTTCCTTCATCTATGTCAGCTAATGTATCCTCTCATACACTAGTATGAGAGGATACATTAGCTGACATAGATGAAGGAAGAAAAAGATCCTTATTTTTTATTTTCACAATTTCCACATTAAAAATATAGTCCCTTAAGCATTGTACTAGCCCTCGGAGAAGCATTTTTCCATGGGTCCATCCTGAAATGGCAATGTATTATGGAAAATATACATGTGATTTCTGGCCTTTAAACATTCACAAACCTTGTGGGGTTGATTAATAGGAAACCAGTTTCCATAGTACTAATGTATAATTTTAAAAAGCACCAACGTAAGGGTTAAGGGCAGGCTTAAGGAAAAAGTTTCCAGATGTGGTGATCAATGTGGGAACATCATTCTGCACAAACTATGCCACATTGCAATTAAAGTGTTATGGTGAACTGACAAAGAGAACTTGAAATTTTAGAGTGGAACAAGGTCCTAAGAAAAGCTGTTGAATCCAATTTCTTGGTGTTTTCCAGGCTCTTGCATAGATAATGGACACACAGAACACAACCCGTTCATTTTATTTTATTTATAACATTTTTTACCTTTTAAAAATAGTGGTTGTTAAAATGTAATCTTTTGGATATAAGTACCTATTTTTTTCTTGACAAATGCAAGTCACCTACAGAGGTGTTCCTCAACCTTTGGGTTTTGGACTTCAATTCCCAGAATTGGCTGATCAATGCTTTCGGGAAATGACTTAGGCTTCTGGGAATTGAAGTCCAAAACCCAAAGTTTGGGGAACACTAACCTACAGGTTTTGTGTAGGAATTCATTGCTGATGCCAATTATTTTACTTTTCAGCAGCAATATTTATCTCAGGAAGTTTTGGGCAATTTTGGATTTTACTGGCAGTATGTATTTAAAACAAATGTTGCATCATTCATATATCATGAGAAAGCTCTAACATAGCCTTATAATATAAAGACAAATACATCTAGACCAGGGGTTCTCAAGGTTTTTGCACTACGGGCCAGACAACTCCCCCTCAGACAGCTGAGCAGTCTGAACACATGGTTTCCCTCTGCTACAAACATTGCCATAAAACTGCGGTGGGCACATTTGAGCATGTGTGGGTGTGTCTGCTTCCACTTCCGGGTTCATTGCTGTGGGCCAGATGTAAGGGCCTCAGGGCAAGGGGTGGCCCATGGGCCATAGGTTGTGAACCCCTGATTTATACAATAGTCCATATGTATATCATTTAAACCCTAACAATTAAACATCTATGGTCTTTAACCAGGCTTTCAAAAATATGTGAAGAAAAAAGAACCATGGTAGTTCAGGATGAAAAAGAACCCAATGAAGAACAGGTGGCGGCTGTGGCCAGGAGGGCCTTCGCCCAACTTCGGGTGATTCGCCAGTTGCGCACGCTCCTGGACCGGGACTCTTTGCTCATGGTCACTCATGCTCTGGTGACCTCCAGACTAGATTATTGTAATGCACTCTACATGGGGCTGCCCTTGATGACCATTCGGAGGCTGCAGCTGGTCCAGAATGCGGCTGCCCAGGTGGTGATCAGGTGTGGACGTTATGCCCATGCCTCACCACTGCTGCGGGAGCTGCACTGGTTACCCGTTTGCCTCAGGGTGCAATTCAAGGTGCTGGTTTTGACCTTTAAAGCCCTATATGGTAGTGGGCCAGGTTACCTTAGAGACCGCATCGCCCTAAGGACGTCTGTCCGTCCAACCAGAGCAGACCGGAGGGGCTCTCTAATAGTGCCATCGGCCAGGGGGGCTCGCCTCTCTGGCACAAGGAGGAGAGCCTTCTCTGTGTCCGCACCTGCCCTTTGGAACCTCCTGCCTGTGGAACTGCGTCTCCAGATGGAGTTGTTGCCCTTTAGAAAAGAACTAAAAACCTGGCTGGCGGGCCAAATTTGGGGTGCAGGTGGAGGGGTGGCTTCTGTTGGGTGGTTAATATAGGGGAGGATGCCTGCCCCATGGTTTCTTCAGTTCCTGCACCCCTCTCTTTTTAGAGGTGGGTTCTTATTGCTGGTTTTTATCTGTTTTATTTGGTTTTATGTTTTTACCCACTGTTGTGAACCGCCCGGAGTCGGCTTTGGCTGAGTGGGCGGTATAAAAATTTAACAATAAATAAATAAATTTCAGAGCATCAAAAGACAATAATGGGCATTCTGACTTATTTTTAATCATACTCATGTTTTATTAATTAAAGGTAATTTTGGTTGTTCTGTCAATCCTTCAAAGTATTATGAGTCACAAAAAATTACATGCAGCACACATCTTGGGATGAATAGGCTGACACACAGCTTGTAATTAGGGATAAAATATGTAATCTCCTAGGAAAAAGTTTCTGAAGAAGTTGAATTACAGCTTTAACTTTCAGTCTGAATATATTTCCTGTGGGGTCAGCAAGCCAGACTCTTAATGTTGGTTGGACAAGTATAGAATAATCATATGATTTAACAACAGAATTTTCTGAAAGGGAGTAGCTTCTCTATGTAAATAATACTTGCATTTATCTATACCTAGAAGAAGGACCTTGTGTGGTACGTGTCTGGCATGCATGTCCACATCCGGCCCAACCATCCTGTACCAAGCCGCCCACACTTACCTTTAGACCCTGCGAGCATCACCGCAATGGTCCAGTCATCAAGAGTGGGGCAAAAAAACTACAAGGCCCAGGGTCCTCCACGCTGCACCACCCCTCAGCCAATTAGGCTGAGGGACATGAGCGTGGAGGAGGCCGGGAAAGTGGCACGCGCAAAAAAAACCGCCTCACTCAGCGGGAGCGCAAGGCCGCTGAAGGCAGATGCAACGCTTCGCCGCCCTCACTTCCTCAGCCCCGCTGGCCTCAAGGTAAGTTGGGGGGAAGCAGCAGGCAGCACTACATCAGGGGAGGCCCTCTCCCTAGCGGATCGCTGGCTGCCGCCTTTGAATAACACCCACCGCTGTTTCGAGAACTAACATGAAACAGCGGTGGGGGTAATAGAAAGGTGGCAGCCAGCCATCCGACAGGGAGAGCATCTCCCCTGACAAAGCGCTGTCTGTTCCCTTTGTATTTTCCCCATAACTGTTTCAAAGGCTGACACGAAGCATCCTTCGAAACAGTTAATGGGGAAAAACAACCTTAGCTGCTTTCCCCTACCCCACCCCAGGCAGGGAAAGGGGAAAAGAAACATTCATCCACACCCCCTTCCCTGCCCCCCCACCCCACCCAAGGCAGGGAAAGTGGGAAAATCCAACTCCCCCCTTCCCTGCCCCCCCCCCAGGCAGGGAAAGGGGGAAAATCAATTCCACCTCCCACCTTCCCTCCCTACTCACCTGGGCTGCTTCTCTCTCTCTCTCTCTCTCTCTCTCTCACTCACTCACTCACACACACACACACACACACACACAATACCTGCCCTTTCTCTCTCTCCCACCTCTCTCTCTCTTCCCCCCCCCTCTCTCTTTTCCCTCCTCTCTTTCATCCCCCTCTCTCTCTCTTCCCCCTCTCTCTGTGTATTGTGTGTGTGTGTGGTTGTGTTGTGTGTGTGTGTGTATTGCCCGGCAAAAAATGCTAGTTGAAATATAAAAGAAAATACTTGTAAAACATAAATGTATATCATGTTAAAAAGAAACAGAGAAAACACTGGGAAACAACTCAGCAGAATGTTCATTACAGGGGCAATGGAGAAATTAAAGAACAAAATTAAAGATAGGTACTGTAGCTTTAACAGGGTCTGCAGTGGCTCAGTGATTAAGAAACTCGCCTTGTTAGCTGGAAAGCTTGCAAGTCAGCTGTTTGGGACCCGGGTACTGAATGACAGATTGAGCACCTGTCTCTGTCCCAGCTCTTGGGGACATGAAAGGAGCTTCATTTGGACGTTCCCTGAGTGAAGTTTCTTCCACAAAAGTCCTTTCAACCCAGAATAATTTCTGACATGAAATTATTATTATAGAGATCTGGCTTGAAAATGTTTCATGTCAACACTGAAAGATCATATCTACAGTACTGACGGCCTCAATACTTTCTTTCTTTATCCCTTTCTCTTTCTTTCTTTTTTGTTACTGAGTGAAGCTTTAAAATTTAACATAGCCAAACTGAATTCTACAGTATCAAAGTAAAACTAAATTGGCATCCCATCCCACCCGATTTATGGTATGTTGTTTAGTAAATCTGCAACATACCAAAAATAGCAACTGTTCTTCTGACTCTGAAAACCTGAAGGCACTTTCAAACATTATTTCAAATGCAAACAAAGTGAAAATCATGTCTAGGTTAAAAATATAATGAGTTCACAACAGTGATGCACTGCAAAAAAATTACTACCTACTCTGTGGGATGGCCAAATATGTGGGTGGGGCCAAATATGTGGGCATGGCCAAACATCCTGCATTATGGGCTATGGAGGTGGGCATGGCCAACCAAGTGGGCATGGCCTGGGGGAATTTCCGCTACCGGTTCTGCAGAACCTGACAGAACCTGCTGCAGTGCATCACTGGTTCACAAGAATACCTAAAGACTGAGGAGAAGTCCAATAGAAGTTTGAAGGTCTACCTCTAGGAATGACACATGCAGGATACACTTTTCACCACTCTGGAAGGTCTCCATCAGCTCTCATGAGCCAACTTGATTTCCCTACAAATTAGCATGAGCTTAATAAAAGGGGATGGAACCTTTTATTTTTCCTGTGATTTACAGGGCATAAGATCTTTCAAGCATCGTCTGTGAGATTATAAGCAAAGGTTAACACATGCATCAGTTTGCAATTCAACTATTTCCTCAGGTGGCACACAGAAAGAGGCAGCAATCTGGCAAAACAAGAATTGTTTAGAGTTAATTATGACAATATGGGTTTTTCACACTGTTGTTTAATTCTTAGGAGTGGAACAACATAGAGTTGTTGACATTATCATTCATCAAAAAAGCAGCAAAATAGCATTTTATCTAAAAGACTCAAATGTTTTATAATCATCTGAACAGATTGACAAAAGAAAAAAGAATAATTTATAATTTAATGTTCAATTGAAACTTGACAAAATATTTTCCTTGTCTTGTTGTGGTTTTTGGGGAAAATCTATATACAGTGGAACCTCATACAACAATCACCCTGTATAGCAACGAAATTGCAAAACAATTAGGTTTTGGGGAGAAATGGCATCCCGCACAACAATTTTTCCTACGGAAAAAAAATTGTGCAACAATTTTTCAATGGGAAAAACCACTTAGCAAAAGAAATCGTTGTATGATTCATCCCATAGGGAAAATTGCTATATGATGCAAGTATCATATAGCAATTGTTTCGTACAACAACGAGCCCCATGTAACGTATTAAAATCGTTGTATGAGGTACCACTGTATATAAAACAGAGGTGTGGTTTGCACCGACTGTGCTGTAACCGACTGTGCTGTAACTTGGCACACACCTACCTTGTGTGTGTAAGAACATGACTGTGGGGGTCCAGCAGCCCATGTCGGGGTGTATGCCCCTAAATTGATCCTCAAAGAGAAGTATACTCAAAAGGAGGGTGTGTGTGTGTCCAAGTGATATCATAGTGATGCTAATGTCATAGCCCCAGGTAGGTCACCCAATTGTGACATCATCATGATATAATTGAGCTGGTTCATGTCTCAGTCCCAGGTAGGGACACAAAGGGGACACGTGTGTGGGAAGGACAAGGGTGGACCATCAACGAAGAAGCAGGACAGGTGAGGGGAGAGAGAGACGGAGGAAGGGATGTCACAGTCCCAGGTAGGAATGGGTGAGGAAGGGATGCAGGAATGACCCACACACACACCATGAGGTTTCCATGGGAAAGGCTGGCCTATGGTAAATATCCCAGGTAAGGCCGGGTAATCAGCTTGTAAATAAATAAACCCCATAAACTACTCTTTTAGTACTAACCTGAGGTGATTTCCCCCCTTTTCTCTGTAACAAAGGCTTAGGAGCTCTTGCAGCATTATAGTTTTCTACAACAGGGTAGAACAATTTATATAAATTAAAATGTACTTCTTTAATAATCAGCATTAGTACTAGCCCTGAGTGGTGATTTGGCCATGTTATACAGGCTGTTATTCTCTTTACACATACTTGAAAGCAAGTTCAACTTAACTCTGTGGAAATTATTTCCAAGTAAAGAGGCCCAGGACCTTTCATAATCTGTCTGTATGTACACATGCATTGCATACATACACATAGAAACATTTACTGTACATGTGCGTTTATCCAGTTTCATTTGTACTGCTTGAGCCCACAGCTCTATGGCTATGTCAGCAGTATTTAAATACCATGTCTTACAAGCTGTCTGTCCAGCAGAGGAGCTGCTAAAATGGGTTATTTGGTAGGACGTTAGAATGGGGTTAAAGAAACTCTTCAGCTACATGACTCCTGACAAAGATTGGTGCCCCTCAAAACTTTAATTTAAAAACAGACAAAAGGAGACATATGCAGAAACCTAATGAAACTTGCAGTTTGGTTGTAAAGGCACTGTAATCATTAGATTTCACTAGAGATTTGCAGAGAAATGCCTGCTAAAATTTTATATTTGCCTGCTTATTTTCAATTTATATCTCAACACATGCTTCAAAAAGCCAAAATATAAGTGCTTGTTTCTTGCTTTCTTACACCGCAAAACAAAACCAGAAGGAAACGGTGAGAAGGAACTCGCTATAAAATAGCCAACATTTGGTGGTGCAAACATTTGGTGAGGATAGCACTGAAGCAGAAGTGTTATCCCAAAAGAACTGTACCAATGCATTATGCTATCGTCTGCATTGGGGGGGGGCATGTGTCCAACTACACAGTTCCTTGCTGTCAGGTGTAACATCTGGCACCTTTACACTGGTCTAACTTGATACTGACTAAGATTTCTTAGCCACTAAATATAGGCCTCATGTTTGTGAGATCTTTTCTATGCACTGAGAAAATTCCAGGCAAAGGGCACCAAAAGACTTTCCTACCAATTACTGAGCAAAGTAAATCCTTCTGTGGCACAAAAAAAACTTAGAACCCTCCATCTCCAAATTCTCTGAAACTACTTCCATTGGAAAAAACATGCTGATACTTAATGGCTCTGATATAGGAAGTAAGGTATAAAGTTATTTTTTGTGCATACCCCAGGCAATGAGGCCAGGTTGGGAGATGCAGTTAAAAATATATGTTTCTCATAATCTGTGGTCATGATTTTAATTAGAGGTTGCTACAAATTACCTCTAACAACAGAGGCAGCATAGTAAAGGTAAAGGTTTCCCTTGCTCAAAAGCCAGTTGTATCCGACTCTAGGGTGCAGTGCTCATCTCTGTTTCTAAGCCGAAGAGCCAGCGCTGTCTGCTTCTGCAGACGTTTCCGTGGTCATGTGGCAGGCATGACTAGACACCGGAGCGCACAGAACGCTGTTACCTTCCCACCGAAGTGGTCCCTATTTATCTACTTGCAATTTCTTGCTTTCGAACTGCTAGGTTGGCAGGAGCTGGGACGAAGACAGGAGCTCATTTCCGTCCTGCAGTATACCTTTACAAATATATGGCTTGATCTCATGTTCTGCTGGTTATCTGGTTGGCTACTGTGGAAACAGAATGGTGGGTTAGATGCAAGTATGATCTTGTCTGGCAGGAATTACAAAAGAAATGCAAACTTCTTTCTCACTACTCCACGACAGAAAACTAACTACAGCTTCCCAGATTTTAAAGATATTACTTGCACACCAACTAACCGCACTACATGATTTCTTTTAACTTATTCCTCAAATCACCAATAGTGTTTTGAGGTGCTGGACTTTCAAATTTATTATAGCTGCTTATTATTTATGTAGTGCTGTCTGTGGGCATGGCACCTTATGGAGTACAAAAGGCCAAGCCCCTGACATAAGACATTTGTGATCTAAAGTTATACCTGCTTAATATTTACTTCAATTTAATAGAAGGGAAAGAGAGAAAGGGGAGTTTGAGAACAAAAGGAGAAAAATATTAAGCAGTTACATATGCTTAAAATTTACTTCAAGTTACACATAAAGTAATCTTTAGTTACACATGCATCAGTTTATTTTGCTCTTAATTCTGTTAGTGTAATGAGATCAACATACTGTATACATAACAGAGTTGACTCTTGGCCATAGAGGCCTAATGCTAAAAGAAATTGTAATGAACATGGGGATCATTAATCCTTTGTCACATCTTAGAAAAAGCATTCCTTAGTCAAAGAGATAAATATACACTTTCTCCTCTCCAAAACTATGAGACATTTCTGTCAACATATTAAGGTTTTTTTAGAGTGCTTCTTTCACTCCCAGCTCTAACCTCACCACTCAACTGTGAAGATTCTCATATCCCACCCCTCCATAGGTTCATGCTCTGGAAGCACATAAGAATTCAATAACAAATAAATAAAAGACACAGGGTAAAGGGGAATACTGTATTCCCTCCCTATTATTAGTTTTCCCACCAAGTATTACAAAGCTCAGTGGGGCTAAAGAGGTCACAGTGTATCTTGAAGCATCATCAGAATACTTACATTTTGTTTTTTATTTAAGCACCTTTTGCTTCCTCCTTCAAACCATTTACTCCCATTCCATTCTCTCTGAAGTGAAATATGGTTAAACAATATTTCAAGATACAATGAAAAAAGAAGTATTTATCATATGTCAATCTTTATTACGGTCCAAGATCAGCATAGTACAGCAAAAGGATCAGAAGCTAAAATGAGGGTACTTAAAAGATATCAAAAGACAGAGTAAATTAAGGGTGCTTAAAAAGGAGCACTTTTGCCAATCTAGAAGTTCGAAAGCAAGAAATTGCAGGTAGATAAATAGGGACCACTTTGTTGGGAAGATAACAGCGTTCCGTGAACTCCGGTGTCTAGTCATGCCTGCCACATGACCATGGAAACATCTGCAGAAGCAGACAGCGCTGGCTCTTCGTCTTTTAAACAGAGATGAGCACTGCACCCTAGAGTCGGATACGACTGGCTTTCGAGCAAGGGAAACCTTTACCTTTTTTTTTAAAAAAAGGACCATTTCTGCTCAGGGTTAGGGAGAAGTAAAATTAGTACATAAGATCAATTACAGCTATTACTAAGCCTATACTGTGGTGCTAGTAGTTTATTTAGCTGAAGGACCTGCCAGGATTATTATTCTGATTTTACACACTGCAGCCCAGAACCTGGCAGTGTTGTGGGTGAAGGTGGGGCTTTCATCTCGTAGCAGCCAGTGGGTACTATGTATGTGCTGTTTGTCCGACCAAGATGCTTGTAGAGCAGGAGAATTCTGAACTTGATCTGGATGTCTCTATAAAAAGGGCAGATACAGAGAACGTGTTCTATGTTTTCAATTTCTCCAGTGTCACAGGGGCATAGTCTCTCTGACACTGATGTCTTTTGGAATTTTCCCTCAAGAACCGCAGAAGGGAAAGTCTGGCAGTGGGCTAACGTAAATGCCCTCCGATGACTTGGTGTCTCAAGTTGGAGCAGGTACAGGGCTGGAGCAACAATGTGTCTCCAAGATTCTGGAGCCAGGAAGGTAGGAGCCCTGGCTAGGTCTTCTTGCCTTTCCATGTCTAGTGTTCTCTGTTTAATGGCCTGTTTTGCCTGTTTGTGGCTAATGGCCTGTATGAGAGTTTGGGAGATGCCAAGATACTACAGTCTGGATTGGATTGTTCTTTTCCATGCTGAATGGAAGCTATCCTGGAGAGTTAAAGGAGCCAGGCCATTGGGATTAAACAGAATTTTGAGCCAGAGGTTGAGAGAATGATGCTGAGCTTGGTGATGTTGAAAGTTGGCAGTTCAAGGCCTATGTTCTGCGCAACAGAGTCTGTACCAGCACCTGCCAACCTAAGCAGTTCGAAAGCAAGAAATTCCCCCCCCCAAAAAAAGGCGTACACTTGTTTGGTATCTCTTCTTGCTTCTGTTGTAATTTGGAGTCTAGGTACCACAAATGCTTTCTATAGACAAGATCTTCCATGGAGAATATCTACCTAATATCTCCTACAGCACAGAAATGTCACTGTGGAAAGAGATTGATGGGACTAGTTCCCTTCTCATTACTTAAAAAGAGAGAGAATAGAAGCATAGGTTAAAAAACAACCTTGTTCGTTCAAAGTTTCATTGAAGTTACAGGTTACCTTATGAGTGCAGCTTCACACGTATAACCTACTACTTTGTCTTCTGTGTGTTTATGAATGCAAATAAGTGTAGAACCTCCAATTTGCAAGGAAAATCTGGACTGAAATACTTCTTCCATAGAACCTATCCTAATTTTAAACAATTAAGAAACATTTTAAATTAGAAAATGTAGAATAAGGTAATTCAACTACATAGTAGAGAGAATGATTGGTACCAATCATTTTAAGGGAATTTTCCTGTTCAAGAAAAAAATCCAGAAATCAGATGACCATAGGACAGATTCTGTGTTAGACTACACTCTCCAGAACTAGAAAGTAGCATTATATCCAACAAACAAAAGATGGTAGCTATTCAGGATGCAGGAGAGCCCAATACCTTTTCTGTAAAACTGAGCAGAGGAAGGAGGAAGAATAACAAAGTATCAGTGTAATGTTGACGCACACAGAAAGAACCTCCTCGAAGACTGTGGTATTTTTGAGCCACAATCAAGCAACCCTGGTAATGGCAACCTTGTGTTGCCAGCTAATCTTTCTCACACTAGGTCAGATGACAGGAACCTCAGAATGAACTTACCAAAGAAGACGAAGAAGTGCAATGTTAACTACTGAGAGTTCCACAGAGGGCTGGGGGAGATGTATCAAGAGCAGTGATGCACTGCATTTTTTTACTACCTACTCTGTGGGCGGGGACAAATCTGTGGGTGTGGCCAAACATCCTGCATTATGGGCTATGGAGGAGGGCATGGCCAACCAAGTGGGCATGGCCTGGGGGAATTTTCATTTATTTATTTATTTATATCCCGCCCTCCTGATGAAAAATTTCACTCAGAACCTGACAGAACCTGCTGCAGTGCATCACTGATCAAGAGATTGGAAAGGTGAAGAAAAATGATTTCTGGTGCTCTTCTGAAAAATCAGGCTATGTGATTGATGGCCAACCTTGGCACTCCAAATGTTCTTGGAGTTAAATTTTCAGAAGCCTAAGTCAGCTTTCCTGCTGATCAGGAATCTGGGAATTAAAGTCCAAAACACCTGGAGTGCCAAGGTTAGCCATTACTGGACTATGTAGAGAATGGCTAGATGACAGCAGGGGGTAATGCTGCAAGTAAATAGAAAGTAGTGACACCTGCAGCTTATCTTGACTGGGAAATAACTTCAAGGCCATGTTAGCTTGTTGGTTCAAGCTACCTAAATAAGTAAGTAATTTAGCTAGTGTTCTTATTCTCTGGTATATTTGGTTTGCACTTCTATGGCCTCAGACTTTCATTGGTTATTTGCTTCAGATTACTTTGGATGACTTTTGCAACTATTTGAAACCTTCCTATTAAAAAAAATTCACCCTCTTTAATAAAATATTTAAATTCTCCATTTAGTTGTTTGGTTTTTAGATTAAGAGATTAAAACCAGGCCTTGCTTTGATTATCTTACCTGTTTATTTTGTGGTGGCAGTTCTACTTTGCAGGGTTAGAGTGAGAGATAAAGCACTTAGCCTTGTGGATTTTTGGAACTCCCTGGAAATGCTGCCCAAGTTGGGTCAGACTAAAGTGCTGGGACGTTGAAGGGCAGGTACATTTACCCCAGCCATCAGCAGATTTAACTCTCCACACCAGGATCAGAAGAATAGTGCTGCTGTGGTGGGCATAGACATGCTTGAACCTGGTGGTTACATGATAAGGTGAAAGTGGTATTACTGAGTTGTACACTGGCTTGGGAAAGTGGGGGAAAGAAGGAAGCTTCAACTAGAAAGGGAAAGCAAGTAGGAAAGAGAATATGAAAAAGAGAGAATGAGTAATTCTTCTTTCATTAGCTGTCAGGGTAGAAGTGAACTATGGATACAAAGGAAGTTAACCAATAAGGACTTCAGTGAAAGAATTTTTAAATTCTGAGAAAGGGAAACTATGATTTATTAAAGTCGGCATATAAGGCAACTCAGGGAATGTTCGTGTTCCAAGACAGTTATAGAATGAGTGGCAAAAGACTCTGGAAAAGGGTGTAGTCCTACAAATGCAATTTCCTGATGAACCCAAGATAAATAATTATGTAATCAAAAAGAGCCCTCCAAGTTTATAGTACAATCTGTAGAAATTCCTGGGGAAATGGCTTCAAACCTTAAAAGTATATAGCCAACTAAAGATTGAATTGAAGTTAGCACATTAACTAACAATTTCAGGGAGCCCCACGGGATCTGAATTATGACCACTGATCCTTTTAGGGTTCCAGTGAAAACTTTCAACTTTTATTTTCTCAAATTCTCTGGGTCCCTTCTAGCTGATCTCCAAAGATAAAAAATGGAACATCTGGAACTAAGGCACTTTTGAGAAATTTACAAAATTGAAGCAAAACTTTGCTTTCCAGCAGCATATAATTTTTTACTAATCTTCAGTAGAACAGGAAGTAACCTCTCCTTGCTGTTGCATAACAGATAATATTAGCAATTGTGCAGTACAGTTGGGGTTGTTGGTTTTTTCCCCTGCATATTTGCAGCATAACTTACTATGTCCAAGAGGCTCACCTCAAGATCAATGTTCTTAGAACTGCAATCTAAAGACAAAGTCCTTCTGGTTAAAGAAGTTGGCAAAGAGGTGGCAATAGGTCTCCATTGCAGATATTTGTAAAATCCAGAATACAATAATTACCAGCCTATTTTTTTTTGCAGAACCAGAAGATTTTTTGTTTCTTCAGAACCAGAAAATTTGATCTCAGTATACAAAACTAAAAAAAGAAGCCCAGCTTGACCGTTGTTCTATTTATTTATTTATTTATTCATTTAATCACATTTCTACCGCTGCCCCCTCGCTGAGGCATCTACTTGATTCTTCTCTGTCTTAACATATGCAGTTATTGGCCTTCTTTGAATAGTTCACTTGCCTATGCCTGAGCCTGATTTTAGACTCCTTTTCTAATAAGTACACTACATCTCAATTCAGTTCTAGATTTAATACTGAATTATTTCAAGGTGATACTGTGGTACACTTTTTTTACAAAAGCAAACAGGCAATTCTTAGCAAAGTCTCTAATACTTGAAGTTTAAGAATAGTTATGCATTTTAAAATTTATATTATCAGACCCCACAATTTTTAATGTTGTCAAAACTCTACTTGCTATGGACTTATAAATAAGGATGGAAGAATTTCAATACTTGTGTCAACTAAGAAGGGGGAAGAAAAGCTAAGAAGCTGAGAAGAAAGTTTAGAGAACTTTTCTCGGAAATCAGAAAGCAGGTCATTACTTAAATAAGATTATAAACTTTGTCTCTATCACAGCAGAGTATAAATGATCATATTTGCCTAAGTTGTACTGCTTTCTGTACGACTGTTTATATATTCTACTGAGACAAATAAGTCATTACCAATGCATGCCCAAATCCTATTGAAGAAAACCACACCTGACATTTTGCCTCTCATTTGCCATTTACCACATGGTTTTGCACACAAGTTCTCAATCAGATTAGGGTTGCCATATGTCCTGGAAAACCAGGATTGTCCCAGATTCAAGGTTGGGAAAATTGTCTCAGCCAGTTCAATAAAAATCATGTTAAAGTCCCCGATTTTAAAAACTTACTGATTGTGTATTATAACACACCATTAAAATAAATTTGAACTTTCACCATCAAATGAGTGATTTCCTGCCGCAATGGAGTTGGAGTATACCTGGAGATAAATCTTAATGTCCTCAGACCACCACCCGATAAGCGTAACCAGTGTGTTTCCTGGAACTGAGGACGTTAAGAGTTGACCGCGACACAACTTCTCAGAAGTACAACACATGGCAGCAATAATTCAGGATCCGCTTAGAATAGCACTTCCTGTTCAGTGTTCATTTTCCTCATTCACGTGTTGGTGGTTGGTGTGTGGACTGTGGATTTGTTTGGTGCAATTCTGAATTATAATTGTAATATTGTATTTAATCTTTAATCACCAGCATATGATTAGTGTGAGAATTAACTGTTGTAAATAAATTCATTTATGTATTAATATATTTAATGTGAAAGTGTTTTATAGCTGTCATTATATTATGTTTGTTTTAAAAAAGGTTATTTTGTAGATAACCCACCCATCTTTGTCAAGTATCCTTTTGTCCCGGTTTTGTGGGAGAGAATTATGGCAACTCTAATCCAGAGGATGCAGAAGAATACAATCCAGAGACAGATAGAAGTTAGAAACACTTGAACAACTGTCCATTTATACCACTCAACCACAACAGTCCATTTTTAATAATACAGTATAGTCATATCTCCAAATTCCATTTATAACCAAATTGATAAATGAGAACCTGCAAAAAGAAGATTGTACATAGACTATGATCCATGAAATTAAAAATGAATCATGTGTTGACTCCTATGGCTTTTACTTCTACATAGCAGACCTGATGCAACAGCTCTGGACTCATAAAGTCTAAGCTGAATGCAATATTTTGCTTCTACTGCAACTACTGGTGTGTAAAAAATGCTATAGTCCCTCATTGTAAACACAGATATTCTTCAGACATTGAAATACTTGACTAATGAATAGCTCAATACGAAATCCAAGTGGAATTCAAAGAACTTTGAGCAGAAGAAGAGTATCTACTAGTCTACAAAGGATTGAACAGAACTTCACAGAGTACTGCAACAGTTGCCATATTATAGTAACAGGTTATGGGTGGTTTTGTACAAGCTGAAGGATAGCTTTCTAACTGAATTTTATTCTGTCTCATATATTTTATTTTATCTGAATATCCTCTTGACTTGAGAGACACTCTAGGGACCATATAAGATGCAGAGCAGGAGAAATATGAAAACAAATTCAAACAGACATTGAGAAAGTTCAGTATCTGTCTGGAATTGTTTTCACTTCTATTGTGCAGTGCTAATATAACATGAAGTAGAAAATTGTTCCACCATGAGTGGTACAGTTCCACTCTGCTGTATAGACAACATTCTGCTGACTACGGAGCAGAACACCACTATAATGTATATCCTGCCTTCAGTATATATTTCTTTTTTCCTATTAGGGCTAGCCGAGCTCACATAAGCCTTTTTGAAATCAATGGCAACTGCAGCTACTATTAGGTCTCACATGATTTTGAGCCCAACCTAATCTTACCTCAGTAGTACTGAAGCTGCTAAAGTGTGGATTATCCTCCATACCAACAAGGTAACCTCTGAAGCCCAAAGATACATGAGAGACAAAGGAAGACTGCTAACATGACTATATCTCAAACCAGCTTGGACCTCTATGGAACTGGGGTCAAAACATGTGAAGAAAATAACAACACCTGCATCCCCTTTCATATTAGTTCAGACTTCGGCTATTAATCTCAACCTTTCCTGCCAAAGGATCCCTGAAGAGCAATGGCTAATAGGCCATAGTGCTATATCCACTTGCCTTCATTAAAGTAAGATCAAGAAAAAACCATTTGAGGCGACTAATTATTCAATTGTAATGTTCTGTTTTAATGTCTAAAATAATGATAGGTGATACTTCTCACAAAATGAATTAAGTAAGTAAATGCTCAGTCTTCCAAATATATCCAACAATTTCCTACCGGAGTAACTTCAATGTCTATATTTTCTCACTTACCACTCTCGCATCAGGAATGGCCTCTCTGGCTTTCTCTTTAATCCCCATCGACATTAAGAATGGTACAGCAAGTGACCTAATTTATTTTGTTCCTCATACTAACACGTGTTGCTGGTGAGTTAGTCAAGAGCCAAATTAAAGGTACATCTACTCCATTTTTCTAGAAACAGTCAATGAAACCCCTCTTACCTGATGCTATATTAAAGGAAACATGTTAAATCCAATTCGCTATTAAGACCCCCTGGCACTAGTGTGCGTAATCTATGAATATAGAAAGCCTCGCACTGTTTAAGCATTTTCTCAATATTAACTTTTGTGAAATTATTCTGAATGTACAGTCTCCAGGATTAAAAACCTCAAATCTTCTGGAGTGAGATTTTTCTCGCTGAAATGCAAGCGCGGCGCCAAAATGGCCGCCACGCTCTTTGCGGGCCCCCCCCCCACAGGACAGAGAATCTGGGTAGTTAGGGGCGTGGCCAGCTCCCTTATAAAAGGGGTGGCCACGAGGCAGCCGAGCTGCCATTTTACCTCAGCGACGGAGCGGAGAAGTCTTTTCCCCTGTGTCTCCGTCGCTCTTTAACTTACCGGGAAGCCTTTTGGCGGCGATTTTTCCTTTTTGGCTTCCCTTCACTCCGGTGGAGATGCCTTCGAAGAAGAAGGCAACTTCGAGTGCGGCTCGCGCTGTTAGGAGGCGCAACCCGGGTCGGAGGACCGCGGTGCCGCCTCCCCAGCAGCCGCCTTTGCAGGCCCCTGCCGGGACCGGTGGAATGGGGTCTATCGCCCCTTGGCCCGGAGCGGGCGAACAGATTGCGGGCGCGGTAGGGGCTCCGGCCCGCGGCCCGCGAGTGGTGGACACCGCTCCTGCATCTGCCCACCAGGTTGGGCCTGCTGCTCTAGGGTCGCAGCCTCCCCCGGGGCCCTCTAGCCTTGGGGGGTGGTGCGGCCCCCTGCCTTGGCAGGTTTCTCCACCGGCCCTGCCGGGCTTCGGTGTTGGCCAATGGCCATATTCGGGTCCTGGGGTACAGGGACCTGTACCCACGCCTGGACCGTGCGGGCCGGCCGGCCCTTGGCCCCAAGTCAACGTGGAAGACTTACTGGCCCGCCTTGCAGCCCTTGAAGCGTCGTTGGCTCGGGCCAGTCAGGCGGGGGCCCCCCTTTGGGGTTCCTTTTGAGGCGCTGCCGGCAGGAGGACAACAGCCGACAGGGAGGGTTGAGCTGCTGCAGGCGCGTGGCGCGGTTTCGGCCACTGCCTCGCAGCTCCCCAGCCAGCAGCCAGGTGCAGGTCAGGCCCCGGTGATGAGCTCTACGTCGGTCGTGAGCTCCGACGCCCCCAGTGGGCCGGAACCCCCGGTGGGGGCGGCCCGCGGGGGTGCAGCATGTGAGTATACGGTGTAAGCGAGTACATCCACACACATTCCCAATATGGGGGGGGGCTTTTCAATGGCCTTGCCCTCGCGCGGGTGGTGCGGCGGTGCACCCGCTGACGCCTCACCCGGCGATGACAGCTAACACCCAGGGCCCCGTGGTGGGGGGTGTTCCCTACCCTGAGGGGAATGTTTTGGGTGGCCGGGTTGGTCCAAGCCCCTATTCCTTACCGCTGAGTGACCACTTGGCACAGGCCGCCAGAGAGTAAATTTGGCGGGGGGAGTGCGTGGATATCTTCGCGCTCCTAAACAGGGTGCCCACCAAGGAGAGAGGGAGGGGCAGAATGAGAAGGATAGTGGCAGGCACGTTGTCGCAAGCCACCAAGTATGTGGGCCAAATGGTTGCCGGCCTGCATCATATGCATGGCGGTGTACCTTAGGGCCCGGCCGGATCTGGCAATTCCGATGGTCCAGTATTTGGACAACGTCTACCGGGCGGTGGTTTACTTTCCGGGCCCAGCTTGGTTGGCTTGTGACGAGGAATGCCGTAGGCGGATTTCCCCGCACCCTGAGATTAGGCGGGATGAGCCAGGCCAGAGGCTGCGGCTTTTGTACGTGACGCCCACGCGCCCTGCGCCCGGGGAGATATACCATTGTGGGCATGCGGTTCAGCAGGCGGCCCCAGCATAGGTCACCTGCCAGGGGGCGGGGCGGGGGGTTCCAGCCCGCCTGCTGTGCTGGACTTTCTTGTCCAATGGCTCCTCTAATGGGAAGACTTGCAAATACAGACAGGAGTGTCCCACCTGTGTTGGCCCCCATGCGGCCTCTGCCTGTCCCAGGCCTAGAAGGATGCGGGGCAGAGGGTGGGGCAGACAGGGGGCTGGCAAGACTGCCGCAGATGGATCTAGTTCACCGAAGGGCTCCCTCCCCATTTAAGGTGGACATGTTGGAGCGTTGGCTCACGTGGTACCCGAAGGGAGAGGATGCGGGTTCTCTCCTTCAGGGTTCTAGGCAGGGGTTCAGGATCCCTTTCATGGGTAATAGGTCCCCTCAGGATGCCCCCAACCTTTTATCCCTTAAGGGGAGGGAGGAGGTGGCTGCTGCTAGCTTTGACAATAGGGTCTATGCGGGCAGGGTCATTGGCCCTGTCCCTGCACCCCCGTCCCGGGGAGCATATTATTTCAATGATGCCATGCCTTTTGGCTATTCCATTGGGGCTCGGTATTCGAGTGTTTCACCACTTTCCTAGATTGCGCTTTTGTCCGCAGGTCAGGGTCCCGGTCTGTAGCCCATTCCCTGGATGGTTTTATTCGGGGCTGAACGGGGCTGGGACACGTACACACGTCTCCTCAACACATTTCAGACGCTAATGGAGGAACTTGGTGTCCCTTTAGCGCCCGAAAAGACCGAGGGCCCATCTCCACAGCTAGTATTCCTGGGGTGGAGAGTAACACGGTAGCGCAGGATTCTAGGTTGCAGCGGGATAAGGTGTCAAGGCTAGTGGCCCTTGTCTCGGTCTTGCTGGCCGAGCGCATGGCATCACTGAGGGAACTTCTGGTGCTACATGGTCACCCCAGTTTCGCTGGCAGGGTCGTCGCACCGGGCAGGGCATTTGCTCTGCGCTGGTGCGATGCCATGGCGGGATTCTCCAGGCCCCACCACAGGCTCAGATTTACCCGGGGTAGCGGGGCAGACGTGCTTGTCTGGCCATAGATCCAGAGGTAGTTCAACGGGGTGTCATTTTGGGGTCTGATCTCCTGGCTCCCCCTTGCTTTCAGATGCAGTCCGATGCCTCAGGATTCCTGGGTTTACGGGATGTACTTCAATTGGAAGTGGGCCTATGGTGGGTGGCCACCATCCTGGGCAGGCAAGGGTCGCCTGCATGGTCTCACGTATCTGGAATGTTTCCCTATCCTGGGTGCTTTGATGCTATGGGGCAAGGAGTGGGCCAACTCGGTTGTGCAATTTTGGCATGGCAACGCGGCTGTTGTCCGCATCGTCACTGCACAGATTTCCAAATCGCCTGGGGTTATGGAGCTAGTGCGTTGGTTTGTGTTATGCAACCTGTGCCTCAACGTTCCCTTCAGGGCCAGGCATGTCCCAAGGGTTGATAATGATATTGCTGCTGCTTTGTCCCGCCTGCAGATCTCCCGGTTCCGTGCCTCGGCCCCCGGATGCGGAGGAATTTCCCTCGCCACTCCCGGACGAGAGATGGAACGTTGGCAAGGAGAGGTGAACCGGGCGATTGGCCTGTCACTAGCGCCATGCATGAGTAAGGCGTATCACCACGCATTTAGTTCCTTCAGAGTATTATGTACCCGATTCCGACTGCCAGGAACCTGGCCGATCCCAGTAGCCCATGTTCTGCGGTTCATGGTTTACCTGTATGCCCAGGGCCTTGCACCATGCACCATAGCATCTCAGCTGTCGGGTTGGCTTTTATGGCCAAAGTGGGAGGTCGTGTGGACAGCACCAATGAATTCCGGGTGAGACATGTTTGGGAGGGGTGGGTGCGCGTGCCCGGGCGTTTCCCGGGCGACCGCCACCCCATTTACCCAGGGGTTTTTTACCCAGTTGGCCCGGGGCTGGCCTGGCCTCTGTTTTGATAGATGAGGCAGCCCACTTCATGCGGCTACAACGGTGGCCTTTTTGGAGCCCTCCGCATCGGCGAGCTTGAGATGCTGAGTAAGGCGGATGCAAGATTTTCCCAGGGTTTTTACCCAATTGGCCCGGGGCTGGCCTGGCCTCAGTTTTGATAAATGAGGCAGCCCACTTCATGCGGCTACAACGGTGGCCTTTTTGGAGCCCTCCGCATCGGCGAGCTTGAGATGCTGAGTAAGGCGGATGCAAGATTTCCCCAGGGTTTTACCCAATTGGCCCGGGGCTGGCCTGGCCTCTGTTTTGGAAATGAGGCAGCCCACTTCATGCGGCTACAACGGTGGCCTTTTTGGAGCGCCCCGCACCAGCGAGCTTGAGATGCTGTATAAGGCGGATGCAAGTTGTAGGGCACTGGAACTCGAGGATGTCTATGTTGCCAAAGACTGGGCCCAGTTGAGGATACGTTCCTCTAAGACATATCAGCATGGCGTAGGCAGTGGTGTAGACTGCTACGGTGTTCTTTGGCAGACATCTGTCCGGTTGGTGCCCTACAGGAGTTCCTGGCACTGCGTGGCATGCACCACGGCCCGTTTTTTCTGTCACCAAGATGGGTCTCCCCTTACTAAATTTCAGTTTTGGAAGGTGACAGGCAGTGCCCTCACCATGGTGGGGCCTACCAGGTGCCCGTTATGGCACATTCATTCCGTACTGGTGCAGCCTCTACAGCAGCTGCTTTTGGGTACTCTGGGGCTGACATACGCAGCATGGGGAGGTGGGGCTCGAAATGTTTTCAGTTTTATGTGCGCCCACTTCCGCCATGAGTACCAATCCAGTCACCTTACCGTCTTTTTCTCAATTTTTCTCAATTTTCTTACAGACCCTGGGTGTCGTATTACACCGGTGACAGTATGGCTGGTGGGCCACAGCTATGTGCACAGGGCAGCGCGTTACGCTGCGGCGACAGAGTGGGGACCCCGACTGGGACTGGGTGAACACGCCAGTCTCACATTGCATGGTAAGCCTGGGATGTTATGGCGGGAGCTGCGGCCTTTCCTTTTTTCTGGCCTGAGTGCTGACCCGCCTGACATTCTCATCATCCACCTGGGGGGCAATGATTTGGGCCAGGTCACCGGCTTATCGCTCAAGCAGGCGATTTGCGAGGACCTCGCCTACTTGCATTATGTCTGGCCTGCTACAACCCTGGTTTGGTCGGACATTATCCCGCGCCTTTCTTATAGAGGGGGCGTTCACCTCCTGGCCCTTGACCGCGCTAGGCGCACGGTCAACAGGGCGGTGGCGCGGTTTCTTGCCGACAGGGCTTGGGGACGGGTCAGTCATCACCCCGCTATTAGCCTACAAAATTACGACTTGTACGCAGGGGATGGGGTCCATCTGTCGCGAGGAGGTATGGACCTCCTGTTGGGTGATTGGCGAGCAGGCCTGTTGACCGAGCTGATGGTCTGGGGGGGGCGTCAGGCCTTCTTTGAAGCCCCTCCGTGTGGTGGGTAGCACTGGTAAGGTAAACAGTATGACCCACAGGTATCCGGCAGGTTCGCAATTGACTGGACAACACTAGACAGGAATAAATTAGTTAAACATTGTCCGGTCAACGACGAACCAGGCGACGGGGTGATGGCGATAGCTAACCAGCATGCATCACCCCGTGATTTCACGGATACGCGTCAGAGGGTGGGGTCATGAGTTAGATATTGACTACGGTCAACAATTTGTTTGTTGTCAACAAACAAATTGATACAAATTGATACATTGTAACCAATTGCCGTTGGCAATTTTGGGGTGGTACCTTACCAGTGTTACTTCGGCCTGCTTGCCTTAAGAATTATGATTGGTCGTTTTACCAATACAAATTTATAATTCGGACTAGGGCATTGAATCAATAAATGTGGCCCGATGCTGTTATCCACTTTCAATGTTGTCTGTGTCCGTTATTGGGGGGTGCGACTGCAATGCAAGCGCGGCGCCAAAATGGCCGCCGCGCTCTTTGCGGGCCCCCCCCCACAGGACAGAGAATCCGGGTAGTTAGGGGCGTGGCCAGCTCCCTTATAAAAGGGGTGGCCACGAGGCAGCCGAGCTGCCATTTTACCTCAGCGACGGAGCGGAGAAGTCTTTTCCCCTCCACCCCCTCCCTAGTTAACAGTGTGATATTTTGGTCGCTTCGGGGCCGGGTGGGAATTTTTGGCTGGGACCCACATTGGCTTTCGGGTCCTGGCTTTTTTGCCCATCCCACACTGTGGCTATGGTTTGATATAGGGGTTTTTTCTTATGTTCCTACTGTTGACTTTGGTCACATTGGCGGGTAGCACTGGTAAGGTAAACAGTATGACCCACAGGTATCCGGCAGGTTCGCAATTGACTGGACAACACTAGACAGGAATAAATTAGTTAAACGTTGTCCGGTCAACGACGAACCAGGCGACGGGGTGATGGCGATAGCTAACCAGCATGCATCACCCCGTGATTTCACGGATACGCGTCAGAGGGTGGGGTCATGAGTTAGATATTGACTACGGTCAACAATTTGTTTGTTGTCAACAAACAAATTGATACAAATTGATACATTGTAACCAATTGCCGTTGGCAATTTTGGGGTGGTACCTTACCAGTGTTACTTCGGCCTGCTTGCCTTAAGAATTATGATTGGTCGTTTTACCAATACAAATTTATAATTCGGACTAGGGCATTGAATCAATAAATGTGGCCCGATGCTGTTATCCACTTTCAATGTTGTCTGTGTCCGTTATTGGGGGGTGCGACTGCAATGTTCGACAAGCAGAGCTGTTAAATTCCTATTTCTAATCTGTGATTTATGTTCGTAAATACGGTATTTAATCTGTCGTGATGTCATCCTGACATATATCATCTCACATGGACAGAAGATCAAATGCACGCACCCTGAGTTGTCCCAATTATAAAAACCCTGCAATGTGAAAACAAAATTTACATGTGGAATGTTGACACCTTCGTTTCTATTGCATGCTTGCAACAACTGCACTGAAAGCATCTGTGTTGACCCGACACTAACTGATTCTGAGGTTGCCTAATTGTACAATCACTGCGTGTTGCAAAAATTCCCAAAGTCTTAGTACGTCGGAAACCTATAAGCGGGCATGTATCATATCCTGGTAGGTCCGTTACCAAAAAACAATATTTATATATGCATTTCCTTATTTGATTTGCTAGGGGTGAGTATTCAAATGAACACTGTATTTTATTACCCATGTTCTTATCCTTTATTTCAAACAAGGCTGTTCTGGGTTTGGATTGTACCTTTAAGAACGCTCCCCTCAATGTGTGTTCAGAGTACCCTTTGGCTAGTAGCTTCTTATCGATTTCTCCTGCTGCGGCTAAAAAATCTAGCTCCTCGGTGAAATTCCTCTTTGCTCTCGTATATAGACTGCTCGGTATATTCCTCCTCAAATGGGGTGGGTAGAAGGAGAGTGTGGTAAGCGAGAAAATAAGTGTGATTAAGAATAATGTTGGATAATCCGTATTAGATCGACAGTTTTTATTGATGTATTTTGTGTATTGTTACAGTAAAGAAAATAACTTCTGATGAAGTAATATTACGAAAGACCGATTATCCGGATCGAGTTTCAGGTCCTATCAATGGATTACATTAGAAACTGAAGATATTTTGAAACATACAGTTGAAGAAATTATTTGGAACATTGCAATTATATTATTTTACTAGCAGTGGTTGCCCGGCGTTGCCGGGCTGTTTTAAATTGTGTTAGAAGGTTAAATTGGGTTAATGCTTGTTAAAAATTGCTTAGTCTGTAATTTTTAAAATGTTTATTTATACATATTTTTTTTTGGCTTGGCTGGCTGTTTTATGTAACTGAATAATGTTTTAGTTTTTTTTTAATAGTTGCACCATAGGTAATAATTATAATAATGTGAAAGTAAAGGTTTTTTACATTCAATGTTTTTAAAATGTGTTTAGTTGTTTTGGGTTTTTATTTGAGTTAGAACTCAGCACAGGATTTTAATAAATTTGTTATTTTATTTTATTGACATATGTTTGTGATTGTGTTAAATTGTGTTTTCATGTAAATTTTTTTACTTGTTTTTATTGGTGTGACCTTTTGTGTAAAATTTTGAATTTGTGTTATGTTTTTGATTTGTTTTTACTCTTGTGGCCTTTTGTTTGGGGCTGTTGTGTGTTTTTGAATTGTTTTTACTATTGTGGCCAGCAGGTGGTGCTGGTAGGGGTTATTGTATTTTGACTGTTTTTTTCTCTCCTGGCCTCTGGACTTGTTATTATTGTGACCATTTGTGTAAAATTGTGATTTTGCGTTATTAAAGAGAAGAAACCGCTTGGTTTCTTCTCTTTAAAGACGGAGGGTTTTTGGGTGGTGGTGGATTCGATCCCCTCTCCCTGGTCTACTGGGTCCAGAAGGGTTGGGGAGACAGATCCCTTTTGTCCCCACAAACTTCCCAACCCCAGGTGAGCCAGCGGAGAGAGGGATCGCCACCTCCCACTTACTGATATTAAAGGGGAAACTCCAATCGGGACCTTCAGGCACCGTTGGTGAGGGAAAGAAGGGTGGTTGGTGTTTGCGTGGCTGTGAGGCAGTGAGTTTTTTTTTTTAAAAAAATAATTTTTCGGGTGCCGACTTCCTCAGCGTTCTGCGTGCTCATGTCACGCAGGACTCTGGGGCTTGTAGTTATGGGTTTGTGATTTGTGGTTGTGGTGCGTTTTTTTTCTGTGGCTCAATTTTGATTGGCCGTGGCGTGTTTCTCAATATTCTTTGTGGTCGTGCCTCTCAGCCTGATTGGCTGTGGTGCGGTGCGGCGCAAGGAACGTTGAGAAATGAAGTTGTTTCCCTTTTTTCACGTTTGTGGGGCTGTTGCCCCACTGGCGCATTTCTCAACCCTTTGTTGACCTGCGGACCCAGATCGCCCGTGTGCACGAATGGTGGGTGTGGGTTAGTAGGGCCAGGCTTAAGAACCTATACGAACTTCCAACGGTTAACCCTTGGTTTTATAGGTTAAGATTATTATAGACATTGAAGTTACTCTGGTAGGAAATTGTTGGATATATTTGGAAGACTGAGCATTTACTTACTTAATTCATTTTGTGAGAGGTATCACCTATCATTATTTTTGACACTAAAACAGAACGTTACAATTGAATAATTAGTCGCCTCAAATGGTTTTTTCTTGATCTTGTGGATTTCATCACTGTTTGGCCATCCTCTTTGACTTCATTACAGTAAGCCCCACTGAAATCAATGAAGCTTGCTACTGAGCAGATATGCATAGGATGGCATATCCGTGGGGAAGTGAGAGCTTCTGGGTGGTACCGCTGGAGGGGGTGCAGTATGGGGCTTGTATTTTTTATTTTTATTTTTTGTAATTAATTAATATGGGACTTTTTTACTTGCAATGTGTTAATTTTGTATTCTGTTTTCTGTAACTGTGTAATTATATCTGTGATACTGTATTTATATATGTTGTAAGCTGCTTTGAGTGGCACCTGTGCCAGGAAAGCGGGATAGAAATAAAATAAAATAATAATAATAATAATAATAATAATAATAATAATAATAATAATAATAATAATAATAATAATAATAATAATAATAATAATAATAATAATAATAATAATTTATTTATACTTCGCCCTACTGACGCAAGCATCACTCATGACGGCTACAACAAAGTAAAAAACTTAACAATGATAATAAAAAATAAAGCAATATACAAGGCACAAAAAACAATACAACAAAAACCAGTATACAATATCAAAGGAAAATAATACAATACGAAAATATAATACAATAATAATGATACAAAAGGGTCAGCGGCAGTGGCTGTAAAAGTCATTTAAAAAAGTATTTTAGAAGTCCTTTAAACCCCCACAGGGGCGAAACCCAGGACGCCAGCGGAGGAGAGCATAAGTGTCCGGTAGCCTCGGAAACATAGTCTTTTTTTGTCACACCGGGCTGCCCCACAGCTGAGGCCAGTCTCTCCCTGTCCCACTCTCACCAAGGACAGGCACCAAGGGCAAACACCCCCGACGAGGTTCAGCTGGGGTCCTATGAAATTGACAGATTGATACGCAGTAGCCAGCAGTCAGGGGGCCAAACACATCTTTATTGGATGGTAGTCAATCTGAACATGAGGTCAATGACGGAGCAATTCTCCTTATATACAATAGGTAAGGATTCAAACCTGGCATGGAGTGAAGTGATTGGACAACAGGGTAAACAACAGGGCAATAACACATTTATTGGTTACAAGGTAATTAACACTACAGCTATGGCGGGAAACAAGTCCCGCGATATTTACACACAAGGAAGAAGAAGGAAAGATGGAGGATCATTAGATCCAATTGCAATCACATTACATCTGAGTTACATATACAACATCCTTCTCTCCCTCCGGCGATGGCAGGCCGGAGGTAAGTGGGCGGGAGCAGTCACTGCCTTTTATCCCTCCCAGGAAGGTGGAGCCTGGGAGGGGAAGGTGGGGGCAGCTTCAACCACCCTGGCGAGGCTCAACTGGGATCCGGTCCTCCTTCTCTCCCTCCGGTGATGGCGGGCCAGAGGTAAGCGTGCGGGAGCACTCAGAATGGAAAACAATATGGGGGACTTATTATAACTCGATTGAGAGTTGTGAGAAAAGAATGATGAAGGGGTCCAAAGAATAAACAGGACCAAGTCTCTGTACATAGCCAACTAAGACAGGTGTAGATCAGTTGGATTTGAGAAGTTGGTAAGATATGATGACTTTTTCAATGAGCTTTCCCTCCAACAATGAGATTTGTTTTCTGCCAAACCAATCATGGCCAGGAGTGACTGGTGATGAGGAGTTTCTGCCCTACATTGAACGGGTGATCAGGATAACTTCTTCCTGGGACAGAGCACTGGAGAGGAGTTGTGAAGTGCAAGGTTTGGTGGTGGAGACTTAGTTTTATAATAAAGTGTACTGGGGAATATGCCCTCCCTACGCTTGTCCTCCTTTCTTTTCTTTTTCCTCTGTTCCAACATTAAACATGCAGGAGATATTTTCTACTTGAGCAACACAGTGGAAACAAAGGTCAGGTTCAGTTTGGTTTGCTCAGGTTCAATGTTGGTGAAACTGAGTTGCCGATTCCAATGTCAAAAGCATGGCAGAAACCAAACTGGCAGCAAGCATCAAAATAGTTTTTATGACTTATATGGCTTTGTATTTATGACTTATATGATTTTGTGGTGTTTATTTGTTTTATGAGCCGCCCAGAGTCGAGCAATCGAGGGCGGCGGCATATAAATATGAATATTATAACAACAGGAGCAGTTCAGGTGGATGGTTAGCAACAGCCATGGATTTTAGCAGCTGTTCATTTACTAGAGTTTCTGACAAAAAAACCCCTACTCTCTTCACAAGAATAATTTCAACCATGTATTGTGGTTCTTCCAGCTCTGTGGTGTACTGGCAAGATAACGTTTGCAAGCCTGAGTGTTGTGAGTCTCACTAAGGCAGAGAAGGCACTTAGAATGTCCATCCAACAATAGGATTATTAATCCATGCTCAACACATTTCTTCAGAAGAGAATTGAGCGCCACATGGCAATAAGGACAGAATATCTTATTGGAAGGGTTGAATGATAAACGATGTTTTAAGGTAGGAGGATAATGCTAAGGATAGACAGGAGAGTTAGAAGAAGAAAGGTGGTCATCATGAAGGTCACCAGGAAAGTAGTGGTCCCCAAAAATGGGCTGTAGGGTTAACAGATAAAAAGGAACTCAGACAGTCTGAAGAAAACTCTCAATGAAGAACGTTGAGGTTGAAGCTCCCATAAAAACTCAATGGATTAAGCTAGGAAAGTTCCAGAACATGCAGCGCAGGCACAGTAAAACCTGTATGTGTGACTCCACAGAAACAAGAAAGTAAAATAAAATAAAAAACAACTACCACTAAGCAAATGTTTCAGGGATATGAGGTTTGCTGTGAAAGGGAAACAAAGCTTTCAACACTCTGTCTGTACACAAAGGTTTTCTTAGAAACATAATTAGCAATTATAAATCATGGATTCAAACTTAAATCACGCAGACAAGCATTTTTTCTCCAACAAAATCTAGGCTCCGCCAAGAATGCTATAGCTTATGAACATCACTATATCCTATTTGCCATGGTTCGTATTGTCTATTGCTACAAGCAGTGATTATTTCAAATTTGCAGATTTAGAGATGTTTTTTGTATATGTTGGCACATCTTGAGGACCTGTGTCAACTAGTTGTTGTTGTTGTTGTTGTTAAGTTGGAAGAAGTCTTTCTTTGATCATATTATTTATTTTAAACTAAGAAGCCCAAGGCAGCCATTCATCATCTTAACAATTATTACTCTTACTAAGGACTGTGGAATAGTGAATAATTAAGTGATGATACAAAATAGTGTCTATCACAATTTCCTCTCCAACAGCCACCTTGCTGTTCTCTACAATTTTGGATATTCTGCAATGCAAAACTTTATTTTTTATTTTTTGTTCTTTGTTGATTCAGCTATCTAACTGGCTGCATCTTCGGTAGGTAAATATGAGCTGAAAATGTATCGCCATTGTCCATGAAGCTGACTAAACTAGAATTCGAAACCTTTTAATGCTTTCTACATCCTGTACAATTTCCTATGTAGAAAAATCATGGTGGGTTCAGTATGCAAAATAGAGTCAAAAGAACAACAGATGCCCAAATTACAAACTATGGAAGCGCAAATTGCAGCAGTGTGTAAAGCTGCTTTTATCCATCTTTACCAAATAGCTCAGTTGCATCCCTAGTTGGAGAGGCAGTCCCTTATAACACTAGTTATCTCACTGGTAATCTTTTGTATCAATTACTGTAATGCTCTCTATGTGGGGCTTACCATTTTCCTAATACGAAATCTTCAAAGGGTACAGAATGTGGCTGACAGGCTGGTCACTGGGACGAGAAAATTTGTACATGTCTTCCCAGTCTTGGTGGAATTGCATTGGCTTCCAGTTCCGTTATGTGTCAAGTTCAAGGTGGTGGCACTGACCTTCAAAGCCCTAAACGGTTTGGGACCTTTCTACTTGGCAAAGCATCTACCACTCAGAAATCAGGCCCACTTCACCTGCTCTTCTCTGACAACTCAACTCCAAGTACTGACTCCGAGGTTGGCTAGAAAGTCCGCTACCTGTCAGAGGGCTTTCTCAGTGGTGGCTCCCACTAACTGGAATGTTCTACCTGGGGAGCTGCATTTGATTGACTCTTTAGGGATCTTGAAGAAACAACTGAAAACCTTTCTTTTCAAGGAGGCCTTTAGCAGCTTGTTGAAGTCCAAATAGGAGACCCTCCCATCGTTTGTTTGTTTGTTTGCCACTCGGACTAGTGGTTCTCGTTCTGATTGGACTGGTGTGTGTGTGTGGTTGTTCTATGTTTTTATGGTCTTTGTTTTGCTCTTTTTAACATTGTGTGCTGCCCAGAGTGTATCCCAGATGGGCAGGGTATAAGTCAAATTACTACTACTACTACTACTACTACTACTACTAATAATAATAATAATAATAATAATAATAATAATAATAATAATAATAATAATAATAATAATAATAATAATAATAATAATAATAATTCTTACTCATAACAGAGTCCTATTCACTTTTATATTTAGTTACCCTAATTTTTACCCTACCATTCTCATATATACTTTTGGATAATTTCTAGCAAACCCCTGGCAAATTGTGCAATGAGTCCTCTGAAATGAGAGCATCTAATTCTATTGTAACTCCAATTTGTGTAGCACAGAGATGGTATAGCATCATCATAATAACATTGTCCAATGGAGACATCTGTCTGTGTGACTGACTGACTGTCTACCTATGTCACATTATCAGACCTGGCCACTAGAGTCCACTGTGTTCAATGTAATGTTTACAAGAAATAGAGGCAGACACTTTGGTAGCTCTCATGTAGATGGAAGGAGATATTCTAGACCTGTTCCCCACTTGTAAGATTCAGATATTTGTGTTAATATATTGATTACTGTTATCTGCTGTTTCTGGTATCTACAGAAGGTCTCAGAACAAATCCCCCACAGATGGGGGGGACCTCAGTATAGAGCAATGTTAATTGCTTAATTTACATATAATTACATTATATGTTATTGCTGAGATAATGAGGAAGATGGAGTTTCACCCTGATTATTACTTTCAATTGCTATTTTTATTGTTATGTAAGGGAGATAGGGAAATGTTTAGTATTTTGCATTTGAATTTGTCTTTGACTGCCCGTGTCTATGTGAGGACTTCCATTTTCATGCACAGTTAAATACAAATTTTGAAAGCTCCTTTGTCCATCAAGCACTGAATTTTCAGAGAAAATTCATCAACCATTAACCATTTAATCTAATTGTAACAAGACACATAGATGCATCTGTCAATGACTATTAGCTAAGTATTAGCCCATGCCTCACCACTGCTTCGGGAGCTGCACTGGTTACCCGTTTGCGTCAGGGTGCAATTCATGGCGCTGGTTTTGACCTTTAAAGCCCTATATGGTAGTGGTCCAGGTTACCTTAGAGACTGCATCACCCTAAGGACATCTGTCCGTCCAATCAGAGCAGACCGGAGGGGCTCTCTAATAGTGCCATCGGCCAGGGGGGCTCACCTCTCTGGCACAAGGAGGAGAGCCTTCTCTGTGTCCGCACCAGCCCTTTGGAACCTCCTGCCAGTAGAACTGCGTCTCCAGACGGAGTTGTTGCCCTTTAGAAAAGAACTAAAAACCTGGCTGGCGGGCCAAGTTTGGGGTGCAGGTGGAGGCGTGGCTTCTGTTGGGTGGTTAATATAGGGGAGGATGCTTGCTCCACGGTTCCTTCGGTTCCTTCACCCCTCTCTTTTTAGGGGTGGGTTCCTATTGCTGGTTTTTATCTGTTTTTATTTGTTTTTATCTGTTTTTACCCACTGTGTGAACCGCCCGGAGTCGGCTTTGGCTGAGTGGGCGGTATAGAAATTTAACAATAAAATAAAATCAAATTAAATAAATAAACTGAGATGTTCAGCTACATTGTGCACTTCTGAATAATAAAGGTGTCCCAAAAGTCACAATACATAGGAAAAATTGTAAAACAGATATCTTTAAATGTGTTCACCATGAGTGGGGCAGAAGAATCTATATGTGCATGTAGAAAGAGGTGGCCAACACTGGGAGAATATTTTGTAACATTCTGTAATGAACATTTTGTCAATATAAGTACATTTAGCTACAATTACTTTCCCTATGTATGGTGACTTTTGGGACTGTGGTGGCTTAGTGGTTAAGAAGCTGAATTTGATAACTGGAAGGTCAGCAGGTTAGAAGTTCTAGACCCAAGTGCTGCACAACAGAGTGAGCTCCCGTCTCTGTCCCAGCTCCTGCCAAACTAACAGTTTGAAAGCAAGAAATTGCAAGTAGATAAATAGGTACCACTTTCAGTGGGAAGGTAATAATGTTCCATACTCTCTGGCTTATAGTCATGTCTGCCACATTACCACAGAAACATTTGCAGACACAAACAGCACTGGCTCTTTGGATTGAGATGAGCACCACACCCTAGAGCTGGATATGACTCGCATTTGAGCAAGAGGTACCACTTTGGTGGGAAGGTAAACAGTGTTCATGCCTGCCATATGTCCACAGAAATGATTGCAAATGCAGACCACACTGACTCTTTGGCTATAAACAGAGATGAGCACTGAACCCTAGAGTCAGATACAACTGGTGACTTTTGGGACATACTGAAGGCAGCCTTCATGATTTTTTGCATCCCAGGCATGGGAAATATAAGAAATCCCAGATAATATTATTCCAACTTCATTCATCTGTCACTTAGGCTGTGCTGGCTAGCACTAATAGGAGGCCTAATCAAACAACATCTTCAACAATGTGTTCCTTACTCTCTCCTAAGTCTTTCAAAAGCTTTTGATTAACCACTATGGAAAACAGCAATTTAGACCAGAAGGATTTTTAATTCAATTCAGGAGACAAACTGCTTCGGAATGGGGATGAGAATTCTGGGTACAAGACATGAAGGCAAACAAAAAAAACCTTGCAATTGTATCTTCCATGTAGAAGGGTAGCCACCTCCCCAACATTCAATTTTGCGTTTTTTCTAAAGATGTAGAAAACATACAAAGGATCCCAAACAAAGGGAGTATCTATTTGCTACTAGAAAGGAAAACTAAGTTACAAGTCAAAACAAAATTAGGTACCTTCCACTTTTAAAATATAAATTATAAAATGTATTACATGTTCTAATACTTCTATATTTTTTCAGTCTTATTAAATTAGCTAAACTTTGTGTTCCATTCTGCAGTTTGTCAACTATTTTTAATTTCTATTTGACATTTATGAGGTTTTTATTTATATCCCAGTAAGAATTTTATTTCCACTCCAGCAGGGATTCACTTTCTCTCTTCTTTTAATCCAAAATATTATCACTTCAATATGTTTAACCAAATTTTTGCGCTCTCTCTCTCATATTTTTATAACATGAAATACATTTATATTCAGTGCCAGATACTATTTTTCCATTTTGTTAAAGATAGGACTTCCTGTTCCCCTCTCCTCTTGATTTTCTCATTTTACTACCGTATACACTCGAGTATAAACTGAGTTTTTAGCCCCAAAAAGGGGGCTTGGCTTATACTTGGGTCAATGACCACGAGGGTCCCAGAACCATGTTGGATTGAGATGTGCCAACAATTTAATTAATTTTACCATATTTTCATGTATTTTGATTATAGAAACTCACTAGCAGCTGCTACACTTCCCACCCTCAGCTTACACTCGGGTCAATCTATTTTCCTGAGTTTTCAGGTCAAAATTAGGTACCCTGGCTTATATTCGGGTTAGTTAATACTCAAGTATATAGGGTATTATTTTATGTTCTGGAACCTCAGATTAAGATTTCACAGAAAAATGATTACTCCACCCCACAAATATCTCCAATGTTTATTTAGTAGATATTTGGCTATAGGCACAGGAGTTTTATTTTTGTGGTCTTCAACAGCGGGATTCTCCACTGGAAGCAAGACACTATATGTCCTGCCCTCTCTTTTAGAGAGCAGGTAGACCTTAAGTATGTTCCTTTACGAAACCAATCCCAAGATGCCTAGCACTTGAGAACTGGGGGGTTAAATGAACTCTTCAGTTCGAGTTCCAGTATTTGAATCTTATATGGACTTGTTTGGACTTGTTTATTCCCAAGTTAATATGTAAGGTGATGCCATAGTGGTATCTATCGATACCAGATGGGGAGTGTCCTGTCCTCTCTTTTAGAGAGAGATTAAACCTTTTGTGTTGCAAAACCAAAAGACAGGTCAGAACAGTAAAAAAGACTAATGTCCAAAATGAAGGCCCAAAAAACTACAAATGCAAAAGAAGCCACTGAGCAACCTTCTGATGCAAAAGGGATGCATGTGTTGACAGAAAAGGCTCAAATTAATTATAAAATTGAAGTGCAGAAATTCTCTGTGTCCATGGAGAAATTATGGAACAAAGTATTACAAGAAATGAACAGACCCCACAGTCCAGAGTGAACAATTAGTTACAGTATACAAAAAAAATGAGATGTCTGCACAGTTCTGTATGTATTTAGAGAGGAAAAATACAATGGATAGTCTAATACAATTCCAGGAGCAGAAGAAAATAAATCTATTGCACAAGGATATGGTGTTCAAAGCGCTCCAAAGCACAACACCTGCAACCATAGGAACAGCTAAATTGCAGTGCCTTGATATGAGCTCTAGATATTCTGTGAGAAGTGCAAGAACAGATAGAACATGCAATTCATACAGTAATAGCCATTCTAGTTAGTCCCATACCAGCTCTGCAGCTCTGAGAATGAGGGCCAAAGCTTAAAGTTTAAAAATAAAAATGCAGTACAGCCAACAGGAGGCTGACATAGAAAAAAGGAAATTAAAGTGAATAGCAGAATTAAAAGCAGAAGCAGAATTAGAAAAGGCAGAATTAGATATAGATTTTAAAATACTCCAGCTAGAAAAGGAAACAGCAGCCTTAGAGGCTGAAGTCCAAACATTGGAACGACTTGATGATAAAAAAAACTATGTGACTCACAGCTTAGCAGAAGAGTCAGTGAAGCGCACTCTTTGGCAAAGGAGTATGCAATCAGAGTCTGACTCAGAGGAGTTAGTGGATTCAGGGAGAACACGTTCCGCCACACCAAAACATGGCTCACCAGAGAGATGCATGTTTGAGGTGCAGCACATCAAGGAGACAAAACACCATGTCAGTAAGCAATACGCAAGCACGCACATGGATGCACTGACAGCGGTCCTCACTCCAAAAGGGCTCACCAAAAGAAACATTTGCTCTCAGCCTCGGCTTCCGGCATCACGCCGATCATGGCCTCAGGTGAAGATTGAACAGCCATTCCCAATAAAATACCCTGTGATAAAGAGAGTGGAATTTGATACACCACACTTTGCTCATGACTCTAAACCGCAAGTAGTGTACGGCCAGCAATACAGACCTACCACCAACACGTTGGACACCACAGAGAGAGAAGACCTAGCAACATACATGGCATGCAAGAAGATGGTAAACATGTTCTCACCAGAGAAGTTCCAGGGATGGAAAGCAGCCTTCAGAGACGTCATAGCCATCATGAAACCCACACCAAGGCAAGAAATGAACCTACTGATAAAGTGGTTAGAACCTGTCTCATCCAAGAAGGTGAGTTGCTTAAAGGAAGCATTTCAGCACAATGAAGCCAGAGGCCTGCACGAAATGTGGGAAAGGCTTGAACAGATGTATGGCAATCCAGAGGCCGTTCAACAAGCACTAATGAAAAGAATAGATGAATTTCCAAAAATCACAAACAAAGACAATGACAAGCTAATGGACCTGGGAGATCTGCTTCAAGAACTGGAAGCACTTAAAGCAAATCCATGCCTTCCAGGCCTAAACTATTTAGATACATCGTTTGGCATAAAAATGTTCACAGCCAAGCTGCCCTATGATGTCAAAGAAAAATGGGCATCTATAGGCATGAAGTATAAAGGAAATAACCAAGTAAGGTTCCCTCCTTTTACAGTCTTCACAGAGTTCATCAGAAGCCTGGCAAAAAGGAGAATTGATCCTAGCTTCAGAGATGATGAGTCTGCTGTAAGGAAGACAAGCCATGCCTTAAATGAAAAGCCAGTTAAGAAATACAGTGACTCAGCTAGAAAGTCTGTAGCTGTACACAAGACAGAAGTGGCAACTTCACCAACTGAGAGTCCCCCTACTATAGAAGAAATAGAGGACCCAGAAAGACAATGTCCAATAAGTAAAAAACTACATCCATTTCAGAAATGCAGAGCGTTTAAGGACAAATCCCTGAGAGAACGCATAGAGCTGCTGAAGAAATTCAGGATTTGCTACAAATGCTGCTCTTCAACTAAGCATATAGTCAAAGATTGTAAAGCAACAATTAAATGCACAGTGTGTGACAGTGACCAACACATCAGTACCTTACATCCTGATAAGCCCCTGCATCTACAAGAACTCCTGCCTCAGAGCTAAAGCATGGTGGGGAGAGTCTAAGACAACAAGCCATAGAGTCAAGCCATGGCAGGGTGGAGGATCCAAAGAAAATAATGACACCAACAATCATTGCAGAATGCACCCATGTGTGTGGAGAAGGTCCCAACAGAAGATCATGCACTAAAATTTGTGTAGCAATGGTGTACCCAAAAGAACAGCCTGAAAAGGCAGTCAAGATGTATGTTGTCATTGATGAGCAGAGTAACCAGTCCTTGGCCAGGACAGAATTATTTGATATATTTAACATCCAGGGAACTCGCTTCTCTTACTACCTCAAAATCTGTTCAGGCAGGACCAGGAAGATGGGGAGAAAGGCAAGTGGTTATGTGATGGAAGCAATGGATGGCAGCATACAAACAAACTTGCCAACCTTGATTGAGTGCAACCAGATACCGGACAATAGGGAAGAAATCCCCACACCAGAGGTTGCAAAGCATCACCCATATTTTCAACCTATAGCAGAACATCAGCAACCATTGGACCCGAAGGCCAAGATCCTACTCCTATTAGGGAGAGTTGCATTAGCCTTGATTAGAGTTTGTGAAGCATGAGCAGGTCCAGATGAATTTCCATTTGCCTACCGACTCACCCCTGGAATGAGTGATAGTAGGTGATGTCTGTCTCAAGGGACTGAGGAGACTAGATGTGGATGTATACAAGACATTGTGTTAGATGAAGGATGTACCACCTTGTCCAAATTTTGTCAAAAACATCTTCAAGGAAAAGGGGAATGCAACTGGGAAGAACCAAACACCAGCTCAATCATCCAGCAGAACACCTGCTCACTGGGCCTAGAGGATTATCTGGGGAGTACAGTGTTCCAAGTCACCAAAGAAGATGATGAACCCACTCTTTCAATAGAAGATATTAAGTTCCTAAAAATTATGGACAAAGAGGTCCACAGAGATGGGTCAAACAATTGAGTAGCTCCACTACCATTCCGGACGCCCAGGAGGCAATTACCCAACAACAGAGAGCAAGCAGTATCTCATCTTATTTCACTGTGAAATACACTGATGCGGAAGCCAGAGTCAAGACAACACTTTGTGACATTCATGCAGAGTATGCTAGACAATGGTCATACAGAACCAGCTCCACCATTAAAAGATGGTGAAGAGTGCTGGTACTTACCTTCCTTTGGTGTGTACCATCCACAAAAACCAGGCCAGATCAGGATTGTGTTTGATTCCAGCACACAATTCCAGGTAGTCACTGAACAAAATACTGCTGTCTGGACCTGACATGATCAACAGCCTGATGGGAGTCCTGATTCGCTTCAGGAAAGAACCTGTTGCCATTACTGCTGATATTCAGCAGATGTTCTATAGCTTTCTAGTGCATCCAGATTACAGAAACTACTTGAGATTCCTGTGGTATCAAGATCATGACCTCAACTAACAGATTGTAGAGTATAGTATGAAAGTGCATGTTTTTGGAAACAGCTCATCACCAGCAGTAGCTACATACGGGCTAAGGAGGACAGCCAAAAAAAGAGAACAGGAATTTAGTACAGATGCTAGACAGTTCATCGAAAAGGACTTTTATGTAGATGACGGATTGAAGTCTTTGCCTAAAGCGAAAGAAGCAATTGACCTGTTGAAAAGAACACAAGAGATGCTGGCAGGGTCCAATCTAAGACTTCATAAGATTGCCTCAAACAGCCCAGAAGTGATGGTGGCATTTCTGGCAGGAGATCACGCCAAAGATCTAAAGGATTTGGATCTAAGAGAAGACATGTCGCCACTGCAGAGAAGCCTTGGTTGCATTGGGACGTGAAGAGAGACAACTTCACATTCCAGGTCTCTGCAAAGGAAAGACCTTACACATGCAGAGATGTCTTGTCAACATTCAATAGTTTGTATGATCCTTTGGGGTTCGTGGCCCCAGTAACTGTACAAGGAAAATCATTGTTAAGAGAACTAACAAAAAGTGCCAAGGAGTGGGACGCTCCGTTGCCACCTGAAATGTGGTCACAATGGGAGAAATGGAAGGGCTCCCTAAAAGCTCTTGAACTGCAAATCCCATGTACTTACATCACTACAACACTTAGCACTACTTGCTACAGAGAGATCTGCATCTTCTCAGATGCTTCAGAGAAGGCCATGGCAGCAGTGGCCTACCTGAAAGCTACAGATGCTAAAGGGGCTACTCAACTGGGGTTCATCTGCAGCAAGGCTAAAATAACACCCCAACCCAATCACACCATTCCATGCTTAGAATTGTATGGAGCTGTCCTAGCAGTGGAACTAGCAGAGTTAGTGTGCAAAGAAATAGATATCCAAGTCAATGCAGTCAATTTCTACACTGACAGCAGTCGTCCTGGGCTACATTCACAACAAAACCAGAAGATTCTATGTGTATGTCAGTAACAGAGTTGAACAAATAAGGAAACCAACCGAGCCAGAACAATGGCACTATGTCCCAACTGATAAAAATCCTGCAGATTGTGCATCCAGGCTAACGGAAACGTCCTGGCTAACAGGACCAAAATTCCTCCTAAAACCCGCCCCAACATCTACAACCTTAGAGAACTCCTTTGAGCTCATAAACCCTGACTCTGATGCAGAGATCTGTACAGAAGTGACTGTTCTTGCCACACAAATTGTATCTGACTATAATTTGGGAGCTCATCAATTTTCTCGGTTCTCAAGTTGGACACTTATTCTCCCTGAAAGGACATTTACCCAGATCATAATCAAGCCACTCCCAGATCTACTGTACTTTCTACCCCAAATTACCTTCTGGAATCTTTAAGTTGTTTTTACTTGTTATCTTCAGTTATTAAAATTTATTATTCAGAAGAAAGTGTCTGTGAATGCATGGAAGAAGTGACAAAAGAGGAAAGGCCATGGTTTAGCTATCTGATTAAACCATGGAGGTATAAAAAACAGGAGGTGGCACTACAGGCTTCATGCTGTAAGTTTTTTGAAGCCAGTGGGCGTGGCCTGCCACCAAATTAGGTGGACCAAAACATTAGCAGACTACTGTTTACGATTGCTTCTTGTGTTGGAGGGGGGGTGGATTGATCCCCTCTCCCGGGTCCCCTGGGTTGGGGGGACAAAAGGGGTCTGTCCCCCCAACCCTTCCAGAGCCAGGGGACCCGGCAGAGAGGGGATCCCACCGCAGGACACCCCATTATTAAAGAGAAGAAACCAAGCGGCTTCTTCTCTTTAAAAACGGAGTGTTTGGGAGGGGGTGTAATCAATCACCTCTCCTGGGTCCAGAAGGGTTGGGGGGACAGACCCCTTTTGTCCCCCAACTCTTCCAAACCCAGTGGACCAGGGAGAGGGGATCGATTCCACCCCCACCCCCCCAACACGCCGTTGTTAAAGAGAAGAAACTGCTTGCTTTCTTCTCTTTAATATAGGGGGTGTTGGGGGGATTCCCCCTCTCCGCTGGCTCCCCCGGGTCCAGAAGGGTTTGGGGGACAGACCCCTTTTGTCCCCCCAAACCTCCCAACCCCAGAGGAGCCAGTGGAGAGGGGGATCGCAACCCCCCACCCACTGATAATAAAGGGGAAACTCCGATCGGGTTTTCCCTTTTAATATCAGGGCATGGGATGGATTCGATCCCCTATCCTGGGTCCTGTGAGTCTGTGAGGGTTGGGGGGACAAAAGGGGTCTGTCCCCCCAACCATTCTGGACCCAGGGAAGCCAGCGGAGAGGGGGATTGCAACCCCCCACCCACTGATATTAAAGGGGAAACCCCGATCTACTTTCACGACTCCAAACAATCAAAGCACCATAAGGCAATGTGTTGGGCCAACTAACATGGCAGACTGTCAGATTAGTCGGCTTCAAGTTTGTGAAGTCATGTCATCTTCTGTTTTTATACCTCTATGGATTAAACCTTTTGTGTTGTAAAACCAAAAGGCAGGTCAGAACACTATAGCCAAACATGCTGAGGTCAGATTAGGTGAATTACTGGTGCAGTCCTAAAACAAATTTCTTGTATGCTAACCGCAAATTTATTTAAATAGCAGAAGAAAAAATATGTAGCTATACCATAGAAAACTGGGAAAGTGTCCTGGAATTTTTTTTTTTTTTTTTGCCAATCCATGGGAGTGGGAGAGGGGCTTCCTCTACTGCCTTCTCAATGTTTTATATAAGCCTATTTGAGTAATCTTCTTTTGTATCCTGATCAAACCCTGGACTGCCATAATGAAGCCACTTTCTTGGCTTTTTCATTGGCTGAACTTAAGTTCTCATTGGTGCATATTTCTGGCAGTAATCGGCAGATCAGCAAATGAGACCAATCCTGTATCTTTCCACATTCACACAGCATATTGATGTCTGCCGGCAGGCCCCACTTGAGCATGTTGGTCTTAAATTTAGGCATTCCAAATCTCAGCCTATTCAATGTCCTCCATGTGATCTAGGGTAGGTTGAGTTCCTCAGCTTTATCTTCCTTTGAGTAATAGTATCACAAAACTATGTGGCACAAGATGCTGCTATGGAAAGCAACTGATTGGCTATCAATGAAGGAGCTCTTAGTGGGGAGTGTTTTTCTCCATTTTATTACTTTATTTTCATTATATTTTTTGTTCCGTTGTTTAAAAACTAGGATTGGTATGGCATTGACATAAAGCAAGACAAGTCATCAAAATATACTTTCAAAGTAACTTTCAAAAATAATGATCAACAATTACTAATTATATCAATGATGTTACTTCACTCACTCACTATATTACCTTTGGACAACATCCTCATTAACAATGGTGGGGCTCATAAGAGGTGGCTACATTGTTTATGATTTGTTATTTTCAATTTCTGCCTTAACATCAACATAATAACGTTTTTCAAGCATCATCGTATCCAGCAATCTCAATACATGAGAGAAAGGTTAGCCCCATCCCCTATGTCAGTGGTGGCAAACCTATGGCATGTGTGCAACAGGGGGCACTAACAGCCATCTCTGTGGGCATTCACGTCATCGCCCCAGCACAGAGTTTGCCCTGCCCCTCTGCCCAGCAGCCCAATGGGAATGCTTCCTTCCGCTCCCAGCACAGTTTGCCCCACCCCTCTCCCCAGCAGTCCAATGGGAATGCTTCCTCCTTCCCCCCAGCACAGAGTTTGCAAAGTCCCCTGCAGCACGGATGGCAGCCTGTTGCGCTTGGGCACTCGGTCTCTAAAAGGTTTGCCATCACTGCCCTATGTCACTGGTGTTATTTTAAAACAGCAGCAACAAGAGGCTCTTGCCTATGAGCAAGCACTATTACATGGGCAGGAACCATGGAAAATCTGTCCTGTTGAATTGCAATGATTTGTCATTGCTCACAAGAGGTATTGCAGGCAGCAAGAATGTGCATTTGAGTTTGTTTGTTTTTGGGGTGGGGGTGGGACTACAAATCCAATAATCTTCCTTTCTGGAAGTCCTACCTGCAGGATCTAGATATTGCAGATATTTAATTGTGCTTACATAGAGATAAGGCCCTGCTAGCAGGTTTTTCACCTTAGACAAGTCTGACTTCCTGTTTGAAAATGAAGCACAACAGGATTTCAAGCAGAAAATGAAAACAGCATTTTAACCTTTCAGAATGCAAAATGCTTGTTGTGCCACCATGTGTTCAAACATGAACAGTTTCTCCAAACAGAACTTACATCAAAGGCAAGACCTATTTATAAGGTGCCAAGTTCCTACCTGGAAGAGGAGAGAAGTCGGGCTCAATTTGACTTATCCTTGAAGGCTTGAGCAGCAACCAAGCCAGCAGCACCCATGGAGAAACCAGAACACTTTGATTGACAGCTTCAAACAGGAAGGTGTACAGTGCCATTTTTGTATGTTCATTTTTTAGAATCTGCTTTCATGATGCATGTAAAAGTTAACTCATATATACCTTAACACATGAGCCCCCAATGCACAGTAATTAACAAAACCACATGTCCCCACTACTTTCCCCCCAATAGACGGTGAACAAGCATAATTAAATTATAACAAAAATCACTGAGCACTATGAAATGTAAAGATTGTTCCTTCAGTTAATCTAACAAAAATGACATTGCTGTTCATCAGTGTCAGTTATTACAATAAGACTTAGAGAACTCATGACAAACTAAAGCAGGGGTGCCCAAACTTTTCATAGTTCAGTGGGCCAGTCATGTGTTTCAGCGGGCTGGTCACCTGGTTCCTACCAACAGAAGCAGAAGTAAAATGCACCTTGCAATCTGTTTTACAACAGATATGTTTTGTAACAGGATGAGATAGATTTTTGGCTGCCATTTTATCTGCTTAAACAGGGGTGCCCGAACGATGGCTCGTATGGGCAGTGATGTACTGAAGGCGGTTCACAATGGTTCTTGCAAACCAGTAGCGGAAATTGCCCCAGGCCACACCTACCTGGCCAGCCACGCCCACCTCCCTACCCCATTGTGCATCCCACCTGGGGGAGGAGGGGGAGGAGGAAGACGCATCACTGCTGCCTAGGCAGTCCTTGTGCTACCGAAGCACTCCACCACCGCTGTCCTGGGGGCAGAGGAGGAAGAGCCAAAGAGCCCTGCCACCAAAGCGCCCTGCTGCTGCTCCCTGCCCTTTTCTACCATAGCCTTGTTCCAAGTGCTGCAGAAGCCTCTTGCAGGCAGGATCGCCGCATTGAAGGAATTTTCAAAGCCTTCTCCATTTCAAAATCTGCGGCGAGGGAAAGGTAAACTTGGGGCGCTGTGCTTACATGAGCCTTGGCATGCCAAGGGACTCACCCAGCACAGTGGGCCAAGGCAGACATCAGTGTGGTGCCCCAGAAAATTTCTTCAACATGGTAATTCATCTTGCTAGAGGCTTTTGCAGTGATGGGAATGAGCAGAAACTGCTTCCTCGGACCAGCAGGGAGGAAGCTGCGCTGTGGATTTTGAAACGGGCCGCAGAAGCGCACTGCCACCTGCCCCGTCTGGGTAAGTCACTCGCCGTTTTTGTCTATCTTTTTGTTTTGTTTACTTTCTGATGTGCTTGCCTGATGTGTGTGTTGGGGGGTCTTTAAGGTGCCACAATGTTTTTGTCTTTTTGTTTTGTTTACTTTATGATATGCTTGAAACACAGACTAAGTTTTGAATTGGTAGCCATGTTAGTTTGTGTTTCAAGCATATCAGGAAGTAAACAAAAAGACAAAAATGTTGTGGCACCTTAAAGACTAACTGCTGTATTTTAATGTGAGCTTTTGTGGATTGAGTCCCTGGGCACACAATGGTTGGCTAGCATAACAGATAAGTTTACAAATCAGTGTGGCTTTTTACAACCAGTAATAGCTGCAGTGGCTCAAGTGGTTAAGCCATTGAACTTGATGCCTGGAAGATCAGCAGGTCAGCAGTTTGAGACCCAAGTACTGCACAATGGAATGAGCTCCCATCTCAGTCCCAGCTCCTCCCAACCCAGCAGTTCGAAAGCAAGAAATTGCAAGTAGGTAAATAGGGACCACTTCAGTGGGAAGGTAAACAGTGTTCCATGCACTCCGGTGTCTAGTCATGCCTGCCACATGACCACAGAAAACAACACTGGCTCTTTGGCTGTAAATGGAGATGAGCACTGAACCCTAGAGTTAGATATGACTGGTTTTCAAGCAAGGGCAACCTTTACTTTTACCTAATAACAGAAGATCCCTGATTGCTGTGAAATTTGGCCTTGTTTAGTTGCAAGTGGTTAGCAAAGTGTTTGTTGTGTCACCAGGGGTTTGTGTCCTTATTTTGTCTCCCTTTTAAGAAACTGAATTATATTCAAGTGGTTTCATGCTGTCATTATCAAACTGGCTTATATATCTAAATATCCAGATTTAAATTAGAGGAAGAAGTTTAAGTTTGCTGTGGTTTACAATGGCAAATTCTATGGAAATGCCATCCCAGTTTACAAATTTTCAATGTTGTGTTCTTTTTCCAGTTTACAACAATCAATTCAGGACCATTGTTTTATTTTTCAATGCATCCATATGGATGTTTCGGTTTACAATTTTTTTTGTTACAACAGAGGCTGTTGGGACAAAACTCCATTGTAACCTGGGGTTTTACTGTACTATGTTTACAAGCAATAAGAATTAAAGTTATGCCTCAGCTCTGCTTGCTTTGTTATTCAATTAAAGAACTCCTTAAAGCACTTAAAAACCAATACCAAAAAGGGGTCCTACAGCTACAAAAAAAACCACCTCCCATTCCCTAATCCATCAAGCTTCACTAGGTTGTTAAAAGAGGGTAATCTGCATTGTCTGCTTTCTTTAGATACTCAACCACATTCTGAGCCCAGCACACAAACTGCAGTTTTCTATAGAGAATTATGTATAAACAAGCTTGAGGCGATTTTCTTTTGACAGCCAATGGTAAACCATAGGAAGTAACTTTCATAGCAATTTACAGTACTTCTCTAGTTTTCATCCAACTTTTCCTTCATGTTCTTCTGGTCTGTCTAAAAAGGAATTTTTCAGATGCTCTAATTTCCCATTCAAGATGAAATCAATCCCAGATCTAGGTGCATCTAATCCAATTGTTATGGTATGTTCACGGACCAGCACTAAAGGGCAAGATGGAAGGGGGGACCCTCTATTTTCCTTTCAGTGGCCTCCATAGCAATCACAAGACTTTTCACCACCTGGTGTGAAATGCACAACAGTAAAAAGAAAGAGAGAAAAACACTATGGTCAGAAGGGTGGGAGAGAGAGCTGACTCAAGTGCACCAAATCTAATCAAGTAATATTAACTTTTCTAGTACTGTACTCCTAACCTCAATCGTGAGATAAGATCCCATTAAAGCACAGTGTAAGTTACTTCTGAATAAACATGTTCATGATTATAATGCATGTGTTAAATAATGAAAATTTTGTAGATAATCAAATGAAATATTTTCCCTTCTGTTTCGTGATTGTTTTGCTAATATTTTGTTGTACTCTTTTGATGAAATGATGGCATATAAACATATATTAATGAAGAAAACATCTCAAGTGCACCAATCAAAATTGGAGTTTAAAACACTACTTGAATGTTGATATTGACGAAAATCCCTATCTCCATTCTTTTCTTTTCAGCATAATTCAATAGAGTTCCAAACAAAATTGATCTGTTTTATAATGCCTATAACTTGTAGTTTATTAAATTAATTGGTTAAAATAAAGTTGGATTAACTAAAAAGAGGAGCAAACTAAGCAAGCAGTTTTATTCTTTTTTTAAAAAAGTCTATGGCCCAAATCCTGTTGCCCATTTTGCTGGCATAACACCATTAGCATGACATTCAGCAGCAAAATGCTGTTTATGAAGAAGTAATTTCCTATCTACCATGCCCCTAATGATACAACTAAGTGCAACAGGAAATGGCAACACCAATTTCTTAACTTGCAGCTATTTGCTTCTTTAAAAAAAAAAAAAAAAAGTTATATCAATGGAATTAACACCAGCAGGTGGTACAATCGGGATTTTGATCTGTATTTTTAAAAAATACTTCTGAAATTTCCAGATGGAAAGCACTACCTTAAAAGAGATCCACCTCCTTCAGAGAAAGTAATGCATCTTCCAATGCAATTCCTGCAAACCTACACCATCTAAAGCAGAAATGGGGAATATCTATCTGATATTCAACTCTAGTGCCTAAGCCAGGAGTTCTCAACATTTCTAAGCTGGGGGTCGGGTCACGCTCCCTCAGACAGCTTCAGAGGCCGGACAGCCATTTTGCCCTTCCTCCACCACATGGCACTTTCTGGTGTGGTGGAGGCAGGGAGGGGGGCACATAAAATGATGCTGCAGGCCGCAGGTTAAAAATCCCTGACCTAAGCATTTACTGTGCTGATTAAGGATGATGAGAGTTACAGTTAAATGGCATCCAGACGATCCACATGTTCTTTACCTCCAATTTTAAAACATTAAATTTTATGTTTATTTCAAAACTACAACTTGAATATTGACAGAAAATTAATTAAAAACACTGACAGAATTAATTCACCAATTTTATTTTAATGGGTTACTGCCCATTTTTGCAACAGTAAGAGAAATACCCACTGTAAAGCTATACAAAACTAAAAACAGGAAGGCTCATACTTCAAATAACAATTCAGTCACTAGCAGAATACTAGCCAACACCTCACACACATACATGCAGAAACAGGCTGTCATGTTCATTCTTAAAAAGAGCTTGGACCAGGAAAAGATTACTTTATCCAACCTTCAACATAGAAGAGAGCCCTATACCCATTTAAAGGATGGGGAAGGCTATAGGGTTTATATCTATTGACTTTAAAATTAATTATAAAAATCTAGCAGAAGACCCGACAGTGTCCATGCAGAGTTTTCAACAATAATGCTAACATGGTTCTCTCTTTTGTGATAACAAATCACCCACTATCATCACAAAAAAATGTAAAATTCTCACTTGTAATCAAGTGAAGATTATTATTTTCAAATGGTAATTAATTAGGAAGAGACATTCCTAGCCATCTATATAAAAGACACTGCCTATAACTTAAGAACAAAGCAGTAAATCCACCAATAGTAATTCCCTACCTCTCAATTTGTTTCACACATACACAATCCATTATTCCTTTAATACACACTTCTGTCACCCCATCTGCACAATGAAAACTAGGATACTACCAAATTTGATTTGCCTTATTTTCCCATTACAGGTGTTGCCTGTAACTGAGATAATGGGTGTGAAACTCTCTGGACGTCTGAAATCTTCTACATAAATGTTTTATACAGCCCAACAAAATGACTGGGTCTACCTACGCAACCCCTTCAAACCACAAGTCAAGTTTTGTTTGATACATTTTAGATAGAGTATAGTTCTAGAATACATGCAACATTCTGCTGCCACCGCAAACTGAAAGGGAAAATCAGCAGTGATAGGAAAACTATTGTTTTCATAAACAAGTCCACTGCTAAATATATGTTCAACTTAGGAACTTCTAAGTAATCTTTCCAAGAAGCCTCAGCGTTCACTGGAATGGAGTTTGAAAAACACATCTAGCTCATTTAAGTCCCATGTCCAACTACAGGCATTCTTAAATGATTTCTGTTCCTCATATCATTAGGGAAGTGCATGATGTATACCTGTAATTGCAAGCAATAGTAGCAAAGACATCAAACCAGCACTAAGGAAATTCCACTTGTTTCATGTTTCTTTTAGGAATATTTTTAATATGGTTATTTTATCATTTCACTGTTGTCTTTCCTGAAATTACAATTGTTAGATACCAAGCTGTATTTCTGGTTGGAGAGCAATCAGCATACTTCCAACAGTGATAGAATCAAAGAATTTATTCTTTTCCCATTTAGGCTAGCATCCTGTTCCATATTCAAGCCAACTGCAGAAGCTGCCACAGCAACCGGAAAAGATGCCAGCCATTTGAGGGCATGTTCCTTATCTCATAAGTTAGCTGTTCTGCTATAGCAGTTTTCAAAATTACCTTAACTCTACAATAAGAACATAACTGCACTCAGTTCTCCTTCCGTGTCTAGGCCAGATGAGAAACTGCCAAAATGAAGCCACCTTTTGGTGAGTTCATTCTGCAGTTCCTTTGGCCTTACCTAGTGTGAGAAAGATTAGCCCGCAATACAAGGTTGCGATTACCAGGGTACACTCAATTATGGTTCAGAAATAACACAATCATCTTTTTGTGTACCCGTACCATGAAGACTGTCCTGAGAATATACTGCAGTGGCTCTTCATCTACCTTCCACATCGCAGCACAACACCCATGCCACTGATCCAGTTCAGTGGTGGGCATCAGCAGGATCGCATCAGTTCGTCAGAACCAGTAGCAGAAATTCTGGCTGGTCCCGCCCATCCAAGTTTTGAAATAAAGTACTGTAGTCCTAATTCGGGTGCAACTCAGGGCTTTTCCCCTAGCCACGCCCACCATACCACACCCACAATGTGGTAGTAATTTTTTTTTTTGAGCACACCACTGATCCAGTTCCATAAGTCACTTTCTGGTCCAGAGACTTTTTGGCACACAAAGTCTTCCTCTGCCCCAGGCCAGTTGATGAAGCTGCTGCCCTTCATCAAGATGGATTCAGGTGGGATTTAATCCACTTGGGGACCATCACCCTTCCCTGTGGACTTTGGCACCCAAGGTCATTAGTCCTCAGGGTTGTCAGGTTAGGTAACCGCCGCCTGACACTGGGTGTTGAGTTGCTGGCAGTATGGTCTACTCTATTACCATAGCAGTCAGTGGCAGATTTCAATTTTAGACAATGGTTGAAATCTAAATCCTAATGATAAACACTGACTAGAAAACATAGTTTTGCATAAGTCACAAGATTTTTTTTGTTCCTAATCAGTCAAATATGGTGGCATCTTCCAAGCCTTTGCAATTTAAGTTTAGGGTGGGTGATAAACTAATTCATGCTTACAGAGTAGTTTTTTACCTACTGTTCCTATTAAAAGTCAGAATACTATCCAACACTGTGCAGGAAACTCCTGAGGATGCATGTGTCATACACATATAGAAATTTCCACATCACCCAGAAGATTCTCTGGGTCACTGGAAATAGGGGCAGAGATTCAATTCAATGTATATAAATAATATGAATCTTCAAAATATCTACTTCTAATGGTGGAGAGAAACCTATTAGAGTGTAGACTAGAGCTCACAAGAGCGAATCATCCTGCATATGGAATGCTATCAATGGAGCAACAAGAAAGGGAAACAAATAATTCTACATTAATTTTCCATGTTTATGAAGTAGCCTATCAGCAGACCTTCATCTCATTAGAAGTGATGCAGATTAAACACAAGCCTACTATCTTAGTAAAAATGAAACTAATATTTCCAAAGAGATTTGTTAGCTTAAATTATCAACAGACATTATATTACAACATGAGGTAACAACTAAGACTCATAATTTCAGTAGTTAAAGAAAAGGTACTTTGACTGTAATCTGCCCATAATTATGTTATACAGGAACAGAACTGTTTATTTGATTTTTTAAAAAGAAAACAATTATCCTAACTTAATGCTTTGAGAACTCCTAAAGAAAGTCCATGTGCTTTATATTCTAAGACTTAAAATTTGAAAATTATCCTCACAGTAGAAAAAAATGTAAATAGGTATGAAGTATTTTAAGCTCTACCCTCTGCATTTCTCCCACCCTCCCCTTTCCAATATTTTTAATGAATATAATTTGGTTTCTTGGATGGCAGCAAACTGCCATTTATTATCTTCCTCATCAGGTGATCAATGATTTCATTAATAAGACAGATAACAAGACTGTCATATCATTGACACTGTTATGAAAGATGATCCTGGCTTCCTGCTCCATTTTCCAAGGTCTGGGATTCTCTGTAGCAGCTCTGAATCCATTCAATATTTTCCACAGACAGAGAAAAGTGAAAATCCATTTTGAAACCAATTTCAATTAGGATCCAAAAGCTGTTATCACAGGTGTCGCAGAATGGGTCCGTAAGTGGAAATGTCGCCTATCCATTCTGAAATGAAACCTTATCAGAGGCTACAAAGATGGCTGAGGACAGCCTATCTGTAAATTACTTTTCACCCTGTGTTAACTCAACCCTAGTTCTGTCATATGGAAGCCTTTTCCATCCACTTGTTATAATCTAATGACTAACTATGCCTTGCACCAGAACGACTTTCATTCTGCCCTAGTTTCCCGTGCAAACATGACAAATGCAAATATATCCAAAGGATGCAGGACAAGCCAACATGTTTCATAAAAGCCTTAAACTAAGCATTTCCACTATATTATGGAGTGGGAGTAACAAACGTGCTTGCTGAAGTCTGTCTCCACCCATTGCATTCCTGGTGATTTTTCAATTGCAAACTCCAAGGACCAGTTATTTCATTAATTCAGCACCCAAGTAGTGAGGCTTTTCTCTCACATCTTTCAGTCTCCTTTTAGAAAATTATCCCATGACGGAGGATTTATTCAGTCAAAGACCTCGGACTTTCAGAAGCAACAAAAGAATCAAGAGACTTTCTGGTCCACCTGCCTGGCGAATGATGAGGCATGGAAAAGCCTCCCCTAGAGAAACCAATCAAACCATTGTGCGGCACAGTCAGACCTTTTCAACTGTCAAGCCAGGAGAGCAGGAAAAAAGATGAAAGGACTCAGGATGAAGCTACCATTTAGGGAACCATGTGGGAATGGTCTCCAAAGATTTAATAATTGGGATGGAACTCAACTTTCTGCACAGAGAGAGAGAGAGAGAGCACATAAGGAAGAGAAGGAAGAAAGAAGAGGGGTAGGAAAGGGAAAGAAAAAGCAAGATTAAAACTATGGTTTATGCCGGTTGTGGCAAATGTTTTGGCAATACTTCCTGTAAGGAAGGGAAAGAAAGGGGGGAGTAGGATTTAAAATGCCGCTTACAGTTTTGCAAATTTGAAATTACATTAATAATTCAAGGAATAAAAATCCCCTTCCCAATGTCAGTGTAAAACCTCTTCCACTACAGAAAACTACTCACATTCATATTTTTAAAATCTTCCTCATACAATAATCCAGGCCTTCATTTATACTTTCATACAATTTTGAATCTATATCTATAAAGCAGAGATGTCCCGTTGTGGGTCCTGAGTATAAATCCACACCTCTGTAGTGTCTGCAACCAAACTGCACACACACTTACCTGGCGTGTCAGGGAAGGTCAATGTCAGGATCCGAACTGCAATGGGGTGCCCTGCGTCCCTCAAAATGGAACCAAAACAAAAAACTACAACTCCTAGAATCCACTGCAGCATGCAGCAGCCAACTACAGGAAACAGAACAAGAGATGAAGAGGCAAGGCAATGGCCATGTGACCGCTGAACCAATGGCCGCCACATGCTAAGAATGCAGCCGTGAGGAGATCCTGCGCCCCAAGCAGGAGAGCGCAGGGCCATGGCAAGATGCCCATTGGCATTGCCCTCAGCAGGGAGAGGGGCCCACCCACCAGCCATGACAGAGCAGCATGAGGCTGGGAAGACCCACTACGGGGTGCGGTGACTCAGCAAACTCGGCCTGACCTGGCCCTTCCATCGCTCAGGTGGAGGCGCAGATGGAGGGTGCAGGGCAGACATGGCTGCCTCCATCGTGGCCAGGACTGCACTGTGGCTGCTGCCAGTACCTCTGCCTGAGCCATGGAAGGGCCAGACCAGGCCGTGTCCACAGTGCCGTCGCAGCCCAAAATGGGGCTTCCTGGACGCCCAAACCGCTCCACCAGCCATGATGGAGTGGCTTGGGCAGCCGGGAAGCCCTACTACAGGGCGTGGAGAATCCGTGGACTCAGCCTGGCCTGGCCCTTCCATCGCTCAGGCAGAGGTGCGGATGGAGGGAAGCAGCCATGGAAACGACAACGGCCACAGCGGGACTCCAGCGACGGAGCTCATCCTCCAGGTGAGCCACGTAGGGCCGAGTGGGAGAAAAAGAGGAACACTGGGTGTGTGTCTGTTTGTGTGTAAGTGTGTCTGTGTGTGCGGGGTGGAAGGAAACGGCACAGGAAGGGCAAGGTGAGTGTGTGTGTCTCTGTGTGTGTGTGTGTGTGTGTGTGTGTGTGTGTGTGTGTGTGCGTACTGTGCGAAGGAAGGGGGCACAGGGGCAGAGAAGAGTGTGTGTGTGCATATGTGTGTGTGTGTGTGAGGGAGGGAGGGAGGGAGGGAGGGAGGGAACGGAGAAAAGAGAATGGCTGGAACAGAAGATGTAAAGAAGGATGAGGAGGGACCAGAGAACAGGACAATGAACAGGAGACATGAGGAAGCAAAAAAAGAAGAAGAGGATGAGGCATAAAACAAGAATGATGGAAGAGAGGTGGCGGAGGAGGGGGATGGAACAAGCAGAAGTTGGGAGAAAGAACAGCGGGAGGAAAGGAGAGAAGTAGGGGGAGGGAGAGAAGGTGACAGAGGAAGAAAAGGAAAAAGAGAAGGAGGAAGGGCAGAGAAAAGGGGGCCTAGATGGAAGGAGAGATGTTGAGGGGGGAGGATACTGAGGACATGTCCAGGCCCTGCCAGCCCACCACCACCACCTAAACACCTGCCCCCACAAGGAAAGCCTCCAGTACAAGCAAAACCACCTTCAGTGGGCCTGCGGCAACAACCACTGCACGCCAGAGCACCCAAGGTCAGCGGAGCCAACGCAGGGTGGCCCCCCGAGTGAAGCCGGGCACCAAGCTAGTTGAGAATATTATCCACATGAAAACTTGTAAATTTTAAAGACATAAACCTGAAGTAAAAAAAATAATAATCATCTTCTGTAGTGTGATAGTTCAAAGACACTGACCACAGTATAAACTTTTTGCACCGCGGGCTGGTCACATGTTTGAATGGGCTGGTCACATGTTTCCTCCTGTCATGAAACATGCTTGCAGCTGTCATAAATGTGTTTACAACAGCCGCGGGTGCATTTATGGCAGTGTTTGCTTTGGTGTAGGCACATTCTACTTCCGCTTCCGGTAGCTTTTGCGCACGCATGGGTGCATTTTACTTCTGCTTTGGTAGTGGCAAGCACGGCACAGGCCGGATGACTTGGCGTGCAGGCCTGAGCTGGTCCACAGGCTGTAGTTTGGCCACCCCTGGTATAAACTAATGCTTTTTTCCAATTTCAAAATAACTGCAGAAATAAATAACATCTTAGTTTTTTTATCGTGTCAGAAGCACTCAAATGTGTTTTCTTGGTTGAAAGGATTTTTGCTGGAGGAACTCAACTCAGAGGATGCCAGAAAGAGGCTCCTTTCATTTCCCCAAGATCTTTTCCCACCAAAGTGGTCCCTATTTATCTACTTGCTATTTCTTGCTTTCAAACTGCTAGGTTGGCAGGAGCTGGGACAGAGACAGGCGCTCATTCCTTCATGCAGTACTTGGGTCTTGAACTGCTGGCTTGCCAATCTTCCAGCTAACAAGGCAAGCCTCTTAACCACTGAGCCACCACAGTCCCATCTTATTATTTCTATACATTTTGACTTCAGTCCTAGCTACCAAGTACCACTGAAACCACGAAGACTAATTTTAGCAATAATTTAATTTTAATTTTAATTTAATTTTCGCGCTTATATACCGCCCACTCAGGTACAACCCAACTCAGGGCGGTTTACATGGTAGACAATAAATGCATAATAATAATAATAATAATAATAATAATAATAATAATAATAATAATAATAATAATAATAATAATAATAATACAATACACATATCTCCAGAGATACAGTTACAAAATTTCAGACTACAAAATATACCATTCAGTTACAACAAAATATAAATAAAATATGCACTACAATACAATTTCAAAAGCAAAAATAGCAAAACATTAAGTCCCAGAGAAGAAGAGAAAACAACAATGAATAGGACCTCCCTGGCAGTGGGCGGGGTCCGAAGATGCCGGGGGAGATGGAATGCCCCTGGCGTCTGGTGCTGCGCAGGCTTCCCGACGGTGGAGCTGGGGTGGCATTGGAAGTCTCGTGTACCTTCCTTGCTGCCGCTCCGATCCTCCGGGGGGAGCATTACAACAGCACTAATAGTGAAAAGCTCTGTTATGACTGCTTCTCTCATATAAATTCTTTTATCATCAAATTGTAGAGCTGGGGTCACTGAGTCCATCTTGCTGCCAAATCAGGAAATCCTCACTGAAAGCCACAATGGAATATACCAATTATATTTTTTGTTTAAAAGCCTCCAGTAAAGAAGAGCCTAGCACCTCCAAGGTGGCTCTATTCCATTGATAAACAGCACTTATTCTCGACTAGTTTATCATAATGTTTAGCCAAAATCTTATTTCTTGTAATCTGAAGGCATTTATTAGGACCTACAGCTGATGCTGGAACAGCACGAGACAACTTGTGTCACAGGTAAAGTGATGGAAACCATCCTAAAAGATAGAATTAATAGGCACATAGAAGAGAAGGCGCTACTAAAGGAGAGCCAACATGGCTTTTGCAAGGGCAAATCATGCCTCACTAATCTGTTGGAATTTTTTGAGAGTGTCAACAAGCATGTGGATAAGGGGGATCCTGTTGACATTGTTGATCTGGACTTTCAGAAGGCTTTGACAAGGTCCCGCACCAAAGGCTCTTGAATAAACTTACCATTCATGGAATAAAGGGACAGGCCCTGTCCTGGATCAGCAACTAGCTAAGGGACAGGAAACAGAGGGTAGCACTAAATAGATACTTCTCCAAATGGAGGGAAGTAAAGAGTGGGATCCCCCAAGGTTCAGTACTGGGACCCCTGCTTTTCAACTTCTTCATAAATGATCTAGAAGTAGGAGTAAATAGCAAGGTAGCCAAATTTGCTGACGACACTAAATTATACAGGGTAGTGAAAACTGTGAGAGATTGTGAGGAGCTCCAGAGGGATCTCTTGACACTAGGAGAATGGGCAAAACAGTGGCAAATGAGCTTCAACACTAGTAAGTGCAGAGTGATGCATGTTGGGGCAAAAAAACCCAATTACATTTATAAACTAATGGGGACTGAACTCTCTGTGACAAACCAGGAAAGGGACCTTGGTGTCCTGGTGGACAGCTCAATGAAGGTGTCAACCCAGTGTGCCTCAGCAGTGAAAAAAGCAAACTCAATGCTAGGGATCATTAGGAAAGGTATAAAAAATAAGTCAGCAAGAGTCATTTTGCCTCTTTATAAATCTATGGTGAGGCCCCATCTGGAATACTGTGTACAGTTCTGGTCGCCATATCTCCAGAAGGATATTATGGAGCTGGAAAAAATGCAGAGAAGGGCAACCCAAATGATTAGGGGACAGGAACACCTTCCTTACCATCTGAGGCTGCAATGGTTGGACCTCTTTACTCTTGAACGATGACATCTAAGAGGTGACCTGATTGAAGTTTATAAAATCATGCATGGTGTGGACAAAGTAGATAAGGAAAAACTGTTTTCCCTATCACACAACACTAGAACTAGGGGGCACTTCATGAAACTCCATGGGTACTAGTTCTCAAACAAATAAGAGAAAGTACTTTTTCACCCAGACCATCACTGGTCTATGGAACTCCTTGCCAGAAGAAGTGGTGACAGCTGTCAGTCTTGACAGCTTTAAGAAAGGATTAGACAAGTTCATGGAGGACAAGGGTATCAATGGCTATAATTATGGATACCTAAGGACAACCTCCGGGTTGGAGAGATAGGCAGGATATCTCTCAATGCCATTTCCAGGGAATCCTAAACAGGTGACGGCATCTGCTTGGGAATACCCTGAAGCAAATGGTGAGCCACTGTGTGTGACAGAATGCTGGACTGGATGGGCTGTGGCCTGTTCCAGCAAGGCTGTTCTTATGTTCTAACTTGCTCCATCTGCCACATGACAGACCTTCAGATATTTGAAGATCATGTGCCTCTCATACTTCTCTTCTCCAGGCTAATTATTTCCAGCTGCCTCATTCATTCCAGATAAGGTCTGGCTTCCACAGACTTCACCATCTTGGTCACTCTCTTCTGGACACACTCCAATCTCCTCTGAACATGCTCCAGCTTGCTTAACTGCCTAGAACCCAGCAATGTCTTGCAGGTGGAACCTGGGCAAAGTAGAATAGAGTACCATTGATCTGGACACTATAATTCTGTTGATGCAGCTTAGTATGACCTTGGGGATTTTTTGTCGCTTCCTTATCATGTTGACTCTTGTTTAGCATGTGGTCTGTTAAAAAAAATCCCTGCTTTTCATACATACTACTGACAAGTCAGATGTAACTATTCCTATTATCTATTCGGGTCTGACAGTAGCTTCCAAGGGTGGGAATGCCTGGAGCACTCATGGTGCCTGCGGTATGCTGTGATGTTAGGACCCCTGCTGCTTCCCCCTACAAGGCCCCTTGCATGTATGTAAAAATAATCTATTTAAGTTGTTCATTAGCAGACCACAAGCACATAAATGCTTTAAACTATCGCACACACCTTTATTTTGCATCTATTCTGTTTCACATACAACAATTTACACCAAAAGCAGACATGTGATCTATACATAGAAGCAATCTTGATTGCTGAAATATAACAAATATTCTTATAGAACTCTTTATTGAGCAAAGTTAGGATAAAACTTGGAAATAGGAATGGAAGACAAGAACCAAAGCCAGGACAGGGTGTACTACTTCACTTCAGTGTGGTAAAAAAAGCAGATTTCAGTTTGTCACAACTGCATGTTGATATACAGAGTCATCTTACAGCTTTCAAAGTGGTAGCCATATTAGTCTGCGTCAGCATATCAAATAGGAAAAACAAACAAACAGAAAAGACAAAATTGCTGTGACACCTTAAAGACAATATGGCAGTTATTCTTTAAGGTGCCACAACTTTTGGGTCTTTATTTTTCATTCCTGTTTGATATCTTACACTGAAATATGTCATGATCTCTCACTATATAAAAGAGAGGTGTACGTTTGTGGTTCTGGGAATCCACTGTTGGGGGGACGAAACGCCATAGGGAGGTATCCTCAGAGTGGTAGCGTAGAGGTCTGCTCTTTGAGTACCTCAGCAAGGCAGACCACAAGCACATAAATGCTTTAAACAATCGCACACACCTTTAGAATCTGCGGCTTGCTTTCTGCAGAACACTTCTCCCTCAATGCTCCCCCGATCTCATCTGGGATGACTGCCAAGAAGCTTCTGGCTGGGTTCCCAGATAACAGATAACAACAGAATGAGAATACTGTACAGGAGACTTGAGACGAAGACTTGCCTTTTTATAATTTTTACTGTATTCTAAAAGTAACATTAAAAGACAGAAATCAAAGGAAAGAAAATCAATAAGATACTATTTCCCTAGTCTATTAAAAGTGGGGCAAGAGCCCCCCCCCCCATAAGCCTTCTTTAGATGGTCATACTGTGGACCAGGGTGACATGGTTTCACCCTCTGAAAAATGATCACTTCTGAGATGTCAAAGTTTTATAGAGAGAAGTCTCATCTTTATTTGATGACACTGCCCATATAAGGATGGTACTCTTGCCCTCCCCAACTGGTTTTTCAGTGGAAGACATAGGAAAGGAACAATCCCGCCTCCTAAACTGAGAATCAAGGCGAGAGCCTTATCAGGAAATCAAGCACGTGGACCAATGTCTAGGTTTCTCTCCTGAGGAGCCGAGTGCTTGCTTGCCCCCTCCCAACCTGAGAATTGAGATGGCAGAGTCTGTTAGCCAATCAGGTGTGGGCAGGCTCTGTGCCTGGACGGATTAAAACTCCTCCCTCCTTGGAAAGTCCCTAAGGAATTCCAACTGCGTCAGTTTGGCCTAACTGACTGACCAGGCCTTTATTCAGAGGCCTACAAATCTTTGAGGTTTGCTTTTGAGATGGTAACTTACTAATGTCAGACCTTTATAGAGAGGCCTGCTCATAGGAGTATGTGATGTTGATGGTTTTACAAGCTTTTATGTGAAGCTTGTTCATTGAAATATGTGATGGTAATTTGAAATACTAGCTTAGGTTGCCCGACGTTGCCAGGCTGTTATAAACTGTGATCAGCTATTTGGTGTTTTTTTTTTTGTGGATTAAAAAAAAGAACAAAGGATGATATAATTGTTTCAAATTGTTTTATTTAACCAAATAACATGTATGTGACTTTTTTTTGTTAATAGTTGTATCGTAGGTAATATTTTTAAAAATGTGAAAGGACATGTTTTTTACATTCAATGTTTTTAAACTGTGCTCCGTGAAAGAAGGCTGGTGGGTGTCTCGCGATGGAGTTTTGTGTTTTTTTTTGTTTTGCGAGGCTGTGAGGCGCTGGGTCTACCTGCTGGGGACTTGCGCTCCCATTTTGTTTTTTATTTTTGTTTTTTGCCCGCCAGCTTTCTCAGCATTCTGCATGCTCACGGCACGTAGGATGCTGGGACTTTGAGTTTTGCCTTTTTGGTTTGCGTTCGTGTGGTGTTTTTTTTTTCTGCGGCTCAATTTTAATTGGCCACACCGCGTTTCCCAACGTTCTTTTTGCTCACGCCTCTCAGCCTGATTGGCTGTGGCACGGCGCAGCACAGAGAATGTTGGGAAGTGAAGTTCTTTTCCTTTTTTCGTATTCGTGGGGCTCTTGCCCCACTGGTGCCTTTCTCAACCCTGCAATAACCTCCAGGCCGGGTTTGGGTGAGTGCAGGAGGCTCGGTACGGGATATGATAGACCGATGCAGAAACGTATAGCAAGTTCCAATGGTTAACCCTTGGATTTATAGGTACAGATGAACTGACCCCTTATGTACGAGGTCTCAGCCCTTGTGACGACCCTGACATCCACACTCCTGGACCAAACCCACTGCAATTCAGCACACACCTACCACGTCCGTGTGCGCCCCGCACTGTCAGGGTCTGGAATGGGGGGCTCTGCACCCTACAAATTAGAAAAAACTAAGGGACTACATGTCGCAGTGGCCCATGTGGCACCCCACAGCCAATCGGGGAGACGAGCACAAGCGCAGGAGAGGTGGGGCTATGTCTGTGCACCCACTACACCAACAGCGGTGCACAACCAACAAGCAGCCATGGGGTGCTCCTGCGCCGGAGAACACAAAGCTGCGGTGAGTGGGCCACCACCATTGTCATGGGACCCCTGCACCTGGGTTGGAGTGTCCAATGCACCCAAGGCCAACAGGAACACCCTGACATCTGGAGCCTGGTAAGTTATCCCCAGACAAAGACGCATCGGCCAGAAATGCTATGGGTGAGCCGGCATGGCCGCACAAGCAGGGGGCAGGCCTGGCAAGCCACAGGGCACCAATGCACAGCGCAAGCAGCTGGCTGGCAGTTACACATGTGAGGCTCACAAGGCCTCAGCAGCGGCCACAGGGCCACAGGTATCAGCGGAGGCGCAACCTACCTAGCCAGGTAAGGTGGGAGGTGGGCAGGACCGGCAGCGGGGGCCCTGGCCAGGGCCACCCTGATAGGCTGCAGGGAGACCGCGCACAACCGCAGACGACGACCCACACCCTGGCCCGCACAGGGAAAACTCCCCGGGTGAAGCCATGTACCAAGCTACTGTGCTAATAAAAACCTTAAGCCAAGACTTTTGGTGGGCAATGTTACAAAGCCAGGACAAAATCCAAAGTACACATAAAGATTAGTAAGAGTTTACTCTGCAGGAGCCATGGGCAAATGGACACTCTGAGCTGCTATTTATCATCACCTGCTGCCTGATCTTTTAACCTTTAACTGACAAGAATTGAACATGAACCCTTCTGCTTATAAAGTTCATGCTTCATATAGTTCCTTCACAGCTTCCTCCCAAAACAGTGAGCTTCCCACAAGCTGGTTTAACTGAGGCTTAACAAACCAGGCCTTGCATTTGTAGGTACCACACACCTAAATCACAGTGTTGACTTAAAGGTGATGGTGGTCTTCAACCCAAGGCATATTCTGTTATTCCCAGGCTGCTTCTCAAAGCCATTTGCCACATCCAACTCCATTCATCAAATTCTACACTCACAAAGAATGCTGATACTTTAATCCTTAGCAAGAGTAGCCCCACAATTGCCTCATATTCCCTATCTATATAGAATTTGGCTACTATAGTAGAACTTGGCTAATATAGAACTTGCTAATTTGTAACAAGGATGAGCCCCAGGTTCATTTAGTAAAAGTAGTGAATAATTACATAAGATGTTTGGTTTAATAAATGATTTGATCCTAGGTATGTCCATCCATAATGTAATTGAAGTAGTTACCAATAATATCATTTTCAGTGTTCCAGTTATATCCTTCAAGTATTGTACAAAAAGATGGAGTAATCACGTCATCGGCTGCTACTAATATCCAAATATAAATTTTTTCCCCCTGGAAATCATTTTCACCAGGAAAAATGTCATTGGCGTGAATTTGTTTAAGATGGATCCCAGCTTGCCATGAAGTGACCCACACACTATGATCTCGGAGCCATCTCCTGTGGCACACATGAAATGAGACATTCAGGATTTAACACTGGGATGGCAATGGACTGACACAGCCTTGAGGATATTATCAAGGTGCGTCTTCACAGCCAGTCCATCTGGCATGGCCTCTTCCACCTCCATGACAGCTAGGAATCATAATAAATATTTCCTCCACTCATTTTTGCCATTGGGCCTAAATATGATGGTTTCCAGTGGCATTTCCTCCACTGAGGGGGACCAACATGCCACCTAAAGGGGCTCATCTGCCCGTAGCCATTGGCCCTTTAGGGAGTCAGGTTAGTTAACTGCCACCTGACACTCGGCATGGAATCACTGGATGTATGGTCTACTCCATTACCATAGTGGGATGTCTGGCCAGACATCCCGCTATGGTAATGGAGTAGACCAAACCTATCCCTTCCACAAACATGGTGGCAAGGTCTTTGCACAACACAACCTCTGACTCCTCTTGCTTCTCACCTTCTTCAGATTCCTAAATCTTCTGCAACATGTGAAAGAATCTGGTCTATGTTTGGAAACATTAAATCAAGAAATAAACTGACATGTAAAAGAGTAGAGAAATTTATTTCAATCTGGGTAAACCTTCAGTTTTTAGATGTCTATAATAACTGTGATGATGTCAAACATAACAAAGCAGCTGCAGAAGCAGAGACTGAAACTGATAACTATAACTCAGAAAATGAGTCTGACTAAAATTCACACCTATTTATTAAATTTTAGTTCCCTCCACACATGTTCTCCCCTCTATTCTTTTTATGAGAATGGGTGCTTTATGTCTATTTGATACTATGGAGAGGAAATATAAATAATTATATTTGTTACTAATATTGATGGTTTCTTCTGCTTTTTTTTAAAAAAAAAATTGACTGCTCCACATAAGCTAGTAAAACCAAAGACAGCCCTCTTGAGCGATCAAGATGGGCTGGCTTTCCTTCAGCACTCTTGCCTCCCGTGCCTTCCTTTGCCTTCAGCACCCTGGACTCCGAGAGCCATTACAACATCTGGTGACCCCGGGATGTGATTTTCTCGACTACTCGAGAGTCACGTACCGGCTCTTCTCGGAGTGGCTGAAGAGCAGCTCCGATCAGAAAGCACTCCGATCGGAATTCAGCACCATCTCAAGGGAGGCAAAGTAAAAGAGCCCGGCACAGCCCATCCAGGGAGAGCTGTGATAACTAAGGCAGAACAGCAGAGCAGATCCGTGGCCAGTGGCCAGCAGTCAGCGCCGCGATCTACTGACCAAACCTGAGGGACATCGTCCTGTGCATCACTCACCCTGTCTACTACTACCCTGACCTGTCTCGTGGAAGCATCAACACGTGAATTGTGTAAGACATCCAGAGAATCCCCACACCGGGTAGTATGGGGGCACATTTGGGGGAAACGTAATTTGTCCATCAGACAAGGAGCTCATAGAGAGGAGCTTGAAGGCCTGGCCAGGCAATATCGGATTCGGGATAAGCCGAAACCGTCTGACAGACCTCGTGAGGCACATGGGGGAACACAACCTGTTCTAACCAGAAGCAGGCACAATGAATCCAGAGGTTTGGGATAAAACCGCCTTAAACAGGAACTCCAAGCACCCACTAAAAGAATGAGGGCTAGGAGGACATAAAAAGCCCAGGCACTTTTAGGGCAGTCAGGGGTTCTCCCCAGCAGAGGAGTGATTAAAATCAAAGCAAAAGGAGAGGCGCTCCCCCCACAAGGGGGAAAAGGCAGCTCTTGAAGGAGCTGTCCGAATAAGCCTACCGTCAAGTGCCCATGTTGCCACCATACAGGAGGCAGTCACCGCTTTGGCTAAGCCAAAGGAAGAATCCCAGCAATAATTACCCCAAACATTCCTGAGGCAGGCAGACACTGACTTGTCTTGTCTCGAAGAAGCACAGAGATAGGAAGGAAACTCGCTCCTAAGAATAGAAGCCCAGGGGGCTAAATATCCTCCTGAGAATAGCCTAAAAATCTAGCAGCAAGAAGTTGTCTCCTCATGAGTAGGGTGGAGTATTGCAGACCTGGGAGGGAATTATCCCCAGGGAAGTATGTCTCTCCAAGGTTTGGATGCGCATATGAATGAGTGGTGCACCACAGTATGATGCATGAACATTTTTATTCCTTGTGTGTGTCTGCCTGGTTATGTTGTAATGAGATGCCAGATATTGTGTTTTGGACTGTTCAGTTAGGTTAAATGGGTTGGACAAATTGTCTTCATTGATAGGAAAAAATTAATCCAGCCTCGGTCCACTCTAGAGGGACAGGCTGAGAAAGTAGGAGTAAAAAGACGGCCGGCTAAACCTCTTTTGCCTGGCAATCTGCTTAGCAGCGTCAGATTCCACGGCGAAAGAGGAGGGGGAAATTCTTGCCCAAGAATCGGGCGGGAGAAGCCCCCCCTTCCTCCCAGCCAGAGATTGTGGGAGGGAGGCCTTTTTCTTCCAGGGATTGGGCTGCAACTTTCGCACTCTCAGTCATGATTGGAAGATGCAAAATGAAGAATTGTTACCAAAATCTTCACAAATCATCTTCATGAAATGAGGGGCCCCCTGTATCCTCAAAAATCCTCAAATCATATGTCTCATTCCTGATTAATGTATGTAAATTTTATCTAGTAACTGTCTAAACATACTAAGAATGTAGTATCGAATCACAGGCTCAGGTTTTGCTGAAGTCGAACCCTGGCACTTCAGTTAAATGGGTGTTTCTACCAAATTCTTCTTTTGCAGCAGGGATTGGTGGTCACAATCCTCGACCCCAATCCACAAGCTTTGCAGCTCCTCTACCGGAATGCCTAAGCATTCTCACGCATGCTCCCAAGACCAGGGAGGGGGGCCTCCATGGGAAAATTGCCCAAGGGGAGCCTGACACATCAAGTACCAAGGTTCGCCAAGGGGACACTGCATATGGTCATGGCCAGTATGTTCATCTAAATATTGACTTTCTCAACACTCATAGCTTTCTAGATATCTAACATCCTTGCTTCTTAGCACCACAAGAAGTTTTGCATACAAAGCAAAGCAAATGCGTTGAATTACCTCCCCCCATTTTTTTTAGTAAAGAGAAAGGGGGGAGAAGCCCCCCCGCATCTACAGCTAACCCTCTGTCCTCCCAGTTCTGTGCACATTGTGTCTACAACCCCCTCTAGCCATTTCATCTTTGGCTGCCTCTTCTTCTTTGGTCCTCCACCTTTCCCAGCATCAAGACCTTCTCAAGTGAATCCTCCCTTCTCATTTTTGGTGTCCAAAGTACTTTGACTTCGTCTTTACTATTTGAAGCAGTCAGAGTTGATCTCTTCTAAGATTCAGCTATTTGTTCTTCCCGCTATCCAGGGTACTCTCAAAACTCTCCTCCAGCACCACATTTCAAAGGCATCTATTCTTCTGCATTCAGCTTTCCTAATTATCCAGCTCTCGCATCCATACGATACCACTGGGAATACCATTGCTTTGACTATTCTACCTTTTGTCTGCAATGTGATGTCTCTGCTTTTCACTATGTTCCCCAGGCTTCTCATAGCTTGTCTCCCTAAAATCAGTCACCTTCTTGTTTCATGGCTGCAGTCCCCTTCTGCAGTAATCCTTGATCCTAAGAATGTAAAATCTGTCATGCTTCTACTTCTTATCCATCTATTTTCCAGGGACTGATTGGGCCTGTTGCCATTATCTTGGTTTTCTTGATATTGAGTCTCAAGCCAGCTTTTGCACTCTCCTCTTTCAGCCCAATCAATTCAGTCACATTATTGCGCAACTAACTTTTAGTCTGCGTTTGCAGCAGATTTTTCTCTCCCTAATGCAGGTCAATCCCTGGAAGCCCAGACTCGAGACGTCAGGTGCATCAGGCCAAGAGATGACATCAGCTGTCCATTTTTCCATTTCTATATGATTTTGGCATGCACCCCAAGGGGGGTGGGTTTTTGGGAACCATCATGGATGCGCGCGTGCACACACATGGACATTTTGCACACACATGGACATGCAATGCTACTGTCATGAACAATGCTTTCAATGGACACATTACCTTAAATGGACATTCACCTTCAATGGACATTTTGAGTCTAAGTTCATACCAAAAGGACAATTCATAAATACTTCAAGTAGTTTCACCACTCATGACAGAAGCTCAAGGAGAACAGAAAAAGGTCTATGCTTTATTGCCATTTTTGCTTGTATTGCTTTCGCATATCAATTGATTTCTATGCTTTTCCCATGTCTTTGTACCATGTTCAAAGGGGGCTTTTCAAGGGTATATGGATTCTTGTACATAATTGCATATTACTCCCACATTTGCCCCTTCCGATGCTGCCCCTCGTTAGGATAACCTACTGTCGCCACGGGCGGGGGAAAAAACAAACAGACATCTACAGAAGATTGAGCTTCCTGGAACCAGAGAAACCCCTGGCTATTGTAATTCATTTCTCAGTGTCAATCACACCTCTATTGTGTGAGAAAAACATTTGCCTTGCTAACAGAAAGCAAGCCACGGTCGTACACACCTACACAGTTGCTTAGACATCATTTAAGCCTGAGGCACATGCTGTCTCAAACCTGAAGGACATTTCTCTCAGAAATCCAGGACTCAGGTGAGGAGGACTTTGCCTGCTGATGCAGACACTCCACATACACCCCGAGTGGCCATCAGCCCAGATACACCTGGTGCCAGGGCTGCTCCACAGAAATGCACCCCATACCAGGTCACCCCACAGCCAGCACGGTCCCCATGACACACTAGCAAAAGCACTCAATCATACCCAGACAACTCATGTCCTGTGTCTCGCAAGCTCTCAGCCAAGTTGCCTTAGAAAGTAAAGAAAGGTGGGATGTGGGTTGGCCACTTGATTGGATCCCAACCCTTCCAGAATGGTTCATCTGGCTAGAACACAGGCTGGAAACCAACCGAGCTAGGACAGGAACGGAAATTGGGTACTGGCCAATTATACAGGTAGCAAGAGTGACTCCATGTTGCCTTGGCTGAGGGCACTGAGAGGAGCAGGCATAATCTCATAATAGTGGAAACTTCCAGGAGAGACACAAGCCTGTAACAGCACACGTCAGCTAAACACAGGAAGTCTTCAAGGTTGTTTAGATTGTGCAATCCTTTAGCAGGTGCAAATGTATACAGTAACTTCTTAGAGCTGGCAAATGTAACTTAGCCAGCAGAATGCCATGTAGGCAATGTATCCTGTCATGAGGTCTCACACAGGATGTGCGGGGGAGACCTCTATGTAATCCAATAAATACAGCCCTCTTGAGCGATTGAGATGGGCTGGCTTTCCTTCAGCACTCCTGCCTCCTGTGCCTTCCTTCACCTTCAGCACCCTGGACTCCGAGAGCCTTACAACAAAGTCCAAGAACACCTAGAGTGCTATGGTCATGTATAATAAAGACTGATGGTGATGATGATGACTAAAGTGCACAAAATGCTATTTACCTTCCCACCGAAGTGGTATCTATTTATCTACTTGCAATTTCTTGCTATTGAACTGCTAGTTTGGCAGGAGCTGAGACAGAGACGGGTGCTCAATCTGTCATGCAGTAACCGGGTCTCGAACTGCCAACATGTAGTACCCGGGTCTTGAACTGCCAGCTAACAAGGTGAGTTTCTTAACCACTGAGCCACCACATCCCCTTTGAAAATTGATTATTGACTGGCACAAAGACCATAACTGTAAAGAACTGCAGGTTGTTAAATAAAATAAATCAATGTTAAATAAAAAGGGAATAAGCAATTCTACAGAACAACTTCCATAGACTCTGATGGTCATATTTCAAATGTTAACCCAAAACATGTAACTGTCAGAATCCAGCTCTTAGTTAAAGGCACAATCTATATGTGTTGGTGTACAATGAGGAATACAAGCAGTGGCTGCTAGCTAGCAGCAACTCATTACTGCAATGTACACCAATGTATGTACACCAGATAGCCAACCAGTAAAATGCCAGCCAGTTTGTGCAATGCAGGATGTATTTTTTTTAATTTGAAAGAACATACAAACAGAACAAAAGCCTTCCCCTAATCACCCTACACTATGCTGCAATACATTAATAAGATCCAGTACAAATGCTGTTGTTTTCGAACATCACATTATTTACTTCTCCATGAATATGCAATTCTTTTGATGTCAAAAACCTAGTTTCTTGTTACAGAAGAGAAACATCAGCAGCCTTGTGCATTTTGTAACACCTAGTTATGGTACACACCTGTCAAGTTTTGGTTCTGAAAATAAGGGAAATTGTGTGGGTGTGGCCAAATCGGTGGGTGTGGCCAAATCAGTGGGCACGGCCAAATATCACTGGGTCTTTGGCTATAAATGGAATGAGCACTGCACCCTAGAGTTGGATACGACTGGTTTTGGAGCAAGGGCCAAGGGGGACCTTTGCTAACCACTTGCAACTAAACAGAGGCAAAAACCTCACAGCAATTTTGAATACCAATCAGGGATATTCTGTTCTTAGGTAAAGGTAAGGGTTGCTCTTGCTTGAAAGCCAGTTGTATCCAACTCTAGGGTTCAGTGCTCATCTGTTTATAGCCAAACAGCCAGTGGACCTGATCCACAAAAGCTCACATTAAAATAAAGCAGTTATTCTTAAGGTGCCACAGCAAAAAAATTACCTTTAATTCACAATTCAGATCAGTAGGCCTAGAGAGCAGACTTTTAACACACCACAGCAAAACAAACAAACAAACAAACATTTAATTCACAATTCAGAACACCAGAACATAATGAATGCCCAGCACACAGAGCAGACTTTCACTGTCACCACAGCAAAAACAACATTTAATTCACAATGCAAACACCAGATTACAGTTCGTTTTTGTTGCTGTGCTGCTGCTGGCATGAAAGTCTGCTGCTGTGGGCTTGGGCATAATGTTTGTGTTTGCAGTTTCTTTTAAGCATTTTAGGTTACTGGGGTGGTTGTGAGGGGTTAAACTCTCAGCCTGGTCTACCTCACAGGGGTGTTTTCAAAAGAATTAAAAGGATGGCTGGAGAGCTATTTATAGAGTGGTGGATTACAACTCAAGAGACCTTGGTTCAAATCCCTGCAAGTGGCCTTTGAAACTCACGGGGGATGTGGGGGGGGGAGGGGGGATGAGAACAAAAGGAAGAAGGGAATGAATGAAAGAAGGAAAAGAAAGAAAGGCGGGAAAATAAGGGAAGGGAAGGGAAGTAGAAACAAAAAGAAAGAAAGAAATGGAGTGAAAGGAAAGGTGGAAAGAACAAAGGAGGGAAGGAAATGAAGGAATGCAAAGAAGGAGAGAAAGAAAGAAAAAAGGAAGAAAGGGAAAGGAAGAAAAGAACAGAAGAGAAGGAAGGAAAGAAATAATGGAAAAGGAAGGAAGGGTGAAGGAGAGAAAGGAAGGAAGGAAAGAGAAAGGAAAGGGAATAGAAAGGAAGGAAGGAATAAAGAAAGGAGGGAGGGAACAAAAAAGGAAAAGGAAGGAATGGGGAAGGAAGGAAAGGAAGAAGGAATGAACAAATGAAAGAAGGGAATGAAAGAAAGAGGGGAAGGAAGGAAAAGGAAGGGAGGGAGGAATAGAAGGGAAGGAAGGAAAAAGTGAAAAAGGGATGAAGGAAATAAAGGGAAAGGAAGGGAAGGAAGGAGGGAGGGAGGGAAAGAAAAAGAAAGAAAGAAAGAAGGAAGGGAAGGAAGGAAGAAGGAAAGAATAGAGAGAAAGAGAGAAAAAGGAAGAAAGAAGGGAAGAAAAAAGGGAAACTTGGGGAAGGAAGGAAGGAAAATGAAGGAAGGACTAAAACGGAAAGCAGGAAGGGAAACGAAAAAGGAAGGAATAAAAGAAGGGAGGGAGGAATAGAAGGGAAGGAAAAAAGAAAGAAAAAGGAAGGAAGCAATAGAAGGAAAGGAAGGAATGAGAAAAAGAAAAAAGGAAATGAAAGAAAGAAAGACATCAAGTCACGCCATACTGATTTTGTGACTCTTTCCAGGGTTTTTCTATTTGGTTGAGAAATACACAGAATATTTTTTTCCATTTAAAACCCACTCTTCCTCCTTCCATGCCTCATTTTGAATCCCTCCTTTTCTTATTAGGACCAACTACACTAACACACACAACACACACAATAGTGAAGAATACATTAACAGACATTTATTTAAAATACAGAAATTCATTTTCATACATGGAAGGGGGGATGAAGCAGCCCTAGTAGTCCCAAAATCTGCCTGGGAAAGAGAGATTTAAAAATTAATTTAAAAAGGGGGTGATCCGTCATGAATCTTTCAGGAGAGGAAGCAGCCCACTCCCCCCCAATGGCCCTGTCCCCCCCCCCCCCATGCTGGAGAGTCAGGGGAAGTCTATACAGTACTCCCAATGAGTCCTCGTCGTCATCATCATCTTCTTCCCACACCTGGGGGTCCCAAACCAGTCGCAAGAACCTGCTGCTGCTCTCCCCCACCACCCCAAATGGTCCAGGGAAAGAGGAAGGGGCAGTCAAAGGAAGCCTCCCCCAGGCAGCTCCAGAGCTCCCTGTAGGGCAGGCAAGCTTCCGGACTGGGAGCGACTTTCACCTTGGCAAGCCAAGGCAACAAAGGTAAGCGTAAGCAGAGCTTTTCCATATCACTTTCTTTCCTGCAGCCCCGGAACTTCTTGGCGTTTTGCATGGGTACGTTTTAATCTTTATTTCCCTTTTTATCCTTATTTCAGTGGGGGTGGGGGTTCTTTTGACGACAACCCCTCTCCCACCCCCACTGAAATAAGGATAAAAAGGGAAATAAGGATTAAAATATACCCATGCAAAACGCCAAGAAGTTCTGGGGCTGCAGGAAAGAAAGCAATGTGGAAAAGCTGCTACAGGCTACTGCTCTTTGTTGCCTTGCGCAGCCAAGGTGAAAGTCTCTCCCAATCCCGCGATGCTTCACTCCCAGTCCAGAGGCTTGCCTGCAGGGAGTTCTGGGGGATGAGGAGGAGACTCGTTGCCAGCCAGTGCCAGTCTCCACCCCAGAGCTCCATGTAGGCAAAAATATGGCAGAATACGGGGGTAAATAAAAATCGGGTGGCCAGCGGGGAGTTTGATTAAAATACGTGGTTTTCCCACCCATTACGGGATACTTGACAGGTCTGTTATGGTATCATACATGATAGATCTCCAAATGTATTAAGCATTTGCATACTGATAGAGTTAGCCCTGGTTACTCTGTATGCCCTCAACCAGTGGTTCCCAACACAGGGCCCACATCCCACAGGAGAACTTCATTCCCAGAAGCCAAAGTCAGTGCTTTGGGGAATTGACTTTGTCATGAACTTGGAAAATGTTACTTTGTTTTAAGTTACTTGTCACTGCTTCTCAGTTTGAGAAACGGAACCTTGCAGCACAGTGAGTTAAAGTTTTTTTAGATGCATGACATCATTTGGATTAGTGCCTCTAGTGGTCAATGAAATCTATGGTGAGGACCCATCTGGAATACTGTGTACAGTTCTGGTCGCCATACATCCAGAAGGATATTATGGAGCTGGAAAAAGTGCAGAGGAGGTCAACAAGAATGATTAGGGGACTGGAACACCTTCCTTACCATCTGAGACTGCAACGGTTGGGCTTCTTCACTCTTGAACGACGGCGTCTAAGAGGCGACCTGATTGAAGTTTATAAAATCATGCACGGTGTGGACAAAGTAGATAAGGAAAAACTGTTTTCCCTATCGCATAGCACTAGAACTAGGGGGCACTCCATGAAACATTTGGGTGCTAATTCTCAAACAAATAAGAGAAAGTACTTTTTCACCCAGAGGATCACTGGTCTATGGAACTCCCTTCCAGAAGAAGTGATGACAGCTGTCAGTCTTGACAGCTTTAAGAAAGGATTAGACAAGTTCATAGAGGACAAGGGTATCAATGGCTATAATTATGGATACCTAAGGACAACCTCCGGGTTGGAGAGATAGGTAGGATATATCTCAATGCAATTTCCAGGGAATCCTAAGCAGGTGAAGGCATCTGCTTGGAAATACCCTGAAACAAATGATGAGCCACTGTGTGAGACAGAATTTTGGACTGGATGGGCTGTGGTCTGTTCCAGCAAGGCTGTTCTTATGAAACATGTGAGAGGGAATCTTGAAGTTCAATGCACTTGCTTGAACTCCAAAACTCAAGTTCATTGTCCTTTTGAACTTGCAGTCATTCACCTCACCTGAAAGGGAGGGGGAGTGAGAAAGAGAGCTTGGCACTTTGCCAACAAGTCCTGCCCATGAAAGGTTTTGAGAAGAGATCTTGCCTCAAGGACACCTGTAAATTCCTTAGGAGGGGAGAATGAGGGGGAAATTGTGTATAAAACCCCCAGAAATTGATCAGTTAGGGGAGTGTTTTTTGAAAGACAGTGGAGCACGTTGCAGTTTGGAGACATCAAAGGAAAAATTGGGAAAATGAGACTTTGATGGAGCAAATTGGGAGATGGATGGAACTTAGAGAAATGTCATCAGGCTGACACTTAGCTGCATTTGCATCAGAAACCAGACTTAGATTCTGCGCATTTTCTTATTTTAAGTATAAGTATGCGTGTTACAGTAGAATGAGAGTAAGGACCCAGGAATGGGATATTTTATTTTAAGAGTGTCTTATTAGTTTAGTAATTTAGCTATTGCTATGTTTTGGATTTTCTTTTGCTTCTTATCATTACAATAAAAGGAAGGAGCCAGGCTTGGTTTCCCTTCCATAAAATGACAAACAGACGTTTTGTTTTGTTAACTGGACTGATTAGTTCAAGCATCGAGATAATATTCACTACCAAAGTTTTGGAAAGTTGAGGGAACTTGTGATACGCCCATTGCAAATCCTTGGAAGCTCACCCTGGAGGAAGGGGGGTGGTCAAAGGAATAGGAGTGGTTCACACTGGAGATACTGTCTCAGGGCTACCGTGGGAGTAAAATTCTGATGTCCAGCAGTCTGAGGAGGACCTCGATGCAAGGTCTAACTGTCCCATTCTGGGCAGCACCTGGTTCCTCACCCTCTCTGCCTGCTTGCATTCCTGAGGGCCCCCAAAATATGAGGTCCAGAAAAGAAGGAACGGTGGTGACAGACTTAGGCTTCTGGGAATTGAAATCCAAAAAAAGAAAGGTAGGGAAACATTGCCCTAAACACAATGTGTGATACAGACATCTGTATTTGCAGAAAAATCTGCGCAGATTTCACACTATATCAATTTTTTTTCCAGTTCAACCAGAAAAGAAATAACTAATACATGAACTAATTGCATGTATATCCATATATGCTACAGAAGGTGAAATTCTGTGCGCTGTGGCATGCATCATATCTACCCTCTTGCTTCTGAAGATTGATTACAGGAAGACTGTTCACATAGGCAAATGAAAGCTAGGCTGTCCCTAAATATCTAAATGATACTTCAGTGAGAGCCATTAACATTACAGTCAAAACTTTAAATAACTAGCAACCTCCTTTGACTGCTCCTTAAGATGTCCAAAACCTGCAGCAATTAGCAGCCAGCCAAAAAATGGGTAATGTGATTAATACCTATCCTCTGGTGCACCTGAGTGCCAAAAAGTGTAGACATATAATGAAAGGCAGGGAATGTGACTTCTATTAAGCAAAGTTTCATAGTAAATTCCTCTCTCTCCACAGACCTGAAAAAAAATTCTCAAAATGTCTCTTCTACTTAAAAGACTGAATGGATAAATGACCTCCTTCCTCTTTAACATAAGAACGTAAGAACAGCCTTGCTGGAAAATGCCACAGCCCATCCAGTCCAGCATTCTGTTTCACACAGTGGCTCCCCATTTGCTTCAGGGTATTCCCCAAGCAGATGCCTTCACCTGCTTAGGATTTCCCTGAAAATGGCATTGAGAGATATCCTGCTTATCTCTCCAACCCGGAGGTTGTCCTTAGGTATCCATAATTATAGCCATTGATACCCTCTTTATTCATCTATCAGGCCTGGTTTCAAGTTACTTCATCATTTAGATAGCAATTTCTGCTTTGTATCACATTAAAGTATGCTCTCAATAACCTTAGTAAAGGTAGTCAAAGGCCACAACCTACATATGTTTATAATTAGCCTTCGTTTCCCCCCCTTCCTTTAGGGTAGAATAAACGATTAGCAAGGAATATCAGATTACACTAGAATGAGTTCATGGATCAAAAACTAGACAAAACATACTCAACTGTAAAGAAGAACTCATCTATCAAACAACTGATGAGTTTCTCAGATAATACTTTTAAAGCATACACACTGAAATTGGAGCAAAGGGACTATGTTCCCCTATCAAGAAGTACTCTGTACTTTGGAAGCCTGCAATCCATAAATAAAGCAGCACAATGACATATACAAAATTGATAGCATAACACTGAAAATGAATATGATATGGAAATGTAAACAAGGCTAGTTACTAATAAATTTTAATGGAAGTTGGTGAGGTCACTTGAACATTTGATAGTAACTGAATCCTGTTGCTTAGTGTGTTAAGTTACACTCGAGTAGGCCACTGAATTAGTGGGGGTTTACTGAATCAACTCATCCATAAATTCAGTTGATTCAAATGGGCCCAATCTTATTTGTTTGTTTATACCCTGGCCCATTTGGTAGAACACCACACTGGGCAGCTTGCTAAGAATCAAATCACATAAAACACAATATAAAAATAACAAATCATCTCCTCACAAAGCACACCACATCAATCAAAACAAACATTTTTAAAAAGGAAAGAATACAAAATTGATGAAACAAGAGGGGAAGGCTTGGTGGAACAAAAATGTTTTTACTAATTTCCAGAATGCAAGCAAGGTGGGTGCTGATCTAATTTCTACTGGCTCTTCACTCCACAGACAGGGGGCAAGAGCTGGGAATGCTCTAGTCAATAACTCCCTCACTTCTTCTGGGATGACTATGCGAAGCCTGAGCATTTGGAATGAATGGGTTTAATTCCTAATGGAGAGGCACTCGCTCAGGTAATATGACCCCAAACCATTAAGGGCTTTATTGATGATTACCAACACCTTGACTCTGGCACGGAATAGGTAGCCCAATGCAAGTTAGCCAAGGCTGGAGTGATATGGTTGAAAGGGCTAATACCAACAATCAGCCTGGCAGCCATGTCTTACACCTGCTGAAGCTTCCATACTAGCATCAAAGGTAGCCCCACATAGAAAGCATTGCAATGGTCAATTCTGGAGATAGTCATTGTGTAGTTCAACATCAACAGGGACTTTCAGTCCAGGAGTGAGCGGAGCTGGGCAATGCACAACTTATTATGACATTGGATTTCCCCCCACATGTCCCAGTTATTCCAATCAAGGTTTAAACAATGGTAATCTGTAATCTGAACAGACATCTAATCCTCAAAATGTGAAGTGAAACACTTCACCTTCACTCAGTCCACTTTTTAAAATACATTATCCTGCAAAACATAAGAAGCAGGCTTTTATCTAATCTTATAAATACAGCAGCAAGAAGCCATGACTTGTTGCAACACCTAGTTTCCTTCCATTTACACTTCCAAAGTTTAATCTTCAATCACAAAGTGTCTACACTTGTATTTTGAGTGCTTCAATTTGCCCAACCTTCCATGGCTGCTTTGAAAGGCAGCAGTTCTGTCCCTCTGTCGTGTCTCTCACGGCCCATTTCCCCCAGGAAAACCCCTTATTTTTACCACTCTTCCCGCCCCCTCCCGTTTTATTAATTTCCCCATAATTTCTCTTATTTTTTTAAAAAATATCCTGACCGGAGCCCTCACAGGTGAAGCTGCAGTATTTTTTTCGGCCACCAGAGGTCGCTGTGAGGCATGCTTTCTGCTTGTGGAAGGAAAGAGAGAGAAGGTGGTGGTGGGGGGGGGGGGTGGCGTTCTGAAGTTTCTCCTTCCCTTTCCTGCCATAAGGCTGCTTTGTTTTTGCTGCTGGGAGCAGGAGTCTATTCTAGGTGAGCGATATATTTCATATATGCAGGGGCAAATCAGTGGGAGGGGGGTTGCCTGATCACTATATATGAGAGAGTGGGGGGGGATTAATCCCTTGCTCCTCCACACTAATTGGGGGGGGGTGCCTGATCACTATATGAGACAGGGGGGGATTAATCCCTTGCTCCTCCACACTAATGGGGTGTGTGTTTGCCTGATCACTATATGAGAGAGGGGGGGGAATTAATCCCTTGCTCCTCCACACTAATTGGGGGGGGGGGGGTTGCCTGATCACTATATGAGAGAGAGGTGGGGGAATTCACTATATGAACTGATAACTTTTGAACTGCTAGGATGGCAGGAGCTGGGACAAAGATGGGAGCTCATTCCATCCTGCAGTACTGCCTCCCTTCTGCCTCCCAGTCAGCATCTTAGTCACTTAAGCCACTGAGTAAACAAGAAAGAAAACAAAACAAAAGTTCCCCAAGAAGATGGGGAAAGGGTTCTTTGGCCCACACAGCTTTATGCCCATTGCATCTACAATACCATCTAGCCATCTTATTTTTGGCCACCCCCTTCTTTTGTCCTCCACCTTTCCCAGCATCAAGGCCTTCTCAAGTGAATCCTCTCTTCTCATTTGATGTCCAAAGTACTTTAGCGTCATTTTTACTATTTGACCTTTAATGAGCAGTCAGGGTTGATTTCTTCTAGGATCGACCTATTTCTAACACCACATTTCAAAGGCATCGATTTTTCTGCGCTCAGCTTTCCTAATGGTCCAGCTCTCACACCAATACATTACCACCAGGAACACCATTGCTTTGACTATGCAATTTTTTGTTTGCAAGGTGATGCCTCTACTTTTAACTACGTTCCCCAGGTTTCTCATAGCTTGTTTCCCAACCATCAGTCGTCTTTTTATTTCATGGCTGCAATCACCATCTGCAGCGATCTTTGATCCTAAGAAAGTAAAATCTGCCAGTCGTATCGAACTCTAGGGTGCAGTGCTCATCTCCATTTACAGCCAAAGAGCCAGTGCTGTCTGTGTTTGCAGACATTTTCATGGCCATGTGGCAGGCATGACTAGAGCCCAGCAAATCACATGGCTATATTTGGCCATGCCCACAGATTTGGCCACACCCACAGAGGGGTTTGGCCAAAATTTCCCTTATTTTCAAATCCAAAACTTGACAGGTATGGACTGTATGGGGGATGGGTTTTTGACCGACGCTGTGAGACGCCTTGGGTCGCCTAGGCGAGAAGGTGGCCATACAAATCCAGAAATAAATAAATGGACTCCCACTCTGGGCAGCTTACACTATTAAAAAAAAGTGAAACAAACACCATTAGGACAATAAAACAACCACCACCCACCTAATCAAAATCAGAAATGAGGACCCCAAACTCTTGTGACAGAAAGGCAATGGGATGGTCTCCTACTTGGTCTTCAACCAGGAGGAGTTAATCAAATGCAGCTCCTCCGGCAACGCATTCCATAGAGACAGAACTGCCACTGAGAAAGCCCTAAGGTGGCTAACGGACTTTCTGTCAAACCGGGAGTCGGAACTTGGAGTTGAGTTGTCTAAGAAGAACAGGTGAAGTGGGCCTTATTTCTATGGATAAGATGCTCCACCAAGTACAGTAGGAAGGTCCCAAACTGTTTAGGACAGTGATGGCAAACCTTTTAGAGACCGAGTACCCAAGCTGCAACCCAAAACCAACTTATTTATTGCAAAGTGCCAACACAGCAACAGGGGAGGAAGGAAACGCCCCCACTGGGCTGCTGGGCAGAGGAACAGGGCGAACTCTGTGCTGGGGGAGGGAGGAAGTGCTACCATTTGGCTGCTGGGCAGAGGGGCATGGCAAACTCTGTGCAGGGGTGATTGCACGGGTACCCACAGAGAGGGCTCAGAGTGCCACCTCTGGCATGTCTGCCACAGGTTCACCACCACTGGTTTAGGGCTTTTAAAATTAAGTCCTTGGACCTGATACAGAACAAAATGGGCAGCCAATGAAGTTCTGCCAGGACTGGAGAGACATGTGCAAATTTTCTCATCCCAAAACCCAGCCTGGCAGCCACATTCTGCACCCATTGATGTTTCTGTATCAGGGACATGGGTAGCCACCCCACCCCCCATAGAGAGCATTACAGTAATTGATATATGAGATTACCAACGAGATAAAGCAAAGCAAAGCAATCACACTTATATACTGCCCCACAGCACTTAGTGCACTCTCTGGGCAGTTCACAGAGTAATTAGCATTTTGCCCCCAACATGCTGGGTACACATTTTACTGGCCTCAGAAAGATGGAAAGCTGAGTCAACCTTGAGCCCTGGTCAGGACTGAACTCACAACCTTTTGGTTGCAGGGTTGCAGGACAGCAATTTAACCACTGCACCACCACAGATAACTAGTGTTATGAGTAGGGACACAAAACTGAGCTATTTGATAAAGATGGAAAAAAAGCAGCTTTACACAGTGCTGCAATTTGTGCTTCCAGGGTCAAATGGTGATCTAATATAACCCCCAAGTTGCGTACTTGGTCCTTAGGGGACAGGACCGTCCCATCTAGCGTTGGGGTCAAGGATCCTAGTCAGGCAGATGGACACCAGAACCTCCATCTTGCCCGGGTTCAGTCTCATATTAAATGTAAAAGTCAATGGATTTTTTCTTTTATGTGATTTAAGCCCCCCCAAAAGTGAGGAAGAGTGAATTCAAATTTCAAGAAGGGAGTATAATGGGGGACAGAAAAATTGTCAGGAGGTTTTGATTGGTTTTTTTTAAAACAAGTTTGTGTGCCCAGGTTTTAAAATTCCTAACCAATACCAGAATTCACTGTTTTATACAAATACTAGCTGGAGTGCCCCGGCTTCGCCCGGGGTGGTTTAAGGGGGCTGTGGCCCACTGCCCCCTCTCTCTTTCTTTCTCATGCTTTCTCTCTCTCTTACACACACACACACTGAACTCTCTTTCACTCACTTCTCTCTTTCTTGCTGACTTTCTCTTTCTTTGTTTCTCTCTCTCTCTCACACACACACACACACTGAGCTCTCTTTCTCTCTTTTGTTTCTTTTTCTCTCTTTCTTTCTCACGCTCTTTTTCTCTCTCACACACAGAGCTCTTTTTTCTCTTTCTCACACTCTTTCTCTTTCTTTCTCTCTTTCCCCCTCTATATCTCTTTCTTTCTTGCTTTCTCTCTCCTTTTCTCTTTCTTTCTTGCTGTCTTCTTTGTTTCTTTCTCTCTCTCACACACACACACACACTGAGCTCTCCCTTTCTCTCACTCTTTTTTTCTCTCTCTCTTTCTCACACTCTTTTTCTCTCTCACACACACAGAGCTCTCTTTTTCTCTCTTTTTCTTTCTCACACTCTTTCTCTCTCTTTCTGTCTTTCTCTCTCTCTCCCACCTCTCTTTTTCTTTCTTGCTTTCTCTCTCCGTTTCTCTTTCTTTCTTGCTGTCCTCTCTTTGTTTCTTTCTCTCTCTCTCTCTCTCTCTCATACACACACACACACTGAGCTCTTTCTCCCTCTTTTCTCTCTTTCTTTCTCACTCTCTCTCTCACTCACACACACTGAGCTCTCTCTTTTTCTCTTTCTCACACACTCACACACACTGAGCTCTCTCTCTCTCTCCCTCTTTGTTTCTCTCTCTCTTTCCATCTTTCTTTGTTTCTTTCTCTCTCACAGAGCTCTCCCTTTCTCTCACTCTTTTTCTCTCTCTTTCTTTCTCACACTTTCTCTCTCTCTCTCTCACTCTCTCACACAGTGAGCTCTGACTTTCCCTAACTCTTTCCTCTTTTTCTTTCTTTCTTTCTCTCTCCCTTTCTCTCTTTCTGTCTTTCTCTCTCTATCTTTCCCCTGTAACTCTCTTTCTTTCTTGCTTTCTCTTTCTGTCTTGCTGTCTTTCTTTCTTTCTCTCTCTCTCACACACACTGAGCTCTTTATCTTTTTTCTCTTTTTTTCTCTCTCTCTCTCTTACACACACACTGAGCTCTATTTCTCTCTTTTTTCTTTCTTTCTTATGCTCTCTCTCTCACTCACAAACTGAGCTCTCTCACTTTCTCTTTGTTTTTCTCTCTCCCTTTCTCTTTCTTTCTTGCTATCTTTCTTTGTTTCTTTCTCTCTCACACACACACAGACACACACACACAACTCTCTCCTTTTTCTCTTTCTTTCTCACACTTTCTCTCACACACTGAGCACTCTTTCTCTCACTCTTTCTCTCTTTCTCATGCTTTCTCTCACACTCACTGAGCTCTCTTTCTCTCTTTTCTCTTTCTTACGCGCTCTCCCTTTCTCTCTCTCCCCCTCTTTGTTTCTCTCTCTCCTTCTGTCTTTCTTTGTTTCTTTCTCTCTCACACACAGAGCTCTCCCTTTCACTCTTTTTTCGCTTTCTTTCTCACACTTTCTCTCTCTCTCACACACACAGCTCTATCTTTCTCTAACTCTTTTTTCTCTCTCTTTCTCTCTCTCTCCCTTTCTTTCTCTCTGTTTTTCTTTCTCTCTTTCCCCCTCTATCTCTCTTTCTCTCTCTCTCTCTCCCCTTCTTGCTGAGCTTTCTCTCACTCTTGTTTCTTTCTCACAGTCTTTTTCTCAGTCACACACACACACTGAGCTCTCTCTTTCTCTTACTCTTTTTTCTCTTTCTTTCCCATGCTCTCTCTCTTTTTATGTCTTTCTCTCTCTCTCACACACACACACACACTCAGAGAGAGAGGGGGGCGCCTGTGTGATTCTCCACCTCGACCTCTGCCAACACTTTTGTGGGAAGAAGGAGGCGGAGGAGGTGGTCTCAGCGTGCGGTGGGGCTAATTTTTATTTTCCCCTCTGTGTGTGTCTCTCTCTCTGTGTGTCACACACACAGAGAGAGAGAGAAAGGGAGAAAGGGAGAGAGAGAGAGCCTGTCTGCTTCTCTGCCTTGATCTCCACTGATGCTGTTGCGTAAAGGAGGCGGCAGAGGAGGAGGCCTCAGCATGGTGGGGCTTTTAATTTTTATTCCCTCTCTGTTTGTCTCTCTCTCTCTCTCTCTCTCTCTCTCTCACACACACACACACACACACACACACACACACACACACGGCCCCAGCTGGGTCATCCGGTTTTGCAGCAACCTTCCCTGTGCATGTACACGCACATGTACAGGGCCCCTCACACACTGGGCTGCTCATGGAGGGGCCCGGAGAGCAAGACCGGGCCGCGGGAAGGAAGGCGGCGGCTTGCAGCGGCAGTGGGAGGAAGGCAGAGGGGGGAATTTCCTTTCTGCAGCCTGGCCTTGCTCTCTGGGCGGCTCATGGAGGCACCAGAATGCAAGGCCAGGCCGCAAGTACTTCACCCACACCAGCCAGAACCAGGCCTCGGGAGGTAAGCAGCGGCGGTGGCTTAAACACGGGAGGTGGGAGGGAGACCAGGGAAAGATGGAGGGGGAGGCACTTTCCTTCTGGCACCTCCCCCTCCACCTTTCCCCAGTCTCCCTCCCGCCTCCTGCATGCTAGCCGCCGCCATCACTTACCTCCTGAGGCCTGGTTCTGGCCAGTGCAGGCGAGGCGGTGGCCCTCTGCGGGAGGCGGCAGCCTTTGTGGCATTCTTTTCTGGGCAAGGCGGTGGTCTGTGCCATGCCGCTTGTTGTCCACCACCTTCCTTGCGGGTGGGTGCTTGCAAGCTGGCAAGGTCCTCTCCGGGACCTCCCCTGTGGGTGGCAACATGGCTGGCGGGGTTGCGAGGGCTGCCTTTACGCTCGTGCTGGCGTCATCCTACCCCCTCTACGCATAGCCCCAGCTCCATGATTGGCCATGGCCAGGCGCACTGGCCGCTGGGGTGCATAGTTTTTTTGTTTTTATCCTTTTGCAGGGCGCAGAGCCCCCCGAGTTGCTCCGGACCTCAATGCTGACATACCCAAATGGGCAAGGTAGGCCAGGGTCCATTGGCAGGGAGCTGGGTGTTGAGGTATGTGTTTGTATACCGGACTTACAAACACACACCTCTCTTATAATGGGTATAGATTCAACCTGGATCAGATTTTTAATAGCAGCGCAGCTGAAATTAAAATTTTATTATGGAACATTTGGCAGTTTCTGAACTCTTGGAGTACTATTATAAGCCTAAAGCTTATTTTACTGTTAATCAAATGCAATGCCAATATTCTGTAAGGGCGTAACATTTGGCATACTCACATTTTGGGAAATGTATAGGTTTATATGGATGACAAATGTATACACTCATTTTATTTTATTTTTTATTAATAGGTTTATATGGATGACAAATGTATATACTCATTTTATTTTATTTTTAATTAATAGGTACTTATTTCTCACCGAGCCTAATTCACTTGAATGCTTCACTTACTGGCTACCACTGAAAGGACAGTACATATGAGAAAAAGAGATGCCTCAACCTAACATTTCAAGATGAGGAACTTCTCATTCCTTGGACCACGGGCTACCTATGGCTCCAAGTCCAAGGACTCCATAATGTTTTGGCCAGCCTTGTTCGCATGTGTTATCCCAGAGGACTTTCTTCCTGAGGATTTAAAAAGCTGTTTGAAAAATGAGTGCAGACAATTCCCATTGTCTAGATTCAAGCCCAGAACAGTCTTAAAATTGACAATTTAGACCAGTGGTTCCCAATGTGGGGCCCACACTCCACAGGGAGGGGGGGGGGGCTTCAATTCCCAGAAGCCTATATCAGTACATTGGAAGATTAGTGCTTTGGGGAATTCACTTGGGCTTCTGGGAATCAAATTGAATTGAACTGAATTGAATTTTTAAATTTCAGAGCGGTACAGCATATTAAAAACATATAAAACAGATTTTTTTAAAAACAAGTCATCCACCCATCTAACCACCCTCCTACCCCCACCCTATTCATAAAAAGAATAAAAAGGGATACAAGCAATACAGAGGGAGGAACACTCTAGATCCGTGACATACCTGTCAACCTTCCCAGATTGGCCGGGATTTCATGGTTTTCAGTGCCGATTTGCGCCATTTCCCGCTCTGCGCTGCCAAAACCCCGGAACTTGGCAGTGGGGGAAAGGAGGTACTGTGCAGCCCTCCTGCGCAGGTCACCTTTTACAATGCATAGAAGGGTTTTACGCTTGCGTAGCCCCGTTCTACGCATGTGTAGAAGGCGACCTGTGCAGAACCGTTTGCGCAGGTCCCGTATTTTCCGGAGCCGCAGTTGACAGGTATGATCAGTGATTCTCAACCTTTTTAAAGCTGCCGCCCCCCTAAGGAGCACAAAATTTTTCAACTTCCTCTTTGTGAAAATCCTGTAATTGCATTCCTTTAATTAAAATTAGTTAATTAATTAAAATGAAAATGAAAAATGCAAACAAATGCTTAAATGCTCTTTTATGTAAATACATTTATTTCAAAATGCTGTAAATGTTTATTTATTTTATGCTCTTTTTATTTTATTATTTATTTATTTATTTATTGCAAATGCTTTTTTATGTTTAAAAATTCTTTATTTTTTATCTTTATTTTCTTTATTACACTAAAAGAGTAATATCAATGAAACATACTTGATTATGTCAGTGGGATGGTTGTGCTTGATTCAGAGCTAGCTTCTGAACATTCGGTTCAATATTGTTAGAGAGATGAAGGCGCAGGTCCCCTCTTTCTACAATTTGGAGTCGACTTCTCTTTTTTGTAATTAGATCAGTCACAGCACTGAATCCTTGCTCGACAAGGTAGGAGGAAGGAAGGCAATTTAATTTTTTTTTTGACAATTGTCCACAGTCCTGGGTAGAGGCGTTACTTTGAAGCCAAAATTCTGTGAGACGATCACCATTCTGGAAGCTGGCTTTCAACATTTCATTAGTTGAAAGTTCAACCATTTCCTCCTGAATCTGAACCTCTGCTGTTTCAATATTCATAAAAGGGTTCATGACCCATTGAGGGACTTCCAGGTACAAAATATCCTCAAAGCGCTCAGAAAAGTCCTTGTGCAAAGACTCAAGGTGTTGACAGTAAACTTATGTTTCATCGAAGGGGATTTCACTGCTCTTATGCAGATCCGACAAGATTGGAAACTGGCTGAACTCGTAGCGACCAAAATCCAGCTTCCACAAAGTGAGTTTTTTTAGGAAGGCAGAAATAACAGATTTTGTAGTGATCAAATTGAGCTGTTTGCCTTGAAGCTGCAAATTAATTCCATTGAATTTTGTGAATAAATCGGTCATGTAAACAACATCAATCTTAAATTGTAGCAATCTGTCTCTCAGAGCTACATTTTTCTCTTCGAGGAACTTAAGTACAGAGTTGAAAGGATTCCAGAACCTATTGAGGCAGGCACCTTTGGAGAGCTAGTGAACCTCGGTGTGTTGAAGCAAGCGATTGAATTTTTCATCATTGTCCTTACACAGCTGCCCGAATAATCGATCATTGAGAGCATTACTGCAAATTTTGTTCACAGCAGAGATGACATATTGTAATGACTGATGCAAACGGTCGCTGAGGTTTTTTGCAACTAAATGCTGTCCATGAATCATGCAGTGAACAGCTAAAATACCTGGTACCTCTTTCTTCAAAAGGGTGATGAACCCACAATGACGACCAACCATTGCAGGAGCTCCATCGGTGGCAACAGACATAATGTTTGCAAAAATAATATTTTTCTCTTTAAAATAATTTTTGACAGTATTAAAAATATTCGCCTTTAGTATATGCAATCAAGCTTCTTGCAAAAAGTATCTCTTGAATAATTTTTTCTTCCTTCACAAACCGGACATATGCTAAAAGTAAAGCCTCATTAGTACTTGGCAAGGTTGATTCATCAACCTGAAGAGAAAATTCGGTGAGTATCAAAAGTTTGCATAAGGAAGCTTCAACATCTTCAGCCATCTCATCAATTCGTTGTCGCACTGTATCATTGCTTAATGGGACATTTTTTATAACACTGGATGCGGCTGGATGGTGTAAAACTGTTTCTAAAACTTCCTTGACAGCCAGCAATATCAACTCTTTGCCGATGGTATGAGCTTTCCCCGATTTAGCAATTAATTTTGATATATTATAAAAGGCTATCAAACCATCATCACATTTTTTTGCTGAGGTTTCTAGTAAGCCTGAGACAGACAGTGCCTTCAGAATCTTGTCCCTGATGTTTGTGAAGAATGACAAAACAGCGATTGATGAGGCAACTCTCAAACAAGGAAAGAGAGCATAACTTCAAAATAATCTAGAGATGGTACTTGACTCCTGTAAGAATATGCCAGATGTGTAGGATGGGCGATGATAAATGCTGGAGATGTTTAAAAAAGGGGGGTACCTATATTCACATGTGGTGGGAATGTGATTTTGTTCAGAAATGTTGCAGATGGTTGGAGCAGGAGTTAAAGAACATCTTTGAATTAGAAATAGTCTTAAACCCAAAGGTCGCCCTGCTAGGAGAGGTACAAGAAGTGAGGCTAGAGGGACAAAGGAAGCAATAATTGTTAATGCTTTTATCAGTAACATGGCAACTAATTGCATTAGACTGGAAAGAAGAATTGGAGATGAAAAAAGATAAATGGTATAATCAAGTATGGAAACTTGCTTAGAATGATAAATTAACAATTGAAATGAAACAAAAAAGGGGTGAAATTGTTAAAAATACGTTTTGGGAAATATGGGAGCTATTTGTATTATATTTATTTATTTATTTATTTATTTATTCAATTTATATCCCGCCCACTCAACACAAGGCCGACTCTGGGCGGCTAACAACATAAAAAGTAACCCCAGGGCAACCCAAGGAGTTTACAGACAATATTCACAAATACAATAATAATCCTAAAAACAGTTAAAACAGTAAAAAAAAAGTTAAGACTACCCACCCCCTAAAAAGCAAGGGCTGCAGGATCGAAAAGGCACCATGGGGAAGAGTTCCTCTACACCAACCACCCCATGGTGGTTACCCTTCCACCCAGATGGGATCAAACCATCAATGGACGAATATAATTTTTGGCCTTTAAATTGAATCTAGAAGTATAAGGATCTCATTGACATTATTTCATTGTAAATTGATTATTTGATAATTTCACTATATATAAATTTGTAAAATTTAAAATTTAAACTTAAAGAGAAGTTGGGGTGGTGGTGGGTTCATGGGGTAGGGTTTTAAAATGTTTATGTGAGTATGAAGATATAGAAGCAAGGTTTTGTAATTTTCACACATTTTGATTGAAAGGTATGTAAAAATGTATTTTATTTGAAAACTAATAAAAAATATTTTTTTTTAAATGACAAATCTTTATTTTGTTTGTCAGGATGAATTTTTTGCAGATGCTCCTGCAAATGAGACGGTTTCATTGCCTCATTAGATAACACCTTATTACAAAGTAAACACATGGATAGTTGCGAGTTGGGCGGTGAAGGAACAAATCCGAACTTCAAGAATGTGGAACTGTATTGATGACACTTCTTTTTATTAACCAACATCATTGGTGGCTGCAAAATATGATGAGGGAAAGGTAACTATTTCTCAAAATTAATAATTCACGACCATGATAAAGAACTAATAAGCCCACTTACCTAGCCGACAGGCCAAATAAACAATGAAAGAAAATCAAAACTGAAATGAAGCGGACGAAAAGCAACACAAGAAACATGAGTCAAATCAAACTTTCATATTGAAAGGATGTTCAATGCATGCGCAGCGATTAATCTCGCAGGAAAACAGCTGATGCATGCGCTGTGCTGGTTGGGATTGGAGAAGAATCATAGTGTCGAGTTCTTCAAGGTCATTCTACCTAGAATACAAATTCGTCTCACCATTCTTAGAAGTGCATGTGGGGAGCCGTCACGTAAGTTTGCTTTAAAATTAAGTTTGAATGCCAAAACATGCTCATCACCCCCTACCACCCAAAATATGCCCACCGCCCCCTTCTGCCCAAAACAAGTTCACCGCCCCTCAGCACCCTCTCACCGCCCCCCAGGGGGTGGTACCACCCCCATTGAGAACCATTGCTCTAGATTTAGCTTGGAATGAGCCAACAGGCTGGGGCCGTATTTCCATTAAGGCTCAACAGCTGCCCCGCCAGTCAGATTTTCAAACTTTTCCTGAAGGGCAGCAATTCTGTCTGTAGCCTTACTTCTGTTGGCAGGAGGTTCCAGAGGGCTGGTGCAGACACATCTTTGTGTGCTAGAGAGACAGGCCCCTCTAGCTGATGGAACAACTAGGGAGCCATTCCAGTCCGCTCTGGTTGGATGGGCAGACACGCTTGGGGTGATGCGGTTTCTTAGGTATCCTGGCCCACTGTCATATAGGGCTTTAAAGATCAAAACCAGCACCTTGAATTGCACCCGGAGGCAAACTGGTAACCAGTGCAGCTCCCGGAGTAGTGAGAAGGTGCGGGCATAATGTCCACACCCCATCGCCACCCGGGCAGCTGCATTATGGACCAGCTGTAGCTTCCGAATGGTCATCAAGGGCAGCCCCATGTAGAGCGCATTACAGTAATTTAGTCTGGAGGTGACCAGAGCCTGAGTGACCATGAGTAAGGAGTACCAATCCAGGAGCGGGTGCAACTGGCGAATTACTCAAAGTTGAGCAAAAGCCCTCCTGGCCACGGCTACCACCTGCTCTTCAAGCAGGAGCCACAAGTCCAGAAGGACCCCCAAGTTGTGCACCAGGTCTGTCTGGGGCAAAACTGCCCCATCCAAGACCAGAGGTAGTAGCCCCTAGGATAACTCAAGGCCCCTGATCCATAGCCACTCAGTCTTGCCAGGATTCAGCTGAAGCCCGTTGTCCCCCATCCAGACCCTGAAGGCCTCCAGGCATCGAGACAGGACTTTGACTTCATCCACGTAGTGATGGTACCGCACCCTGTGGGAACGGAGGATCTCACCCAGTGGCTCCATGTAGATGTTAAATAGGAGAGGAGAGAGCACCGAGCCTTGTGGCACCCCATATTTGAGGGGCCTAGGACTGGATCTCTCACTCTCCAACCACACCAACTGGGTAAGGCCCTCCAGAAAAGAGGATAACCAGGACAACACAGTGCCCTGGATCCCCAATCCTTTGAGCCATTCCAGAAGGATACTGTGGTCGACGGTATCGAATGCTGCTGAGAGGTCAATGAGAGCAAGGACAGTCAGATGACCGCCATCCCACTCCCACCAGAGATCTTCCATCAGTGCGACCAATGCCATCTCCTTACCATGTCTGGGCCTGAATCTTGATTGAAAAGGGTCCAGATAATCCGCTTCCTCCAGAGCCTCCTGCAGCTGGCACACCACCGCCTTCTCCAATACCTTCCCCAAAAAGGGGAAGTTGGAGACTGGCCTATAGTTGGTTAGGACAGCTGGGTCAAGGGATGATTTCTTCAGGAGGGGGCGCACCAAGGCATGTTTTAGCGGTGCAGGAAACACCCCCTCCCGCAAAGACGCATTTATTATTGCCCCAACCCAGCCTCCTGTCATCACCTTGGAGGCTTTCACAAACCAGGTAGGACAGGGGTCCAAAGGAGATGTAGTGGCCTGCACTGCTGCAAGGAGCCTGTCCACTTCATCAGGGGAAACTGGATCAAACCAATTCCAGATCACACAGCAAGACTGTGCTCCAATCCCCCCCCCCCCCGGACCCTCACCATCCATGCTGGAATTAAGCCCCAAAGAAATCCGATTGATTTTCTCCACCAGATGGTCAGCAAAGTCCTCAGCCAAACCCTGCCAACTGGGCAACGCCCACCCACCCCTACCAAGGAGAGACTTGGTCACCCAAAACAGGGTGGCTGTGTGATTATCCACGGAGGCAATAAGGTAAAGGTAAAGGTTTCCCTTGCTCAAAAGCCAGTCATATCCGACTCTAGGGTTCAGTGCTCATCTCTGTTTCAAAGCCGAAGAGCCAGCGCTGTCTGCTTCTGCAGACGTTTCTGTGGTCATGTGGCAGGCATGACTTTAGTACCAGAGCACACGGAATGCTGTTACCTTCCCACTGAAGTGGTCCCTATTTATCTACTTGCAATTTCTTGCTTTTGAACTGCTAAGTTGGCAGGAGCTGAGACAAAGACGGGAGCTCATTCCGTCCTGCAGTACTTGGGAATTGAACTGCCAACCTTCTGCCTCTCAGACAGCATCTTAGCCACTTGAGCCACTGCAGTCAATAAGGGTGGTGAAGTATTGCTGCCTCACCACCCTCATCGCCACTAGGTAGGCCCTAATAGCGGCTCTAGCTAGTGTCCAATCGGAATCGCTCCAGGTTTTCACCCAGCGGCACTCTAGGCATCTCTTTTCCCGTTTGAGCTCCCACAGTTCTCCAGTGAACCATGGGATGACCTAGCCCCATGGGCTTGGAGAGGCCACAGTGGTGCGATTTCATCCAAGGCTGCTGTCGTCATCCTGTTCCACAGGTCAACAAGCGCCTCAGGTGAATCGTGTAGCTGATCAAGAGGAAAATCCCCCAGTTCCTGCTGGAATCCAATCAGATCCATTAGTTGACGTGGGTGGGCCAATTTAATAGACTCTGTCTCCCTAAGGTGAAACGTCACCCCCAGAAAGTCCAGAGTCACCAGATAGTGATCTGACCATGGCACAGGTACTATGTCTAAATTCTGTAATCTCAGATCACTCTGCCACTGCTCCAACAAGAAAACTAAATCCGGTGTGTGGCCACTGCACCTGGTCAGACCCTGAATTACCTGAGTCAGGCCCATGGCCGCCATGGAAGCCATGAACTCCCGTGCAACCTTGGAGCCAGATTCCAGTGAAGGCAAATTAAAGTCTCACAGAGCCATTAGCCTAGGGAACTCCAACACCAATGCTGAAATAGCATTGAGGAACTCAGGCATGGAGTCCCTTACCCTGCAAGGGGGCAGGCACAGGAGTAAGACTCCCAACTGACTCATAGGGCCCAAACACAGGAGCAGAGCCTCACAACCTGGAACTTGCGGAGCAGCGCCCCTGGCGACTCCCACAGACTCTCTGACTAGAATGGGTTTTGAAGTCCAAAACCCAAAGGTTGGGAAACACTGCTTTAGACATATCTAAAATAAATTCTACCAGACACCATCAAGCTCTGATTGAAGGAAAGAACCAAGACAGAAATCAACCAGATAACCAATGATGCTTCTTTATAATAGGCTAAAGTGGAATAGGGGCTTGCTCCGTCCACTCCGCGCATCAACCTGTTATTGCAGTACCTCCAGGACTGGTACTGCAGTGGCTCAAGTTGCTAAGATGCTGACTGGGAAGCGGAAGGTCAGCAGTTCGATTCCCGAGTCTTCATCCCAGCTCCTGCCAACCTAGCAGTTCAAAAGCAAGAAATTGCAAGTAGATAAATAGGGACCACTTCGGTGGGAAGGTAACAGTGTTCCGTGCGCTCTGGTGTCTAGTCATGCCTGCCACATGACCACGGAAACGTCTGCAGAAGCAGACAGCGCTGGCTCTTCGGCTTAGAAACAGAGATGAGCACTGCACCCTAGAGTTGGATACGACTGGCTTTCGAGCAAGGGAAACCTTTACCTTTACTAAAGTGCAGTGGTCTATAGAAACTCCTAGGACAAGACAAATTACTGGTATGAACAGCAAGGAAAATCTCCTGCTGTGTTGCTTCTTAAAAGTGCCTTCATCCCCAGAGCTAGCCCAATACTACTACAGTAAAACTACAATTTACGTATGCCTCGAGTTATGTAAAATTTACCTACAAAGATACAATTTTTCACTAAAATGGTATTTTTATTTATGTAAATGTCCCAATTTACATAATGCTTTTTCCTATGGGTTTGCCTTGATTTACGCAAAAATTTAATTTTTTTCCCTATGAGTTTGCTTTGATTTACATAAATATTCATTTTTCTATGAGTTTACTTCGATTTATGGAAAAAATCATTTTTCCTATGGGTTTCCTTCAATTTATATAAAAAATTACTTAAAAGGCTATAGAACAGTCTTTCTATGTAAATAGGGGTTTTACTGTACTTTTTCTTCCATGTCTAGGCCAAACATGAAACTGCCCGATTGTGGTTCAAAAATACCACACTCTTCAAGGAGCCCTATACTGAGGGAGACTGAAACAGCCACCTCAAACTACAATGGGCAGAAACTGAAAACGTAATTTGGGGGTCCTCCTAGACTCGCGGCTACTGCTCGAAGAGCAGGTGGCAGCCGTGGCTAGGAGGGCCTTTGCGCAGCTTCGTGTCATCTACCAATTATGCCCGCTCCTGGACCGGGATTCCTTGCTCATGGTCACTCATGCTCTGGTCACCTCCAGATTGGATTATTGTAATGCACTGCTTTGGGAGCTGCACTGGTTGCCAGTGTGCCTCCGGGTGCAATTCAAGGTGCTGGTTTTGACCTTTAAAGCCCTTCATGGCAATGGGCCAGGTTACCTTAGAGACTGCATTGCCCCAAGGTATCATACCCATCCTACTAGGGCAGACCAGAGGGGCTCGGTTATGTTCCCTTCAGCAAAAGAAGCCCATCTTGCAGAGACCAGGAGGAGGGCCTTCTCCGTGACAGCCCCAGCCTTCTGGAACCTCTTACCACTCGAACTACACCTCCAGACAGAACTGCTCCCATTTAGGAAACAACTGAAAACATGGCTATGCCAGAGGGTATGGGGTATGGATGCATCAACTTCCCAGTCCCACTGGCTTATTTAGCCTATATTGGGCTTTGTCCTACCCTGTTTCCCCGAATATAGGACCTCCTCCCATAATAGGACACCCCCCCTTCCCCCCCCGCCTTTGAAATATAAGGCCCTATCCAAAAATAAGACCTCCTTACCTCCTGGCTGTAAGGTGGCCGGCGTGGCCCATAAGAAAGCCTGCCGCATCGGAGTCTCGATTGCCTCCCCGCTCACAACCAAGGGAAGTTTCCCCTGGTGAAAGCGGAATCGAGACTCCGACGCGGCAGGCCTTCTTATGGGCCACGCCGGCTGCCTCACAGCTGAGGCCAGTCTCGATCGCGCTTCCCCACTCGCAACCAAGAGATGCTTCCCTTGGTTGTGAGTGGGGAAGCACAATTGAGACTTTCTTCTTCATGGAAAAATAAGACATCCCCTGAAAATAAGACCTTGTGCTAATTTTGGAGTTTTTAAAAATATAAGACAGTGTCTTATATTCAGGGAAACACGGTATTTGTTTTTTAACTGTGTTGGGAGGGTGGGGATTTTTTAGATGGTTTTAAATGGGATTTTAAATGGGTATGTTAGATTGTATTTGTTGTATTTGTTTTTATTTTATGTTGTTGAGCCGCTTCAGGTCTCTTTTTAGTGAGGGAAGCGGGATAGAAATGTTTTAAATAAATATAAAAAGAAATAAAACTCTTGATATTTCTCTATTGAAAGCCAGCTTGTATCTGGCTAAGCACACCATTTTTGCCAGAAAATGGATATGCACAAACTCATCCCCTCCCTACCTCCCAACGTGCAGATAACAATATTTGGAATGATCAATTCCCCTCTTGTATCAACTACAGTGCTACAAGATCATGTCTTGAAACAGTTTCAAGTGCTATGAAACTTCAAATCATCTGGACCCTTTCTGTCTGTCTGTCTCTGTGTCTGTCTGTGGACCAATTTATTACCAGTTCTATATACAGAATCTAACTAGCAGCAGAAATATAAATTGCCTGTACAAGGAAACAACTGACTTCTGAATTCCATCCTCTACTCTGAAAAGCTTCCATTGGGCTTCAAAGGTTGTTGTTTTTGTAAAGTCACAAAAAAAATTTTTTTTACTTGAACCTTGTGTCATTTTCCTCTGGAAATGTCACTTGAAGATTGTAGCTGTTTTATTTTAAAAGTGTTATTTTTATACAGATTTTTAATCCCTTGTATGTTTGTCATCTTGAAATCTGAGTTTTGAAGTAGGAAAATTAGGGACAGAAACCTTGAAAGAAACAAACAAATAAAATCTCTCACTCTGTCAATTCATATAGAGCAGTGTTTCTCAACCGTTGGTTTTTGGACTTCCCAGAAGCCTAAGTCAATTCCCCCAAAGTACTGATCTGTCAATGTACTGACTTAGGCTTCTGGGAATTGAAGTGCCCCTGTGGGGCCTGGGCTCCATGTTGGGAACCCCTGGGCTAGAACAATATTCCTTCTCAGAGAGTGGCCTACAAGATGGTCACATGGAAAACAAGACAGGGAGTGTCTTCCACCCTTTGTCTGCAGCAACTGCTCATGCCCCATGGATAGGCTGCCCTTGGTGACCATTCGGAGGCTTCAGCTGGTCCAGAATGCGGCTGCCCGGGTTGTGATGGGGCTCGGGTGTTATACTCGGGCCTCACCACTTCTCTGGGAGCTGCATTGATTGCCGGTGTGTCTCCGGGTGCAATTCAAGGTGCTGGTTTTGACCATTAAAGCCCTATATGGCATTGGACAAGGTTACTTAAGAGACCGCGTTGCCACAAGGAATTTAGCCCGTCCTACTAGGGCAGACAGGAGGGGATCACTGGTGGTCCCATAAGTGAAAGAGGTACATCTTACTGGGACCAGGAAAAGAGCCTTTTCCATGTCTGCCCCTACCACCTGAGTTGCGGCTCCAGACGGAACTACTCCCCTTTAGAAAGATGCTGAAGACATGGCTTTTCCAGCAGGTTTGGGGCATGCTTGACTCTACCAGTCAAGCTCGGGGGCTGATTTAGCCTATGTGAGGGGCTGCCCCCTGGCCTGGTTATTCTGTTTTAATGGGGTGGGGGTGGGTTGTTTGTTTAATGACGATATGTTTGTGTTTTTAATGTTGGTTTTAAGAGGAGGAGGGAGCAGCCTAAGGTAGCTGGTTGGAGTGATTTCTGCTGTCTCCTTCTACAGACAAAGAAAAAAGGTCCTATTTGGGTTAAAAGTACCACAGAATTTGCCAAAAGATAGCTACTGCAGTCCTTTGGATGATAAGGTACCGTGGGAGGTGTTGAAGGTCCTGTTGAAATCTATTTACTGATAAATCTTCTGTTGAAAAATACTGGAGAGAAAAGTGCTAAGAAGCAGAGGCCTTTGGCTGCAAGGCTTTTTAAAGCAATAGACCTGCCATCTCCCTTTTGTTGCTGTGAGGACTTTCTTTTTCACCTCTTTACCTCTGATACAATTTTGGAGGAAAAGGCTTCATACAAGATTGGTTTGGAAAAGTTTAGTTTACAGTTTATCCACTAAAGCTGTTTTTTCCATTGCCGTCCTAATTTCAGAGGGAGGAACTGCCATATTGGGCTGAGCCGACAGAGCTGGCACGAAGTCAGGTACTTTTTGTGATAAGATAAAATTTTGTGGTTGTAAATTAAAATAAAACTGCAGTCTCTTAGTAGCTGGTGGAAAAATATTTGTGGACTATTGATAGCTCCAAGTTGCTGAGCAAATAATATCAGGTACTGGAAGAGAGACAACAGTGAGAGACTTTTTTTAGGAGAGTCTGGAAAAAAGAGACTGTATCTGATAAAGCATATAGACGTCTTGTCAGTGCAGATGACAGCCCAATAAACAAAGAAGAATCTGAAAATATGGATGCAAGACCACCCTCTAAGGAAAAATCGAGTGGGGATCTGACTCTGTTGGAATTAAAAGACTTTATAACTACAAAATCTAATGAAGATAAAAAAGAAATTAAACAGTTTGTTAAAGAGGTGGTCAGAGAGGAAGTGCAATCTCTGGAAAAAATCAATTTCTGGATTAAACATGAGAACCAATACTTTGGAGTCTGAGGTTAAGGACTTGGTGGAGATTGCAGTAAGGCATGAAAATACTATGGACAAAAGATTTAAGCAACTGGTGAAGCTACAGGATCAATCGAAAAAGAAAAACATCAGGATTAAGTTTTTCCCTGACATGGATAAAGATAATTTAATAATTGAAGTGGTTAAATGGTTACAAACCTTTGCTTTGGACTCTGGTCCAATTAAAGAAGAAGAGATTGAAGCAATTTTAAGGTCGGTTTCAAGAGAGGTCAACGCCCCAGAGATATGATAATTACTTTTGTATCAGGTTAAAAAAAAGATCAAGTAATGGATTATTTAAGGAAGCATGGTGATTTTGCATTAAAGATAGGAGAAGTAAAAGTACAAGCATATCATGATTTAAGTAATGAGACTATTCAATGGAGAAGACAGATGAAGCCGATAACTGAAATTTTGTTTAATTGCAATATAAGGTATCAATGGGGTTTCCCTATCTTCTTAAAGACATTTCATGATGGGAAGGTGGTTAGAGCAGAGGACCCAAAGGGAGCAATGAGGCAACTTGAATTACTTAAAATTATAGTGATGGGAGACCCAAACTGGGAAAAACTGGGGAAAAATCTCTATGGAGAAGGTTCAGAAGAATCAAAGGGGAAAGAGGAGTATCAAGCAAAGGGAAGAGACCATTCAAGGGAGAAACAAAGAGAGAAACCTTTGGGTTATGGAAGTGGAGGGGAAATAAGAGAAGGAAAGGATGCAGAATTGTCTGGTGCAAAGATAAAGCCAAAAGCCAAAAAGTAAAAATAATATATAAATATAAATAGGCACAGGCAAGAAAGTGTTAACAATTTAGGAATATGAATACAAATAGCATAGGGACCCAAAGAATTAAAATAGAGGAAAAATAAGAGAAGGAGATTTGGAATAATGAAAGGAGGAATTAAGAATAGAAGGGATAGGCTCTCACTCCTCCTCCTCCCCCATTCCTTAAATGGGAGTGGCCGGACAATATTTTGCCTGGCGGGGGGGGGGGGATGAGATTTTTGAGTGTTGCGTGTTGGTGGGTGGAGGGTTATATGTTATATGTTATTGAAAAATAAAAAATAAAAAAAATAATGTTGGTTTTAATTGAGGCTTTTAGATCTGTTTTGATTATTGTTGTTTTATTGTAATTTTTTACTATGTTGTTAGCCACCCTGAGTGGTGTACCCACCAGGAGGACGGGATATAAATGCATAGAAATAAATAAATAGGGTTGCCATAAATCCTGTTTTTCTGGGATTTTCCCAAGTTCAAGCTGTCCCATCCGGGTCAAGAAAAAACATATAAAAGTCCCATGAGGGAGCAAGAAATACTCATGTCTATGGAGGATTCCTTCTTCATGTGACCACAAAGGGTTAAATGCATTGAGTCAGCATTCCTAGAGAGGAAGGGAACACTGTAGATAGAAAGTGAAGCATTGTTTCTCACAAAGGACCTTTTCCAAAATAAGTTCCTTCCTATCTCCTGCTTTTCTCCTAACGGAGGGAAATGGGGACTCCAAGGGCTGCATTTCCATTCCAGACTTCTTTTTAGAGCTTTCTTCCAAGGGATCCTTGTGTGGGGTTTGAGGGTGAGTTGAACTCAATGGGAGGTGAAGGGGAGGGTGGGGTGACCTCAGGGAGAGGAAGGGCAATATCAAGAGTTTATTTGATTTATTCAAAAATAAAGAAATTTTATTCAAAAATAAAGGAACAGCCTCTTGACTACAGTTTATTTTAAACAGACAGTGGCTGCCCGCCTCTGCACGGTCTTAGAGGTTAAAGAATGCAATGATGTCATGTAGCTGTCCCAGTTTGGTGGGAGAGAATTATGGTAGCCCTACCCATGGAGAACCACTGACCAAAGAAATTCCATTTTAGTGTAATGGCTAAATAACCAGTGAACCTTCAGTCTCTATAAACTTGTCAAATAATTTCAAAACCACCTTCCTGCTGAGTTAGAAGTTGTGCATTTTACTATTTGAGCCTTTTTTAAAAATACCAGAGCAGCATAGAAAATATCTTCATGCAATCAGCACATCCCGGACAGCTGTCACTCAAGTAAAATATTGCTCTGCAAACTGTGTTAATGAACACAGGGGTTCAATATTTAAAAAGAACACTGTTTTTAAAAACCCAAACAGGTTTATGAGGTGATGTAGGTATGGCTGGAAGATGCATGTAGGGGCTTATTTGATAAATATGCCAACAGTCATTTGACACACTCAGAACAACCTTACCTTGTTTCTTTGTTGTTGTCTATAAATCTCTTAAGCTAAAATCAGAAACATTTTGTTTGACAACATATTCAAAGAAAAAGGTTACAGTTTATTTCATTTGCTTTAAGAGAACCAAGAGAAGTCCCTATATGTTTCCATAACATATATTTCATCAGTTTCCACAGATGATGTATTGTATCCTATACAAATCCTGACTTTTTTAAAATGCAAAATGAATTTCAAGTCAGACATTTAATTTCATCTAAGAAAGTTATTAAAATGTAGATGGAAATATTAATCTTCAAGCTTTGGAAATACATCTAATACTGACATTATTCTTTACTGCATTATAGTTTTACTACACTAGCACCATAGTCCAGTGGTCCTCTTATGTGCGCATCACTGAGTAGCCCCATTTATGAAACAATTGCTCCATGCATAAAATCACTGTAGGATCACATTGAGTCCTAATTCAACTTCCAAGCATCAAAATAGAGCCTGCCTGCATGAGAAAAACAAAGGCATACAACAGCCATTAGAGCAGGTCCACAGATTCATCCATAGCTGTCAAGTATCCTGTAGTGGCTGGGGAAACCCCGTATTTTTACCCCTCTTCCCACCGCCCTCCTGTTTTATTAATTTCCCCATAAATCTCACATATTCATTTTTTTAAAATCATGATCAGAGGTGAAGCTGCAGTTTTCCCTCCTGCCACCAGAGGCTGCTGTGGCTTTTCAATTGTGGAAGGGGAGAGAGAAGGTGGGGGCCTTCTTTCATCTCTCTGCTTCTGCTACTTTGACTTTTCCATGGGCCCAGGGGGCGAGGGGGCAATGGAAAAAAGAGCTGCCCGATGCGGCTGAGCCAGGCATAGATGCCCCAGCGCTTGTCCCTTTTGGGTAAATCTATGTTTTTTGGGTTCTTTTACTTTCCTCTGTGTGTGTGTGTAAGTCTCTCAAGCCAACTTTTGCGCTCTCTTCTTTCAACCTAAGCTGCTTTAAATCTTCACTTTCTGCTATTAGGGTAGTATCATCTGCGTATCTCAAATTGTTGATGTCTCTCCAAGCAATTTTAATTCCAACTTTTGATTCATCCAGCCCTGCATTGCGCATTATGTGCTCTGTATATAAGTTAAATAAGCAGGGTGACAAAATGCAGCCTTGTCAGGTTGATTACTCAACCTGATAAGAGCCTATGGAAATTCCTCCCCATATAAAGGTCTACACAGCTGAAACTAGAAGCAAAGAGGAAATAAGTTATTTCGCCCACTTCAAAGAAATCTAATATACGTTTGAGGCTTGTGTATTTACAAATACTATCTGATATTGATATAATACCTTTAAATTCTTAATTTTGTTAATGCTGGGGTGAATCCACTTTATACAGTATAAATGTTTTGATTGTATACATCATCTCCTTCCTTTGAGAGTCTGGAGCTACCAAATATACATTAATGGGTTAAAATTCACACCTCCAAATGTAATTAATATTCTCATTATACAGATTCTTGATTACACAGGAGTCTGACATAAATGGAGCTGAGTGCACCCACTATGATCTTTACATATGCTTTAAGGCATGCTGCTATACGTTTTGGACAAAATGTGCAGAAATCTACTTCTAACGGAAAATTCATACTTTACTATCCCAAACCTTGGTTTGTGCAAATCAATTAAGTATATTGCCTAAAGTCCAAAGACTTGCTTAAGTTCATGCCAAAAGATTTGCACTATGCCTCATCATAAACCGGTTTTAAAATTACTTTAGTATTAGATTAAAAAAAGTTTGCCAAAACCTAGATTCACAGGGGTTCCCTACCTTTTTATGCCATGGGCCTGACCATGCCCCTGGACAGCTGAATGGGCCGGACCACGCCCCCCAGAAGCAGAAGTAAATGTGCCCGCTTACGCATTTACAACAGCTACGGGCGCATTTACAGCTGACGTAACTGCATTTATAAATGTGCTGGTGCATTTTATGGCTGTCGTAAACATGTCCACTTTCATTTCTGGGTGTGATGGCAGCGGTGGTGGTGGGCCACATGAAATGGTACCATGGGACGGGTCCGGTCAACGATCCATAGGTTGGGAACCCCTGGTTTGATCAATTATTGTCTGAAATCCTATTGCACCTGGCATAACATAAATTTACACCAGCAGACGTTTGCAGGGAGCTTCACCCAAGCAGTCCATACTGATTCGACAACTGACTGAGAAACTAGTTGCACAACTGCACCTGCAGAATGGCTTATTGAATAAGACTTCCACCTTGGTGGAAATTTCACATCTACTTGCACAACTTCAAGTTGTGCAGTAAAATTGTAGCCATTAATTTGTATTTGCTACAAAATTTAAAACATGAGTTCATACTTGATTACCTCTGAGAAGTCATGCAAAGTATTGTACTATACATGTGTTACAATATAACTGGAAGCATTTCATTGAGAAATATTTGTTCCGTTCCTCAGTGTGGCAGATACTTTTCTCATGTTACTAACTAGTTTCCTGATTATACTAGTTTATTTAATGTGTCTTCTCTTTGGGCTCTGAAAGGGAGACAAGCAAACACATGGCAACCACATGCTTAAGAACTGGACAGTCTTTAACAGGGAAAGGCTGCTTTGTGACATCTTACCAAATTCCCACAGTGCTGATGTGCTAGGGTACACCAACTGCATATTTTCCAGCAAATTTTCTCCATGCCATTTTCCTGATTTATTATATGTATAAACATCAGTATAAATGGTACTTTTGTTCTTTTAGGTTATAAAAAGCAGGAAAATTGATACACAAAATGAAATGCATGAACAATCATGTGTATTTTCCAGAATACTATAATTGTGATTAGATGCTTAGAGATATAATTAAGTTCCCTAACTACACATTATATCAGTCACTCCAATATATCTATGCACAACACCTTTGATTATATCTAATATACTGTATCTGTGCACTACACCTTTGATTATATCCAATATATCTATGTACTACACCTTTGATTATATCCAAGGGTTTATGAGTTTCTAAATCCATTAATCTAACTATAGAAGAATCATCTTCTCGTTCTCTAGTACTATCAAAACAAATGTCACATTTCAGGCTGAATCAAAACAAAGTGTATTATTACATTGGAAACCCAAATCAGAGCAATTTAACTCTGTTGGGGTTTGATCTGCAGCCTCAACTACAAATGAAATTGTAATGAATGCTCAGATTGGGCTTGCAAATTGAATTTGAAGTTCAGTGTCGACACTGGTGATGCGATTGGCATCAGTTCAACTCATAGCCCGCTTCTTTCCTTCCTGCCTGCCTCCACCTGTCTTTCCTTCATACAAGCCCAACCCTTTCATTTTTTAATTAAATACATAAGAATAGCACCATATCAACCTTATTGCTAGATCTTCATCCTTACGATTTTTTCCAGTATTTATTTTCCCCATCCATTATTCAGACAATATCAGCAAAAGAAGCAATCAAGATAAAATGAAAGGTGTTCTCATTAGTTCTGAAACAGTTGAACAATATTCCAGAAAAGATAGATGCATTCCAAATACATCTCAGGAAGTTATCTAATTTCAAAACAACAAAGATCTAATGATAAGGTGATGTGTTGATCTAATGCTATTAAATAAATATTAAAGAAAGATGGTTGGGACAAAGGAAACAATGTTGGGCCATGTTACCATAGTCCCAAACATCACGACCAACTGCTTACATCACCCAAACTCCACCTACAGACATGGCCTCCATCTTTACACGCATCCACATAGGGGGGAGGGGGGCTTCAAATCACTTTGACAAGGAAAAAGTAGAAACCTTCCAGCAGCACAGAAAAAAGTGCTGGGGGATGGAAACCAGATAGATTCAATTCAGCTTTTGCATCATCCAAGCATCAAAAAATAATTCAAATTTATCAATTTTAGACACAGAACAAATCCCAAACTATTTGATGATGTAGTTAGCCGCTAAGTTATGTTTTATTCCAGGAAAGTCTAACTTCCAGTAGGACTAAGCCATTAGTATCTTAGTTATTGATCCAGCCCTTAAAAGTTAGCTACACTGTCATCCCAATAGAATAGTTATTAATGATAAAGAACAGATGAGCTTCTTTCAATTGACGGGAAGCAACCGACTAAACATTTATGGATTTCAATAATATATAGAGAGCTGACCCAAAATGCCAGCAAAACCCTAAGACTGTAGAACAGAGAATGACGTCCTCTCTTTCCTCTTTCCAAGAAAAAGATTGCTGCTTTGATTTTAAAACTGTATTTCTATCTATAAGAGATTATTGCTCATATCCTTGGGAAGTGGAGGGTGGAGAAACAGGGTAAGCTTAAATCAGGGTTCTCAATGTTTTCCAGCCACGGGCTGGGCCACACCCCCTCAGACAGCTGAGCAGGCCAGACTGGTGCTGTAAACCATGTCCACAGCTCTCACAAACATGTTTATGATGACCAGGGAATCATTTATGGCTGTAGTAAACACATTTACAATGGCCACAGACTCATTTATGGCTGCATAAACATGTTTACATGGCTGTAAATTAATCCACGGCCAATTCAGGCAGCAGCAGGAGTGAGGTTGGGGGAAGGGAGATTATTTGGTGCCATGGGCCAGATATGGCCCACGAGCCATAGGTTGCAAACCCCTGGCTTAGATGATATGCATGTTTTAGTGTTCTGGAAATAATAGGCAGCAGCCAGCAATATGGGCCAAACACACAACTTTATTTGGAATAAGAATAGGTGACCAGAGCTAACCACACACCCTCACATTCCTTAGCTATCTCTGATCAAAACTGACAGTTGGGAAAAACCGTTAGAACCATTGACAGCTCTGTCTCATGCACTTCTCGTTCAGAACCCTGCCAAAGTCTCACGAGACTTCAGACCATAGCAAAGCAAATACATATTAAACTCTTTCACAACAAGACAAAATGGCAAACACATTTCCTTAAACACACAACACCCACTCCCCCTAGGATTGAACAAAATCCTGCAACCATTTAGGAGGACCACAACATCTTTTGTGGTGCACTGGCACCTGGTCAGCCAGTGAAACCCTGGGGCTAGTTGAGGAAGCTGGTAAAGTCCCCACAGTGGGGGCACCTCTAGAACTCATAGCATGGTGTGGACAATTACCCATTTCTAATTCAGCACCATTGCCCGTTTCAGTAGGGGACAGCTCAACACAAAAGTTTCTCCTTTGGTTATGAGTGGGGGTAGACTGGGTAAACTCTAACACAGGAGGATGAGGGGTCCCAGGGGAAAATTCAAAAAACTCTCCCCGATCCTCCAACTGACTAGAGGAAATATCAGACTGCTGTGAGCCCTGTGCAAGAGGCAAAGATGCTCACTCAGAGTTTGAAAACAGGGCTGAGCCTTCTTCGACTTCCCCTTGGAATAAATGAGTGGGGGAGGACTCTAAAGTAGAATTATTACGCATTTAAGTGGCTGAGGGTACCCCAAAATCAAAAAATTCTCCCTGTTCTTCCAGTGATGGGTCTTTTACCCTATGCCTCAGTTGGTCTGTGTGTCTCTGCCAAAGTCAGCTGTTCCCTAGTTTTACCCTGTAGGAGACTGGCCCTGTTTGTTCTAATACAGTTCCTGGAACCCAGGCTGGCCCCCTGACAACATAATTCCAGCAGTGCACAGGATCTCCTGCTGCAAAAACTTTCTTCTGCCTCACTTCCAAATTTACCCCCCCCATCCTCCACCCTGGAAGGATCTAACCTGTCCAGCAGGGTGGCAGGTTTCCGATGTATGAGGAGGTCAGCAGGAGATAGACCCGAGGCCAGGGGAGTGACAAGAAACGCTTGAAATTCGGCAGATGTGAATGTAGTGGCATTGTCAGAGACAAGCACATCTGGTAAACCAAAACAATTGAAATGTTTATGTAGTTGCTTAATTGTCACAGCAGACAAAGTATTTGGGACAGGAATTACCTCCAACCACTTTGAAAAAGAATCTACCACTAAAAGAAATAAGGTGCCTTAAAATGGACCGGCGAAATCCACATGGATTCGTGACCATGGTCCACTAGCCATGTCCCATTCATGGGAGGGAAGTCGGTACTCCTCAGGGCGAGAACTCTGGCAGCTATTGCAAGTGCCTACTAACCGCTCTATGTCTGAATCTACTTGCAGCCACCAGAAGTAGCTCCACGCCAAGGCTTTGGAGTGCACGATTCCCGGACGGCTAATGTGCAGAAGCTTAAGGACTTTTGGCCACAACACAGCAGGAATTACTACCCGCTGACCCCATAATAGACAACCCCTCTTGAGCGACAGCTCGAACCGCTTCCTATAGAATGCTGTGAACTCCTCTGAAGGGGGAGCCATGGGCCAACCCTTCTGGACCCAAGTAACCACTTGGGACAACAGCTTTTCCTTAGCCGTAGCGATGTCTGAGGGAACTATGGGGGTGAATTGAGAGATTCAATTATCAGCACCTGATGATCTTGCTCTACCTCGCAGTTTGGTTCCCCAAGGTTGGGCAATGGGGACCTTGAGAGGGCATCGGCATTGCCTATGTCCTTCCCTGGGCAATGAATTAATTTAAACTGGTATGCATTTAGAAATATAGCCCACCTCAGTATTCGGGGAGAAAGTATTTGTGGAGTGGGCTTTGAAGTAACAAAGATTCCTAACAGGGGGCTTATGGTCCATCACAATTGTAAAATCTCTCACATAAAGAAAACCGTGAAACTTTTTCATCCCTGCAACTATGGCCAGAGCCTCACAATCAGTCTGTGCATAGTTTCTCTCGACTTTGGAAAGGGACCTTGAATAAAAAGTGATTGGGGCCTTCACTCCACTATCCAATGTATGGCAAAGGATAGCCCCCACCCCTACTGGTGATGCATCACAATGGGTGAGGACTGCCTCAGAGGACAGCAGCTCCTTTAACTCTCTGAAATCCTTGTCTTGGCTCTGCCCCCACCTCCAAACTGCATCTTTCTTGAGAAGACAATGCAGCGGCTTGGCTACAGATGCCTTCCTGGGCAGGAAGGAGTGGTAAAAGTTAAGCAAACCCGGGGAAGACTGCAACTCAGACTTAGAAGATGGCCGGGGGGCATTACGTACAGCAGAGTCCTTAGAATCTGAGGATTTGACCCGCTCGGGAGTTATTTTGAATCCCAGAAACTCAACCTCCCTGGCAAAGAATACACACTTGTCCTTATGTAACCAGAGCTCTGCCTGTTCGAACCTCTGCAAAACCCAGTCCAACCTTTCTGCCAGTTTGAATTCATCCCCCGCAGTGATTAAAACATCATCAAAATAGGGGAGGACCCCAGGGAGACCCTTAAGTAGACGTTCTCCGGGCAATTGAAATATACCGGGGGCTGCATTGACCCCGAACTGCAAACAGGAGACTTTGAAAGCCCCTTTATGAGTGACTATTGTTTGCATTACAGCAGTAGCAGATGTAACCATCAGCTGCTGGTAGGCCTGGGCTAAATCTAATTTAGCAAAATACTTTCCCCTGTGTAATGAAGCCAGCAAGTGACTTACAACAGGGATCGGGTATGCATTAGGCCAATTGATTTTGTTGATCATGCACTTGTAGTCTGCATAGATCCTAACCTCCCCATTTGACTTCATTGCTGTCAAAATAGGAGTTTCCCACTCTGCAGAATCAACGGGAATCGAAATACCTTGACCCACAAGCTTATCTATTTCTGCCTCTATCTTGTCCTTTAAGGGCGAAAGGAACACAGCATGGCTTAAGGCAGACTGGCCGTACGGCCGGGTCAAATTCAAATGAGACCGGGGGGCCCACATAAGTGCCAAGTACTTTCTTGAAAACCTCTGGGTGCACATTGCAAATGTCCAGGATCGGGTCAGAACTCACAGCATTGATTCTGGACAGTCTTATTTCCAGCGGGTCGAACCACTGAACTCCCAGCAGACAGTTAGTTCCTTGCTTCACCACCACAAGATGCAATTTGCTGAAAATGTTCTTGAATGTACAGTGAAATCCCCCACCCTCAGAATTGGTATGTGGCACCCTTGAACATCTCGGTGGGATGTCTTCAACAACTGCTACTTAGGACGCGAGGTGGGGGAAATTTTTAAGAATTCTTTTGGGGGCAGAATGGAATAAGACGTACCCGAGTCCACCTCCATGTGAATTGGTACGCCTTGCAATTGCAAGTCAGCAAAGAACCGGCCGGACACATTCGCCACGTTGCTGTATGAAGGCTCTGACGTGGAGATCTTGGAGATATGTGCTTCTGGCTTCCTTGGGCGCTGGTCTGATGCTGGGGTTTGCCTGCTCCACTGGCAGCACACCTTTGCAATGTGCCCTCGCTTGCCGCAATGGTAGCAATCCTCATTTCGAAAGGGGCACTTTCGACGGTCATGCTTGCTTGCGCAGCCATTGCATCTTTTCAAGACTTTTGGGGCATGTTTCTCCTTTTTCCTTTCGACCTTCCCGACCCCTCCATCCTCATCGCTGGACCCAGATGTGGACGATGATGCCGGCGATGCTGTCGGAGATGAGCATAATGGTGAGGAGCAGTGGTGGGCCTGTACAGTGGACTCCGGAGCCCTGGAGGTGACAGGCTGTAGCTTGAAGGACTTTACCCCCGACCTGGCCGCCTCAGATGCCAATGCTTCCTTCAGCACAGATTTGAATGTGAGCATGTCCTGGGTCATCAGCCTGCATTGGGCCGCTTCATCTCAAAGTCTGGCTAGTAGGCGGTCACGGAGGGCTTCTTTGATGTTCGGCCACTGGCATGGGGCAGCTGCAAGTTGAAGGGCGACAGCATAGTTGGCCACAGACTCCCCGGGGCATTGGTCACGGTGGTGAAACGACACACAGGTGGGATATATGGAGACTCTCAGCTGGAAATGGCTTCGCAGGGCCATCAGTATATCTGTGAGGGAAACATCGTCGATATCCCTCGGCAGCATCAAGTGAATGGCCAGCTCAAGCGTAGGCAGGCCACATCTTGCCAGGAAACACGAACGCTTCTGGTCCTCCTCTATTATGTTGTCAGCCGCCATGGCATGCTTGAACTACTTTTCGTAGAGAACCCATTTCTCTGGCACTGAGATATCGAAAGTGCCAATGGAATTCTGTTGGGACGCCATCCCACCTTCGTCGCCAATTTAGTGTTCTGGAAATAATAGGCAGTAGCCAGCAATATGGGCCAAACACACAATAGGTGACCAGAGCAAACCACACACCCTCTCATTCCTTAGCTATCTCTGATCAGAACTGACAGTTGTAAAAAAACATTAGAATTGTTGACAGCTCTGTCTCGTGCACTTCTCATTCAGAACCCTCCTGAAGTCTCGCGAGACTTCGGACCATAGTAAAGCAAATACATATTAAACTCTTTCACAACAAGACAAAATGGCAAACACATTTCCTTAAATACACAACATATGTCAAATTACCAACCAAGCAAAGGTTCTCTGGAGGAACTGAGCAAACATCTGCAAACTACCAATTCATATTGCTAACAAGTTTTCTTTTTAAATGAACTGCCATCATTTGATACTGCAAGTGCAATGCCCCTACCAGAGAATTACTCTTTCAGTAAGAATGAAACTCGAGCCACACATCACAAGGGGCAGATAAATATAAACTTAATATTCAATTTAAAAATCATATAAGGTTACTAAAGAAAGAAAGAAAGAAAGAAAGAAAGAAAGAAAACCATGTTATTAATTTTTCACAAGGCGACTTTTGTTTCTTTCAAACTAACCAATTATCTGACTAGGGGAAGCAGTTCCCTAGTAAAATGCAAAGTATTTTGAATACTGTCCAGGTTAATCATGATTATTTTCCAAAATGCCACAACAGGAACTTCCCATAATAAATAACATTGTTATGTACAACTCAAAGTGGATAATTTGGATGAACAGAGCAAGATTTGATGCCAGAAGCAGGCTCATTATATTATACACACGAACACATGCAGACATTCCCATTCTTCTCTTCTCTCTCCCTTGTGCTTGCTTGCTAGCTTTTGCTTTCCTCAGAACAAACACTGAATCCAGGTGCAAAAGCTCAATTCACATGGAATGCAGCACACACATTAAATTACTGCAGGTTTGACCACTAGTTAATCCAGGCTGTTACTTACCATTGGATGTTGTGCTGGAGGCAACAGCTTTCTCACTGACATCTGTTCGAGTGGAGCTTTTCACAATAGGATTCTCGATTTTTTTCTTCTCCCCTCTAGTAGAGCTATGGGATTGGGCTTCCATGGTGTCTTCTCATTACTTCAGCTCTCTTCACACTGATACCTGAATAAAATAACAGAGCCATGAAACTTCAAAACCAGTGAGAAAAACCTTGCTGTACTTCTTGTCCAACGAAGAGCACACGGCATAGCAGCACTATCAGTCTGTTGGCTGTCCCTCAAAGCCCATCAAATCAACTTATCCCCATTATATCCTATTCATCCAAAAACTATGAAAAACTACAATATGGGGCAGACTAGGTTAAGGAAGCATGAGGCTAACACATAGTCAACCAAGTAGTTTAATTCAGTTTAATTTATTTTAGGTATAAGCTACTTTGGTAGGTTTGGGAATCATTCCTCCTCCTGCCTTCTTGGCTTGGCACTGAACCTCAAAATAAACCATCACAGATTAATGAGAATCAGCATCTTCCTTGTTTGTAGCCTTTAAGTTAAAGGTTGCCCTTGCTCGAAGGGAAAACGTAACCAGACAATCTGTCCAGGGGCGTGGCTTTGCCTCCCTCCACCAGGAGAGGCAGACCTGAGGCACGCCCAGGGGTGTGCCTGGCCAGGGGCAGGGAGGATCTAGGCTTCCTTATAAGGCTCATCCTCCCCGGCCCCTGGCCTCCATCATCCGGACAGTAGGCGAGCGAAAGCCTGTCCACCCGCCCTCGAAGTAACAGTGTGGGATTAGCTGGTTGCTTCGGGGCCGAGTGGGAATTTTTCTACCATCCCTGATTGGCCGTGGGGCAGTGGTGTTTTTGCCCACTTCACAATGTTGCAGACTGGGGTTATTGACTTGAAGGTCTAATTGGTCACTTGATGGGTAGCGCATAGGTAAAGGGTAGGTGAAGGCCTAGAATATTCGGGGACGTCATTGGGCATGTCAACTGACCGGAAGTCAAAAGACCTGGACTTCCACTTCCGGGTAGAGGGACATGTGCAGTGAACGGTGGCCATGCTGTTGGCCTACAGCCTTGTGGCTTGAGAACAGCACTGGCCATTATACCCAAAGGGTGAGCCAGGATGGGGATTGTTGAATAACAGGACGATCCCGGTAAACCAGTATTCGCCTAGATGAGGGGAGAAGGTGAGGTGTATCACCTTGACTCTGTCACTTAGATCTGCACTACTCTGCCCCTACCACAGGAAAACAGTTCAGTTATGAGTTTGCTGTTAATAAAGTGGCCCTAAGTTAAAATCCAATACTTTGTCTGTCTCATTATTCCGGGGGTTGGGAGGCAAAGCCAGTCATATCAACAAACTATCTAAAGCAAGGAAAGTGCTCAATTTAAATTGTGTCATTATGGGTTGCAGAGGAAAATTAGCAATGCAATTTGTCAGTATAAATTTCAGAGGACTGCAAAAGTGGCAGGGAGTATGAGCCCATGTCTTGCAACCTCATTTCTAAACAGTGGTCTTTTGCCTATTGCCTATTCACATCCACAATCATGGACTTCCACGATATCTTCTCATTACCTTTAACCTGAACATATACAGAGAAATGAGAGCAATTAGTAAAGATTTTCTATATATACATATGTTAGTAGTGCTGTTGTTATGACCAGTTTAAAGACAGTAGTGTACTGAATTCCTGTCCACTAGCCAAAAATCAATGGCCTAAACCAAAATGCATGAGATGGCACATCATGAATTTTAGGAAAACCAGGTGTCCCAAACCCAAGCTCAATACTTTTTCACTATGCCACTTCAGCTTTTTAGTTCTGACTGTGCTAATTTCAAAGGTTATTTAACACGAAAGGCAGGAAAAAATCACTTAAATTGTAGGGAATGACTTTCAAGTGGTATGGAAGAAGCTCACAGGAAGCTTAGATATGTTGTCCCATTCTCCCCTAGCAAAAAAGAAATGTGAATAATTTTAAGGGAACTGGCAGAAAGCCATAGCTTCCTTTCTAGCTACCTCTTCCTAGTTTGGAACTCTATAGAAGCAGAAGCTAAACTGTAATATTTGACTGTAAATCCAAATATTCAAACTTCAACAATTACATCAGTCCAGCTAAACCACAATAACTTATATCTTCAAGGCTGCTCATATAAACAATTCCTTTTGTTTGTTTTAGCTCTGAAAATATTGCTCTCAAAAGGGTAACTAGAGAACGATACCTGTGAAAAACCAGGAAAGAGAAACAAACAAAAAGGTGTGGAACGATCACTAGTAAAAGGAGATTCAATTTATCTAAACAAACCTAAAATGGAAATCTCTATAAGGTACATATTGTTACTATCTTACCCTTCACCGCCTAATTTTAGAGCCATTTGCTCCTGCTTATTATTCATCCATTTTATATTTTTTAGACTTTCACTTTCTTTCTAAATTTCTGGCATCAACATACCATAAACAAATTTCAACATAAACACATATCATAAATAGAGAATCCCTCAATTATCAAGAGAGCAACATAAGTATTATATTGCCAATATGCAACTCCATACACAATGATATTTTAATACAGTACAAACTTTCTTATAGGTTCTCAGTTCCTGTCATGGTTTTATTTTGCAACCAATAAAATAGGGAATGAATGTCAGTGTCGTTGTGAGTACTTTGGCCCAGGAAGCACCCTAAAATGATACCACAGTAATCACAGGTCATAACTATTATCATGACAAACAGCACTTTAAAAATAAGGCAACAAATACAGTAGCTCTAATGAAAGAACTCACCCCCACTAATTCTCACTCCTTTATGTTAATGCACATGCAGGCACGCACACACCAAACAATCATCTTCTCTTTTTCCTCACTTAGCCTATATCTATTTGTTTCCAGTAAATTCCCTCTGCTAGCCGATTGGCCATGTCTTACATATGGATGAAATGACAATGACATACATTCTGGGAAGTTCAACAAGAAAACACAAACAACTACCGTATATACTCGACTATAAGTCATCCCGAATATAAGCTGAGGTACCTAATTTGGACCTCTAAAACTAGGACAATTGATTGACCCAAGTATAAGTCGGAGGTGGAAATTGCAGCAGCTCCTAGTGAGTGTCAATAATTAAAATACATGAAAATATGGTAAAATTAATTAATTTAGACATTTATGTGGGTATGTTTTTAAGTGTTTACATTGACCAGAGTATAAGTCAAGTCTCATTTTGGACATCATTTTTGGGGCTAAAAAACCTGACTTATACTCAAGTATATATGGTACTGAATGCAGTGTTGAGACACCAATCGTTAGCTCCATGGGGCAAAATCATGCCCCTCTATGGAAATGTCTTGCACAATGTACACTGGCTGTTGAAGGCCAGAGCTACATAGGTGAAAGAATGTAATAGCAATGTCCTGAGATGGTTGATAAAGATCCAACAACTTCAGATTGTAGGCAGGGGTGTCATTTAAATGTTCCTTTATGTATCAAATGCTATGGAAATTAAAAAGAAATAAGAATCTATCACAACTGGAGAAAGATATCAGGTTAGCCTTGTCTATGAGAGATACATATGCAGCCTCTTACACTCATTGCAAAGAAATGAACTAACACTCTGCTTCTTGGAGAACTAAGATACATAGAGAAATGCCAGGGCAAGCCTATGACTCCCATGGCTATGTTCCGCGTCTCTGTAGAAAAAACAGTTGCATGCTAAGAGTCACTGTTCTTATGTTATACTTCATCTGTTAATTGATTAGGCCATAAACAAAAATAATGAGTCATACTAACCATTCATCTAGCCAGCTAACTCCTGAGGCTATTTACATTTATTAACAACAAATTAGAAATTCTACCATTGTTAAGAACATTAGAAATCTGAAATTTTCAGTATAGCAGAATTTAAAACAAGATTCCTCCTACCCTGTCAGAAAACCTAAAGCAATATGTTACAGGGAAAATTGTTGAAGAACTTCGGGCTATAACTACAAGGTCAAAGGTTAGAAAAATCAGGCTGGTCTCAAACAATAAAAAAAATTCTATGCCTAGTGATGCATCTGTTTTTGCTAACTTATGAACACTATTCTCCATACTTCTTCTCCCATATATATCATTTTTAGCTATGTTAGTGAAGACAAAAAAATGAAGAATGCAGATATTCAGCATAAGAATTAAGAAAAGTTTTTCTTGTTTTGTTTTTGATTTTGATTTAACTGCAACAACCAGAATTCCAACATGAGCATAATGCTATCTGTCAGATTCTTAATTTCCCCCCCTCAGGGTTCACATTTGACATCTTTAGCATGATGCCTTTTGTATTTCCATGTTCCCTTCCTATTGAATTTATGAAAATATGCTTTGTGAAAAACAGCCATAAATTGACCATATGATTACACACATACAATGGTATCTGCAAGATGTGGGAGTGACTAGGACACACTTGAGACCCCCTGGAAGCCAATAGTGTTACTATGAGGTTCCCAGAGGTGGACATGCCATCACATCAGCTCTACATGCTTAAAGTAAGTACAGTGGTACCTCATACAACGATTTTAATCCATTCCGCAGGGCTCATTGTTGTATGAAACTATTGCAATACAATGCATGCATCGTATAGCTATTTTCCCTATGGGATGCTTCATACAATGTTTTTGTTTTAATTTTTGCTAATTTCCCAAAAATTGTTGTACGATTTTTTCCATAGGGAAAATTGTTATGCGGGACACCATTTTTTTTTCAAAACCTAATTGTTATGTGATTTCATTGCTATATGGGGAAATTGTTGTATGAGGTTCCACTGTAGTTCATTTCTAAGAAAGGGAGCCTGATAGAACATCATGCCCCAAATGTTGGGACTTTCATGGATAATTGTCCCATCCTATCCACAAGAATTTGATGCATTCCTAAATAAGTGATCTTGAATCACAAAAGTCAATCTTGATCCCTGCCAGAACTGAACTTATGTTTTGGCTGCAGTAGAACAATTTAAGCACACCAGGGCTTACTAAAAAAATGATTTTTTTTAAAAAAATAATCACTTGGTAGATTTCAACTTTCACCAAAAGTCCATCTTTTAAGAAATGTGTCCGAATGTAGTCCTGTCCTCCAACTCCCGGCCAGCATGGCTTTCATATTTCCATCAATTTTATATCTCTATACCCAACAAGAGGTCTAATCTCTAGAAAATCAAGACAGGAGCATGAAACCTAAGAAGCAGTATGCACTAAGAAAAAAGGTTAAACATCCCAAATACTTGCTAAAAAAACTTAGTCAAAACAGGAACAGTGGTTGAGCAGATTGAAGTCCCTAAAAAGCTTGATCAAACAGGGATAATCAACACTTCAAACAAGTAATAAGCCATTCTCTTTCTTGCTGTGTTCAGTTTTTATTACTTACATAATAATTATAATTAGGGAATCCTACGCATAAATAAATTTCATTCTCACTGATATGTATATTAGCATGCTTCAAATGATATATGGAAAGCAATAATATATTCCTAAATGTTTTCATTCTGAATTTGAAGTTTTGTGTCAGTACTTTTTTAAATCAGCTCCTTCTTTCAGTGCTACATATGCATTTTTTCCAGCTGTGCTTTCAAACACTGGAAGACTAGTTTTTAAAATGTTACTATCCCTTGCAATCATCTAAATAGGTTGCTGCAGCCAAAAGGAAAACACACAGCTCCAAACTTTATTGGGTAAAATAGATGGATAAGCATTCCTCCATGAAAGCAAACATTCATGGTCTTTTCCCATCCAACCGTGCTTGATTCTTTTGCAATTTACCCGCAAGCTTGAGCCCATTCAGCAAATTAATCTGAGCCCCACTTTCAAGATAATCCCTCCCAGGCCAACAACCTGCTTGCAGGTGTGCCTCTCCTTGGCAAAATACTAACATGCAAGACCACATTACATTTCAGTAAAAATGGGATGATAATATAAGCAAGCTGAAAGAAAGAAATAAAGAAAATACTCTTGTTGCATTTTTCCTTTTGGGATTCCCTTTACACCCACTTACAAATTGTATAATCTGGTCTCTTTTAGTTGTGAATGACCTTGGTAATAAGCCAATCAATTTTTATTAAGGTCCAAGACCAGCATAATACAGCAAAAGGAACAGAAGTTAAAATGAGGGTACTTAAAATATATATGGTAGTAAGCCAAAAATGTATATTGCTCCCTCGAAGTTTGATATATAGTTACAGGGGATTAGTGCCACTCAACAAGGGTACCACTCTGCCTGACATTGGAGATGGAATGAGGAGTGAATAGGAAAAGGAGGACAGGACATTTTCAACAGTTACATCCAGACTATAAAAATCTCTTCCTCAAGAAGCTCATCTGGTCTCTCTTCTCTTTTAGAACATTTAGAACCTTTTGGAATAATAGTTTTCTTCCTTTGTGTCCTGATCAAACCCTAGACTCTCTTGGCTTTGTCATTGTCAAAACCTGTGTCCTCATCAGTGCATGTTTCTGGCAGTAATTGGTAGACCAGCAAATGAGCTGGATTCTGCATCTCTTCACATTCACATAGCATGTTGTTGTCTGTCAGCAACCCAACTTGAGCATGTTGGTCTTGGTGAGAAGTCATCCTTCCTTCAATGGCTTTTATTACATGTCCCACTGATTGGCCTCTTTTATGGCTCATACTGAATGCTTCTTTTTGTGCTTCTCATGTTAGATGGTTTGTGTTGGGTTTTTTTAAAATGTAATTTTTATTGTTGTAAAGGAGTCCTTTTCCACCAAAGAATAGCAAATAAACAATCAAATCTAGTACAGACATTAGATAAAGTTACTGTCGTAAATTCAGCACTGGGCTACATTTGACAACAGTTCAGAAGTTTTTCAATCCTGAACAACACAGCAATTGAGTTCTTAACTGCAATGGATGGCACCCTAAAATCACAGGACACCAGTCTTCCAGCTTAGTAGTGACTCACTCCTGTCTCAAATACACAATTCAAGTTTGTGCTTATTTCAAGTGTGTGTGTGTGTGTGTGTGTGTGTGTGTGTGTGTGTGTGTGTGTGTGTGTGTGTGTGTGTGTGTGTGTGTGTGTGTGCGCGCGCGCGCGCCTTGGTACCGGGTACAAAATTCAGGCACTTGAAAGTCTTGGTTTTTTAAAAAAAGAATAGCAACATGGAAGTATTTTACTTTCAAAATTCTGAATATTTTGAAACTACAGCTTTTCCCCAACATTTCCTACTACACAAAGCCATTTTCATGCAATAGTTTCTAGTCAGGGTGCACATTACTCTTAAGTAACAAGGGGTGATCCAGTCATACCATCTAGTTAACCTATTCCTATGATGTACAACACCAAGTAAGAAGTACAGTAGAAACCCATATTGTGATGTTAATCTGTTCCATGGAGCTGATCACTATGCGGTTCTCGTCATTTTACGATCTTTCCTATGGGAAAATCCATTCAATGATTTTCCCTGTGGGGAAAACTGTACAATGTTTGGTGCTAAGCGGTTTTTCCCATTGGAAAATTATGTCGGCACCGCTCTGCCTGCACCGTCCCATGTGGTGTGACCATGTGCTGGCACTCTAACCTGATTTACCCTTGATTAATTTTCTGCTAGCCACCCTGGGTCTCATCAGTTAGGGGAACGGTGGAGCTTTCAAAATGCCCAGCACATTGGCCTTGCTTTGGTAGCTTCTGGGCTGGCCTGTAGTAGATTAACTTGGTGAGAGAAGTGGCTCCCCAGCTTCTCTTTATTAGCTGGGTAAAGGGTGACTCTGTAACTGAAGTCAGTTTCCTTTGACTCCTATAAGTAAATGCCTCTTCCCTACCACCTTGCTGCACTGGGAAGAATAGAAGGTGAATGAGTATGTCCTTCTGAGATACTTGGGTGCCAAGTTGTGGCCCTGTGCCTTCTTTGAAGTTTCCCCCTTCACTTTGTCCCCATTCTCTTAAAGGGCAAAGGCAGGCCTAGCTAATCTTCTTCTTAGGACTTCTGGTTTACAAGTCTTTGGAAATTAAAGGAATAGTCTCTTTGTTTAGAGCTTGTTAAATTTCTTATCTCACCTTCCACTCTCAATTTCCTATTTGCTTTGAAGAAACACACTGTTCCATCAGCATAGGATCTCTTTATTAGCAAAAGAGTTATTTTCTATAAAATAGGCATTTGAACAACATTTAAAAACTTGCTTCTTAAAATCCTGTCTCTCTGAGCATTCAATGAGTGCAAGAAAGAAACATAATAAATTCAGCTTTCATAGCTACCTGTTTTCTCTGGCTAATTGGCTTCTTGGATTGGGCCATACGCCCCCATGAAGTTTCCATTGGCATCAAGTCATTGGCATTTTGATGAAGCATCCCCCTTCATCGGAGCTGTGAGCTTCTCAGCTTTTTATTTCCCCCAGATGTGGGCTGTCAGCTGCTTGTGTATTTTATAAGATTCTCCACTAGACTACATACATCATTATCTTATAGTTAATGTACTCATAGTGCTATAGAATGTTGGCATTTGGGCCAAATATGGTACATATCAATATATGGATGCCCTAAGGCAAGTGCACATTGAACTCCCCCTCCCATCTAGTGGATGAGGTCACATATACATTGCTTCTCTCTTCCCCCTCCTAACTGTGAGTCTGAAGTGAAAAGTTCGACTAATTAAATTATTTCAGGTTTCTTACCAAGAACAGTGTGTGTAGGTTTATGCCAACTGTTAGAAAATGCTGGATTCTCAACCTTTAAGCAAAATGCTTTCTATCAAACTACAACTAGGCCCTTAACCTATGTTGTCTAGATGCTAACATAAAGGATTATTTGACAAATTATTGTATGGATTTTCCCATAGGAACGATCGCTATGAGGAATAGCTTTCCGCCCTCCAAGCCCATGCTGGCTGCCATCAGCAATGCCAACCAGTAATTTAAATTTCAATTTATACCCAGCCTTTCTCAGCCAAGGCTGACTCAAGGTGGCAACAGCATATCAATATCAATACAGTGTACAGTAAACCCTTGGTTAACGATGCCTTCGGTTAAAGTCATTTTTAGTTAACGATGTGACTTTTTGGGAAAAGTCACCTCTCGGTTAATGATCTGGCATCATTAACCGAGGGTACCATGTTTCATATCCTACCTTATGTAGCTGGAAAATCGCCGTTGGTGGGGTCCCTGTTTGAGGCTCTCTGCTTCCTCAGGAGGGTCTCGGAGGCTGGGAGGAGCTATTCCACACTATTTCCACCTTCCTAGGTACTCCCTGTGCTGCCCAACAGCTGATTATAGTTGCGGCCGCCATTTTATTTGAGTTTTTTCTTTTTCAAAATGGTGGCCACAACTATAATCAGCTGTTGGGAGGCACAGGGAGCACCTAGGAAGGCGGGAATAGTGTGGAATAGCTCCTCCCATCTCCTCCTGAGGAAGCCGAGAGCCTCAAACAGGGATCCTACCGACAGCGATTTTCCAGCTACATAAGGTAGGAGATCTTGTAGTAGGGGTCAGAAAAGGCTTGGATCACCTCCCCCCAGCCTCCCAGGGGTGGCAGGGGTGGTGGAGACCCGAAAATGGGTGAAATTTTTTCTGCCCATTTTTGGGTCTCCGCCACCCCTGCCACCCCTGCCAGGCTGTGGGAGGCAATCCAAGCTGTTTCCAACCCCACCGGACCTTTTCCGACAATGCTGCAAGCAAAAACCCGCCGGCTTTTCTTCCCTCCCAGAAAATGCTTGATCTGAAGAATTCCTGTGAAGTATATAAAGTTTAAGCATAATGTGTGTCCTCTCAGCCTACACTACTCCATTCCTTTTACTGATCTGCAGTGAGCTACAAATGCTAAACATTCTAAAATAAGGACTTTGTAATTCTATTATTTTCATTTTGAAATTCAAAAGTTTTATGCATATTTTGCACTCTGCTGCTTTATGCACTCTGCTTTTTTTTACTGGTTGCCTTCTTTCAAATACCTATCCACATTTGTGTCTGATGCTGCAAGGACTATATTCCATTCATTAACAAGTGACTTGCATCCACTGAGAAGAGCTGTCTGAAGTAACATTGCCACCGCATTCATCATCATTACATCCACAGTAGTGAAAGTTTATGCTGATTGCTATCAGCAGCCAGAGTGCCCTGATCAGTCTGCAAGCAAACAGAGGACATTTATTTTTTCCAAAATTACTCTGGGTATTTGGGGTGTTCATATGCGCTGCTTTGATCTGCACTACTGGAGGCAATCTTTTGGGATCTGTCTCAACAGAGCAAAACCATGTGGAAAGTGAAAAAACACAAGGGGTAGCATGTAAAACAATCAGAAAATCACAGTTTCTTTCAAGAATAAAAGGCCTTTTTTCTGCCATATCCAAATTTGTTGCTCACATTCCTTGGGAATATTTAGGAATGAAGAAAGCACAGTCTTGGTCAGATCCATTCCATTCAAAATATATACAAGACAATTTAATACAAGTTATTTTATTTAGATTCAATAAGCTCATGTTAGATATGTTTAAAACTCAAAGCTATCAGAAATGTTTAACAATGATTCATGAAAATTTGTAATGACAAAATTTCCTCAGAACTTAAGAGACCTGTCCATAAAAATGATACTCTGTTAAAGACTGTTCCACTTTCTGCTGCCTAAACTGACCACTTTACTGAAGTCTTATAAGACATATTGTAATATACACAACACTCACATACACAGAGAAAATGGTTACATGTACAGTAACTTCATTTACTGAGTGCAAGAAATATTTTTATTGGCAAATACATTTCACTTCAAATGGGTGACAAATGTTTTCATATTGTGCCAAACCAGATCTTAACAATGTATTCTGCTTTTAATGCTGTATTATTCTCACTATGGCTACAAATATATGCATACATATATGCCTGTGTGTGTACTGTAGAGTCAGTAAAGAGTTCAGAAAGAAATCCTGAGTTCAGAGGGAAGCATAGAGATACCGAAAGAAACTGGAGACAGTACTAACAGAGACAGATAACGAGACTGACATATTGGACAAAATTCTGTTAATTAAATTACAGGATGAACTGTATGTGGCACTGGAAATAATTAATTTAAACTAACTGAAAACTTCCACTCCTCTTTAAGTTTCTAAGGCTGCCTAGAATTGCTTTTTGCCTTGGGAAGTCTTTGGGAACCTTGAGATGGAGGAGCCTTAAATTACTTAAAATAGCCAGTGGAGCAGTCACATTGCCTGTGGTTGTTGACCATTCAAGACTCCCTTCCTAACTATCATGAGGCTCTAAAAGGCTTTCTCGGGTTAACAGGTAGCATAGGAACCTGAAAAGTTGGCTGAGGATTGGTGAATCAGAAGCTTTCAATTTGTTTACATTATTTCTGGTGTCAGGTCAAGTTTATTCTAGCATAGCCTTATGCAATAGGATTTTGCATCCTGAGTAAATCCAATTCACACTTGAGAAGAAAAAAATATGAAGCTCCAAGGTACCAATTAAAACTACCAACCCACTTATCAAACAGCAGTCCAAAATGTCTTTTCCAGATCTTTAGCTCAAGATTCTGTAAACTACACTCACATGGATATCACATTCTGATTTCCAATTTCCAACACCTCAGCTGGTCAGGGATTATAGAAATTGTAAATCAAGCACATAGAAGAATGCAGATACACCAATAAGGTGGTAAATCAGTCAGTCAGTCAGTCAATGGGGCTGTGGTGGCTCAGTGGTTAAGAAGTTCACCTTGTTAGCTGGAAGGCTGGCAAGTCAGCAGTTCGAGACCTGAGTACTGCATGACGGGTTGAGTGCCCATCTCTGTCCCAGCTCTTGGGGACATGAAAGGAGCCTCATTTGGGCATCCTCTGAGGAGTCTCTTCCACAAAAATCCTTTCAGCCCAGAATAATTCTGACACTATATTATTATTATTATTATTATTATTATTATTATTATTATTATTATTATTATTATTATTATTATTATTATTATTATTATCATCATCATCATCATCATCATCATCATCATCATCATCATCATCCACAAGCACACAGCTAACAAGATAACAATGCTGGATTTTGTATCATAAATCACTAGTCGAACACTTCCCAAGCATTTAGGACTGCGTGATGTATCGGCGAATTATGCGAGCAGATCCCAGCAGGGTGGCCTTTTGCAGCTGACTGATGGAGATTTTGTCAACTCCAGTTGTTTCTAAGTGCCTGTCTAGGCCTTTAGGCACAGCACCCAGTGTGCCGATTACCACTGGGACCACCTGTGCCAGTTTTTGCCAGAGTCTCTGCAGTTCAATTTTTAGATCTCAATATCGAGTAATTTTTTCAAGCTGTTTCTTGCTGATTCTGCTGTCACCAGGTATGGCAATGTTGATGATCCATACTTTTTCTCCCTCCACAATCATAATATCTGGGGTATTATGCCAGAGTACTTTTGCATGTTCATTCTCAATCACTTTTTTGGGCTTATGATCCCACCAATTCTTTACTACAGGCAAATGGTATTTGTGACACAAATTCCAATGAATCATTTGAGCAACTGTATTATGGCACTGTTTATAATCAGTCTGAGCAATTTTCTTGCAGCAGCTCAGTATATGGTCTATAGTTTCATCCGCTTCTCTACAGAGTCTGCATTTGGGGTCATCACCTGATTTTTCTATTCTAGCCTTAATTGCATTTGTTCTGATGGCTTGTTCTTGAGCTGCAAGGATCAGGCCTTCTGTCTCTTTTTTCAGTGTTCCGTTAGTAAGCCATGACCAGGTCTTTTCCTCATCTACTTTTCTTTCCATCTTTTCAAGGAACTGCCCATGCAATGCCTTGTTGTACCAGCTGTCAGCCCATGTTTGCATCATTGTTTTCCTATACAGGTATTGACTCTTTGTTTTCTGTGTTTTAAGCAACTCCTTGTTCTTGACCTCCATTAAAGCTGGCTCTACACTGTTTTTTTACGTAATCTGCTAGTGCATGCTTCTCTTCTTCAACTGTCTGTTTAACTTGCAAGAGACCTCTACCTCCTGATTTTCTATGTAAGTACAGCCTATCCACATCACTGCATGGGTGTAATGCATAATGGATGGTCATAAGTTTTCTTGTCCAAACTATCTAGCTCCGCTTGAGTCCAATTTATAATGCCAGCAGTGTACCTGATAACAGGTACAGCCCAGATGTTAATGGCTTTGATGGTATTGCCTCCATTCAGTTTGCTTTTCAGAACTTTTCTGACCCTTTGAGTGTATTCTTTACTGACCACACTTTTCACTTGCCCATGCTTAATGTTATCCAATTGCAATATGCCCAGATATTTATAGACATCAGGCTGATAACACTTAATGGCTTGCCCATTTGGCATTTCAATTCCTTCACTTTCTGTGATTTTTCCTTTTCTCAGTGCCACTGTGGCACATTTATTCAATAAATTTATTCAATAATAATAATAATAATAATAATAATAATAATAATAATAATAATAATAATAATAATAATAGTTGTTGTTGTTGTTGTTGTTGTTGTTGTTGTTGTTGTTGTTGTTGTTGTTATTCAATAAATAAATAAATAAAACACAGAGCCTTCTAAAGACACATAGCATGCCAATTCTTGGTTTAGAGCAGTGGTTCCCAACATGGGGCACAGGGGGGCGTCAATTTCCAGAAGCCTAAGTCAGTAAATTGGCTGAACAGTGCTTTGGGGAATTGACTTAGACTTCTGGGATTTGAGTCTACAAAATATATTCCTCCATGGGTAAAATTTTAAAACCTCCCACACAAAAAGCCTTAGTTAACTTGTTGAATTTTAATATATATATATACAGTATTATATATTTAAAGTTTAAAATATAAAAAATTAATGCAGCAAAAGTAACACAGGGAGTTATCACTGATTACAATTCCCTGTGGAGTGTATACTCCTTGGAAAGCAAGCCTCACTTTGCTGCTATGTAATGTTTGAAATGCCGTCCAACAGGCAGCTAGATTGAAAAAACAGATTCAAATCCCTGCTTAGACATAAATTAACTGGGTATCTCTGTTCAACCACAATCTTGCGGGTTCTCTCTGTGTCCTGGGAACAAAAATGATTTACCTCAAAAGGCTACTGAGAGTAATATGAGGAGAGCAAAGAGCTATGAACTAGGCCTTCATGCTGCAAACCTAATTGTTAGATTAAAGACATACAGCTGCTGGACTGATTCACAGTTTCTGCATCACATATGAAACAATATATGTACATAAAGCCTCCTCTACTTTGTATCATATCCCTGGGACCTTCTGGACTACAAACAGGGTTCTACTATTCCTGTTCCCCAGTTTATTAGTAACTATATTTTCTTAAAGTTCAAGAATATGTCCACTGTTGCTTGTCAATGTTCTATTTGTTTTAAAGGATTGAATCAGCATTTTAACTGGTTTCTTAGTGACTCAGATAGCAAGATGAAATGTTTTAAATGAATGAATTAAAAGACTATCAATAGCCAGGTTCTGATATAGCTACATTCCATCCATCTAGAAGATTCAGTAACAATGAATACTTTCTTCAGCTACAATTATTAAATGGAAGTTTGAAAAGACCCAATTACTCAATTTCAGGATGTTCTGAATAATACTATGTATCATTACTAAAGTTTTAATTTAAAATCAGTTCCAAATGTATCAGAATATAGAGGATATGATGTAAAGCAAAGGTTCTCAACCTACGGCCCATGGGCCAGCCCTGGTCACAGACACCATTCCATTCAGCCCGTGGCAACGACCCCAAAAGCAGACGCACCCAGACATGCGCAAACACGCCCACCAGCAAGAGAAAACCACATGGCTGGCCTGCTCAGCTGTCTGAGGGGAAGTTGTCCAGCCCGCGGTACGAAACTCTTGAGAACCCCTGATGTAAAGCCATAAAAATGTATTTTGGGGCTTGAAAAACAAAAACAAAAAGATATTTTGCGGGCACAGGAGAGAGAGATTTATAAACTACAAAAGTATGTCAATACATTTTTTCATAATGCCAGAATTTAAAATCATATAAGAAAGGAAGCACTTCATACAATATTTAATTAGCATCCAAATTTTAAGAAGTAAGGTATAAGAAGTAGAGATGACACTATCCAACTCTTAGTCTCAACTAGAAGATTCATTTATACAAATGACTCTTACATAAGTGTTAACACACTTCATTCATTCAATGTGTCTAGCTGGATTAACAGCTGGACTTAGCTCACTAGTTTTGTTGGTCTTTGAGGAGGATTGGATGAAGACTTCAAAATAGCTACTAATTAGTAAAGGCAACAAGAGAAATATCTATAAAGCAGCAAAGACAGCAGGAGAGAATCTCCATATTTAGATGCAAGTTTATAACAGGTGCTGGAAAGAAAACAACAGCAGAACCCCATCATCTTCACATTCTCATTTATTGAATATCCAGAGAAAGCTGTCCCTTCCCTGTACAAAATAAATGCTGTGATAGATGGACTTTTCTGATACACCCAATTGATCTACTCTACAGATATAACATTGGGTTTCTTCTCAATTGTTGATGTTTCATTTGCCAACAGATTTACAAGTTCACTTTTACATGCCGTAAATACTTACACCAATATGACATATAGATAGATTCAGTTGGTCATATACAAACAAATTAGCAAAAAGAGCTCAATCAATCTCATGCAGTATTAACTAATATTTCTCCTGATAGGTTACATCACTTCTGTGCACTGTTACATTACGAATAATGGAAGATTCCAGAACACTAAAAATAAAGTTTGGTGTGTGGTGAATTGGTCAGAACCCAGCAAGCTGAATCCTGATGCAATGACACAGGATTCCAAATGAGGCCTCTTTTCTTTTCAAAGGCTATCTTAGCCCAACCCTCAGAACAAAATGTATTTTCCCCTTTACCTGGGTATCTGCAGAGGAATCAAATTCTGTACAAGGAATCAAATGCTATTTTCCAAATGAGACCTTAGAACTTACTTGGCCTTACTTGGCCTGAAAGAAGTGGAGAAAGGCTTTGTATTTCTTCCCTTCTTGGTCACCTAGTGGCAGATGTTACCAGAAGTAACCTGACAAGTGGTATTCATAAGCCTGCTGCAACGTCTTATTGACTCCACTCATCTGCTTTGAGCAAAATTTTCTCATTTAGTTTTTAGTCTGTGCTGTATTTTTATGTTTCTCAATTATACTCTCTTTACTACTACTTCTTCTTCCTCCTCCTCCTCCTCCCCTTCAGGAGTCAAGGGCACATATTCACCAGATATTTAATAGGCATACTGCCCTATTATTTGAGAAGTGAAGACTCATGACTAAAATAAATTAATGATTCTGACTGTAAACATAGTTTGTAACTAGCATTTAACCATGCTTAGTTGGGTCCACTAACTCAGCTGCTGTTACTAAAAAAAACATTTGGACTGTTAAAAGTATTTTTTAATTTAATCCACTGTTTTACTGCAAGCTATTTTGATATTTGTCAGACACCCCTAAAGGTACAAAAACAATTTATAAATGTTTTAATTACTTTAAAAAACAGTCATATACTACTTCCATGTCTGGACAAATCAGATGTTTTGTCATCCAGTCATCTAAAAACCTAATGCAGATAACTACTGTCACAGAATTTGATTATGATACCTAACTAGAAGGTTACAGATCAGTTTAATTTCCAGCAGTATTAATTTCTACTGCCTAAAGAATCAGTTTCAACTTAGCTAATAAGGCACACTTACACACAGTAAAATTCACAAGTCAGGATCTGTGCCAAAGCCAAATACAGCAACATATTTTTATATTCCAATGAAATCACTAGAGATGTAATGAATACAAATCTTTTTAAGATTAAGATGCATGGGTGAAGTTTATAAAGATAAAAGAAATGTTCCTGTCCCATAAAATTATTAATGAGTACTGCAAAGGACAATTGTAACTAACATGTATTACATAATACTTTTAGCACCTTTTGCATTCTCTTTGCATTCCTTCTTTTATCCCATTTTTACCTCATTCAAGTAAAGACCACAGAACAATTTCCATACAAAGTCACTATTTTTTTAACCAAAGGACGAGTAAGTAGGAAACATTCATTTTTCTGATCTCTCATTTTCTTTTAGCTGTCAGTCTACCAGACAAACTACAGTCATACTGCCTTTCTTTCATCAAAACCACTTGCTATCACAGGGAAAATTGCAAGAAACTGATTACAAAGCGATCCTTTTTCACTGCATTTATAAATGTAACAATGGGGGAAGAAATAATGCGGAATAAACATTTATATGGGGTAGAAAGACCCAATGTATCTTTTGGTGGACAAAACTATGGATGGGGTACATTTCGAAAATTTAAAAAATCAGCATTCTCATTCCCTTTGTACAGCATTAACCTCATGCCAAGCATATACCAGGTGAAATTTAGAAAAGCCTTTCAGCACCCCCCCCCCCTGACCTAACAAAGTCCTGGGCAATCAAAAAGATAAGACTATACCACAGAAGAGGACCAACCAGCATCTTTTACTGTGCTGATAACAAGCCTTAAGCTGAATCCTTATTAGTGCTGGAAATACTTGTGGTGGCTTAATTAGATGATAAGAGTGGTCTTTTTTGTACACACATATCCTCTCACACACAAACACCATGATACTACAAGAAATAAATCGCAAATGCCAGCAACAACTTCAAGCTTGTGTCCTGGTTTCATTTGCTCAAACAACAAATTTCAACAATATATTCCCTGTTTTGTATTACATACTTCAGACTACCAGTGACAGAAGGAACTTCTTGTGGCAGTTTTGTGCATTCTCATTGATACACTGTTTTAGACATCAATTCCAGTTACACGAAAATGTAAATATTTCTTTGTCACACAATAGAGTTTAGTGAATAGTTAGTATATTTTGCCCAAAACAATCTCAGGAACCCATTGCAACATTATTAGCATTGGCATAGGTCAGTCTCAATCTGACTTAAGTTTATGTAAATCACAGGTTCGTGTACTCCACTTTTTATCAATCCAACAGCTAAGAAAAGACTTTTGGAAGGTTGCATTTGAGTGGTGCCATGGAGTTCAACTCCTGGAATTCCACCTTGCCTGCTCAGTGTATGTTAGTTAAAGATGAGACATGGTTTCATGTTCAAAGCAAAGGCAGATGTTTCTTACCTTTTCCAGTAAAGGGCAAGATACATTCTATGCATTGAGAACTTCAATTGTAAAAGTATATACTTTCTTCACTTCCAGGTTTCTAATGTTATTTCACACTTTACGCTTGTCTGCTTGTAAAACAGCCTTCAGAAGGTTTTAAAGCATTGATTTGAGGTATTTTTATGCAACACTGAATAAAGTAAAATACTCTTCTTTACCATAATAGAAATATTGAAAATAATTTCCCCAAGGATCACAAAATATATCCTATCATTGCAAGAGTCTTTTCATTTGCAAAAATAAATAACAAAACTTAAAAGTTCAAAAATGGCAAACCATGGTAACATTAAACACAGGACCAAGGTATAAACGAAACTTTTTAATTTTAAGTTAAGGCACAACAGATATCAACATCCATTGAAAGGCTAAGATCTCAAGCACCAGGACGTTCCACTGAACTCTATGTAATGTACTTTTAAGTAAACACTTAAAAGGCAAGACATGAAAAATTAAAGCTGTAAATTATAGGTTTATTTAAAGAGTGGATCTATTGGAATAAACTATTAAGCAAATATGAAACTATGTCTTTTTTCTTTTTTAACAACACTGTACAGCTTATTTTATCAATCTTCTATTCCTCTTGTAGTTTGAGCCTAGTGCGGTTCTTATGAATTGCTCATATTAAAAACAAATCCAAGTAAGAAAACCCCCAACTCTGCCTACAATCCTCATACTCGCACTCCTCCAAATCTTTACATAAGGCAGGCGTCCAAAGAAAGCAGGAGCTTATAGATTGAGCTAGGAGGCAGGGAGGAGACTTACCTCAAAACCTAGCCAAGTGGAAATAAGAGCAGTAATTCTACAAGTCAAGTCAGCAGAGAACACTTTTAGAGCTATAGTGGTGTGAAGCAGTGCTGGGCAGCACTGCCTGAAGACATCTCTAATGCACTGATGACTAATGACTTGGTCAGAAAGACAATGAATTTGGGGCCTGAAAACTAAAGAGAAACCATGCAGTATCCTGACAAATCGGCTTTCACAATTTCACTCACTGTATAACATTTAAGCACAAAATTGGCTCATCTTCCCTTGGGAATAACTTGGCATGTGTTTTGAACAAAGATATAGGTATTTCCCTTTCTCCCACAAACCAGTCTTACCCTAGAAGATATATAAGCATGGTTGCAAAAAAATCAGATTTGGGAATCAACAATCCTAAATTTAAAGGGCATACAAATTTATTCTTTCCTGATTTGGTGGCTGGAAAAATAGTTTTTAACTGTATGAACAGTTATAATTTTCCTTGCCGCTTGTAATGGACCAGGTTTTTTTCCCTCAAGACTCACTAAGCAACCTTTGAGAAAGAACATATTGAGATTTTGCCTAGCAGCTGAAGTCACAACAGAAGTTTCATTTCCAACACTACTAATCATCATTACCAAATAAATCAAGCTCCGTGTGAAACTTTACAACACTTTGCCCTCCCCTTGCCCCCAACCAACACCCTAGGTCTAGGACAACATCTCCCTTTTAAAAGGAATTTTCCTCTGTGTGTGTGTGTGTGTGTGTGTGTGTGTGTGTGTGTGTGTGTGTGTGTGTGTGTGTGTGTGTGTGTGTGTGTGTGTGTGTGTCCTCCAGTTCTTTCAATGTAAATAGCTTTCCAATTAAAAATAACAATTTGGATTATTTTTACAGACAGAAAAAAATATCTGAAGTATCTCTAAATTAACAAGAGCCACTTAGCCCAGACAGCATTGCCCTTCGCAGCTCCTAAAAACTTCAGGAAAAGGGAGATATTAAAACAAGAAGTTTAGCAAGCTCATAAAACGGTTGTTGGAGCCAGGAACACATAGCATATTTAATCTGCAAACTGTGAGAGAGTCTACAATGATTTCAGCAAGATCTGAGGCATGCCCTCAAGGTTTGCTGGGATCTGGGATTAGGGAGTTGATAAGAACCTCAACTGCCCATGGACATGTTTTTCTTCTGCAATTAAACACAAATGCAGAGAGACGTTTGACTGCTGCTTGGCGTTACTGCTCAAGTTATATAAAAGCTCTGCAGCTCCTTTTGCTGTCAATATATCAAAGTTGGGGGAAAATCATCAAAGTGTGAAATTTCATTTAAAGTCTTTGCCAGTCTACAGCTCTATTTCACAGATCTATCAAATAAAAGTAGAGATGAGGAAAATACACAGAGAACTTGAATAGAAGTTTTACACTGAGGGTCCTTTTGTTTCTTGATTCCATTTCCCTTTATTTGTTTTTGTATTTTAACTAGAAAAAAATGGATGCTTGAAGAAAAGAAATAGAATATGGAAGATAAAGGAAGGATGTTAAAGATACATGTTTTAAAAACACTGATGAAATTGCTGCTTGAAATAAGGATTAGAATTTACCCTGTTGCAAAACCAAGAACTTCCACGAATAATTTCAGCATCTTAATTCTTTACTGCAAACTGATCAGACGAAAAATTATTTTGTTCAAAACAAACGAAATAAACTACCGAACATTAAGGCCAGTCATTAAAAAGCTCTCTTCAAAGTACCTCTTTCACTCTGAAGATTTATCACAATTGTGTAATAGAAAACTTTGACTTTTGAAATAATGAACTATAGTCTAAAAGCATTAACATTCCATTACTGTACTAAGGTTTTCCTAAGGTTTTCATTACTAATTCTCTCTTGCTTCAAGTCTGCTTTTCCTTGGTTCTGTCTTCTCACACCAGAGCGCCTGCAACAATGACCATTAAACTGTTTCCTTTTATAACTTTCAGTCCTCCCTCTTACTGGAACAGATCCTATTTTAATAAGCATCAGATGTTTACTCACAGGGAATACTATAGAAAAGTTTACTGAAATGCTTCAGTACATCAAACGAACAGCTACAAAAGGCTTATTTACATGTGTGATGAGTAATAAGAACAAAAAGTGAAAGGAACAATCCCTATATGCTTAAAGGTGTCATCAAAACATTAGCTATGGGAACGCTAGTTATCCTTTCTCCATTAAAATAAATGAGAAATCAGTCACGAGCTTCAACAGAAAGTTGGACTCTTTGAAATGAATTTTAAACTGTCTAACATTGAGAGCAAGTGCTTTGTATACTTTGAAAGAGAAGCTGTGTTCAATAAAAAAAATTGTAGAGAGAAAATGCTGCCTCTTAACAAATCTCTCTCATCCAAAATTAAAGTTTCTTTCAAAATAACACAAGATGCCTGAAATGTAATCATAAACTATTTTAAGTTCAACTAACCAACTTTTGTACAAACTGGCTTCTGTACAAGTTTGCGGGGAGGGGGGATTATAACAATAAAACATGTAGTTTTTTTCCCTTTGGTTCATTGTTCTTTATGCAGATAAATGCTTCAGCAAAGAATGTCATACTGATGAGCCATGTGCAGTGATGCAACTTTTAATTACACACACACACACTTGAAACACATGTCTGCTTACTCTCTACCTTTTCTATTCTTTCTTTTAAGAATTACATTCCTTAATTTGTCATCTTCATCCTGCTCATTAGACTCATCACCATGATCCTAAGCATCACTATTTCAAAATAAATCTTGTCCCATTGATTTTGCTAGAATCTACTTCCTGGTAAGTGTGTGCTAGGAACACAGTCAAATTATCACATAAGCTCCAATATTCTAAACACAGGTACTACATCTGCATTATGTCCAATTGATATCATTGGGACTTAGTATGAGTAAATGTGCAGAGAATGGTAGCTGTATATTGTTATAAAAAGTCGCCTCTTACAGTGAATTCAGTGTTACTTAAGGTTTATATTAGGCTGAAAAATAAACATCTGAAGGTCATGTAGCAATGTGCTGCAATCAAGTATCTCATTTTAAAAATAGTCTTGATAGTCCATGATCATTTATACAAATAACCTAAACTTAGCAAAAGTGTCAAAGTAATATTCCAGAAATCCTCAAAATTGTTTATATTTAAAATTTGCTTTTTTTCTTCTCTCTAAATAATTTTTGAGATGTACAATTAATAAACTGTCAGATCCCACTTAATTTTTAATCAGAGGCCAAAAGGAAACACATATAGGTATCAATCACCAAGGCACCTTTCCAAATTGAAGATATAATTGTATACATATACTGAACAGTTAAAAAGCTACTCATGCTGAATTTCAAGGTAGGCAGGAACAATCTTTTCTGTCTCATTAACCTTACTACTACCACCACCCTCAAAACATAAGCTTGACCATTTCTTCAAGTTCATTTTTACCGAAAAAGTTCTTGTGTTGCTACTTTAGAAAAACATGGGCACACAGAAAGTGACAATGGAAGCTTTTCTCTCAAAACAGGTGGTAATTTAATTATCCATATATTTCCAAAGATATGGAGACTACTTCTGTGTAAATGGGTTTAAAATTGAAAGCTTAAACTTCAAAGCTGCTTGGCCTGGGAAAAAAATTCATGGTTCTGCCCACCTTCCGAAAAATAGATGAGTTAAAATATACAAAACTTGTCTATGCCAATTTGTTTTTAAAGCTCTTGTGAAATGGACAGACAGCTATACCTAGATTTTTACAAAAATTTTGCACACTAGGATGTGAATAGCTCATCATTTCAAACTGAAGTGGCAGCTGGAAAATGTGGAACAGCTGGCAAAGAGCAGTGAGAAAATGTTTTACATAAATATCACTACAGAAGGCCATAAACATCAGACCCAAAGCATGGGATCAACAAGATACACCAGAGGATTTGGGTTAGGTTTTTGTTTTGTTTATCTTTTTCCTCACATGGGGGGGGGGGGAGAAAAAACTGGGCGCATCTCAGAAAAGCTTCAATAGTGAACAATCCAAAATTGATGAGGCACCCTAATGTAACAAAGCAAATACTTCCCTGGGCCTTTTAGGGCTCTTTGGATGTGTTTATTTGCTCAATAATCTAATCTAAACTGCAACTATTTACTTTGGTGCTGCTTCTAAGCCAGGGGCTGACATTTTCTCTACTTAAACCAGGGGTGCCCAAACTATGGCCTGTGGGCCAGATCTAGCCCCCAACACCAATTCATCTGGCCCATGCTGCCCTTGTTGCTCCTGGAAGTGGAAGTAAAATGTGCCTGTACTAAGGGCCAGATCTGGCCCATGGGTTGTTGTTTGGGCACCCCTGGTATTAGCAGAGAAAACGGCAGCCTAAAAATCTGTCTCATCCTGTTGCAAAACAGATTGCAAGGCATGTTTTACTTCCACTTCCAGTGGGAGGAACGACGTGACCAGCCCACTGAACCATGTGACTGGCCCGTGGCCTGAAACGTTTGGGCACCCCTGTTCTAAGCTCTCTCCAGGCCTCTTTTCAACTTGGAGAAAGTTTATGGTTGGGTATAATTCATAATTCATACAATCTTTCCCATTCAGACAGAGAGACACCACACACACACACAAAACCCAAGGAATAAAGATAACGCTGAACAACATTCAGAGAAAGATGAAGTAGGAATCTGTCTACAAAAGTTGGTGCTGGCAGTTGCCACCGAAACCATTCCTCATTATCCAAGAGAAAGAGGTACCATGATCAAAAGTATTGATCTAGAAGCTTTGCACCAATTCTTTTCCCCACCACTTTTCAAGCACGTTGAGAGGGGCGGGAGAGATTAAAGAGACATTCATCTGACCACTGCAAATAATAACAGACGGCTGTGTACAGTACCACATCCGATCACTTGCTTCCACCCTTCCAGATGTGGAAAACTTCCAGTTGCTACAGAAACTGCTGGCAAGGAAATAAGTGCTCTTCTCTCCCCACCCCCTCGTCCCGCCTTCGAAGAGGTCAAGCAGCTGCTGCAAGTCTACAGAATGTGCAGTTCAACTAAACTGTGGGAAGTTAAGCCTCCCAATCCTCTCCGAGTGCAACAGACACTGCAAGAAAGAGGGGGGGAAAGGAGCGGAGGGGAAGAGAGAGAAGGAAATAGCTGGGTGTGGAGGTTGAGCGTCCCGCAAGCTTTGCCTTCCCAGCCGGATCTCTACAGCCCCGTGTTGGCGCCCAAGCCAACATTGACTCAGGTCAACGGCAAGGCACCGAGCAAGGCAACGTCCAGTGGTTTGCAACCTCAGCCTCGCCCTCCCTCGGCCCAAAGAGCGGCAAATCGCTCGAGGTCCTTCTCGGTCCTCGCCCATCCTCTCCAAAGACAGTGGATCGAGCACGATCCTGTACCCACCAACCCCCAACCAAAACAAAAGCGACTCTGACTTTCCCTTCTCGCAGCACTCCGGCGCGCGCGGCAAGTTGAACAAAGAACTTTTTCCCGCACTCGCACCGACCCGGGAACTCCGTACCTGCCGCCGCCGGTGCCGCCGGGAGTCAGGAGGGCGCCCCCAAACTTCGCCTAGGAAGAGATCGCGGCAGGGCACACGATGCCCCCCCCCCCGCTTCTCTCCGGCCAACGCTCACCAGTACCGATCCCCCAATGAGGGCATCTTGGCTTCTGTTTTGGAGCGAGGCCGAAGGGGAGGGCGAAGAGCGTGAACTGAGGGGAGGGGGCGGAGGGAGCAGGAGGAGTCTCTCCGCCTGGCTGCCTGTCTGTCTGTCTGTCTGTCTCTGTGCGTGTGTTTATCTTGCTTAAGGTTCCTGCCTTTTTCTCGGCTCCCTCGCTCGCCCTCTCGGTTAGCGGAGTGCCGCTCTCTCTCTCTCTCTCTTCTTTTTTCTTCTTCTCCTCTCTTCACCAAGATCTGACATCAGTTCCACGGATCCTGTAATCTGATCCCTTCTGACTCACTAGCCCTGAGTGACATCCCTCTGATTCAGTGAAACAAGGGCAAAGAGAGAGGGGGAGAGACAGGATCAGGAAGGACAGACAGAAAAGAAAGAAAGGAGAAGGAGGGAGGAAGAAAGATAGAGAGAGAGGGAGGGAGGGAGGGAGGAAGAAGGAAAGAGAGATCGTTCTCCAACGCTAACTCGCAAATCAAAACTTGTCCACAAGTAAAAGACCAACTCTGTCCCTTCCTCCTCCTCGATCCTCAGATCGGACTCCGTGCAAGGGACGCTCCCCAGGTCCCTTCCGATTTGTTTCCTTTATTTTTTTCCCCCGATCGCTCTCTTTTAATGCACAGAAAGCAATCCACTCACGTGTTGGAAAAGTTGCCCGTGGGGCTGCTTTCTTTGCCACCGCCGCCTCAACTCCGCCTGGCGCCCAAGTTTTGCAGATGTTGTAGGGCTGTTCCCCTCGCCGCCGTCGCCGCACTCCTGCCTCTTCCTCCTCCTGCCAATGTCGAGGGGAGGGGAGACGATCTACCAGGCAGGAGAGAGATGGGGCCACTTTCGAAGCACACACACACACCGCGCCACTGGCAACCGATGTAGCGCGCTCAACTTTGTTGCGCGCCTCTCCACGTGCGGGACGGGGAAGGCGAGGGACGTTTCCCCACTGTCCCTTCCAGTGCCTGCTCCCTCTCCTGGACCCGCTCGGCCACCGCGGAGAGTTCCTCTCCGCTTACAAAACGGGCGGGGCGGGGGGAGCCAAAGCTTTAGAGCAAGGGTGCACGAACTACGGGACAGGGGCCGGATGCGTCTCCCAATGCCAATTCAACCGGCCAGTGAAGCTCTCGTTGCTCCTGGAAGCAGAAGTAAAATGCGCCTGTACAGCACATTTTACTTCCACTTTCAGGAGCAATGAGGGCTTCGTGGCCGGATGAATTAGCATGGGGGGATGCGGCCCTGGGGCCATAGTGACCGGCTACCTCAACCACATCTCACGTTACCCTTCACATCTCACATTACCTGGACACTGTGATTGACCGATCTCTCGCTAAAGTTAATTCCACACCCAGAACAGCCTTATTAACGCATAAAGACAAAACTGACCAAATGAACAAAATACATTTTTCTCTTAATTACTCACCACTAGCAACTGACATTAAGCGCATCATCTTGCGCCATTGGCATGTTCTTGATGGCATGCCGTCTTGCAATGTGAAACCATGGGTTGGTTTTAAAAGAACCAGTTCACTTCACAATATTTTAATGAGTACGGACCTCAAATCCACCCATTCATCAACCTTTAGTGATATCAAAGGGCATTTCAGGTGTCACGACTGTTCGGTATGCAAGTTTACTACTGATATTACATCTATTAACATTCCAGGTACAGATTATACACACCACATGAAAAGTTTGACTATATGCAAGAGCAAAAATGTAGTATATATTTGGATATGTCCTTGTGATATGATTTACATCAGCGAAACTAGGAGGAGTTTGAATACTCGCATAATAGAGCACCACTCCCATATTAGAAACCACACTCTTAATGCGCCCCTAGTCAATCATTACATTGATAGAGGGCATACTGATAGTCAGTTCACTTTTTTTGCTCTTGAATCAATTACAATCAGACATTTTGAAAAATTAGACATTGACAGACAGTTGCTTCAGAGGAAATCCTTTTACATCTATAAATATCGGTCCCTGGTATCTAAAGGGTTAAATCATGACATTAAGTTTGCCTCCTTTCTATAATGAGCTAAATTACCATTTCCTGGGTTAGCCTACTTGTTACAGTATATTTACATCGGTTTCCTTGTATTCACTTTAAGAATTTATTTATTTATTTGTTTATTATTTATGGTTCAAATTTCTATGCCACCCAATCAGGCGAACCCGACTCAGGGTGGCTCACAACAAGATTAAAACATACATATTAAAAACAATTAAAACCCCAACATACCCACCCACCTATTAAAACTAACCACATTAAAACTGCCTGCATATGGGGGGCTTCATTTTATAAACCAACAGGCGGGGGCCACTCTTCCATCTGAGCCCCACACCTGCCCTGCCAACCAGGTTTTTAATTCTCTTCTGAAAGGCAGCAGCTCCATCTGCTCCTGCAACTCTACTGGCAGGGGTTCCACAAGGCTGGTGTGGACACAGAAAAGGCCCTCCTTCGTGTGCCAGAGAAGTGAGCCCCTCTGGCAGATGGAACAATTAGAGAGCCCCTCCGTTCTGCTCTGGTTGGATGGACAGACACTCTTGGGACGATGCTGTCTCTTTGGTATCCTGGCCCACTACCAGGATACCAGCACCTTGAATTGCACCCGGAGACAAACTGGTAACCAGTGCAGCTCCTGAAGCAATGGTGAGGCGCGAGCATAACCCCCGCACCCCATCACCACCCGGGCTGCTGCATTCTGCACCAGCTGTAGCCTCTGAATGGTCGTCAAGGGCAGCCCCATGTAGAGCACATTGCAATAATCTAGCCTGGAGGTCACCAGAGCATGTGTGACCATGAGCAGGGAGTCCCGGTCCAGGAGCGAACGCAACTGATGGATGATGCGAAGCTGTGCAAAAGCCCTCCTGGCCATGGCCACCACCTGATCTACAAGTAGCAGTCCTGAATCCAGGAGGACCCCTAAGTTGCATACCGAGTCTGTCTGGGGCAAAGCAGCCCCATCCAAGACCAAAGGTGGCAGCTCCCTGGATAATGCGGGGGCCCCTATCCATAGCCACTCAGTCTTGGAGGGATTCAATTGTAGCCCGTTATCCCCCATCCAGCCCCCGACAGCTTCCAGACATCTGGATAGGACCAAGATGTACAGAATTAACTAGGAGAGGCTCTGATGCTAACATTTTTTTATATCCGCATCTTTATACTCAGATATAATTATGATTATGATTTTGATTCTTACACAGTTTTTCAAGTATTATACTCAATTTTAAATCCTTTAGCATTACAACATGTTTATCTATTAAGCTTTGATAACTTCATTGTAACACACTATACCGTATTATAGTCTAAAATTATTTTATTATCTATTATGTATAGATTTCCTGATGAAAGATTTATCTCAAAGTTTTGATTAACCAGTTCAACTTTGAATTTAATACTTTGTGAAGAAAATAAGAGAGTAATCATTGACCTTGAGAACAACTTATTGAATTTACTACTTTGTGAAGTTATTGTGAAGAAACAGATTTATTTTAGAATTTTCTACTTGTGAAGAAAATAAGAAAATAACTTTTGAACTTGAGAACAACTTATTGAATTTACTATTTTGTCAAGTTATTGTGAAGAAACAGAATTAATTTACCTTTATTTTCTGAAGACCAATTATTGAACCTGACATGAAGGAATTTTTCTTTAATATACTAGGATTAGACTTTAATTACTACTATCAAGTTTTGTGTTACTTTTTGTCTCAAACAGTTTCTAAGGCTAACAAAGGCAGGGAGGTTTTTGACCAGACACGCACACACATCCCCAGCAACCCCAGCCACTACAGCAATACAACCAACCCAGGGCAGAGGTTCCAAGGTAGAACACCACCCAGATACAGAGGCGACTCAAGGAGATGGAGGTCTTCCAGCCCCAGGAGAGACCCCAGGAACCAAAGGGAGATGGGGGAAGACAAACTCAACTCGATAAATGGAGTCAGATACAAAGAAACAAATACCCACATTGCCACAGATGACCAGCACTGGCTGATTGACTCTGGGGCCACCACACACACATCCTGAAGCAAAAAGCTTCATTGAAGTATCATCCCAAATAAAGGTTGCAAACCAAAGGTACGCAAGAGTGGCTGGCAAGGGCAATGTACATATCCCAGGGATAGGGAAGATTAGAGAGGTGTCTTATGTTTCAGAGATCCCTTATAATGTGCTAGCCACCATTAAAATCTGTGAGGACACAGGATCAGAGATAAACTTCCAGGGGAAGGAAGCATCAATCATAAGGAATGGAGAGAAGATAAGGAACATGGTAATCACAGGCGGTTTACCATACTTGCTACCGATAGAGGAAAACAATGATCAAGCCAGCATCAGCCTCATCGACCAAGGAGGAAGCAATGAAAACCCAGAAGGGGAAGAAGGCCACAATACAGAAGGGGATGCCCCAGATGACTCAGACAAGGCAGAAGACAAAGAAACAGGAGGGGAAAAGGATGACCCCAATAACAGAACCACCGGAGAGGCCACTGGCATGAACTGTGGAACATCTCGTTTGTCATTAGGCAAACCCATACACGATGATTGTGTGCACCTACTACACAGAAAATTGAGACATATAGGCTTCCCCATCATAAAGAAAATGCTAGACTGTTCAGAAGGCCTCAAGGCAAAACATTGTGAAAACTACTTAGAATGTTCCGTGTGCAAGTGCTCTAAATCAAAGATCTCACCACGTCAAAAGACATCTGGAAGAAAATCTGACCACCTTTTCCAGTTGATACACATGGACCTAGTTGGCCCCCTGAAAAGCTACCTAGGCCAAAATAGATTCTTTCTAATGATTGTCGATGACTTCAGCAGGTACGGTTTTGTATACACATTCAAGAACAAAGGAGAAACATTCTCAAAATTCAAAGAATTCTATAAAAGAACAGAGACACAGTACAACACCAAGATAAAACAGATAATGATGGATCAAGGTTCAGAATTCCTCTCAAAGGAGTTCAAAGATTGGACCATCAGCAACGGAATAATACATTACAAGACTGTCCCATTCTCGGCGTTCCAAAATGGGATAGCTGAGTGGAGAAACAGGCTGCTCCAAACAATGGTCAGATGTGTACTGGAAGATTCTGGATAAAGTTTCTCATACTGCGGAGAAGCACTATTGTACTCAAACTCCACCCTAAACAGACTGTGGTCTAGCATCATAGGGAAAACCCTGTATGAGGCCATGTACGGCTGAAAACCCAGATTGTCCCACCTCCATGTTTTTGGGGTCTTTACCAATGTACACATCCCAAAACAGTTAAGAAAAAAGGGTGACAAAGTTTCAAGGAAGTTAAGGTTCCTGGGCTATGAGCCAGGATCGAAGGCTTACCAATTTCTGGACTCTAACCTCAAGCTAGTAGTGTCCAGATCAGCAAACTTCCATGATAACACAAACTAGAGCAAGTTACATTCAAATGAGACCTTGACAACAGAGCACCTCACCAGTGGCAGCCAAAGGGGAGCCACAGATCAAGACCCCGACAGGCCAGGAAACAAACCAAATCCCTAAGATGGGGGAGAACACACTGACCCAAACACAGGGCACACCGGAGGTGATGATGAAACCGGGCTTTCTGAAAGTCCACCCAAAAGGCCAATAAGATCAACCAGGAACCAACCACCCAAGGGGTTAGAGGATTTCCTGATGGCCATCGACTACAACACAAGCGTGCCCGAGACCTATGAAGACATACTCCTGCTGCCACATGAAGAATGGGAAAAGTGGGAAGCTGCCATGCAGAAGGAAATGAAAAGTCTAAGAGATCTGAACGTGTATACGGCCGCAAAGGTTCCAGAACACGAGAAGCAATATGAACAAAATGGGTGTTCAAGGTCAAACCACTAGAAAACAACAAAACACTGTACAAAGCCAGACTCGTAGCCCAGGGGTTTGCCCAGAGGTACCCAGATAACTACACTGACATATATTTGCCAACAGTAAGGCGGGAGAGTGTCAAGGCCGCATTGGTGATGGCCTTGATCCTGAAGGAACATGTGTACCAATTCAACGTGCAGACTGCATACCTGCATGCACAATTAGACAAAGAGATCTATGTCAAAGCACCACGTGGGATCAGGAAAAATGAAGGGGAAACCTGGCTTCTCAATAAAAGCTTATACGGACTCAAACAGTCTGGAAAAAGGTGGTATGAATGCCTGTCCAAAGTTTTGGAACAGATGGGTTTCATCCCCACCACATCAGACAAATGCGTATTCATAAAGAGATCTCAAGATGATGTAGAGAAATTGCTGGTTTATGTTGACAACCTGCTGTATTTTGGAAAGAGCAAATCTAAGTGTGATGAGTTCACAAAAGGCCTCCAGGAACACTTCTCACTAAAGATCCTAGGGAAGATATATAAGTACCTAGGTGAGCAAATATCCAAAAGATAAGATAGATAAGATAAGATAAATCTTTATTGTCATTGTCCCCTTGCAGGAACAACAAAATTTCTCGGTTGCTATATATCAACTCGAATAAGGCATACCCCTTAATTTAAAACAGCTACAGAAACACCAATTAAGATAGTACCATACAGTACAATTTTAAAAACTTCAAAACTTTAAAATTTCAAAATTCTAAAATTCTAAAATCCTAAAAATTAAAAATCTAAAAAAAATCCAGAAAGTTTTCGTAATGTCTCAAAAAGAAAAAAATAGTAGAACTGCTTGAAAACTGCAACATGGCAGATGCCAACCTTTGTGGGACACCCATGCAGACAGACTTCCAGAAGAACATGTACAATGATGGAGAAGCATTCGAAGAAAACACATTGTACCGGTCATAAGAACATAGATCTCTTTGTCAGAGGAGCCTCGGTCTCTCCCCAGAGGCTTTCCATCGCTCTGGGGATGGGAGACAGGTGCGCCACCACCACCTGCCCCTCGGAGCCCCGCCCGGCCTCGAGGGTACAAGAGCCGCCACCGCCAAATGCACCGGAGGAGCCTCGGTATCTCCCCAGAGCCATTCCATCACTCTGGGGATAGGAGACAGGTGAGCCGCCGCTGCCGCTACCTGCCCCTCAGAACCCCGCCACCTGGCCCCAAGGGTACAAGAGCTGCCACCGCAAAATGCACCGGAGGAGCCTTGGTCTCTCCCCACAGCCTATCCATCGTTCTGGGAATGGGAGACAGGTGTGCCGCCGCCGCCTGCCCCTCACAGCCCTGCCCGGCCCCGAGGGTACAAGAGCTTCCGCCGAATGCACCAGAGGAGCCTCAGTCACTCCCCAGAGCCATTCCATCACTCTGAGGATGGGAGACAGGTGCACCGCCTGTGCCTGCCCACCCCTAGGAGCCCGCCTGGCCCTGAGGGTACAAGAGCTGCCACCGCTGAACGCACCGGAGGAGCCTCGGACTCTCCCCAGAGCCATTCCATCGCTCTCGGGATGGGAGACAGGTGTGCTGCCACTGCTGCTGCACCTGAGGACTAATTGTTCCCCCGGGGCCACTCCTTCTGCCCAGGGAAGGGTATTGTGTGCTCGCCTGGCTTGTGTTGTTGCGTGGGACTGGACTTTGCATTTTCTATTTTTCTATATATTGAATTGCTCTTTATTATATATTGTACTCTTTGAGATTTTGGTTTGTATTTATTGTTTCTATGCATTGTGCTGTCATTTTGTTTATGCTATGCTCTATGCAACCACCTTGAGTTGTCTTTGGACGAGTAAGGTGGTATACAAATATGACAAATAAATAAAAACATAAGAACAGCCTTGCTGGAACAGGCCACAGCCCATCCATTCCAGCATTCTGTCTCACACAGTGGCTCACCATTTGCTTCAGGGTATTCCCAAGCAGATGCCTTCACCTGCTTAGGATTCCCTGGAAATGGCATTGAGGTTGTCCTTATGCATCCATAATTATAGTCATTGATACCCTTGTCCTCCATAAACTTGTCTAATACTTTCTTAAAGCTGTCAAAACTGACAGCTGTCACCCATCAATTTATAAATGCAATTGGGTTTTTTTCTTTGCCCCAACGTGCATCACTCTGCACTTACTAGTGTTGAAGCTTATTTGCCACAGTTTTGCCCACTCCCCCAGTGTCAAGAGATCCCTCTGGAGCTCCTCACAATCTCTCACAGTTTTCACTACCCTGTATAATTTAGTGTCATCAGCAAATTTGGCTACCTTGCTATTTACTCCATTTATGAAGAGGTTGAAAAGCAGGGGTGCCAGTACTGAACCTTAGGGGACCCCACTCTTTACTTCTCTCCTCTTGGAGAAGTGTCCATTTAGTGCTACCCTCTGTTTCCTGTGCCTTAGCCAGTTGCTGATCCAGGACAAGACCTGTCCCTTTATTCCATGACTGACAAGTTTATTCAAGAGCCTTTGGTGCGGGACCTTGTAAAAAGCCTTCTGATACTCCAGATAAACAATGTCAACTGGATTCCCGTTATCCACATGCTTGTTGACACTCTCAAAAAATTCCAACAGATTAATGAGGCATGATTAGTGAGGCATGAATTTATGTTTCTGCCTGCTGTCCACATTCGGACAAGCCTTCCATCTTCAAAATGAGCTTTTCTTGCTTTTGATCACTTCCTGAACAGCTCCTGTAAGCCACATTGGAGTTCTCTTGGACCTGGCAGTGCCCTTTCTCCTTTTGGGTATGCATTCCAATTGGGTCTCTGTTATTATTTTTGTAAACAGACTCCATGCCTTTTGGAGTGTTTGGACTCTCTCAATTCTCCCTTTCAGCTTCTTTTTTACTAGTTTCCTCATCTTTGGGAAATTTCCTTTTTGAAAATTTAAGGTCTCTGTGTTAGATTTTATCAGTGACTTGAGGTCTATGATCAAGTTAAACATAACTGAGTTGTGGTCACTGTTCCCTATTGGATCAGTCACATTAACATCTTGTATTACTCAGGATCAAGTCAAGGATTCTTGTACCTCTAGTTGGGTTTTCAACCATCTGTCCCAGGGAACAATCATTTAGCATATATAGGAACTTTATCTCTTTATCATGTGCTGAACAACAGTTCACCCAGTCTATGTGAGAGTAATTGAAATCCCCCATTATAACCAGGCTTCCCTTCTTGGATGTCTCCTTTACAACATTCTCCAACTGCCAGTCTTCCTCAGGAGTTTGGCCGATCGCAGTTTTAGCTATATTTTAAATTGCATAGGCTGGGAGGTTATTTTTAGTGGTTTTAACTATTTTTAATGTTTTAAGGTTCTGTAATTTTTGATTTGTATGATGTTTTATATCTGTGAGCTGCCCTGAATCGCCTTGGTGAGTGGGCGGCAATACAATTTCAATATTAAATTAAATTAAATTAAATTAATTATTTTGCAACATACCGTAGAACCTCAAGTTTCAGCATAGAACAAAATAACAACATTTCTAACAAAAATTTGCAACGTCAGAGCAGGAGAATGTACCACAGAGTCCTGAAGTATCCTATCAAAGACCAGCTCATTTAAATCGTTTAGAGCTTAGACTCCGGAGCAAGACAAATGCCAGGCTTTTGGTGTTAAAACAGTAAGGTTCTCAGAGTTCACAGACTTCTCTGCCCAGAACTGTGATTCATTAACCCATTGCTTTCCATTTAAGGAACTGGAGGTAATACTAAACCCAGTTCTTTGATCCACAAACAGAAGTGCTTCTTATTGATGTTGACAAAACTTTCAGATATCACAGATCTTTCTGCTCTGGGTTAATGAATCACAGTTCTGGGTGGAGAAGTCTGTGAACTCTGAGAACCTTACTGCTTTAACACCAAAAGCAGTCATGTTAATGGGATGCTAAACTGTTGTTTAGGTGGTCTCTTGTTAAGAAAGAGCAGACACTCTTTTTAAGTGCTGCTTGAACCAAGCCCTCTTTATTTCATCTTCAGCTAACCTGACCAGTTTGTTGTGAGAGGAAATTAGGGTGGCACAAATAAGATCAGTTATTGGCTTTATAGCAAGTCAGGTGCGGGGAGAAACTATTGTTTTCCGTTTGTTAAACCCCATGGAGTAATTCTAAAGCACAAGTGTGCTATAAGAGGGAAAGAACATTTCGGAGAAATGAAATTGATTCTTTTAAAATAATTAACTGTATAGAAATAAAAATGGACTGCAGCCATGATTTACTTCTACTCCGGTTGAATCCAGAAGTATAAGGAAGAGAAAATCCTTTCTGTCTGTGTGAAATGTCTAAGTGAAATTTTGTTAGTTCAACTGTCATCCTGCACATAATTTCTGATTTAAGGCACTGCACCAAGTTTGTAACAACTGAAAATGCATTCATTCCTAAAATGTAAAGACATGTCTTGTAAGTTGTACAGTAAGATTTAAGCTGTATTGAATATGCTTTGTACCAAAGTTTTGGAACATCTATAAGTTAAGACTTACAACTAAGGTTTTGTTCACAAATACCTCACAAAAGATTGTAACTCTCAGCACCATATGAGAGAGGGAGCATATGAAGAAATAGAAGTAACTTTGTATGTAAATGGATATGTAAGATGTTAAATGATTGTTAAATAGGTTACTAAGGTAACCTGTTTCAGATTTAAGTAAGGTAAAATTTATTATCACAAACCTGCTTGCCTTGTGACCTTTTAGGGATTTTTCTCCGATATAATATGACCTGCTGGGTCATGATGAATCGCTCGGGAAGTGTAGTGTGTCAAGGTCACAAGGATCCAGACCATACCTGCCAAGTATCCCATTTTCCCCGGGAAAACCCCTTGTTTTTACCCCTCTTCCTGCCCCCCTCCTATTTTATTAATTTCCCAGTAATATCCCTTTTTTTATAAAAAAATCCTGACCAGAGCCCTCACACGCGAAGCTGCAGTATGTTTTTCCTGCCACCAGAGGCCGCTGTCTGTGGCTTTTCACTTGTGGAAGGAGAGATAGAAGATGGTGGGAGGGGCCTTCTGTAGTTTCACTTTCATTTCCCTTCCCTGCTACATGGTCATGGAGGCTTTGTTTTTGCTGCTGCTGCTGGTTGGAGCCACCATGGGACAGGAGTCAGTCTACTCTAGTTGAGCGATATTTCATATACACAGGGGCAAATCAGCTCTTGGTCTCCCACTGTCATGGTTTATTGAGCTGTTTCTGCCCTGCCTCCTGGCTGGAGGATTTCGTTTCTGTTCTAGAGTTAACTTGGGAGGGGTGGGGGGTGGGGGATGTTGCTTGATCACTATATGACGAAGAGGGGGGTTGTTTCTGTTCTAGAGTTAACTTGGGAGGGGTGGGGTGGGGGATGTTGCTTGATCACTATATGAGAGAGATGGGGGGGTTCGTTTCTGTTCTAGAGTTAACTTGGGAGGGGTGGGGGTGGGGGATGTTGCTTGATCACTATATGAAAGAGAGAGAGGGGGATTTCGTTTCTGTTCCAGAGTTAACTTGGGAGGGGTGGGGGGTGGGGGATGTTGCTTGATCACTATATGAGAGAGAGAGTGAGTGAGTGAGAGAGAGAGAGAGAGCACCCCACCTTCTAACAAACCATCTGGAGGGAGATTAACTCCTCAGCTGCTGGGAGACTTGGAAACTACAAAGGTTGCTTTTTGCTTTACTAATTCCCTTCCTTAAGCTGGATCCAACATTCTCAGGTGTTGGTGGTGCTTCAATTGGTTGCAGTGAGGAACAAATAGATTGGTTAATTTGGGGGAATTAATCCCTTGCTCCTCCACCCTAATTTTTTTTGGGGGGTGTCTAGCCATGTGCAGGGCTAGTTCATTAAACCAAGCTGCTTACAAGCAGTTGGTAACCCTAGGGGGCTGGTTTACTATTCTGCACTTTGCTTCCCAGAAAAAAATAATAATTAAAAATGAGTAAACAAGAAAGAAAACAAAACAAAAGTCCCCCAAGAAGATGGGGAAAGGGTTCTTTGGCCCACACAGTGTTGTGCCCATTGCATCTACAATACCATCTAGCCATCTTATTTTTGGCCACCCCCTTCTTTTGTCCTCCACCTTTCCCAGCATCAAGGCCTTCTCAAGTGAGTCTTCCCTTCTCATTTGATGTCCAAAGTACTTTAGCGTCATCTTTTCTATTTGACCTTTAATGAGCAGTCAGGGTTGATTTCTTCTAGGATCGACCTATTTCTAACACCACATTTCAAAGGCATCTATTTTTCTGTGCTTAGCTTTCCTAATGGTCCAGCTCTCACACCCATACATTACCACCTGGAATACCATTGCTTTGACTATGCAATTTTTTGTTTGCAAGGTGATGTCTCTACTTTTAACTATGTTCCCCAGGTTTCTCATAGCTTGTTTCCCAAGCATCAGTTGCCTTTTTATTTCATGGCTGCAATCACCATCTGCAGCGATCTTTGATCCTAAGAAAGTAAAATCTGCCAGTCGTATCCAACTCTAGGGTGCAGTGCTCATCTCCATTTACAGCCAAAGAGCCAGTGCTGTCTGTGTTTGCAGACATTTTCATGGCCATGTGGCATGCATGACTAGAGCCCAGCAAGTCACATGGCTATATTTGGCCATGCCCACAGATTTAGCCACACCCACAGAGAGGTGTGCCCAAAATTTCCCTTATTTTCAAATCCAAAACTTGACAGGTATGATCCGGACGTCATCTATAAAGGGTCAGCTAATGAGCAAGCTTCACATAAAAGCTTGTAACATCATTGAAACCACTATTTGCTATGAGTAGGCCCCATAGTAGCCGAGATATAAATTGATTCTTCCTCACAAAGGATTGACATTGAGCATGTCTATTTCAAAGGATGGCTGCTTTGAGGTGTAAATCATCTGAGTTTTTATAGACAGAGCATTGTTATCTCATCTTGATAAGGCTGCCCTTATTAGGAGATGGCTCCTCCCAAAAGTAGAAAGCTACACTCTGAAAGGCCTTCTCCCTCCCTTCCTGAAACCTGAGATTGGAGAAGTTTCCTAAATATACAACATGTCGTGGCAGTGGAGCCTAGTAATAAAGTCCGTATCAAAGTCGTAGCAAAAGTTGAAAATATCTAGAGGGCAAGTTCCAAAGTACCATGTAGAAAGTCCGTATCAATAATCCATGTAAAGTCCGTGTCAACAACCATGTAAGGTAAGAAAAGAGGTACGAGGTACAAATTAAGGCAGCCAGGAGGGCTATGTAAACATCATGGAAGAAGAACGTGGTTGCAGCAGAAACAGGTCGATATCCTTCCGGTACAAGATATTTCGTGCTCTTTATCAAGATCTGCAACAAAAGGAAACCAAGACCTCAAGATAACAACAGTTACGTACAAAAAACAGTTACATACAAAAAAGCACCAACTCTAAGACATGTACAGTCATAAAAAGAAACATAACAGCAGTACCTGTAAAGACGCGCTACAAATCACCTCAAGAAGTATCCTCATAAAGGGTGAGAGCGTTAGGAGAGCTAGAAGTGTAACAGCTACATATAGTTCCCAGGGAAACTCATGTGAATCTGATGACTGTAATTAACAATTAAATCATAAGTAACGAAGAGTATTCTGTTAAAGAGGAGGGAGAAACTGACATGGAGAAACTTAAAGAAAGGCAGAATAATCTTGCTCCGTATTTAGACCTGTGGGATGTAAATTGGAGAAACGGTGAATATAAAATGCTTCACGTTGTAATAAGAAGCGTTCCTTATTGATTGAATGAAACTGACAAGGGAAAAAAGATTCAAGTACAGCAACTTTAAGATCAGTAGGTGCATGCTTCTTGTCAACATAGTGGGAAACGAGAGGGGCTGTAATGACATTGTTCCGAATGCGGGAAATGTGTTCCCCTAATCTGGTTTTCAGCGGTCTCGAAGATTGTCCCACATAAGCCAGACCACAAGGACAGATAATAATGTACACAGTGTCATGTGAATTGCAATTTGAGAAACGGGATAATTGTAGTCTGAAAGTACTGCTTGGAATAGAAATTACATCCGTTTTTCACATGCAACGACAAAACTTACAGTGTCCGCAAGGATGGTGCCCAACAGGTAATGCAGAAGCAGTTACTGAAGCAGGTAGGCAATCGGTTTTGGACAGAATACAAGCAATGGTTCTGGTTTTGCGGAACCCAATCATAGGTTTTTCTTTGCACCCAGAGACAGAATCCAGTATATGCCAATGCTGATGTATGGTCTTCTGAATTTGTTGCGCTAGGGGAGTGAAGTCTAGAGACCAAAAAATGTTATTTTGTGTATTCTTGTCCTTGTGCTGAAACATGGAACACCTGGATCTGTGGGTCACCTTCTTATATGCATTGTTGATCACATGAGTTGGGTACCCCCTGAGTAGAAGTGATTGCCGAATGTTGGTGGCTGCTGATTGAAAATCAGAATCAAGGGTAGAATTCCTCTTGGCCCGAAGAAATAGACTGTACGGTATGTTATTTTTCAAAGATTGAGGATGGTAAGAATGAAACTGCAAATAGGCGTATCTGTCTGTGGGTTTATTAAACAAGCGCATATTAAGTTTATTGGCAGCAACAAAAATTTCTAAATCCAAAAAGGATACAGAAAGGGAGCTAGCTGTGTGTGTAAAAGATAAATGATCATGTAAAGAATTGATCCAGGTGAGAAAACTGGGAAGAGAAGCCGGATTGGAAAGAACAAAAAACAAATCATCAATGTAACATTTATAAATCAAAATATCAGCAAAAAAAGGATTCACAGAGGGGTTAAAGATGAAAGTATGATCAAAATTATTCATAAAAATATTGGCAACTGATGGGGCGAAATTTGAACCCATAGCCACACCTTGTATCTGTAAATAAAATGTGTCCATAAACCGAAAAAAGTTGTGCTCAAAAGCTATGTCGAGAAGGTCTAAAAGAAAATGTGTAGGAGGATCAGGATGTGTACACGATGATAGAAGATGTTCAACAAGAATCCGAGCTTCTTGGAGAGGTATATTGGTATAAAGGGATGCCACGTCCATGGTAACCAGAATACAATCATCAGGGACAGGAGTATGTTCTAAAAGTTGAATAAAATGAGAGGAATCCTTAACATAAGAGGGAGTGTCAGAAGCAAAAGAGCATATAAAGTGATCAGTATAAATGGCGATAGGTTCCAAAAGGGCATCATTGGCAGCTATAATTGGTCTGCAAGGTACATGAATAGAACCTGTCTGGAGTTTGTGAATTTTCGGCAACAGATGAAAAATGGGTACTCGCGGATGTGTATTGAAAAGGAAACGAAAAGTGGATTCTGAAATAAATCCCAAGGCAAGTCCTTCCTGTAGTACTATTTTAATGATATTAGAAACATGTGCTGTAGGGTCCCTATCTAGTGTATGGTAGAAATTGGGGTTAGAAAGTTGTTTATAAGCTTCCTCAATATAATTAATCCTGTCCATAACAACTACCCCACCACCTTTATCTGCCGCCTTAATGATGATATCTGGATCATTACCTAAGCCTTCAAGAAGGTGCATATCATCACGGGACAAATTATGGGAAGAATAATAGCGATTTTCTCAGACTGAAATGTCCTGTAATACAACCCTACGAAAAACTTCAATGGCAGGGTTGTCGATAGCTGGGGTAAAGGTGGAACGAGGAGCGAAAGGATTGGAACTGCCTGGGGAAGTCCTTAAAAAAAGTTCGCAATTTGAGTAAGCGGATTAATTTGAAGATATCAATACGTGTCTTGAAAGAGGAATACTTAGGAGTAGGGACAAAACCTAAGCCAAGGTCCAAAAGTTGGGTTTCCCTTACCGTGAGGACCCTTCGGGATAAATTGAAGACCAAGGAAGGTGTTACTTCTTTTTGTTCTTGCGAACATTGCGTTGTCCTAAAAAATCATTGCTGGAATTATGCTTATTGGTGAGTTGTTTATTGCGGTGGAATCTAGTATTGTATGGATCGCGAGTCCTTTCATCTGCTGATGAATCTGCAATGTCCGAATCAGTAGTTTCAAAATCGGTATCTTCCAGGGGTCGACGCCAAGTTACCTGTTTGTAAGTGGTCGGGCGAGCAAACTGCCATTTGTAAATACGTGAATTCTTATAGTCATTGCGGTCACGATTAAGCTTTTTATTTTTGAAAGCCAGTAACCCATCTTTAAATTCCTTAATCTTATTGTCAAGGGTACTCATTTTACTGGCAGAAGAGGAAACATTAGAAGAAACGAGTGAATCTTTGATCTTTTGTATCTCTGTGTTTAAATTTTCCACTTCCTGGTTGCATTGATCAATGATGAGGAAATGCTATACATTTAGATCTCCATTTTCTCGAAAGTTGTTACATGTACTTTTTGGCTTTGCCTTTTGGACTTTTCCCTGGTGTGTGCCTAGCTTTTATAGTATTTCATCTATTTCTTGTTATCTACATGTTGCTGTTTTTTTACTAGGTTTTTCTTGGTGGGCTCGTTCACGTTTGATACTTGTTTCATGTATACAATATATTAAAATTCTTTTAATAGGCTATATTTCCATATTTTTATATTTTGGGTTTCTATTCTGGGTGTATTTTTTCTTCCTCCCTCGCCTATACCTTACACCCTTGCCGCTTTCCCTCTCATGTGTGGCAGGCAGGGCAAAATGGCCATCGTTGTGTCCGGCTGTAGTAAGCACACACACCCAGCCAAGTCTCCTGAACAGCATCAGCATTTATTGTAAGAACATATAAGCAGGTAAACAGATAACTAGCAGTCGGACCAACAGACCCCCAAAGGGGCTTGAGGCAAGAGCCAAACCACTTGTTTATATACAGTCTCTTCAGGAGGTGCAGAGAGAGATACATTTACCCTGGCTTTTCAGGAAGTAGGAACACAGACAACCAATCAGGCGTTGAGTATAATGAAACCAAGACCTTGAGCCTTATATGGGAAATGCTTAATAATTACAATAGGAACATGGCGTCCATGATGCAGCAATAATTAATCTTTTATAACAGCTGAAATAATACTTAATAAACATTAATACACAACAGCCATCCAGTCCCCAAAGCTGTCTGAGGGAGTGTGGCCCAGCCCTCAGCTTGAAAAGGTTGAGAACCCCTGAGATAAACCCTTGAAAAATGTTCAAGTAATAAGACTCTAATTGTCACTTCTAAGCCTGCCTACATAGGCACACAATACTATCAGGGATACTTTGTTGCTTAGTGTATCACCAGAAATGTATCCTGGCAGGAAATAAGGAGACTAAGACAACAGGACTCACTAGAGGTAAAGGTAAAGGTTTCCTTTGCTCAAAAGACTCACTAGAAAAGTATTATTCTTATATCCAACTGTGCAAAGAGTATAAACATTAATTATGGCAGAAAAGGGAAGAGCATGGATAGAGAGTCACAGCATTTTTAAACATCAGAGGTTGAAAGCTAATCTGAAACTTAGTACATAGAATTTGATATTCTTTTTTTATTTCCTCTTCTTTTGCAAGTCACAGACCAAAAACAAGCAAACATGCACACAAAAAAATCAAAACAGTAGTTTTGTTAATCTATTTTAACACATCCAAAACAACAAAAGAAAAAACAAGCAAAGATAGAAATTTATTTCAGTGCTTATACAATGGATCCCTTGCACATCAGAAAATTGTGTATTAGCTAGAAAGCTTCCTGTTGCTACACAAAAGTTAGGTAAGAAGAATAAAGTGAACAGGACACAGGCAGAGAGGGCCATGGATCAGAGGGTTCACAAAATGGGATGCCAGCCACAAAATAGCATGAGGGCTGAGAGGTATCTCAGCTTCCCCTGAATCACTCCCAACTGCACCCATTTAAATTGATTCCTCACTGAGATAAGATCCATGTGGCCTGTTTCTGGTAGATAGATGGACATAAAGCTGGACATCGGCTTTCACTTTAGTCTCATACATTCAAATATTAAATCCAATGCAATTTCATCTTAAGGAATAATGTATGCTTTCAAATTAATGTTTTAAAGAACATGTAGTCTGGAGATTAGCATCTCAGTAAACATATAAGCACTTCAATCTAGAGAGCTGACAGTAATATGGAAAGTAATATGAAGGTTCTCCCAAAATGGGGGAAAACATTTTCCAGAAGAATAAAAGCAGGTGATCCCTCCTCCCCATTTCCTCCAATGTTTTCACATGTCTAGACAAACTTAAGTTTCCCAAGCAATCTCCCACACAATTGCTTACAGGCTTTTTCTTACTAGCTTTTCCTTAGTATTTTATTGTTGTCATGATTTGTGTTTTTTTACTATAGTCTAGCATCCCCTGAGCGGAGTTTCTCCAGCAAAAATCCTTACAACCCAGAGTAATCTCTGACATGAAATTATTATTATTATTAGTTATATTTGTTTTCAATTAAATTAAAGCATATCTTTCCCCAAATTGCCCCAGGATAGATTGACTTTTAGTTAGCTGAGCAAAACCTGAGCCAAGTCAAATTCACTGGTATGAAGACATGTTGAGACCATAGCAATCTTACATTCACTAGCACTGAGTATCAGTGAGAGGGGTTTTTATAACTTAATGTGATCCACTCTTTCGATTTCTTGTGTTCCTGCCATTAATTTGCCTTGAGTTGGCTTATAACCAGATATTTCATCTTCTTGGTGTTAAGAGAGAGAAGATGAGGAAAGAGTTGTAGCTGGAGGTGCAGAGGGTGGTACTGGGAGTGGTGTGGTAGAGGTGTTGTAGTCTGATGAGGGCTGAGGTTTATAATTTGGGGATAGGAGGGTTGGGACGGTGAGTGTTCAGGTGAAACTGGTGAAAATAGATTAGATGGAATGGGTAAGCGCTTAGAGCATATAGTCTGGATAGTTACATCTTGGTAAACAGAGGTGACTTTTTAAATTGTAAAGGGGGGAGGAAAATTCCTTTTTTTCTATATGTGTTCTTATGTTGTTTTAGAATGTGGGGTAGTGAGGGTAAATTGTTTAGTTGTGTGCACGGTCTTTGAAGATTGTAGTAGGTCCAGCAAGATGAGGTTAGAACTTAGATATGAAAATTATTAAGATATTGTCATGGAATGTAAAAGGGACTGGTTGTCAAGTGAAACATAGAAGATTAGAATCAGCTCTTAGGAAAGATTGACCAGATGTAGTCTTTCTTCAGGAAACACATCAAAAATTGAAAGATACAAACAAATTATTTTTAGGATGGACACAAATGTATGAAAAAGCCTTTGGTACCTCAAAGGCAAGGGGTGTGTGTGTGTGATTTTGATTTCTAGTAGATTAGGTTTTACAATGACAAAGAGTATTAGTGACCCGGAAGGTAGGTATTTGATTGTGAAGGGTACAGTGGATGAGGAAGAAATAACATTTGTGAATGTATATGCACCAAATGAGGATCAAGATAATTTTTTGGATAAAATTATCAAATATTGATAAAAGAGAAAACAGTAAAAATGATAGTAGCAGGTGATTTTAATTTAATGTGATCTAGTATAGATTGTACTAATGTGACAAGAAATAGACGTGGGTTTAAAATGGAAATAATTGATAAATGGATCAATCTTTTAGGTTTAAGAGATGCTTGGAGATAATTTAAAGGTTTAGAAAAGGCTTATACTTACTTTTCACAGGTACATAATTCGTACTCTAGAATAGATTATATTTTGGTCACAGATAATATGATTAAAATATAGAGGAGATGGAAGTAGGAATTTTTAAAGAGTCAGACCATGCAAAGGTTTTGTTAGAGCTATCGTTAGAAGGGGAAAATGGGAAGAGGAATAATTGAAGGTATGATCCTAAACTATTTAAAGATATTAAAAATAAAGAACAAATGGTTAAGATTTGGAATGAAAGTTGGCACTGGAATGATACAGGAGGTGTGAGTTATAATGTAGTATGGGATGCCATGAAGTATGTGTTCAGAGGGGAATGTATTAAATTAGCAAGTATAAAGAATAAACAATTAAGGAGCAAGCAAGAAGAAATTGAAAAGGAAATTAGACAGATTCAAGAAGAACATATAAAAACTGGAGAGAAGAGAATTTTTGAGAAGATGCAAAGGTAAAGAAGGAATTGGTTGGAAAAGATATAGAAAAGGTTAAAAGGGGCTTGGTATATTTAAACTTTTGGGTACTTGACACTGGGGGAGTGGGCAAAACAGTGGCAAATGAGTTTCAACATTAGTAAGTGCAGAGTGATGCATGTTGGGGCAATTACATTTATAAACTGATGGGGTCTGAACTCTCTGCGACAAACCAGGAAAGGGACCTTGGTGACCTGGTGGACAACTCAATGAAGGTGTCAACCCAGTGTGCCTCAGCAGTGAAAAAAGCAAACTCAATGCTAGGGATCATTAGGAAGAGTATAGAAAATAAGTCAGCAAGTGTCATTTTGCCTCTTTATAAATCTATGGTGAGGCCCCATCTGGAATACTGTGTACAGTTCTGGTCGCCATACCTCCAGAAGGATATTATGGAGCTGGAAAAAGTGCAGAGGAGGGCAACCAGAATGATTAGGGGACTGGAACACCTTCCTTACCATCTGAGGCTGCAACGGTTGGGCCTCTTCATTCTTGAACGATGACGTCTAAGAGGTGACCTGATTGAAGTTTATAAAATCATGCACGGTGTGGACAAAGGAGATAAGGAAAAACTGTTTTCCCTATCGCATAACACTAGAACTAGGGGACACTCCATGAAACTTTTGGGTACTAGTTCTCAAACAAATAAGAGAAAGTACTTTTTCACCCAGAGGATTACTGGTCTATGGAACTCCCTGCCAGAAGAAGTGGTGACAGCTGTCAGTCTTGACAGCTTTAAGAAAGGATTAGACAAGTTCATGGAGGACAAGAGTATCAATGGCTATAATTATGGATACTTAAGGACAACCTCGGGGTTGGAGAGATAGGCAGGATATCTTTCAATGCCATTTCCAGGGAATCCTAAGCAGGTGAAGGCATCTGCTTGGGAATACCCTGAAGAAAATGGTGAGCCACTGTGTGAGACAGAATGCTGGACTGGATGGGCTGTAGCCTGTTCCAGCAAGGCTGTTCTTATGTTCTTATGTAAAGAGGGAGTACTTTGAATATAATAATAAAAATTCAAAGTTATTCGCAAGAGCAGCAAAAGAAAAGAGAAGTAAAAGGGAAATTGGTGTTTTGATAAGTAAAAAGGAATAAGATGTAATAAGATGAAGGAAAAAATTGATATAGTAAGAGAGTTTTATCAAGTGTTATATTCTGAGGAATAAATAAAATTAGAAACATTAAGGGAGTATTTGGAAATGCAGGAAGGTGTTAAAATAAGTCAAGAACATAGGGATAGAATGGAAGCTGTAATAACAGAAAAAGAAACCAAAGAAGTTATATCAAAATTAAAAATGAGTAAAACACCAGGAGAGGATGGACTTCCAGCAGAGTTTTATAAAGAGTTTAAAGAGGTGGTAATACCGACCTCGTAGTATAGACCTCGTAGTATAGAGGACAGAGGCGCCTGGAGAACAATGGTCCATAGGGTCGCAAAGGGTCGGAACCGACTGTGCGACTGAACAACAACAAAGTATAGATCAGTAATTGCTTTGATTCTAAAACCTGGAAAGGATCTAGAAATGCTTATAGATCAATTTCATTAATAAATCAAGGTGCCAAAAAAAATTCTTCAATATTAGCAAATAGGTTAAATGGCTTTATGAATAGTTATATAGATAAAGATCAAGCAGGATTTTTGAAGAGTAGGTACATGGCAGATCTTACAAGGAGGATGGTAGATTTGATGGATATAGCTGATGAAAATAAAGACAAGACTGGATTATTATCTTTGGATATTTTTAAAGCTTTTGATTCACTTCAATGGGTTACAAATAAAGAAATTATTAGAAATTATAGTTTTGGAATAAAATTTGTAAGGTTAATTGAGCTGCTATATCAAAAAGGTTATGCCAGAGTGAGAGTAAATGAGGCATTTATGAATGATGTAAATCTTGAAGCAGGAACTAGGCAAGATTGTTTGCTATTTCCAATATTTTTATAATGGCCATGGAGTTATTGGCGAGCTCTATAAGGGAAGATAAAAAATTGAGGGAATAGAAGGCACAAAAATAAGTCTATATTTGAGGAAATGACAGGATTAAAAGTAAATTGTGAAAAATCTGAGGTAATATTTTGTAATGCAGGGGAAGAGGAACAGAAGAAAATTAAAGAGAAGTATAATATGCAGATTAAATGTAGTGTTAAGTATTTGTGAATAAATATTTCAAATAAATTTGATGACCTTAAAAAACTGAATTATGAGAAACAAAGAATGGAAATTAAAGAGAAGATAAAACAATATAGTAAATTGAACTTGTCTTGGTTTGGTAGGATTGCATTATGCAAGATGAAATTATTACCAAAACATAATTTTTTGTTTGATGTACTGCCAATCCAACACAAGGAAAAAGAGATAGCTGCCTTTCAGAATATCTTAAATAGTTATTGTAATGGTGGGGGGAAAGACCAAGAATAGCAAAGAGTTTGTGGTAGCTATCTCAGAAGGAAGGTGGGTTGGTACTTCCAAATGTTAAAAAATATTATAGGGCAATTCAATTAAATATATTGTAAAGATCCTAACAAAGACTGAAGTGATTTGGGAAGAGATTGAGATGAAAGAACTACAATGATTAGGTAATGCAATGTTTTTAGACAAAGATGTGAGAATAAGGGTAAAGAATAAGATGACAAAAGCAATGATGGAGATTTGGATTTTTTTTAAAAAAAATGGCTCCTGATGTATCCCCAATTATTGAAATGGAAGATGTAAAGATGTTTTCAGTGAAAATAGATAGAAGGATAAAGGATTTATTTCTTAAAGATGGTGTGTTCCTGTTGAAAGACTGGATAAAGATGTGTGATAAAAGTTAACAAAGCAGAAATATATAAACAAATGAAATTGAATTGGTTTCAAGTTATGTTAATAAATAAGTGGAATGCAAGATATAAAGAAGAACTTAGCTTAGGAAGAGGAAAGATGGAATTTGAAGAGGTACTTTGTAAAATAAGAAAGGGTGAAATGGTAATAAAGGGTCTGGTGAGTAAGATTTATAAAATTTTAAATAAGGCAGGTAAATCATAGGATACATTAAGAACAATATGGGAACAGGATTTAAACATCAACATTTTGGAAACAAACTGGAAAAATAAATGGAGGAGAAGAATCATGAAATGTTTGTCAGTTAGGCTTTCTTGACAAAATAGAGAAAAAGATATCGGAAATTTTGGATTTTGATTTGAAGTTGGAGTCAAGTGCCACCTTATTGACAGAAATAGATAATATGAATACGGATATAAATAAAAAAAAGACTTGTTGTCTATAATGTTAACTGTGACAAGACAATGCATTGCAAGAAATTGGAAAAATGATCCTGTGTTAAAATTGGAGGAATGGTATAAAGAAATGTGGGAAATTGCGTTAAATGATAAACTTACATGGGAGTTGAATAAAAAGAAAGGTATAATCAAAGAAAGTAAGTTTGGGGAAATATGGAGACCCTTTGTGGAGCATACACTGGTGAAAGATAAAGGAGATAAACCAGTACCAGATCATATGAGTTTTTGGAAATGATAGAGCTGTGACAAAACTGTGGTCTTCAGGGCTTTGTATATAGTAAAATAAAAATGTTACATGAGGAGGGAAAGGAGACAAAGTTCGAAGTTTTATTTATATATATAAATAACTCAGCCTGAATGGGAGGTTTTGCGTTGTTTCTATGCAAACTCCACTGGATGGAGTCAATGGAGACCAGCAGAGTTTGTGTAGAAATGGCGTGAAGTCTTCCATCCAGGTTGAGCCGCTGGAGCCCGCAGGGTGAATCCATGCCTCGGCTGGCAACCTTCATTGTTGCTGGACTTTCTTTGTTTGGGAAGCCCTTGTAGCAGATGGACAAACAGGCAGCGTTTTAGGAGGATTTTGAGTGGCACTCCCCCCCCCCCCATGGCTCCAGCCAAAGGTTGCCAGCTGAGGCAAGGACGTGCCCCGCCAGCTCCAGTGACTCAGCCTGGATGGGAGGCTTTACGCCGTTTCTATGCAAACTTTGCTGGTTGGAGTCAATAGAGCTGATGAAGGAGGATTCCCCACTGTTTTGGCTTATAGCAGTGGTGGGGGGGGTCACGGGGTGTCAGAAACAATGTGGATAGGGTCCTTTGAGCCTCCCAGAGGTGGCTGAGGTGGCGGAGGAGCTGAAATGGGTTAATAAAAATCAGTCACCACGGAACTTTTTCACCCATTTCAGCTTCTCCGTTGCCTCATCCCCCTCTGGGAGGCTCAAGGGATGCTATCCATGTTGTTTCCAACACCCCGGAACCCCTCCGGGTGGTGCTATAAGCCAGAACAGTGGGGAAACCTTCCTCAGCTTGAGGTTTTCTCTTGCAGCAGCGGGTGGTGGTGGGTGGTCGGAAACAGCCCCAACCACCAGGACCACTGCCAAAACTACCACCAATTGCCTCTTACTATTTTTCATCTCCTCTCTCATTCCTTGGGATCTTCTTTCGCTTTCCCTCCGCTTTCTTTTTCATCCCTGCATCTCACTCATGAGGCTCCCTCGGCCTGACTCACCACTAGGTGGTGACCTAGTTTGCCGCAGCTCCCTAAACTCCGATAATCACCAAAAGACCACCAGGGATCGCAGTATCAGGACACCTCCCGATCTCCACATTTTTTAAAAAACAAAAACAAATTTGTCTCCTTTATCCACCATTCTTGAGCGCAAGCTGTTCAAAGTACATTTTACAGCATTGCCATCTTGGACATGCCCTTCGTTCTTCCTTTGTTCTGAGAGATATCCTGAGGCTGTGGATGAGAATTCAATTAAAGTGGATCTGTAAGGGTGGTCTACTATAACAACATATAACATACAACATATACAGCAGCATATAACAGCCTGTTGGTTATGGTGTATCAAATTTGATAATGTCCCAGAAAGCTTTGACTAATATTCAAATCTTTGAGATGGGTTTCCAGCATATGTATGTACTTTATCTCTGCTGTCTATCTCTGGATCCTTGTCTTATAATTTTTCTGTTCCAGAATAACAACTTTCAAGTCCTTTGCACCATGTCTAGGTAGATTGAAATGGTTTGAAACCGGTTTCTGTGTATTGCCATTCCTGGTGTCTGATTTATGTCCATTAACTCTTTTGGACAGAGATTGTCCTGCTTGTCCTATGTAGAGTGAAGAAAGGCATTTGGAGGGGGGGGAGGAGAAAAAAAGAAGCGGGGCAGAGAAACAAGTAAAACTACCATTAATGTTGTGTGTGGCATTGTTGGGTCCAGTAATACTGTTGTGTCCAGTAATACTCCATTTAATAATAATTTGCAATTCAGTAATACTCCATTTAATAATAATTTGCAAATTGTGGTGAAGTTCCACAACTAATCCAAATAACAGGTGTTAACAGTTGTAAAAAACAATGTTGATTTGTATACTTATCTGTTATGCTAATCATTTTGTACCCCTGTATCTAAGGTGTATAAATTGATGTCATGAAGCCTCACTCTTCTATCTGACAAAGTAGATTTGATCCAAGAAAGCTAACATTAAATTGCAGCAGTTGGCCTTTAAAGTACCACAATGTTTTTTTGTCTTTTTGTTTGTTTGTTTGTTTGTTTGTTTATTAGTTCAGTTTCTATTTGTTTTCTCTTTGATATGCTTGAAACACAGACTAACATGGCTACCATTTCAAAAATAAAAATGGAAAATGACTTTTTCATGTTAAGGACATTGTTGGGATCTCGAAGAACACACACTCCATTTCAAAACCAGATGTGTTTTTGTAGGTACTATCAGTTGATTGAGACTCCCACCACTTTTGTTAACTTTTCTTTCTCTTTTCCTTTAAAATATTCTTTTGGGCTATTGATGGACTTCATGTGGCCTGTGATAGGCACTGGATGACAATTATAGCTCTAGTATTGGATGAATTTGGAAGTAGTACAGTGCCACTGTCAATAGTTTGATAATGGCCTAAATCCAGCTAACAGTCCCAAATAGAGTGGACCTACTAAAGAAATTGGATTTACATAAGCATTGATTCATCATTTAGCACCGGCATGCCAAAACCTTTTTGATCATGGGCCAGTTATGTGGTTCAGTGGGCTGGTCATGTGGTTCCTCCCACTGGAAGCACAAAATGCATTTACAACAGCCGTGGGTGCATTTGCGGCAACATTTTGCGCATGTGCGGGTGCATTTTACTTCCACTTCCGAGAGTTGTGAGGATGGAGCAGGTTGGATGATTTGGCACTGTGCATCAGATATGGCCCACAGGTTGTGGTTTGGGCACTCCTAATTTAGCAGTTGACCAATGAATCTTCTTTTGATGGAAATAGCACTTGGTTTTAGGCATGACTGGTTTATTTTTTTGAGGATCGTGGTGGATTAGTAGTTAAAACACTGAGCTTGATTACCAGAAGGTTGGCAGGTCAGCAGTTCAAGACCTCAGTGCTGCATGTCAGTGTGAGCTCCCATCTCTGTCCCAGCTCCTGCCAACCTAGCAGTTCGATAAGAAGAAATTTCAAGTAAATAGGTAATAGTGTTTTGCATGCTCCAGCGTCTAATCATGCCTGCCACATATCCACAGAAATGTCTGTAGACACAGAAAGTGAAGGCTCTTTGGTTGTGAATTGAGATGAGCATCACAATCTAGAGCAGGGGTTCTCAACCTATGGCCCAGGGGCTGGATGCAGCCTGTTAAACCATTTCATATGGCCTACCACCACCTCCACCACACCCAGAAGTGCCATGTGTGGCAGGCACGGCAAAATGGCCATCCATCCCCCAAAGCTGTCTGAGGGAGCATGACCCGGCCTTCGGCTTGAAAAGGTTGAGAACCCCTGGCCTAGAGTCAGACATGACTGTCTTTAGAGCAAGGGCATTCTTTACCTTTACTTTATCTTTGCACAAATTAATTGTGTGTGGCAAGAACCCATGAAACAAGACCCTTGGTTTTGAACAAGGCTACAGGAATTTTGAAACTAATGTCTTTGTTCTGTCTTAATTTATCTTGATTTAAACTAAATTTAAGGCTGTAACAATTAACAGGTAGATTAAACAACTAAAGCTTATTGATTCATTAAACACAACAGGCAATGTTGGGATTTATAATTTGAAGATCTCTTTGTGTTAGAATTTCAGTTTAGGTTCACTGCTGTACTTTTGGCTGAAATGTACATTTCTGTAACAGAGAATTAAAATAAGAAAACGAAGGCCATTCTGTGATTTAAAGTTATAATGGCCGGAATCCCATTGGTGATTTTAACATAGGCTATTTAAAACTATTTAAAATTAAATAACAAAAAATTAACATTACACTAAATTCCATGTCTATGTAGACCATAATCCTCAATGCTTAAAAAAAATAGGCAAACCTTGACTTGGCACTGGAATAATGCCAATGTCCATGTAAAGATTTCTTCTCAATGATGGGAGATAGAGAAGGTCCTCCTCAGTAAATCTTAGGACCCAGAAAGGTTCCTTCAAATACCCAGATCCCAAGGCAACCAGTGGCAGCTTTTATTTATTACATTATAGTATAATTTATACTTCTTTAAGTGTCTTCAAAAAGTAGATTTTTATAATAGGCACATCTTTATTTATAAGGAGGGACGTTAACCATTGGACTCCGGAATACACACCCTCACCCATCCATAGTATCCCGTACTGAGCCACCTGCACTTGCCTTTAGTCGACCTGCAGAGCGCCGCAAGGGTCCCACAGTCGGCAGTGGAGCAACAACCCCACAAACGCAAACAAAACAAAACAACTTCAATTCCCAATGTCCTCCGTGCCGCGCCACCCCTCAGCCAATCAGGCTGACAGGCAAGAGCAAAGAGAACATTGGGAAAGGCGGCATGCCCAATAGAAACCGAGCCGCAGGAAAAAAAACTGCTGCACCAACACAAACAAAATAAACTAAACTTCAAGCCACAGCATTCTCCGCATCGTGAGCACTTCAGCTAATCAGGCTGAAGGGCGCGAGCGCGCAGAATGCTGAAAAAGCTGGCACACAAAAAATAAAATAAAAAACGCCTCACACAATGGGAGCGCAAGGCCGCCGCAGGTGGACGCAGCGCCTCATGGCCTCGCAAACAAAAACCCACAAAAAAACCATGACGAGACAAACGCCGTCCTTCTTTCTTGGAGCAATGGGGAGAAGAGGGACTCCCTCTCCTCCCCGCTACCCTGCTGAAGACACGGCAATAACACCACCAGCCTCAACTTGAGCCAGGGTGGGGAAAAAACAGCAGGCAGCAATTCATCAAAAGCACCCTGCCTGGCAAATGACTGGATTCTGCCTTTCTACTACCCACACCGCTATTTTGAGAACTAGCACGAAACAGCGGTGGAGGTAAGAGAAAAGCAGCAGCCAGCAATCTGCAAGGAAGAGCACCACCCCTTACGGATCATTGCCTGCTGATCTCCCTGTTAGGTAAGCCAGGGGAAAAAGGAGGCTCAGAGAAGAGAACCATCGTGAAGCAGATAGCTCTTCTCTACTCCTTTTTACCTGACCTACCTAACGAACATTACCAGTCGAAGAGCGAGCTGACTGCCAGCTCTTCCTTTTCCCCATCGCTGCATCGAAACCTAATTTCAAAGCAGCAATTGGAGCCATGGAGAACAGACACTGCCTTTCCTCCCAGCCGTTCCAGTGGGAGGGAATTGGTCCCAGCCAGGGAAGCCCTGGTGGATTGGTGGATTGGCACATTGTCACCCCCCTCCTTCACCTCTTGTGGGATTAGGGAGGAGGGAGGGAGGTGGTGCCATCAGTGAGGGCCCTTACCCCTTTTTTGAGTAATTGTAGAGGTTGGAGGGTGGGGAGGGAATGGGATTGGGTTTGGGGAGGGATGGCTGGCACCCCCCACCTCTGATAAAGGTCACTTGGAAATGCCCCAAGGAGTGTGGGGGGAGTGTGGGGGTGGGTTCTGCGTCTGGAGGGGAGAGAGGGTGGGAGAAATGGCCCTGTCAGCTGGGTAATAGGGGTTGCACTCCATCTGAGATGGGCGGGGAGGTTCCTGGGGCTCAAATTGAGGTTGTGACGGGCATGGGACACACTCGGGGAACATAGGACTGATGGTTGGTATCTGTCCCTCATTCCAGCCCCCCGGTTACATCTCTGGGTCCTGAGCAGCTGATCCAGGGTGACCCCGCCCTTAGGCTGCTGCTGATGAATGCCAGGTTGGTCTGTAACAAGGCCCCCCTGATTCAAGATTCTATTCAGGAGGGCCAGACCGACCTGGCATGCATCACCAAAACCTGGCTGAGACCAGAGGACGGTGTACCTCTGTCAGAAATGTGTCCAGCCGGTTTCAGTATCTGGCACCAGCCGGGGATGAGGGAAGGGGCGGTGGCATCACCATTGTAGCCAGGGAGTCCTTGGGAGTCACTAGGGCCACTGCTCCACAAGTTTCGGGTTGTGAGGCCCTGCTCCTGCGGTTGGGCCCTAAGGGTCAGCTGGGAGTCTTACTCCTGTACCTGCCTCCTTGCAGGGTAAGAGACTCCCTGCCTGAGCTCCTCGAGGCCATCTCAGCTTTGGCGTTGGAGTTCCCTAGGCTGATGGTTCTGGGGGACTTCAATTTGCCTTCCCTGGGGACTGGTTCAGAGGTTGCACAGGAGTTCATGGCTTCCATGGCAGCCATGGACTTGACTCAGGTAATTCATGGCCTGACCAGGGGAAGTGGTCACACACCGAACCTAGTTTTTTTGTCGGAGTGGTGGCAGAGTGATCTTCTTTTCCTAAATTTTTATGCCATTTTCTCTTTGCTCTGGACTGTGACCTCTTGTACTTATCAGTTCTTCTTTAAGTTTCTTCCACTCTTCCAATCATTCTTTCATTATGTTACAAGATTTCAGAATATCCAAATATCCATTTGTTTACTAATTACAGAAACTTTCCCAGCCCAAAAATGTTTTACTTGCTGTGTTGTTGTTCTTGTTGTTGTTGTTCAGTCGCACAGTCGATTCTGACCCTTTGCGACCCCATGGACCATTTTCCTCCAGACATCTCTATCCTCCACCATTCTCCTCAGCCCACCAAGCTCTGTGGCCATTGTGTCCACAATACAATCTATCCATCTCATCTTTGGACGCCCCCTTCTTCTCTTGCCCTCCACCTTTTCCAGCATCAAGGCCTTCTCAAGTGACCTGCTTGCTGTGGATATTGCTGTGGATATTGCCAATTATATTTTATCCCTTTGTAATAGGCTTAATTTTTGTTCTCCAGTGCCTTTCTTCTTTTGTTATATCATGGTAGACCTCTAATTGTTCTCCTTCCATTACTAATACTTGTGCACCAGATTTTCTTATATAAGCCATTAAATATAGTTTGCTATGTTAAATATAGTATTCCAAGTTAGAACATTTAACCAAAACATGTCTCTTGAATGGCTTATTTTTCCTCATCCCTATTTGGTGAGTTCATAAAATGTCTTCTGGTACAAAGTCCCTTCCTGTTTTTAGACCATTTTAGACCATTTATCCAAATAATTAATCTTTGTTTTAATTGTTCTGGATTTATTTCTGGTACATTTTTATAACAACATTTTTCTGCCTCATTTGCTCTTCTAATGTGTCAAATCTTTTTTCTTGCACCTCAATTCTAATATTCTTTTCTTTATCCTTTTCCTGGATCATCTTTATATCTTCTTCCACTGATTTTATTTTCATCCTATAGTAAAAAAAATGTTATTTGCTGCTTTTGTAAAGTTGGTTAGCATCTCTTAGTTCTTGCTGACCTTTCATAATATCTTTTTTATCTTGTCTTCTTACTTCATCACTTTGTTGTAAATACAGATCCATTTTATCTAATCTTTGCTCAATCTTGCTCAGAACATCTGTTGTTTTACCTACTGCTTCAGACTGCTGTTTTTTATCTTTATCTTCTTGAGGTGGCTCTTTCATTGATTATGATCTCTTATCTTCCTCTTACATTCTTGATAAATGCTTATAACTGTGATATGACGACTTCTCTCGTGTGTCTATTTTCCAGGTGACTTTAGGATCTTTTGGGTGGCGGTGGCTCATTCACTTATCTTTTCAAACCTTTAGGCACACTTTCCACATTTTTCTCCACCTTCCTCACCACTCTTCCAAACCACTCTTTCAAATGTCCTTTCAAGCCATTCAGGCTTTCCAGTCTTTTCCCCCAGTCTTTTCTCCACTTTCCTCACCCCTGGGTCTGTTTCAGCTTCACCTTATTAGTCTCTTTACCACTTCACGTTTGGCTCTTAATCTCTCACCTTCATAATTTCTTGATTTCTTGATGCTTCTCAGCATTCCTTACTTTCTCATGCCATCTCTCCCCTTTTATCCACTTTCTTTCCACTTACTCTTGGCATACCTTCAACTGCACAACCATACACCATGCCACCTTGACCTTTACAGGCTCTTCCTCTAACTTCTCCACTTCTCTGCTTCGTTGCTTCATCACCTCATCACCGCTACACCGTTTGGGGCCACAAAATTCTTTCCTCTATTTTGCATTCATCTTTTCTTTATTTCAATTTCTTTTCTATTCCTCTAAACCTTTTGAATTTTCCAGCATTACCATCTTAATCTTGCTCTTTCACCCCACTTTCTCTCCAAGAAGTCAAAAGCACAATTTCACAATTAAAGAACTTGAAATTATCATGGTTTGGGAGGATAAATATATGTAAAATGAAGGTAATACCAAAATAAACTTTTTATTTGAGAACCTTCCAATAAAAATCCAAGTGAAAGAAATAGAGAGTTGGCAAAAAATCATAAATGTATACTGCAATAATGATAAAAGATCAAGAGTAACAAAACAACTATGGTATTTGAAACAAAAGGAAGGTGGACTAGGTATCCTGAGTGTGAGAAACTATTATTATGCATTCCAACTTAAGAGAGTTATCAATAAATTAACGCAAGTAAACATAGAAAGTGAAGAACCAAATTAAAAAAGAACAAGAAGAGGTTAAGGATGTTGTAAGAAAGATGAAGGAGAAACATAGGAGAGAGACATTAAGGTAGCAACTTTAGAAAAACAGGTGGAAATGCTTGAAGAACAACAGAGATGTGCAAATATAGTGATTCGTAATGTTTCGGAGAGAAATCCTGATAAGTTAAGAGATAGGATAGTGGATTGGATGACAAGTTATCATCAGAAGATCTTGCAAGTGTTTTTTGCCTAGGACAAAGGAGGGGAATAACCAGCCCTAGAAATGTGCTGGTCAAATTTGGGTGTACGGCAGATAAAATGAGATTAATGTTTTATATTAGGCAATCTGATTCAACTATTCTGAAGATTGACAGAGCTGATATAGAAATGTACAATGATATTCCAGTAGAAGAAAGAATTTGGCAACAAAAGATGAAACCTGTAACTAATTGGATGAGGGACAAGGGTGTTAATTATAATTGGAAATCTCAAAAACAGATGACTTTTTGGTACTTGGGAAGAAGATTTCAGGTACAAGAGGAGGCCTATGTATTAGACATTTTAGTCAATGCAAAATTACTTGAAAATAGAACTAAAGAGTGGAATGATCTGAAAGATGCTTTGATTCTTTCCGGAAGCCTGCGTTTGAAATAATGATGATAACAATAAGGAGCCAAAGGGAGCTGAAGGAGGTGTTTAGGAAGGAGAAAAAAATGCAGCTAGCAGATTTGTCTGCGCTCAGATTCTAGGATGGGACGCCTTGCCCCCTCCCCTCTTTGAATTTCGAAGGCCTCTTTTTCAGGGAAAAAGTGGGGAGGGTGAACAAACTTGTATGTTTACTTTTTTTAGGTTTATATTTTTTCATTTTCCTTTTGATATTTTGATGTACACTTTTAAGGGGATAATGGGTTTATGTTTGGACACATTTACGCCAAAGGGGAAATGCAGATGTCATATTAATAATAAGGATAAAGAATGAGAGAGGTGAGGATACTGACTTGGAATGTGAAAGGTACCGGTTGTCAGGTGAAGAGGAGAAGAATAGAAGCTGCTCTTAGGAAAGGAAAACCAGACATTGTTTTTTGTAGGAAACCCACCAGAAATCTGCAGAGGTGAATAAGATCTTTTTAGGTTGGACTAAGATTTATGAAAAGGCATATGGTTCATCTAAATCAAGAGGGGTAGCAACTTTTATTTTGAATAGGTTGGGTTTTATAATAACAAAGAGTATATCTGATCCTGAAGGTAGATATCTGATACTTAATGGAAGAATTGATGATGAGCAGATAACTTTAGTGAACATCTGTACCCCAAATGAAAACCAAGATTTTTTTTGATAAAATTATTGGTATTTTAGCAGTGGAAAGATGTACAAAATTGGTTGTAGGTGGGGATTTTAACCTGATTAGGTCAACAATCAATTGTACAAATCCTGCTAGATGTGGTAAAATGACAAAGATGCAGTCACTAGATGGATGGATGTTGGCATTAGAACTCAAAGACACCTGGAGGGAATTGCAAGGAACTGAAAGGGTATATACCTTTTTTCTCAGGTGCATAATACATATTCAAGAATAGACTATATATTTATGTCAGACAATTTAGTGAGAAATCTGGAAGAGATTGAAGTGGGAGTATTTAAAGTATCTGACCATGCTAATGTGGTACTGAATTTAAGATTGGAAGGAGAAAAGAAGATGAGAAAGCTTTGGAGATATGATACTAATTTATATAAAGACCCTAAGAGTAAGGAATGGATTATTGGAAATTGGGAGGAAAGTTGGAAGTTGAACGATAATGGGGAAGTAAGTTATAACATAGTCTGGGATACTGTGAAAGCGATTTTCAGAGGTGAGAGTATCAAAATGTCTAATTTTAAGTACAGACAATTTAAGGCAAAACAGGAAGATACGTTGAAGGAATTAAATAATTTACAAGAGGAACACGCGAGGATGAGGAAAAAGGAAATATTTGAAATAATGCAAAATTTGAAAAAGGAAATGGTAGGTGAAGACACAGAAAAGGTAAGAATAAATTTAATATACTTAAAGAGGGAATATTTTGAATATAGTTACAGAAATTCAAAGTTATTGGCAAGAGCAGCCAAGGAAAAAAGAGAAAAAAGGGAGATTGGTACTTTGGTATCAAAAGAAGGTGCTAGGTGTCATAGAATTAAGGATAAAGCAGAGATAGTAAGGGAGTTTTATCAGGAGTTATATTCCAAAAAAGAGATAAATGTGGGGAAACTAAGAGACTACTTGGAGAAATACACATATCAAAGGATGTTGCAGGAGCACAAATATAAAATGGAAGATTTAATTTCTGAAAAAGAGATAAAAGAGGTTATTTCTAATTTGAAACTGGATAAATCATCAGTTGAGGATAGTCTTTCTTCTGAATTTTATAAGGAATTTGAAGACATAATTATACCAAGATTAAAAAAGTTGTTTAACTTTATTCTGGAAGGAGGGTCAATTCCAATCTCATGGACCAGATCCATAATTGTGCTGATACCTAAACCTGGGAAAGATTCAGAAAGGGTTGAATCCTATAGGCCAATATCTTTAATAAATCAAGATGCTAAAATCTTTACAACTATAATAGCAAATAGGCTAAATAGTTTTATGGGAAGTTATATAAATAAAGATCAAGCAGGATTTTTAAAGGGTAGGCACATGGTAGATTTAACAAAGAGAGTACTAGACCTGTTGGATATTGCCATAAATAGGAAAGAGAAGATAGGAATGATTTCACTTGATATTTTTAAGGCATTTGACTCCCTTCAATGGATGACTATAAAAGAGATAATTTCTTTTTTTGGCTTTGGGACAAAATTTAGGAATGTTATAGAACAATTATACCAGCAAGGATCAGCAAAGGTTAGAATAAATGATGTATATACTGAAAATATTAAATTGGAAGCAGGAGCAAGGCAGGGATGCCCGATATCACCAATCTTATTTATAATGTCCATGGAATTGTTAGCAGAGGTTATTAGAAGAGATGATAATATAAAAGGATTGGTAGGTAATAAAATAAGTTTATATGCAGATGATACCTTGGTTATTATGAAACATCCGGAGAAGGTATTGGGAAAAAATCAGGAACATTTAAAATATTTTGAAGATATGACTGGATTAAAAATAAATTGGGAAAAATCAGAAATGATAACATGTAATATGAGTATGAATAAACAACAAGAAATACTACGGAAATATAAGATACAGATTAAAGACAATTTTAAATATTTGGGAATTATTATAACAAATAAATTGGAAAATATTTAAAAAATAAACTATGATAGACAATTTATGGTGATTAAAGACAAAATAACACAATTTAATAAGCTGAATTTGTCTTGGTTCGGTAGAGTGGCTTTGTGTAAAATGATGCTATTACCCAAAATTATTTTTTTGTTTGATGCATTACCAATACACCTTTAGGATAGAGATCAAGGATTTCCAAGACCTGCTAAATAAATTTTGTAATGGTGGGGAAAAAGCTAGAATTACTAAAAGGGATTGGTATATATCTCAAAAAGAAGGGGGACTGGGAATTCCCAATCTCAAAAATTATTATATGGCATTTCAAATTAGAAATATAGTCAAGATTATGATGAAGGAAATAGTTATTTGGGAGGATTTGGAGATGGAAGATTTTGAGCAAATTGGTAAAGCAGCTTTCTTAGACAAAGAAACGGGAAGATTCAATATTAAAAACAGGATGTTAAAGTCAATGTGGGAGGTATGGAAGAAGATGAAGCGGAAATTGGTTCCAGATATATCTCCATTAATAGAAATAGAGGATATAAAAAGTTTCCCAATAAAAATAGATGGGGGGCTGAGATCTGTGTTGATAGAATATAATGTTTGCCTTTTGAGACATTGGATTCAAAGGTGCAATGATGGGGGGGGGGATGAAATATATGAACATATGAGGTTAAATTGGTTACAAAAGGGCAAGAGTAAATAATTTGAATAAAAGGACTTAAAATGATCAAGTTTGGAAAGGGCTAGGACAGAATTTGAAGAGTTATTGTTTAAAATAAGACAAGGGGATATTGGGTTAAAAGGTTTAGTGGCAAAAATTTATAAGATCTTAAACAAAGATAACAACCCACAAGAGATATTGAGGAAAATTTGGGAAAAGGATATAGACATAAAAATATCAGAAACGAAATGGCGATCCTTATGGAAACAGAGGATAATGAGGACATTGTCGACTAGAGTTAAGGAGGATAATCATAAAATGTTATGGAGGTGGTACTTGACCCCGGTAAGATTGAAGCAGATTGATAGGACAAAAAGTAATATGTGTTGGAGATGTAATAAAAGTGTTGGAACCTACAATCATATGTGGTGGAATTGTAAGGAGGTCAAAGAATTTTGGAAAGAGATTGAGAAAGAGATAGTTGGAATGATGGGAAACAGGATTAAGATTGGAATAGGTGCCGCCATGCTATCAGATTTAGAAGGTTTAAAAATAGATAAGGATGAGCAAGAATTGATTGCAATTTTTATGTCTGTGGGAAGACAGTGTATCGCAAGAAAGTGGAAGGATCCAATGAAATTAAAATTGGAAGATTGGTTTAAAGAAATTTGGCAGCTTGCCCTGAATGATAAACTGATATGGGAACTAAATGAAAAGAAAGGAATAGTTAGAGAAAATACATTTTGGAAGATTTGGAAGCCATATGTGGAATATTCCTTTGAAGAAAAATGGAGAAAATAAACCAGTACCGGAACAATTAAATTATTGGAAATACTGATTTTTGTTGAGACAGGCCACATTGCTCCTTGGCAATGTAATATATCACCAGGTGATTTATATTGTCTCATTATTTGTATTTTAAGATAAGAAGGAGATTTTAGTTTATAGTGAGTTGGAGTTAATATAAAGTGTTATATATTCTACTAATAAGTAAACGTGATAATTGTTTAAGATTTTATTATTTTCCATAGTGTGTTTAGTATTTTTATTATGATCCAACTCAGATGAGTTAATGTTTTATTTTATGTACTTTTAAAATTAATATTCTTTTTCGTATATTTTTTCATTTATGTGATGTATATCTTATTATTTTTATGTTGTTTTCTTATGTATATTTTAAAATGCTTCATAAAAATTTATAAAAAAAGAAAGTGAAGAACCAGAGTGGAAAGAATATAAAAATTTGAAAGGTGAATTTTTCTTGGGGGACCCTGTAGGAAAATAAGAAAATAAAAATTGGAAGTTGAGGACTCTATACAACATGGAAAGCTTTAAGCAGGAAGCATGTTGTATCAAGTTTGCCCATATTAGAAATCTTTGTCTTAAAGAAGTGCCCATTAAAATGGACAAAAGAAAATAGAGCCATACTATCTCAGAATAAATTATTAATGCTAACAGAGTGGAAGGAAATAATTAGTAATCATCAAACTAGAAAATAGATATATAGGAAATTAGGACTGATTTGGCTTCAGGAGATGCAGAGGGATAAATGGGGGTAAATCAATAAAAGAACCTAATATAGAAAGTAGATCATTAACAATGTTCGAAAAGTTAGTATATAAAGTTAGAAATGAACGTGTAAAAATACAAGACATAGTGGGTAAATTATATCAAATATTAAATTATAAGAATGATATACAACAAATATTAAGGTGTGAATGGGAAAATTATCTAGGTGTTGTTATTAGTGAAGCCAGTTGGAAGAAAAAATGGACATAAAGGTCAACGGAATTATTGTCTATAAAAGAGAATGGAAGCGCGGCGCCAAAATGGCCGCCGCGCTCTTTGCGGGCCCCCCCCCACCGGACGAAACCATCCGGGTAGTTAGGGGCGTGGCCAGCACCCTAATAAAAGGGCTGGCCACGAGGCAGCCATGCTGCCATTTTGGCGAACCGACGGAGCGGAGAAGTTTTTCCTCCTTACCTCCGTCGCTCGTGTCTTCTTGAGGGAAGCCTTTTTCGGGCAGCTTTCTCTTTTGGTTTTAGGCTTCCTAGCTACTGTTCGCCATGCCCTCGAAGAAGAAGGCAGCCGCGAACATGGCTCGATCGGCGCGGAGGCGTCAGCCGGGTTGGAGGACCGCGACTGCGCCCGTTCCGCAGCCACCTCTAGCTGACTCCACCGGGAACGATGGGATGGGATCGGTAGCTCCTTGGCCTGCTGCGCGGAGCATACCCGCGGCCCCGGACGGGGCCTCGGCCCTTGGCCCGCAAATGACCACGGCCCCTGCCATGGTTCGTGCGGCAGGGCCGTCTTGCCCGGGTGCGCAGTTCCCTATGGGGGTTGCGAGACACGGAGGGTGGTTGGGTTCCCTGCCCTTACAGGGCGTTCCTACGGCTTCCCAGGGGCTGAGCATGGGCTCTTGGCCTTATTTGGCCCCTGGGGCTCAGGGACCTGGACAGGTGCCGGTGAATTATGGGCCTTTTCCCCAATTGCCCCCTGTCGGGGCCGGGCCCTATGTCGACGTGGAGGCCCTCCTTGCTCGTGTAGCGGCCCTTGAAGCGTCCTTGGCGAGGGCCAACCAAACGGGGGTATCCCTAGGTTTTCAGGTACCCCCTTTGACCGCCGAACAACGGCCGGCGACGGGGCGGGTTGAGCCGCCCGAGGCGTGTGGGCCGGCCGTGGCCACTGCCTCGCGGCTCCCCACCCCACAGGTGCAGCAGTCTGGTGCTGGTTTGGCTCCGTCGACGAGCTCAGCTTCGGTCGTGAGCTCCGACGCCCCCAGCGGGCCGGAACCCCCGGTGGGGGCGGCCCGCGGGGGTGCAGCGGGTGAGTATGCAGTCCAAGTTAATGCACCCACACAACTGACTTCATTGGGGGGACTGTTCAATGGCCTTGGCCTCGCTCGGGTGGCACGACGGCCCAATGGCCCCCGGCCCACCCAGCGACTTTGCCCATAACACAGGGCTTGGGGCGGGGTGGTGCCCCCAATGTGCTGGGAAATGTGGTGGGGATCCCCGGGCTGGCTCAGGCTCATTTTCCTTTGCCCGTAGTTCCCTCAGTGCCGGTGTCGGCTTTGCCAACGGCAGGGTATTCCTTGCCCTTGGGGGACCATTTGGCCCAGTCTACCAAGGAAAAGATTTGGAGGGGCGAGTACGTAGATATCTTCTCACTTCTAAATAGGGAGCCGACCAAGGAAGAGAGGGAAGGGCTGGACGAGAAGGATAAGGAGCAGGCACGTCGTCGTAAGCCGCCACGCACGTGGGCAAATTGGCTGCCAGCGTACCTGATTTACATGGCCGTTTACCTCAGGGCTAGGCCGGATTTGGCTATTCCCATGGTCCAATATCTGGACAACATTTACCGGGCTATGGTTGACTTCCCGGGTCCATCATGGCTGGCTTACGATGAAGAGTTCCGCATGAGAATTCCGTTGCACCCAGAGATGAGGTGGGATGAGCCCTGCCAGAAGCTGTGGCTTCTGTATATGACCCCCACGTGCCCGGCGCCTGGGGAGAGATACCATTGTGGACATGCGGTCCAACGAGCGGCCCCAGTACAGGTACCCCGCCAAGCGGCGGGGCAGGGGGTTCCAGCCCGCCTGCTGTGCTGGACCTTCTCGTCCAATGGTTCTTGCAACAGGAAAAATTGCAAGTACAAGCATGAGTGCCCCTCTTGTTCTGGCCCCCATGCTGCCTCCGCCTGTCCCAGGCCGGGAGGATACAGCGGCAGGGGTAGGGGCGGACAAGGGTCAGGCAAGACTGCCATGGAAGGAGCGGGTTCACCAAAAGGCCCCCTCCCCAATTAATGTCGACATGCTGGAGCGTTGGCTCGCATCGTACCCGAGGAGAGCAGACGCTGTGTACCTCCTTCAGGGTTTTCAACTGGGTTTTCGTATTCCTTTCACGGGGGATAGGTCACCGCAGGATGCACCTAACCTTTTGTCACTTAGGGGAAGGGAGGAGGTGGCTGCCGCCAGCATTAATAAGGAGATTGCTGCGGGCAGGGTCGCCGGCCCTTTCCCCGCACCCCTGTTCCCCAACCTTAAAGTGTCTCCGCTAGGACTAGTGCCCAAGAAGTCCCCGGGCGAATTCTGCCTGATTCACCATTTGTCCTACCCAGCCGGCCACTCGGTCAATGATGCTATCCCTGATGACCTTTGTTCTGTTAGGTATACATCCTTTGACCAGGCATTGTGCATGGTGCGCTCATGTGGCCCGGGTGCACTGTTGGCTAAGTGTGACATTAAGTCGGCGTTTCGCCTCTTGCCCGTGCACCCGGGTGACTTTGAGTTGCTGGGTTTCAAATTTCGGGGTGAATATTATTTTGACAAAGCCATGCCATTCGGCTGTTCCATATCCTGCTCGGCTTTCGAGCGTTTCAGTACCTTCCTGCAGTGGGCATTTGTCCGTAGGTCAGGGTCTCGGTCTGTAGCCCATTACCTGGATGATTTTTTATTCGGGGGTGAACGGGGCTGGGACACGTGTACACGTCTCCTCAATACATTTCAGACGCTAATGGAGGAACTCGGTGTCCCTTTAGCGCCCGAAAAGACCGAAGGCCCGTCTGATAAGTTAATATTCCTGGGGGTGGAAATTGACACGGTAGCGCAGGCTTCTAGGTTGCCCGCAGACAAGGTGGCAAGGATAGTTGCCCTTATATCGGACTTACTGGCTAAGCGCAAGGCATCCCTTCGGGAATTGCAGGTGCTACATGGCCACCTCAATTTCGCTTGCAGGGTGGTCGCACCTGGCAGGGCCTTTGCTCGGCGCTTGTGCGACGCCATGGCAGGCTTATCCAGGCCCCATCATAGGGTGAGACTGACACGGGGCATCAGGGCAGATCTGCACGTATGGCTCCAGTTCCTGAGGGAGTTCAATGGGGTATCATTTTGGAGGTCTGACCTCCTGGCTTCGCCCCAATTTCAAATTCAGTCTGATGCCTCGGGATCCCTGGGTTATGGGATGTACTTCAATGGGAAGTGGGCATGTGGTGGATGGCCACCAGCCTGGTCAGGCACGGGTCACCTGAGGGATCTCACATATTTGGAATTTTTTCCCATACTGGGGGCCTTGATGCTATGGGGTGAGGAGTGGGCCAACTCTGTGGTGCATTTCTGGTGTGACAATGCGGCTGTTGTCCACATTGTCAACTCACAGACCTCTAAATCTCCCAGGGTCATGGATCTTGTGCGCCAGTTTGTATTGCGCAGCCTGCGCCTCAATGTACTGTTCAGAGCCAGGCATGTCCCGGGGGTGACTAATGATATTGCTGACGCTTTGTCCCGCCTGCAGATCTCCCGGTTCCGTGCCTTGGCTCCGGATGCGGAGGAATTTCCCTCGCCACTACCGCAGGAGATATGGACCATTGGCAAGGAGAGGTGAACCGGGCGATAGGCATGTCACTGGCGCCACGCACGCGTAAGGCATATCACCACGCGTTGGTTTCATTTCGGACCTTTTGTTCCCAATATTGCTTGCCAGATACCTGGCCGATCCCAGTGGCCCACATCCTCCGTTTTATGGTTTACCTGCACGCCCAGGGCCTGGCACCACGCACCATAGCATCTAGGCTATCAGCGCTGGCTTTTATGGCCAAGGTAGGAGGTCATGCGGACAGTACCGCTGATTTCCGTGTGAGACATGTTTTGGAGGGGTGGGTGCGGGAACGTGGGCGTTGCCTGGACGACCGTCACCCAATTTCCCCTGGGGTACTTACCCAACTGGCACGAGGCTGGCATGACCTATGTTTCGATAGGTATGAGGCAGCCCTGTTTCGTGCGGCTACAACGGTGGCCTTTTTTGGAGCGCTCCGCATCAGCGAGCTTGTGATGCTGTCTAAGGCGGATGCAAGTCGTAGGGCACTGGAACTCGAAGATGTCTATGTTTGCAATGATTGGGCTCAGTTGAGGATACGCTCCTCTAAAACAGATCAGCATGGCGTAGGCAGTGGTGTAAGACTGCTACGATGTTCATTGGCAGACATCTGTCCGGTTGGTGCCCTACAGGAGTTCCTTGCACTGCGTGGCACGCACCATGGCCCGTTTTTCTGTCACCAAGATGGGTCTCCCCTCACTAAATTTCAGTTTTGGAAGGTGACAGGGAAGGCACTGGCCAGAGTCGGCCTCCCTGGGGCCCGTTACGGCACCCATTCATTTAGAATTGGGGCGGCCTCTACTGCGGCTGCTTATGGGTACTCCGGGGCTGACATACGCAGCATGGGGAGGTGGGACTCACGATGTTTCCAGTTTTATGTTCGCCCACTCACACCGTGAGTACCTTCTGAGTCACCATGTATCTCCTTCCCTGTTTTTTTCCCTTGACAGACCCTGGGTGTCGTATCACACCGGTGACAGTATGGCTGGTGCGCCATAGCTACGTGCACAGGGCAGCGCGTTACGCTGCGGCGACAGATTGGGGACCCCAACTGGGACTGGGTGCGTACGCACATTTCACGTGGCACGGTAAGCCCGGTATGTTGTGGCGGGAGCTTTTGCCATTCCTCTTTTCGTCGAGGAGTGCCGACCCGCCCGACATTCTGATCATACACCTTGGGAGTAATGACTTGGGTCAGGTCACTGGCTTATCGCTGAAGCATGCGATTTGCGCGGACCTCGCCTACTTACATTACGTATGGCCCGCCACAACCCTTGTTTGGTCAGATATGGTCCCACGGCACGCTTATCGGGGAGGCTTTGACCTCCAGGCCCTGGACCGCGCTCGGCGCATGGTGAACAGGGCTGTGGCCCGATTCCTTTCCACCAAGGGCTGGGGGCAGGTCAGTCATCATCCCGCCATCAGTTTGCAAAATTACGGGCTTTATTCAGGGGATGGGGTCCATCTGTCGCGAGGAGGTATGGACCTCCTGCTGGGGGATTGGCGAGCAGGCCTGTCGACTGAGCTGATGGTCTGGGGGGGGGGGGGGCGTCGAGCCTTTATTGAAGCCTCTCCGGGTGGCGGGTAGCACTGGTAAGGTAAACATTTATGACCCACAGGTATCCGGCAGGTTCGCAATTGAATGGACAACACTAGATAGGCATAAGTTGTTTAAACATTGTCTGGTCAATGACGAACCAGGCGAGGGGGTGATGGTTACCACTAGACAGCTGGAATCACCCCCTGATTTTACGGATACACGTCAGAGGGTGGGGTCATTAGTTAGATATTGACTACGGTCAACAATTTGTTTGTTGTCAACAAACAAATTGATACAAATAGATACATTGTAACAATTGCCGTTGGCAATTTTGGGTGGTACCTTACCAGTGTTACTTCGGCCTGCTTGCCTTAAGAATTATGATTGGTCGTTTTACCAATAGAAATTTATAATTCGGACTAGGGCTTGAATCAATAAATGTGGCCCATGCCGTTATCCACTTTCATTTGTGTCTGAGTCCATCATTGGGGGGGTGCGCCTGCAATGGAAGCGTGGCGCCAAAATGGCCGCCGCACTCTTTGTGCCCCCCCCACCGGACGAAAACATCCGGGTAGTTAGGGGCGTGGCCAGTACCCTAATAAAAGGGGCTGGCCACGAGGCAGGCGTGCTGCCATTTTGGCGAACCGACGGAGCGGAGAAGTTTTTCCCCTCCACCCCCTCCCTAGTTAACAGTGTGATTTCTTGGTCGCTTTGGGGCCGGGTGGGAATTTTTGGCTGGGACTCGCAATTGGCCCTTGAGTCCTGGCTTTTTTGCCCATCCCACACTGTTGCTATGGTTTGATATAGGGGTTGTTCTGTGCTACTGTTGACTTTGGTCACATTGGCGGGTAGCACTGGTAAGGTAAACATTTATGACCCACAGGTATCCGGCAGGTTCGCAATTGACTGGACAACACTAGATAGGCATAAGTTGTTTAAACGTTGTCCGGTCAACGACGAACCAGGCGAGGGGGTGATGGTTACCACTAGACAGCTGGAATCACCCCCTGATTTTACGGATACACGTCAGAGGGTGGGGTCATTAGTTAGATATTGACTACGGTCAACAATTTGTTTGTTGTCAACAAACAAATTGATACAAATAGATACATTGTAACAATTGCCGTTGGCAATTTTGGGTGGTACCTTACCAGTGTTACTTCGGCCTGCTTGCCTTAAGAATTATGATTGGTCGTTTTACCAATAGAAATTTATAATTCGGACTAGGGCTTGAATCAATAAATGTGGCCCATGCCGTTATCCACTTTCATTTGTGTCTGAGTCCATCATTGGGGGGGTGCGCCTGCAAAGAACATAATAGCAAACTTTTATGGCGATGGTATTTAACACTGGTTAGACTCAATCAAATTGACAAAAAACAATCAGACAAGTGTTGGAAATGCAAGATAATAAGGGGAACATATTTGCATATGTGGTGGGTGTGTCAGTATTCAAACAATTTTTGGAAATTAATAGAGACAGAACTGAGGAAAAATTTAAATAAGTTAATAACGTTGAATCCAAAAATAGTATTATTGGGCAAAGTTGACAAACTTAATTTGGAACCAAATGAAAAAGAACTTTTGATCATGTTGTTGGTAGTGGCAAGAATGTTAGTAGCCAAAGAGTGGAAGGTAGCCTTCAAGATTAGAATTAGTAGATCGTATAATGAAGCATGACAATTAGCGTTAAATGAGACATTGACCATGGAATTGAATATAAGAAAAGGTATAGCTAATAAAAGAAACTTTTGGGAGATTTGGAAACCTTTTGTTGTCTATGCTTTGTCAAATGAAAATATCAGACCAGACCCAGAAATGTGCAAATTTTGGGAGAGATAAATGATAGAATGTAGTCGCTTTCTCTTACAAGTTCCAATGTATAGCACGGGTGGTTGTTTGTAATTGTTATGTTATGTTTGTTATGTCATGAGTGTTTATATATAATAAAATTTTATTCTAAAAAATGATATGATGTAAATTTGGGTCAATGTTATTCATATGGTTGACAATAAACAACTATGCATTCTTTCAAACTTGATGACTGGAAGTGAAACAAATTGAATTATTTGGTTCCCTAAAGCTAATTTCTCAATACCTTAAGGCTGTGAGCCCAAGTCAGTACTCCTGCTGATCAGGGCTTCTGGGAATTGAAGTTCAAGAACAGCTGGAGTGCCAAGGTTCACCATCACAGCCTTAAGACAACAAGCTCTTTGCCATCAAATATCTTCCCAACAAAGGGGCACTAAGTGAATAGCTAAACTACTTATTATTGTCCTAACCTGTGGTTTTCTCCCTATAATATTCTTATGCCATCTATGAAAATTTTTGTGGGCTTCAGTTTCCTCTTCTCAACAGACTGATAATTTTTTCTCATCTCCTCTTCTCCTCATGCCTTATCCTTTTTTCTTCTATGTTTCTGAACATGTTAAGGCTTGTCTAAAATGACCAGATTTTTATTTGTCTAGCTATCAGTCATCCAGTACACTTGTAAGAAGAATCTAAAGAAATGCAAAAGCATTTTTTTCCTGGAGAAATTTAAGTGAGCATCTTATTCAACCTAGAATAATGTCTGACATGAAATTATTATTATTATTATTACTGTATATAGTGGTACTACTCAACAACTCTGTGATTCTGCAATGCAACATTTCAATTGCAACCAGAATGGAATGATATAGATAAGAATGTCACAAGGAAGAGCTTTATGAGTGTTTTATTAATGCTACTTTAGGTTAATGCCTTCAGACTGGTGTTTGCTTGGCGGGTTTTCTGTTTCCATAATGCACAATGCATTCTGTAGAATCTAAAAGAGTATAATGCCTCCATACTAACACTTTTTATCACTTCAGTTTGTTTGTACACCTAAGAAGGGGGTGCTTTAATGTTGTTAGTTTTTAATTAAAAGGCATTTAAAGACATCAGTTTAAGGCAGGAGTCCTCAAACTTTTAAAGCTGGGGCCCAGTTCACACCCCTTCAGACTGCTGAGGGGCCAGACTAATGGTCCCGCCAGTGGTGGTGGTGGTGGTGGTGGTGGGAGTGGTGAGGCATGGGGTGGCCCTGCTGCTGCTGCTGCCGCCACCTGTGGCAGTGCCTGCGGCAATGGGACCATGCTAAGCCACCCACCACTCTCCCATGCACCGCCACTGCCAGCACTGCCGGTAACCACCCTGAGCCATCTATCACTCCACCCCACTCTGCTTCCCTGCTTAGTGGCCTGGAGGAGCTGCTGTATGGTGTGGGTGAAGTAGGCGTCCAGGCTGTCCTTCTCGCCCATGCTCAGCCAGAGCAGCCCCTGGGAAAGATGTGGGTGGCCACATGCGTCTGCCGGGAAAGAGACGCTGGGCCAGAGCAACCCCTGGGAAAGATGTGGGCAGCCACATGCATCTGCTGCTTCCACCACCACCACCTCAATCCTTGTTCCTTCTGCTTGTCTTGCCGTGTCCCTAATGGTGCTTCATAGCAGGGCAGATGTAAGCTTTACAACATCCACTCTGCTATGGAGCACCGTTAGGGACATGCCAAGCCAAATGGAGGGGACAAGGATTGAGGCAATGGTGGTGGTGGAAGCAGTGGCTGGAGGGAGAGTGTGGGCCATATCCAGCCCACAGGCCATAGGTTGAGAATCCCTGGTTTAAAGGCATCAAAAACACTACCAGGAAACCATTGATTAGGATGTGAGATAGAAATGCCCATTCTGTTGGACAGGTTGGGAAAGCATAAAGTGTGACTCCTCCCTTCCCAGAATAATCTCCTCCAGTGGCCCTTCATGCATTTTCTATGTCCCTTTTCTTCTCCTTTCTTCTTTGTACGGGAGAAGTTCCCCTTTTTGTAAAAACTAAATGTGAATAAATAAATGCACACATGATAAACCTATTGTTTTTCTTCAAATTACTTTCTAAAACCAGTCATGGGAATTGTAGCTTAGTAAGCATGGTAAGAGGTTACACATTGTTCATACAGCTACAGTTCTCATGTTGCCTAGGAAAATAGGGTGATTAGTACACTAAATTCAGCCTGTTGTACATGTGCCTATAATGTCACATGAAACATATTTCATTTAGATCAGCAACAGGTAATGAGTCATATTCAGAAACAGAAGCCATTTATTAAGCACTTTGGTAATATTTGTGTGTACTTTAAACAAATAATTATGCTTATTTTCAATGATGTGGATTTGTCATTCTCTTTTAGTTTTTCTACCTGAAATATGTAATGAAAGAATCTAGTACTGCAACTTCTTATAGAAACAACAATTATAATAACAATAATATAATCATTATTGATGGTCTATTTATTTAGTACAATTAAATGGCCTCCTGATAGGCCTTTTTTTTAAATGACGGAAACAGCATGTGAGTCATTCTTTTGATATATTTGACTATGTTAGTTAATTTTAATTTTAGACTCAAATAATTGAGAAAAAGAGTGCAATCAAGACCCGGGTACTCCTTGATGCATTGAGCGCCCAACTCTGTCCCAGCTCTTGGGGACATGAAATGAGCCTCATTTGGGCATTCCCAGAGCAGAGTTTCTTCTACAAAAATCTTTTCAACCCTGAATAATTTCTGATATGAAATTATTATTATCTTCCATCTCCATTTAAATATAATTATCAAGTAACTTTTGAGTTAGAAGTACACTCTTGGCTGTTCAGGGAGTTTGATATAGCTGGGATAACAACTTTTTCAGGTAATATGTACCCTTAGCTCATAGAAGGATAGAATGTGCACCTCAGAAAAACTATAAATGCACACTTAAACCAAGGACCACATCTTTAAGCCTCGTACGACACCAGGACAACCATGGCTCCACTGACCTTTTCTCCTATTTGAATATATAGTTCATAAAATGCAAAGAAGGTCACCAGGCATTAAGTAAAACAGGAAAAACTATGGCTGCCTTCCCAGCCACTGCCATGGGGGCGTTAGGGCTATACTGTATACCCAAAGAAGCAAATGATAAGACTAGCAGATGGCTCAGTCACTTACTCTTCAAATCACTAGGGAGAACAATATTTGTCTACTCTTTTCTTTTATTTGGCCTGATCCAGCAGCAGTCCTTTCCTCTGCACCTCTCCTTTCACTCCCTGGTGCCATTCTTCATAGAGTCAATTTGCTGCTGTGAATTGAAATGCTGGATGACCTGCAGCTGTATGGACAGGTGGCCCACTTTCATACAAGGATGGTGTTGTGTTTGAATACATTTATTGCTGTAACATTTTGTTAAATAATTGGGATCACTACGATCCTCCATTTTGTCTCCTTCTTCTTGGTCTTGAAATATTGCGGGGCTGCGTTCCCACCTAAACTATGTAGTCTTGTACAGTGTTCACTCCGGTTCAATAATGTTTCAGTCACCCCACTCCCCTTCCTGTTGTTTCCTGCCCAAATGTATCCATTTCTGAGTGTATATATTTAGCAGTGCTGCGCCATTGCTCTCCATGTTCTGACTGCCTAATAAAGTTGTTTGGCCCTGTTATGCTGCCTGCTTCGCATTTCTACCAGAACATCAAATTGGCGACAAAGGTGGGATATGGCGTCCCATACACCTACCCTAGCTCCATTCGACGTGGCCGCTCCAGAAAAATGGACTCTTTACGAGCAGCAGTTCAGGCATGCCATGGCAGCCCAGGACATCATCGATGACAAGTAGAAGCACTCCTGTTTCCTGTCACGGTGCAGCCTGGCCACCCTTGAGCTGGCCACGCACCTCGTGTTGCCCAGGGACATCAATACCGTTCCACTGGCTGAGAATCTGGGGGCTCTCCGGACCCACTTCCAACCGAAGGTGTCCATCTTCCTGGCCCGGGTGGTGTTGCACAGACGAGTTCAATGCCCTGGAGAGTCCGTAGCTGACTATGCCTCTGCGCTGAGGCTGGCTGCTGCCCCGTGCCAGTGGGACAACCTGGAAGAAGTGTTGCGGGTTCGCCTGCTTGCCAGCATGCAGGATGAGGAGACTCAGCACTGGCTTATGGTCAGGGACATCCTGACCTCCAAGTCGGTTCTCCGGGAGCCGTTTGTGTCCGAGGCTGTGAGGTCGGGTGTCAAGTCATTCAAGCATAGGCCTGCCACATTCCGGGTGTTCAGAGTCCGCTGTGCAGGTCCATCGCTGTTTTTCACCTGCTCCTCTGCGTCTTCAGTGTCACTGGCATCTACGTCCATGTCGGGGTCCGGGTCCAGTGATGAAGACGGTGAGGTCTGGAAGGTCCGGAAGAAGACTTTGGACAAGTCCACCACCGAGAGGGCCCATCGCAGGTGCGACAGCTGTGGAGTGAGGCATGACCACCATCAGTGTCCCTTCAAGAATGCTGACGGTCATCACTGCGGCAAGAAGGGCCACATCGCCAAGGTCTGCAGGCAATGCCAGAAGCAAGTCCCGGAGCAGACAACCGACTGAGCTGGAAGGGAGTTTACATTTCAAAGATCTCCACCATGGAGCTGTCTGTCCACCGTGTCTCCAGCGTCTCCAAACGTTTCTTCATGGAGGTCCAGCTGCACGGCGTTCCGGTTAAGATGGAGGTGGATTCCAATACGTCCTACTCCTTCCTACCCCAGCGGGAATTCTTGAGGATCCCCCAAAAGTTTTGCCCCAAACTACGGGCTCTGAAGATGTCTCTCCGAGATGCGCAGGGTTACCAGATCCTGGTTCTGGGGTGGGGGATTTTTCCATTGAATTAAAAAACATCGCAACAAAGCTACTTCTTGTAGTGGTCAAACGCGGCACAAACTGCTTGCTTGGGGTGCAGTGGTTTGAGCCACTAGGGCTTAAACTGTCCAGCATCAAAGCCATCCATGCTGACCCAGTGCAGGACATTTGTAACGCGCACCCGGCAGTTTTCAAAAAAGGACTAGGCAATTACAGGGTCCCCCCAGTGTCTTTTGACCTTGACCTGGCTGTGCGGCCGATACGCCTCAAGCCTCTCAGGGTGCCATTTGCTTTAAAAGACAAGATTGAGGCCGAGCTGGACAAACTGGTGGGCCAGGGGATCTTGGTTCCGGTGGACTCCATGGAGTGGGAGACATCTAGTGTGACTGCGATCAAATCCAATGGGGAGGTGAGAATTTGCACAGATTTTAAATACACTATCAACAAGGCTATTCAGCCTAATGCTTACCCGGTGCCGGTAGTTAGCCACTTATTGGCTGCTTTACATGGGGGCAAATGTTTTGCCAAATTGGACTTAGCACAGGCCTATCAGCAGTTATCTGTCACATCTGCTGCTGCTGTGGCCCAGACCATCATTACACACAAGGGGGCCTTCAAGGTAATGTGCCTTCAGTTTGGGGTTATTGCAGCCCCAGGTATATTTCAGTCACTTGTTGAATGTCTTTTAAAGGGTCTCCCCGGGGTCCTCTCCTACTTCGATGACGTCCTTATAACTGCTGGAAGTGAATCCAAGCTTGCTAGCTGGTTAGATCGGGTGTTACAGGTTTTGGAAAATGCAGGGTTACGTCTGAGAAAGGACAAATGTGTTTTCCTTGCACGGGAAGTAGAATTTATCGGGTTTAAGATTACTCCCGAGGGAGTTAAACCCTCTGATTCAAAGGTTGCTGCATTCCGCAATGGCCCCCATCCAACCACAAAAACTGAGTTGCAGTCCTTCCTAGGTCTGCTCAACTTTTATCACTCCTTACTACCAAGGAAGGCTTCCGTAGTGGAGCCGCTACACCGGTTACTTAAAAAGGACACAGTCTGGCGGTGGGGGCAGGCCCAGGATCATGCGTTTCGTGAGTTAAAAGAGCTTCTGTCATCCGAAGCAGTCTTGACTCACTTCGATCCCAGGAAACCTGTGATCCTTGTGTGTGATGCTTCACTGGTGGGGGTGGGGGCTGTCCTGTGTCATGCCTTAGAAAATGGGAAGGAAGTCCCTGTTGCATTCTATTTAAGGTCCCTATCTAAAACCGAGCGCAACTATGCCCAGACCGACAGGGTGGTTCTGGCCATAGTTGCTGGAACAAAAAAGTTCCACAATTTCCTCTATGGAAGGGATTTCACTATCATAACAGACCACAAGCCCTTGCTGGGGATTTTTGTTACTTCTAAGATGACCCCCAAGATTCTGTCCCCTCACATGTTATGCTGGGCCATTTTCTTAAATGCTTATCAGTACACCCTGTTTCACCATCTGGGTAAGGATATCAGCCATGCTGACGCACTGTTCTGGTCTCCATTGCCGGACCTGGGGGAGGCAAATTGCGAAGTTGAGCAGGATCTTCAGGTACTGCTGATCGAGTCTCTCGACTCAACCCCCCCCCCCATAGTACCTTCAGACATTGCTAAGGCAACAGCACAGGACAAGCTCCTGTCCTAGGTAATTTCTTGGGTTAAGAAAGGTTGGCCCACATCCCCTCTTGCTGAGGAGTTCAAGGTGTTCTTTAGAAAATGGTTCAAGCTTTCGCTCAAGAGAGGTTGCCTCCTCTGGGGACAATGGGTGGTCATTCCTACCATATTAGGCTATAAGGTGCTTAGGCTTCTACACATTAGTCACCCTGGTACTGTGCGCTCCAAGGCGTTGGCCAGAAGTAACTTCTTCCCCTTTCCACCCTGCCACCAACGGTCAGGTGGAACGTCAGGTTTGCACTACAAAAGAGGCACTTGCCACATGGTTCAGGGGACATTGATGTACAACTTTGCCAATTCCTCATGTGCTACCGGACAATGACTCTGGCATCAGGGCTGTCGCTGGCCGAACTCCTAATGCATTGGAGGCCGGTCTCATTGCTAGACCAGTTGGCTCTTTCCAGGGTGGAGGATAGGGGTGTTAATCTTGAAATTGCTCACAAAAAAGGTATTCTCAGCCGGGGATCCAATGCACTGTCGGAACTATGTGGCTGCAGGTCCAGCATGGATTCTGGGCATTGTGGTGGAATAAACAGGACCAGTGTCCTATCATGTCAAAACAGGTACTGGTTTGCTATGGCGGCGCCACACCGACCAGCTCAGACATAGGGTGATGGAGTTTCAAGAGGTACAATGTGATTCTTTTCATGGTAATTCCACGTTAGGGTCCTCCCCCACCCGCTTACTCCCAGGGGGAGACAAGGACAGGGGCTCGGCAATCAGTTGTAATCCCCAGCTTTCTAATTCTAGCCAGCCCCAATTCCACTGGAGGTTGTCCGCAAGCCTAGAGGGTGGAGATGTACCCTTTGATTTACAGGACTGGGGAGAGTTTGCAGAGTGTTCCACCACTCGTCCAAGCGAAAAGCGGGGCTTTGATTTCTCCCAGGGAGCCCCCCATCCTCCTACATTCAAGTCTACCTCAACTCCCACCCAAATGAGGCAAGCTTTCATTGAGTCACCCCCTACTCAAACTTCTCAAAGGTGGGACTTTTCGTTGTGTTTTACCCCTCCTGATTCTAGCTTTAATTTCGAGTGATCCCCTGCTCCTGCTTCAACCAAACAGGGTTTTTATTTAGTTTGCCCTCTCCCTGGCTCCAACTCCAAGTTGGGACAATGCTCACAAAATGCAAATGGTTCAGCATGGGCCCCCAGTACGGGGTATCACTTAATGGAACCTAGTCTAACTAGGACTTCCAAACACAGTCAGGTGTCAGTATAGCACAAAAGGGTTTGTGGCATACCTGTCAAGTTTCGGGAAATTTCTGTCAAACCCCTATATTTTACACTCCTTCCTGCCATCATCCCATATTAGTTAGACTGTAATTAGATTAGAGTTAGACTGGAGGCCAGCACAGGATAAGCTTAGCTGTCCAGTTTCCCGTTTTGGCCAGAAAATTTCCCTTATTTGACAGAAATTTCCCAAAACTTGACAGGTATGGTTTGTGGGCCTCCACAGTGGCTAAGGGACTTTGTCCCATCCTAGGGGGGAGGGATTTTGTGTTTAAATACATTTATTGCTGTAACATTTTGTTAAATAATTGGGATCACTACGATCCTCCATTTTGTCTCCTTCTTCTTGGTCTTGAAATATCGTGGGACTGTGTTCCTGCCTAAACTATGTAGTCTTGTACAGTCTTCACTACGGTCCGATGACCTCCCAGTCACCCCACTCCCCTTTCTGTCATTTCCTGCCCAAATGTATCCATTTCTGAGTGGATACATTTAGCAGTGCTGTGCCATTGCTCTCCATGTTCTGACTGCCTAATAAAGTTGTTTGGCCCTGTTATGCTGGCTGCTTCGCATTTCTACCAGAACATCAAAGATGGTGTCGCATTTCTCTCATAGAAAAGAATTTAAAGCATTCAAAGAGTCACCCCATTACTTATTGAATCAATTTTAAATCCAGTTTTTTTCTTAATCCTTTGTTTTAGTGGGCTTTGTATTTATTTGCTTAAGGTAGAAATTAACATTCCCTATCCAAAAAACAACATCCAGTACAATGTACAAACAATGCATTTCCTTGTGCATGATAAAAATGACACAAGAATAAACAGCACACTAAGCTGCAATCATGATTTGTTTAATCTGAAGTCAACATTGCTCATATCTGGGTTGTAAATTGTCAAAAACATGGATATAAGCAGACAGATAAATGGATTACATTCATCTCTCAAGTTACTCTTATGAGAGGATGTACATTGATTGCACTATGTCTTGATGCTAACAAGAAAGTATGATATTCTGTCTTTCCATAATTAACTCCTTTTTAACTCTTAATAGAATCTCTAATTTTCTAATGCTCTCAATCCATGCTAAAACACCTTGAACTAGGATCCAACCTGGCATTCAGTCTTTTTTTATTCCTTAATTTTTTGCTCTGATTCTTAAGTTTTATTGCTAGTTCATGGCATGTAAATGTTTTGTGGTTTTTATGTCATTTGAGATGCCCCCCTTTTTTGATATTTTATTGTTTTCTGCTCTTATATTCATAAATTTCCTTGAAGGCCTTTTCCATTGAACAAGATATACTTATTCTAAATGAACAAGTAAATATAGTTTGGTGTAGTTAATAGGTTGTACCACTGATTCCTTGGGCATGCAGAAACAACAACAATAAAAGGAGAACTGAAGACTGCACAAAAGATACCAGATACTCAGGCAAAAACAGGGCTGGATTTACTTGGGAATAGCAACAACACTGTCTGTTCATTGGAAAAAAAATTGAAAATGATCAGCGAGGGACAGGTAACAAACAGCAGGAGATATTCTTGTCTGGTGGCATGTTCTCTTTAACATGTGGTAGCCTCACATCCTGACACATTTTTACTTTAACAAATGTAATAGACATCCCAAATTGAATTGCTGAAAGGGTTTGGAAATAGAGCATAATATAGCACTATAAGATATCATTTTGAAAGATAATATCACTTTCTACCAAGGAAATGATTCAGGGAAGTAGATTCTTAAAGGTGTTTTCACATAAGTATTTTGTTTGGCAATCACTCTGTTTTATTAAATTTCCCAGGAGTCATCATCTTCTGCTGGTAATCCTCCATTGTTTTCCTACTTTCATCTTGTCTTTGTTTTTACCACAGAAAAAACTAGTTCAGGAGGGAAAGATGGAATAAATATACAGTACTTTTTGACTGAAAGCACCTAGCGCAGGGGTTCTCAACTGTTTTCAGACATGGGACAGACCACTCCCCCTTAGACAGCTGAACAGACCAGACTGGTGGTTCCCACTGCAGTAAATGTTGCTGTAAAATGTGTCTGCAGCTGTCGTAAATGGATTTACAATGGCCACAGACTCATTTATGGCTGTAGTAAACACATTTAAGATGGCTGTAAATGAGTCTGCAGCCAATTCCAGTGGTGGAAGCAGTTGCGGCTGAAGTGAGGTCAGGGTCTGGCTTATTTTGCACCATGGGCTGGATCTGGCCCATGAGTCATAGGTTGAGAACCCCTGCCTTAGAGCAACAAGACCTGCAAAAAACAATACAAAATCTTATTAAAAACATACTTGGTGTTCCAGGATTCTAGAATGTGCAGGGCCTAGAGAAATGATAGTTTACAAAAGCATATTGCTTTGGGTAGTCATCTGGGTTTATAAATGTGTATAATTTTTATAAAGTTTTGTTATGTATTTTTATTGAATTGTTTTTACACTTTATGTGTTTTGTTGTGCACCTCTGCAAATAGTGCTTTGAAACTAAATTAAGGGGGTGGGTAAATGATTGAATGAATAAATGAATGAAATTTGGAGGGAAAACTGGACATCTGAAAGTACACAGAATGACAAGTCTGCACTGAGCAAAAGCAAGGGCTGCAAGAAAGAATAACTGCAAGATATCACAGAGAGATGATTTATAACTAGAGGCAGTTTCACTCCAGTGCCAGAGGTCAACTGGTGGATGCTTTGAATAACAAAATAGATTTACCAACTAGTCTTCCTCACACTCAGTTGTCCAGGGGGGATTGTCAAGGTGTGGTACTATGTGCATATAGAGTGTTAAAACAATTAAAGCCTAGAAAATGCAGTCCTGAAAATATACACCAGGGGTTTGCAACCAATGGCCTGTGGGTTAGCCCCCGACACCGTTCCACCTGGCCCACAGCGACAACCTTGGAAGTGGAAGTGGACGCACCCATGCATGCACACATACCCATTCATGCACACCCATGCACACCGCTATTGCATTCAGCCCACAGCGCTGTCTCGGGGGTGGGGGTGGGGAGTTCTCCAGCCAGTGGCACGGTAAGCTTAAGAACCCCTGCTCTAAGGACCTGGACCATAAAATTTGGTATGCTGTCACTATGGCAATAATGTCAAAACATTTTTTGCTATTTCTCTGCAGAGCTTTCTGTAGCAATGAGATTTCGATGGACTAAGACTCTGTAACTCCAAGATCCTGGAACATGAAGAGACTATACAATCAAAATATTGTAAATATTGCAAGGATACCAGCTGAAAAACTTAAGTTTCTTGTGTCTGAGAGGAGAAAGCTGTCATTTTAGCATCAGTGACTAAGGATTTATCTTTCTCTAGTACAGGGATTCTCAACCTGTGGCCCATGGGCTGGATGCAGCCCACAGCACCATGTCATGTGGCCCACCACCTCCTCCACCACTCCAGGAAGTGACATTTGGTGGAGGAAGGGCAAAATAGCCATCTGGCCCCTGAAGCTGTCTGAGGGAGCATGGCCCCTTGCTTAAAAAGGTTGAGAACTCTTGCTCTAGTATATTCAAAACATTTAAGTGGTGCATCATGCAAACATTATGTTTTGTTTATTTGGGGAAAGGCATGGCCATTATTATGAGCTTTGGTCATAAAAGAACACACAGACTAGATATATGCTAAAGAAAATTTTGAGCAATATAGGATTGTATTACTACTGATATAAATATTTCCACTGAAAACTTTCTTAAATTTATGGAAGGAAATAAGTCTGATGTGTTCTCAATTGAGCAACAAATGGTGTTAGAGAACTGCAGAAAATCAGCATCGATTGTGGAAACCAAAATCTTTTGTAGATGTTTGGAAATAGCTTTAAGAGATATTGACAACTTTTGTGTGTTAGACTGGAAGACCCAGAGGATAAGGAGAGAAATTACCATGATTTTCTGCATTTTTAAACTAGAATCAGAGATGAAGTTCTGAAGAAACATTTAACAGAGACTTCAGTTACCAGAACTGTGTTCATCTCTCAAACATACAGAATGAGATCATTGGACTTCATAGAGAAATAATCCAAAAAAGAAAATTGTTTCAAAAATAAACACAGCAGAGTGTTTTTCTATACTAGTGCATGAGATGCAAAGTGTATCAAGGAAAAATAAGTGGAAGTGATGGCAAATGAATAGTGTGGTATTTCCTCAGATTTATACCATTTGAAGATGTAAAGGTTCCTGAGCTAGCTTCAATTATTACTACAACTCTATCAGAGTTTAGTATAGATTTAAAAAAAATTGGCCAAGGATATTATGATGCTACCATAATGAGTGGTAGATGCAAAGAAGTTTGAACTATAATTTCCAAGGGCTGTGGTGACTCAGAGATTAAGAAGCTCACCTTGTGTTAGATCCGGCCTTATAAGCACGAGTCGAGGACAACAATGAACAAACAGCAACAGGCTTTATTATAACAGTCAACAGAGTTCAGTTGGCTATACATTCCTAACAGAGTCAGTCCCTCCGGACTCATGCCCAGCAATAGGCAAATGCTAGCTACCTGTATTGTAGCATATGGAGGAACCCAGGCTTAGCGCACCGTGGCTACCTGTGGAGAAGGAAGTATAGATCTGGTCCGGCCCCACCCTAGCTTGTTTGTGGAGCTTATATAGAGTCTCCCCGGTGGTTGCTATTGGACACAATGTAGTGACCCACCGGACACACGTAACCAACCAATCAAAATAGGGAATATATGAAAGTAACCAATGGAGAGTGGGATCCTAAACTATAACCAATGGTAGGGCTTGAATTAGCATGACCGACGTGCCCTTTTTGCAGGGGATTTCGTGTCACTTAAGGCTTTAATTAAGGATGGCGGGAAACTGCCATTTTCCATTGCAAGAGCACTCCCTGGGCTACTTGTGAATGTACCTTAATACACAACACCTTGTTAGCTGGAAGGCCGGCAAGTTGGCATTCGAAACCTAGGTACTGCATAATGGATTGAGTGGCCGTCTCTTGGGGACATGAAAGGAGCCTTATTTGGACTTCCCTGAGCAGAGTTTCTCCTGCAAAAATCCTTTCAACTCAGATTATCATCATCATCATCATTATTGCCACCACCACCACCGCCAACGCCGCCAACGCCGCCAACGCCACCAACGCCACCAACACCAATGCCAACACCGACGATGTTTTTCTCCAGCAAAAATCCTTTCAACCCAGATAATTATTATTATTATTATCATCATCGTCCTTGTTGTCGTCGTCGATCTGTTTGAGTGACCATTTGTGAATTACAATCCAGAGCCTACTTCTTTACACTCTTTAAAAGAGGTGTTAAAATACCATGTGCTTTCATTCAGCCTCATTTGTTTGGCTGGAGTACACAGAAAGAGCCTCTTTAAAGATTGTGGATACCTTTTACAAAGTGGCTGGAATACAATTAGTGACCGCATGACCAGTATGAGAGTGCATTTTTTGTTAGACCTGGTCTCAGTATAGTATCAGCTGCAGTGACATTGGTTTGCAACCAAGTCAATTTGAGAAGATTCACAGCCTGTCTGCTTTGATTGATATCTGAATATTCCAAAATATGTGTGTGTGTGTGTGTGTGTGTGTGTGTGTGTGTGTGTGTGTGTGTGTGTGTGTGTGTGTGTGTGTGTATGTGAATAAACATTTCTGTAAAGTTTGTATTTGCAATACTTGTTTCAAGATAAATAGAGAGAGATAGAGGGGGGGGGAGAACACCAAACAATGTTACATTTGTATATTTCTGAATAGTGAAATCATATGAAAATGGGGATAATAAAGGGTACTGATCTAGTATGGGGAGGGGTTGATACCAGTGGTGGGCTCAATTTTTTTTTACTAACACACTGTGGCCGTGGTATGGTGGGTGTGGCCAGGAGAAAAGTCCTGTGTTGCACCTGAATTAGGACTACTTTATTTCAAAATTTGGATGGGTGGGGCCAGCCAGAATTTCTGCTACTGGTTCTGGCAAACTGGTACGAACCTGCTGATGCGCACCACTGGTTGATACTCAATAGTATTCTAAAGGCTGTCTTCACAGAATGGGTGCTGATCACATAGGTAGATGAATTCTTTCCAAGCAACTCTGTGATTAGGATATCTAGCATATCTTGGGCTTTTCATTGGCATCTGAGTCATAAATCTTGAACTTTAGCTTCCAAATTCTGTTACGGTGTTATTTTTGTTTTTCCTGAGAGTTTTTTTTAAAAATTCAGCTTTTAAACTCCTAAAGAGTTAGAGCAATGTCCCAGAATTCAGAGAGCCGTGCTTTATGATTTCCTGCTTCAGAAATGGACACTTCCCTCAATTTGCTTTGGAATCGAAATAAATCCCAAATTGGAAGCACATGCCTATAACTGGAGGATTTCCCATTTATTCTTACAAGATTCTATCACTTGTGCAATATTCAGTTTTCATAAATAGAACCTTTTCTATCAATCTTTGTAGAAACTAATGCATAGGCAGATTTTTCCAAACTACACCTATGTGTTCCCATCCACTTGTCAAGTATTCAACTTGGGAGACAACTGTCACTTCCAAACCCAGCCACTGCTATTTATAAACATCAATAAGTGACCCGCTCCAAAAATAAGGTTCCCAACCTGTAAACCTTCCTGTTGCTGAGACTTGAATAGGAGAATGATGTGCAGACATTAGCAGGTATACATGCTTCAGTATTTATGTTTCTTAATTATGTGAAAAGCTTCACCTGCAGTTTTTGGCAAATCAAACTCAGTTAAATCCACAAGGAAACAAATGGCCATTTTGTTTTTGTTTTTAAAATTAAACATACAACCAAAAGAAAAGAAAAAGAACAAAACACAAAACCCAAATATATAACAAATCAGAACAATAAATCTATGTGCACCCCTCCACCCATGGGACTTTGGAGATGAACAGGGATATGTGAAATAGTGGGGTGGAGGAATTAAAAATACATTCATAAATAATTTTCACAACTGGCCATTTTCTAACTAAGTCTATTGAAAGGGCTACTGTGAATATTAATGATGGTGGGATTGCTATGCACTGTGAGAAAAGTGGCCATGTTAGCTTTTGTGCTGTGGTGGTGGTGGTGGGGCTTTACATACATAGTTCTTAAGTGACAATGCAAGCGCGGCGCCAAAATGGCCGCCGCGCTCTTTGCGGCCCCCCCCACAGGACAAAGAATCCGGGTAGTTAGGGGCGTGGCCAACTCCCTTATAAAAGGGGTGGCCACGAGGCAGCCGAGCTGCCATTTTACCTCAGCGACGGAGCGGAGAAGTCTTTTCCCCTGTGTCTCCGTCGCTCCTTAGCTTACCGGGAAGCCTTTTGGTAGCGGTTCTTCCTTTTCGGCTTTCCTTTGCTCTAGTAGAGATGCCTTCGAAGAAGAAGGCAGCTTCGAGTGCGGCTCGCGCTGTTAGGAGGCGCAACCCAGGTCGGAGGACCGCGGTGCCGCCTCCTCAGCAGCCGCCCTTGCAGGCACCGGCCGGGGCTCGCGAAATGGGGTCTATGGCCCCTTGGCCCGGAGTGGGCGAACAGAATGCGGGCGCGGAAGGGATTCCGGCCCGCGAGCGGTGGACACCGCTCCTGCACCTGCCCACCCTGTTGGGCCTGCTGCTCTTGGGTCGCAGCCTCCCCCTGGGCCCTCTAGCCTTGGGGGGTGGTGCGGCCCCCTGCCTTGGCAGGTTACTCCACCGACCCTGCCGGGCTCCGGTGCTGGCCAATGGCCATATTCGGGTCCTGGGGTATAGGGACCTGTACCCACGCCTGGACCGGGCGGGCCGGCCGGCCCTTGGCCCCAGGTCGACGTGGCAACCTTACTGGCCCGTATTGCGGCCCTGGAAGCGTCGTTGGCTTGGGCCAGTCAGGCGGGGGCCCCCTTTGGGGTCCCTTTTGCGGCGATGTCGGCAGGAGGACAACAGCCGACGGGGAGGGTTGAGCTGCTGCAGGCGCGTGGCGCGGTTTCCGCCACTGCCTCGCAGCTCCCCAGTCAGCAGCCAGGTGCGGGTCAGGCCCCGGTGGTGAGCTCTACGTCGGTCGTGAGCTCCGACGCCCCCAGTGGGCCAGAACCCCCGGTGGGGGCGGCCCGCGGGGGTGCAGCATGTGAGTATACGGTGCAAGCAAGTACATCCACACACATTCCCAATATGGGGGGGACTTTTCAATGGCCTTGGCCTCGCGCGGGTGGTGCGGGGGCCACGCTGTTGGCACCCCACCCGGCGACGACGACTGCCACCCTGGGCAATGGGGTGGGTACTTCTTCTTACACTGTTGGGAATGTCCTGGGGGTGGCTGGGCTAGCTCAGGCCCCTTTTCCTATGCCTGCGGTGCCTTTTTCGGCTTTGCCGACGGCTGGGTATTCCTTGCCACTGGGTGATCACTTGGCACAGACTACCAGAGAAAAGATATGGCGGGGGGAGTATGTAGATATCTTCTCACTCCTGAACAGAGAGCCCACCAAGGAGGAAAGGGAGGGACAGGATGAGAAGGACAAGGAACAGGCACGTCGCCGTAAGCCGCCACGTACCTGGGCCAACTGGCTCCCGGCTTATTTAATATACATGGCGGTGTACTTGAGGGCGCGGCCGGATTTGGCTATTCCCATGGTCCAATATTTGGACAACATATACAGGGCGATGGTTGATTTCCCAGGCCCCTCGTGGTTAGCCTATGACGAGGAATTCCGTATGAGGATTCCCCTTCACCCCGAGATGAGATGGGACGAGCCGTGCCAGAGGCTTTGGCTGTTGTACATGACGCCCACACGCCCCGCCCCGGGGGACAGATACCATTGTGGACATGCGGTCCAGCGAGCAGCTCCGGCGCAGGTTACCCGCCAAGCGGCGGGGCAGGGGGTTCCAGCCTGCCTGCTGTGCTGGACTTTCTCGTCCAATGGTTCCTGTAATAGGAAGAATTGCAAGTACAGGCATGAGTGTCCCACGTGTTCGGGCCCCCACGCAGCCTCCGCCTGTCCCAGGCCTGGAGGGACACGGGGCAGAGGGAGGGGCGGACAGTGGGCTGGCAAGACTGCCACGGATGGAGCTGGTTCTCCAAAAGGCCCCCTCCCCAATTAATGTGGACATGCTGGAGCGTTGGCTCGCATCGTACCCAAAGGGGGAGGATGGGGAGTATCTCCTTCAGGGTTTTAAGCAGGGATTCCGTATCCCTTTCATGGGTGATAGGTCCCCTCAGGATGCCCCCAACCTTTTATCCCTCAGAGGTAGGGACGACGTGGCTGCGGCCAGCATTAAAAAGGAGTTAGATGCGGGCAGGGTCGCTGGACCTTTCCCTGCACCCCCGTTTCCCAATCTTAAGGTGTCGCCACTGGGCTTGGTCCCCAAAAAGTCCTTAGGCGAGTTTCGCCTTATCCATCATTTGTCCTACCCAGCCGGCCGATCGGTCAATGATGCTATCCCTGATGACCTTTGTTCAGTCAGGTATACATCGTTTGACCATGCGCTGCGCATGGTGCGCTCGTGTGGCCCGGGTGCCCTGCTGGCCAAGTGCGACATTAAGTCAGCTTTTCGCCTCTTGCCAGTGCATCCGGGCGACTTTGAGTTGCTGGGTTTCAAATTTAAGGGTGAATATTATTTTGATAAGGCCATGCCTTTTGGCTGCTCCATATCATGTTCGGCCTTCGAGCGTTTTAGTACCTTCCTAGAGTGGGCTTTCGTCCGCAGGTCAGGGTCCCGGTCTGTAGCCCATTACCTGGATGACTTTTTATTCGGGGGTGAACGGGGCTGGGACACGTGCACACGTCTCCTCAACACATTTCAGACGCTAATGGAGGAACTCGGTGTCCCTTTAGCGCCCGAAAAGACCGAGGGCCCATCTAACAAGCTAGTATTCCTGGGGGTGGAGATTGACACAGTAGCGCAGGCTTCTAGGTTACCGGGCGATAAGGTGTCCAGGATAGTGGCCCTTATCTCGGATTTGCTGGCCAAGCGTAAGGCATCACTGAGGGAACTGCAGGTGCTGCATGGTCACCTCAATTTCGCTTGCAGGGTGGTCGCACCGGGCAGGGCTTTTGCCCGGCGCTTATGCGACGCCATGGCAGGGTTATCCAGGCCCCACCATAGAGTCAGGCTTACCCGGGGTATCAGGGCAGACATGTTTGTCTGGTTGCAATTCCTGAGGGAGTTCAATGGGGTCTCATTTTGGAGGTCTGACCTCCTGGCATCCCCCAAATTTCAGATCCAGTCTGATGCCTCAGGATCCCTGGGTTATGGGATGTACTTCAATGGGAAGTGGGCCTATGGTGGGTGGCCACCGGCCTGGGCAGGCACGGGTCGCCTGCGGGATCTCACATACCTGGAATTTTTCCCTATTCTGGGGGCTTTGATGCTATGGGGCGAGCAGTGGGCTAACTCGGTTGTGCATTTCTGGTGTGACAATGCTGCTGTTGTCCACATTGTCAATGCACAGACTTCCAAATCGCCCAGGGTTATGGAACTAGTGCGCCATTTTGTGCTGCGCTGCCTGCGCCTCAACGTCTTGTTCAGGGCCAGGCATGTCCCAGGGATTAATAATGATATTGCTGACGCTTTGTCCCGCCTGCAGATCTCCCGGTTCCGCGCCTTGGCCCCAGATGCGGAGGAATTTCCCTCGCCACTCCCGGACGAGATGTGGACTATTGGCAAGGAGAGGTGAACCGGGCGATTGGCCTGTCACTAGCGCCACGCACGCGTAAGGCGTATCAACAAGCATTCAATTCTTACAGGGCATTTTCTGCTCAATTTCACCTGCCAGAGACCTGGCCTATCCCGGTGGACCATGTTCTGCGGTTCATGGTTCACCTGCATACACAGGGCCTCGCACCTCGCACCATAGCATCCAAGCTCTCGGTGTTGGCTTTTATGGCCAAAGTGGGAGGTCATGAGGACAGCACCACTGACTTCCGTGTGAGACATGTTTTGGAGGGGTGGGTGCGCGAGCGCGGGCGTTGCCCGGACGACCGGCACCCCATTTCCCCAGGGGTTCTTACCCAGTTGGCCCGGGGCTGGCCAGGCCTCTGTTTTGATCATTATGAGGCAGCCCTTTTCCATGCAGCCACAACGGTGGCATTTTTTGGAGCGCTCCGCATCAGCGAACTTGTGATGCTGTCTAAGGCGGATGCAAGTTGTAGGGCACTGGAACTCGAAGATGTCTATGTTGCCAAAGACTGGGCCCAGTTGAGGATACGCTCCTCTAAAACAGATCAGCATGGCGTAGGCAGTGGTGTAAGACTGCTACGGTGTTCTTTGGCAGACATCTGTCCGGTTGGTGCCCTACAGGAGTACCTGGCACTGCGTGGCACGCACCACGGCCCGTTTTTCTGTCACCAAGATGGGTCTCCCCTTACTAAATTTCAGTTTTGGAAGGTGACAGGCAGAGCCCTCACCAGGGTGGGCCTACCAGGTGCCCGATATGGCACACATTCATTCCGTATTGGTGCAGCCTCTACAGCAGCTGCTTTTGGGTACTCTGGGGCTGACATACGTAGCATGGGGAGGTGGGGCTCGCAATGTTTTCAGTTTTATGTGCGCCCACTCCCGCCATGAGTACCAATCCAGTCACCTTACCGCCTTTTTTCTCAATTTTCTTACAGACCCTGGGTGTCGTATTACACCGGTGACAGTATGGCTGGTGGGCCACAGCTATGTGCACAGGGCAGCGCGTTACGCTGCGGCGACAGAGTGGGGACCCCGACTGGGACTGGGTGAACACGCCAGTCTCACATGGCATGGTAAGCCTGGGATGTTATGGCGGGAGCTGCGGCCTTTCCTTTTTTCTGGCCTGGGTGCTGACCCGCCTGACATTCTCATCATCCACCTGGGGGGCAATGATTTGGGCCAGGTCACCGGCTTATCGCTCAAGCATGCGATTTGCGAGGAACTTGCCTACTTGCATTATGTCTGGCCTGCCACAACCCTGGTTTGGTCGGACATTGTCCCGCGACATTCTTATAGAGGGGGCGTTAACCTCCTGGCCCTTGACCGCGCTAGGCGCACGGTCAATAGGGCGGTGGCGCAGTTTCTTGCCGACAGGGCTTGGGGATGGGTCAGTCATCACCCCGCTATTAGCCTACAAAATTATGACTTGTACGCACGGGATGGGGTCCATCTGTCGCGAGGAGGTATGGACCTCCTGTTGGGTGATTGGCGAGCAGGCCTGTTGACCGAGCTGACGGTCTGGGGGGGGCATCAGGCCTTCTTTGAAGCCCCTCCGTGTGGCGGGTAGCACTGGTAAGGTAAACAGTATGACCCACAGGTATCGGGCAGGTTCGCAATTGACTGGACAACACTAGACAGGAATAAATTAGTTAAACGTTGTCCGGTCAACGATGAACCAGGCGACGGGGTGATGACGATAGCTAACCAGCATGCATCACCCCGTGATTTCACGGATACGCGTCAGAGGGTGGGGTCATGAGTTAGATATTGACTACGGTCAACAATTTGTTTGTTGTCAACAAACAAATTGATACAAATTGATACATTGTAGCCAACTGCCGTTGGCAATTTTGGGGTGGTACCTTACCAGTGTTACGTCGGCCTGCTTGCCTTAAGAATTATGATTGGTCGTTTTACCAATACAAATTTATAATTCGGACTAGGGCATTGTTGTGTCCTAATGGTTTGATCCTCCACACGGATAACAATGTATCTGAACCAATGTAACCTTGCCTATGGGTAACAATGTAACCTTCAGCTGTATCACATAAACCCTGTAATAGGACGCGAGCTAATGACCACCAGCTGGCAGCAGCGAGCGTCCAAGCTCTCTTGGTCCAAACTCATCAAAGGCAACAGCGCGGGAAGTTTTCCCGCCACCACCTACACCTGGACAAGAAGGGCGTGACCAGCAATGACGTCACGCAGACAGTAGCCAATGGGCTATCATGGAACCACGTTCAAATGTGTTACTACTGTATTTAAAGAGCTATTGATCCGCCATTACCTCATGTTCCCTCTGACCACCATGCAATAAACCTGAGTTAACCCAGCCCGAGGCTGTGTCCTGTGTCTTGGTTTTCATGCACCAAATTGGCGACGAAGGTGGGATTATGGATCCCCAAGGAGCAGCCAGGGCACAGAGCGGGTTCAACATCACCAAACCGCAAGACTGGGAGCTTTTTGAGATGGACTTCCAGGCGGCGCTGGTGGAACTCAAAGTCAAAGAAGACGATGAGGAGAGGAAGAGGGCCATCCTCACCAGAATGCTTGGGATAGAAACCAAGCGAACGCTGGTGGGCATCATTGCACCGAAGAAGGTGAGCGAATTCAAAGCAGACGACATCATGAAGCTGCTGCGTGAGCGCTTCCGACCCTCGAGGGCGATGTTTCCCGCTCGGAGCGCGTTTTGGAGGCGAGTCCAAGCGCCGGACGAGTCGGTTGAGGCATTCGTAACAGCCATGAGGATAGCCGCCGGCCCCTGCAGATGGGACGACCTAGAGACGGCCCTCAGGGACGGAGTGCTGTGTGGCCTGAAGGACAAGGAGGTGCAGCGCAGCTTGATGAACAAGGAGCCACCACCCACGCTGGCAGAGGTTGTAGAGGCCGCGGAAGCCGCGGAGTCCACGAATGCTGGAGTGGACGAAATGCACCAGTGGCGTGAGTGGCGTCCTAGAGCCGGCAAAGCGGAGAATTCGGTGCACGGAAAGTCCGGACAGTCGGTGCACGCAACCCGACGGGCCTCAAAGTCGTCTACGGAAGGCAGCGACGGTGAGGAGGTCCAAAAGGTCCGAAAAGGGGGGCGCCGCTGCGATGGTTGCGGAGCGGCCCATGAGCGTGCGAGGTGCCCATTCAGGAAAGCCGAGTGTTACACCTGCGGCCGTCGGGGGCACATCGCCAAGGCGTGCAGAAAACGGAAGGAGGGCCGGAGGCAGTCACAAGACCGTTCAACCAGACCGGACCGTCCAGCAAGGTCCAAAGATGGCGCCCAGACCACGAGGAAGCAGGACGGCGTGGGCCGCATCTCGGACGACAGCGAGGACGACGCTCCAGTGTTCAGCGTGTCCGCGGGACAGTCCCATTACTTCGTTGAGGTACTAGTACAAGGGGCCCCTATCAGGATGGAAATTGACTCGGGGTCCTCCTATTCTATAATCCCCCAGAAAGAGTTCTTGAAAATCGACCCCCACGTGCGACCCAAACTTAAAACGTTGAGGTCCACGCTATGAGATGTACAGGGGAACAGCATTCCAGTGTTGGGGGTCGGGAAATTTCGGGTCAGTTTTAAGAGACATTCTGCGGAACTGCCCCTAGTTGTCCTTAAGGGGGGAAGTTGTAGCCTCCTAGGGACGCAGTGGTTTCAGCCCTTAGGTTTGTTCATAGGCGGAGTGCATACCGTGGGGGTGGATCCAATACAAGCGGTGTGCGACGCGCATCCCGCCGTTTTTAAAAAAGGACTTGGAAAGTTCAAGGGACCCCCGGTAGCCTTCGACCTAGACCCGGAGGTCCGCCCGATAAGACTCAAACCGCGCAGGGTGCCGTTCGCACTAAAGGACAAAATAGAGGCGGAACTGGACAAACTGGTGGGCCAGGGGATTCTTATTCCTGTTGATTCCGCGGAGTGGGAAACTCCAATTGTAACAGCGCTGAAGGCTAACGGGGAGGTGCGCATTTGCGCTGATTATAAGTGCACAATTAACAAGGCGATCCGCCCTAATGCATACCCGGTGCCGGTGGTCAGCCACCTTCTGGCCAGGCTGAATGGGGGAAAGTGTTTCGCTAAACTCGATTTGGCTCAAGCTTATCAGCAACTCCCTGTAACTCCCGCCACGGCCGCGGCTCAAACGATAGTCACACATAAAGGGGCGTTCCAGGTGTCGCGTTTACAGTTCGGCGTGAACTCGGCACCCGGCCTTTTTCAGTCGCTTGTGGAACGCCTCCTGAAGGGGCTGGAGGGGGTGTTGCCTTATTTTGATGACGTGTTGATAACAGGGGGGAGTGAGGCCGAACTGGCAAAGAGATTGGATAAAGTTCTGACTGTCTTCGAGAAAGCGGGGCTACGACTGAGAAAAGACAAATGTGTCTTTTTCGAAACTGAGGTTGAGTTTCTAGGGTTTCGGGTCACGCCAGAGGGTATTAAGCCGTCCAAATGCAAAGTAGCCGCCATCAAGAATGCCCCTCGCCCCACATCCAAAACCGAGCTACAGTCATTTCTGGGGCTCCTCAATTTTTACCATACCTTCCTTCCACGGAAGGCGTCCGTGGCCGAGCCACTCCATCGGTTGCTAAAAAAGGAGGAAACATGGATGTGGGGCGACGAGCAAGAGAGGGCGTTTAAAGAGTTGAAGCAACTCCTAACATCTGAGGCAATCCTGACGCATTTCGACCCCAAACGGCCAGTGGTCTTAGTCTGTGACGCATCCCCGGTGGGGGTGGGGGCGGTGCTTTGCCACGTGTTGGACGACGGAAGGGAAGCCCCGATAGCGTTTTATTCAAGGTCCCTGTCCCAAGCAGAGCGTAATTACTCGCAGACCGACAGGGAGGCATTAGCGATAGTAGCGGGAACCAAAAAATTTCACGATTTTCTGTATGGTCGGCCGTTCAAAATCGTGACTGACCACAAGCCCCTATTAGGAATTTTCACTGCAAGTAAGCCCACGCCACAGATCCTGTCCCCAAGAATGCTGAGGTGGGCTATTTTTCTCAACGCATACCAGCATGAGTTGGAATACCGGCCCGGGAAGGAGATCAGCCATGCCGACGCACTCTCGAGGTCTCCTTTGCCCTTGTCGGGCGTCCAAAAGGAAAGGGCAGAGAGAGATCACCAGGTTTTGTTAATAGAGGTTTTAGACTCACCCCCAATAGTACCAGCCGACATTGCCAGGGCCACAGGCAAGGACAGAACGCTAGAGAAAGTTAGCTCATGGGTACAGAAGGGGTGGCCGGCGTCATCCCCAGGTACGGAATTCGACCCATTTTTTCGAAAAAAATAGAGTTGTCCCTAGAGAGGGGCTGCCTTTTGTGGGGCCAACGGGTGGTGGTTCCTACGTCCCTGCGACCGAGGGTACTCGAACTGCTGCACGTCAGCCACCCGGGCATCGTCCGGTCCAAGGCGCTGGCCCGGAGTTACTTCTGGTGGCCACAGCTGGACGCGGACATTGAGCACATGGTCGGCACTTGTGAGGCATGCCAGGGCTCCCGACCAGAGGCGGCCCGTCTTCCGCATAGGGAATGGGACACAGCAAGGGGGCCATGGTCCAGGCTAGACCCAACGAGAGTCGAGGACAAAGGAAAAAACATAGGGTTGGCAGTCTCGAAAGGTTTCGCCGCCGGCGATCCTGTTCACTGCAGGAACTACACCAGCGCAGGTCCAGCCTGGGTGCCAGGGACGGTTGTGGAACAGACGGGGCCAGTGTCGTACCGGGTCGAGACTAGCACCGGTCTCCTCTGGAGGAGGCACGCGGACCAACTTAGGCACCGAGTGAGTGGGGGGCCGGTCAGTGGAGCTCAGCAACAGGACTCAGCGTTAGGGTTCTCCCCCACCCGTTTAGCCCAAGGGGGAGACAGCAGCGGACAATGGTCCCAAACAAGGGGGGAAAGCAGCGGCCCCGACTCATACCCTTTTGATACGCCAGTTCTATCAGAGGCTGGGGAAGGGGGAGAGGAGTTCGTGACCGCTGCCCCCGAATTTAATTCTGATTTTGATTTTGCGAGCCGGGGGGGTTTTCGGGAGTGTTCCCCCACCCGTCCAAGCGAGAAGAGGGGTTTTTCGTTAGCCCCCAGTGCCCCCGGTTCTTCCCCAATAAAGCACACACCTCCCAACAACGCCGCGGAGCCGCGGCAAGTCACTAACGAGTCTCCCTCTCCAATTACAGAGCAGGAAACCAGGGGACAAAGAGAAGGTAGCAAACCCGGGGGAAGGCAGCCCGCACCGAGACCCCAGCGTGTTCGAAATAAGCCATCTTGGCTGAGAGACTTCGTCTCATCCTAGGGGGGGGGAGTGTGGTTTCGAGACTTCGTCTCATCCTAGGGGGGAGGGGTGTTGTGTCCTAATGGTTTGATCCTCCACACGGATAACAATGTATCTGAACCAATGTAACCTTGCCTATGGGTAACAATGTAACCTTCAGCTGTATCACATAAACCCTGTAATAGGACGCGAGCTAATGACCACCAGCTGGCAGCAGCGAGCGTCCAAGCTCTCTTGGTCCAAACTCATCAAAGGCAACAGCGCGGGAAGTTTTCCCGCCACCACCTACACCTGGACAAGAAGGGCGTGACCAGCAATGACGTCACGCAGACAGTAGCCAATGGGCTATCATGGAACCACGTTCAAATGTGTTACTACTGTATTTAAAGAGCTATTGATCCGCCATTACCTCATGTTCCCTCTGACCACCATGCAATAAACCTGAGTTAACCCAGCCCGAGGCTGTGTCCTGTGTCTTGGTTTTCATGCACCAAAGGCATTGAATCAATAAATGTGGCCCGATGCTGTTATCCACTTTCAATGTTGTCTGTGTCCGTTATTGGGGGGGTGCGCCTGCAAATTCACTTGGCCAAAGAACCTTAGTTCTAATCTCATGAACCCACTAAGTTTGGCTCAGAGAAATCCAGCTAGTTACATTTAGATGTAATGGAAATAAATGGGATTTAGATTTAATCATTTGCTAACTTCTCATTACTCACATGATTTCAATGAGCCTAAGAATGTATTGCTTGAAACCTGGCACTAACCCACTGAGTTTGCCAGAGGCAAGTCACTACCTCTTTCAGCCATTATTTCTAAATTGTAATATAACTTTTATGAAAATTGGATCTCCAGTAAAATACTACAGAGTTGTGGGTGAGTCTGGATAGCTGGACCCAGGAATCTGTAGGAGGGATGTGTGGGCTGAGATGGGTGAGAAGAAAGCTTTCATATTTGATTCAGATATTTATAACCCCAGATAAACAGTTTTCAATACATGACGCCTACAATTATGTTGGCTGTTGATGACGATACAAACTCTAGCCAAGATGAAAAGTCTCTACCTGTGACTCATCGTTACGAGAGCGATTCTAGGTGCTCCTCTGCCAGGCAACATCTCTCATGCCCTGGGAGTGGATGATTAATGCTTTTGTTTTGGTGCTTTCAATTCTGGAAGGCAGTAAATTTTCCAGTTCTTCACCAACATTTTCATGGCTTTGCTGCAAGTTTTGTTTCTGGGACTGCACTTCTGTGAAGCCTTCCCATGTCTGACACAAATGGGTATAAGGGCAAGTCCAGCTCTACCATTAGGCAGTGTGAGGTGGCCACCTCAAGGATATCATGAAAGAGTATCATAAAAGTGAAGAAAATATGTTATTCGGCTTTTTATGCCAGTTAAAGGGAGAAGTGTGTGTGAGATTTCCTGGCTCATTTCTCAAATTAGTTCATAAACAATAAACAATAATATGTAAAGTGCATTAGTTATACGGAGACTGAGATATCTATTTTTATAATAAACAAAGAATGCAAATTTGCTATTGCCATTTGATGGGATAGATTGGCATGGAGCAGGCAGGTGAAAATATATTTAGCCAGCCATCCTCATCATAGCAAAAACAAAGGAAAATGAAACAAAAAAATCCAACACATCACGCCACAATGGCTAACCCAAAATGCAGCACTTTACCACAGCCTACCTTTGGAATGAGCTTTGAAAAAAGATAAGAGGTAGTGGTACACAGATGCTAAGAAGGCTTCAAAGAGGTCTGTTTGGACACTAAAGGACAAAACATTTGTTTGCCTAACCTCCTGGGATCTAGTTATGGCTTTTCGGGACAGGAAAAATGTATTGTTTTCAACCTCTCTTCTACAAACTCTAAATGAGGAGGGGAAACACTTTTATATCCCCCTTAGCAACATTCTGTTTGTTATTTATTTTCATCCGGTTTCTTTGGATGCTGTCTAAAGAAATTAATTAAAGAAGGATATATTTGATTCTTGTTTCAGCCTTTTCCTTGGATTCCTGTTGGTGGGTATTGCCCCTAATTAATCACATTTTCATTTGAAATCACTTTCTTAATGATCACCGAGCTTTTTCTCTTCACTAACTTTTGCTTAATGCTTTAAAATAACTTATTTAAATGCAAGTGTTTATGCCAAAACAGTATCTTTATTGAACAAAGAAAACTCACTTTTCTGCTGCTTCAGTCTGAGCTAATCGCTCAACAGCATCTATGTTTTCCTTGTGTGTGTGTGTGTGTGTGTGTGTGTGTGTGTGTGTGTGTGTGTGTGTGTGTGTGTGTTACTTCCAGCTGTGCAATACACATCAAAAACATTCTGTGGTTCTTCAGTTTGGTAAACTATGCTACTTCTCTTTTTATTTCCAAAACAATTAGTCTTTGTTTTCTTTCAGCAAACTAAAGGAAATTACTATAATATTCTTCTCAGTTGTATCAAGATACAGGATAATTGATTTCTTCTCCCCACTTCAAAAAGAATGTTGTTTTGTTAGAAAAATGGCACAAAGAAATCTAAAAATAAATGTTTTTAATTGAATTATAACTTTTTCTGTTGTAAAAACACAATTTAAAAGATATTAGTGATGAATTCATCATTCTGCCGAAAAAACTAAAATCTATTCAGTGATTATGAAACTGGAAAGTCTCTCGTTCAAAGTCTGCTGTAGGCATAAAGTCAACAGAAGACCACAGGCTATCTTCTGGCTCTCGTTCTTAATCCAAATGGGTATAAGGGCAAAACCAGCTCTACCATTAGGCAGCATGAGGTGAGGGTATCATGAAAGAGTATCATAAAATTGATGAAAATATGTTATTCAGTTTTTTATGCCAGTTAAAGGGAGAAGCATGTGTGAAATTTCCTGGCTCATTTCTCAAAATAACTGACTTTGGATAACAGAACACTTTGAGTTGAGTAACCGGGATTGCAACTGATACTCTACATCAGGCAGCAAAATGTCTAAAATCATTAATCTGCCCTTTTAGGGTTGCTTTCCCTGTTCTCTTCTGATCAAAGGATGACAATTTCATCTCATCTCTCTCATTTTAAGGAGCCAGAAACATATAGGAGTCTACCTCATCCTCTTATCCATGTTAAAAGGGCAAATTTATTTTACTTTTATTCACTTACTACATTTGTATTTCATCTTTGTTCCATGTGATCAAGGTATTTACATGACTCTCCTCCATCCCAATTTATCCCATCAAATGGCATTAGTAAATTTGCATTATTTGTTTATTATAAAAATAGATACCTCAGTCTCCGTATAACTAGTATACTTTACATATTATTGTTTATAAACTTATTTTTTTAAAATATTGGGGTTTTTATTCAATGGTCTGATTTATTTTTAAGTACAAGAAAGCTGTAAGTACAGGGAAGTTGTACAAAAGGCTACTTTGTAGAACAATTGGTATTCATAGATTATGTCTGGGATGAATGTCTGAATTGTCAGAGTATCATGGTATACCATTACAGATCTTGCATTACAGGTAATTAGATTTCAAGACTTACATCCTAAGTAACTTGTAAAAACTGAAAGAAGTTTAATAGGACATCAAAACCCATAACAGCAGAGGATAATTAAAATTAACTAGGTTTATGTAAAACAAAGTGGAAGCTGGTATGCAGGTGTCATGGAATTGGTGAAATGAAAGGACAGTGATTCAAAAGACCCTATGGAAAACTGAATTCCATTAGCTGATGTTTGGAATAGATGGATAAAAGAAGGGAAGAAACAGAGAAACAGTTTCTGTAGGCATTGAATTGAGAAGAACTCGCAGCTAGACTAGACTCATAGAAAGGAAGCCTTAGAGAAAATTCACTAGGATTTCAATATCATTTCCATCCAAACAGCAGTATCAGCCAATCTACACAACAGGTTAATTTTCTAGATACCATTGTGAAGCTACAATATAAACATTTAATACAACACTGATGACTGGAAGGTCAACAGGTCAATACACCTACTGGAATGCCTTCAATTCCATCCTGAACATAAAGCAAAATCCATCGTTTACAGTCAGGCCCTCCTGTACAATCATATCTGCTTGGATCCAAATGATATAAATTCCAAACTTAAGGATTGACAAAATGCATTTTTCAGACTACAACACCTATCCATGGTTAAATAACAAATTAACCAGGCTAGACAAATGCTAAGAAAAAACCTTCAGGTTTCAGTTGGAAAGAAGGGAGTAGGAGAGGTGAAGTTATTTTAAGAAATGTTACTCCCTTATGGAAAGTTCAGGGCATTTTGAACCTTGATTTGTGGAAGGTTCAAATTCAAATTCAATTTTATTTACAGTCCATGACCAGTATAACAAGAACACAAAAACATAAAAACCACATCCTAAGCTAGACTGGACAGAGGTAATAAAAAGAAATTATACTACTAATAACCTACTGAGAATTGCAATAGAACAGCAGGCCACCTATCTAAAAGAACAATATTACTAAAATCCCTTAATCTTATCTTATCTTATATCTATAAGAGGTGTGGTCTTGTATGTGCTCAGTAGGCCCACACACTCTTGGACGGATCATGCTGGAACTTGCCACACACCTTCCTTGGCTTTGCAAGATCAGCACTGGGGGTCCTGAACCCCATTTGGGGATGTATGCCCCCCAAAAAGGGTCAAAAAGCCCCCCGAAGGGACAAACGACCAGGGAAGGTGGAAGTGCACACGCGCAGAAATCCATGCATGTGACATGGCCTGACTGGTGTTCCAAGCGGCAGTGCATGTGCAGAGCTGGCCGAGGAGGTGACGAACAAGATGCCAGTGGCCAAAATGGTGGCAGTGGAGATGGTGGAGGCCAGGCCACTTGAGGAGGAGGAGGCGACCCACCAGTAGTAGTGCCAGGCTGTGCCACGGCCAGGCCAGGCCAGACACTGCCCCAATGGGATCCCTCTGCCATGCCCCCTCACACAGCTGACTGGACCAGAGCGGTGAGGAGTGATGGCTGCACAGCGGCCCTGGCCCTGAAACATCCACCACTGCCATTGGACGCCCTTGGTTGGCCCCAGCCTGGAGGGAGGAGTCGCGGGAAGCTGCAGCTGTGTGGAGGGCCAGGCCTTACAGCCACCAGATGCCCCACTGTCACCACGTGACCTCAGCCAGCACTGGCCAGGAGGTTGGAGCAGCGAGGAGTGGCAGCTGTGTGGCGGGCCCGGCCATGAACCCACCACTACCACTGCCAGACAGCCATACATGATGCGGCAGCAGCGGGAATGGCCCAGGCCCGGGACACCTCAGCGGGAGCCCAGGTGGCTGAGGCGGTGGGGGAGCCAGACCCTGGGCAAGGCCAGGCAATCGGCTAGTAATTACTAAAACCTAATGCTGTGAAGATAAAATGCTAATATTTACAAGTAAAGAAGAGGGATTTAATTTAATTCTTAGATTTCTATGCTGCCCACTTGGGTGAACCCGACTCAGGGCGGCGTACAGCAATTAAAACAAATAACAATATAACAATACAAATAGATATAGATAAAACAGATTAAAACCCTAAATCAAGCACCCAGCAACCCACCCTACTACTCCTGCCCCATTTAAAAGACTAAAAAGGGAATAGGAGGAATACAGAAATACAAGATACAAAAGGAGGGACAAATGGACTCTAGCTGGAAATAAGCCAATTGGCTGGGGCCATATTCCCATTAGGACCCCGTAGCCTCGTTACAATGATATAATATGTTCTCTGCAGGAGTTTTAATTTACTAAAACTCAGTAAATTATAGCCAAACCAATAATTACAAGGATAAAGAGGGAACTTAATAAAATAGTATAGATCAGCTGTTCAGTGCGGGAGCAATCTCAATAAGCTATAAAGCCACACTAGACTTCCTAGACAGCAGCCGATGTATCCTGCGAGCCTTCATACAAAAACCCACCACTTTGCGGATGATGGCAAAAATGTCCTGGAGTAGGAAGGAAATTTGTTGGGCAGCTAATTTTCCTGTGCATTGGTGCAGCAGAGGTATTATGAATTCTGCATGGGTGTCCCTATAGAATGAGCAAAAAAGGAGAACATGCTCAATCGATTCAACATCCTCACCACCACATGGACATAATCGTTCCGAATAGGGTATCCCATTATATCTGCCCTCAAGTACAGCTGAAGGCATGCATCCACAGCAGGCCTGAGTGAATGCCAGCTTATAATTAGGGAGATTTAATTGCTGCAAATAGGCTGCAATCTGGTACCTGATGGAATAGTTGCAATAAAAACCAGGAGACTTAGCCATATCTTCTGGGACAGATGGTTGAAGACCCAACTAGAGGTACAAGAATCCTTGACTTGATCCTGAGTAATACTCAGGATCTGGTGCAAGATGTTAATATGACTGATCCAATAGGGAACAGTGACCACAACTCAATTATGTTTAACATGATCATAGACCACAAGTCACTAATAAAATCTAACACAGAGATAAAATCTAACACAGAGACCTTAAATTTTCAAAAAGGAAATTTCCCAAAGATGAGGAAACTAGAAAAAATGAAACTGAAAGGGAAAATTGAGAGAGTTCAAACACTCCAAGAGGCATGGAGGCTGTTTACAAAAACAATAACCGAGGCCCAATTGGAATGCATACCCAAAAGGAAAAAGGGCACTGCCAGGTCCAAGAGGACTCCTATGTGGCTTACAGAAGCTGTTCGGGAAGTGATCGAAAGCAAGAAAAGCTCATTTAGAAGATGGAAGGCTTGACCAAATGAGGACAGCAGGCAGAAACATAAATTCTGGCAGAACAAATGCAAAGCAACAATCAGGAAAGCAAAGCAAGACTTTGAGGAGCGAATAGCTAAAAATACTCAGAGAAATAATAAAGACTTTAAAAAGTACATTAGAAGTAAGAACCCAACGAGGAAGGCCATTGGACCATTAGATGACAATGGAAGGCAAGGGGTTATTAAAGAGGAAACAGAGATTGCAGAGAGACTCAATAAATTCTTTGCTTCAGTATTCACTGTAGAAGACAGGGACCACGTGCCCAAAACAGAGCCTATATTAGTAGGGAGGAAAACCGAAGAATTAAGCCAGATAGAAATAACCAGGGAGGAGGTCCTTGCATGTCTTGTTAAACTAAATGCTAACAAATCACCAGGACCAGATGGCATCCATCCACGAGTTCTCAGGGAACTTAAAGATGAAATTGCTGATCTCCTAGCCAAAATATAGAATCTTTCCCTCAAATCAGGCTTTGTGCCTGATGACTGGAAGGTAGAGAATGTAACACCAATTTTAAAAAAAAATCCAGGGGTGATCCAGGAAATTACCGACCTGTCGGTTTGACATGTGTCCCAGGTATAGTGATGGAAACCATCTTAAAAGATAGGATTAATAGGCACATAGAAGGGAAGGCGCTGCTAAAGGAGAGCCAACATGGCTTTTGCAAGGGCAAATCATGTCTCACTGGAATTTTTTGAGAGTGTCAACAAGCATGTGGATAAGGGGGATCCAGTTGACATTGTTTATCTGGACTTTCAGAAGGCTTTTTACAAGGTCCCGCACCAAAGGCTCTTGAATAAACTTACCATTCATGGAATAAAGGGACAGGTCTTGTCCTGGATTAGCAACTGGCTAAGGGACAGGAAACAGAGGGTAGCACTAAATGGACACTTCTCCAAAGTGGAGGGAAGTAAAGAGTGGGGTCCCCCAAGGTTCAGTACTGGGACCCCTGCTTTTCAACCTCTTCATAAATGATCTAGGAGTAGGAATAAATAGCAAAGTAGCCAAATTTGCTGATGACACTAAATTATATAGGATAGTGAAAACTGTGAGAGATTGTGAGGCGCTCCAGAGGGATCTCTTGACAGTCCAGGGAGTGGGCAAAACAGTGGCAAATGAGTTTCAACATTAGTAAGTGCAGAGTGATGCATGTTGGGGCAAAAAACCCCAATTACATTTATAAACTGATGGGATCTGAACTCTCTGCGACAAACCAGGAAAGGGACCTTGGTGTCCTGGTGGACAGCTCAATGAAGGTGTCAACACAGTGTGCCTCAGCAGTGAAAAAAGCCAACTCAATGCTAGGGATCATTAGGAAGGGTATAGAAAATAAGTCAGCAAGTGTCATTTTGCCTCTTTATAAATCTATGGTGAGGCCTCATCTGGAATACTGTGTACAGTTCTGGTCACCATACCTCCAGAAGGATATTATGGAGCTGGAAAAAGTGCAAGGGAGGGCAACCAAAATGATTAGGGGACTGGAACACCTTCCTTACCGTCTGAGGCTGCAATGGTTGGGCCTCTTCACTCTTGAACGACGGCGTCTAAGAGGTGACCTGATTGAAGTTTATAAAATCATGCACGGTGTGGAAAAACTGTTTTCCCTATCGCATAACACTAGAACTAGGGGGCACTCCATGAAACGTTTGGGTACTAGTTCTTAAACAAATAAGAGAAGGTACTTTTTCACCCAGAGGATCACTGGTCTATGGAACTCCCTGCCAGATGAAGTGGTGACAGCTGTCAGTCTTGACAGCTTCAAGAAAGGATTAGACAAGTTCATGATGGACAAGGGTATCAATGGCTATAATTATGGATACCTAAGGACAACCTCCGGGTTGGAGAGATAGGCAGGATATCTCTCAATGCCATTTCCAGGGAATCCTAAGCAGGTGAAGGCATCTGCTTGGGAATCCCCTGAAAAAAATGGTGAGCCACTGTGTGTGACAGAATGCTGGACTGGATGGGCTGTGGCCTGTTCCAGCAAGGCTGTTCTTATGTTCTGATTTGTGGAAGACTCTGGAAATTGGATGACGAGTATAAAGCTAGGATGGAAAAATCTTTAGTTTAGCTTCTCTGAGGGGAAAGGCTCATCTACTGTTTCACCAATTACCTTCCACTCTCTGTATGCCTTAGAACTATGCTGCTGTAATGTAAGTAACAGAGTGGAGGCTCATTTTTATTATGTAGTTCTATAAAGTTCTATAATCATAGAAGAGGCCTGGCTCCACAGAAATCCTTCCCAGTACTCAAACCTGAGTGTGATGTGGCTATCATGAAAAGACTGTAAAGGTAAAGGGTAAAGGTCATCCTTTCTTGAAAGCCAGTCTTATCCCACTCTAGGGTTCAGTGCTCATCTCTGTTTACAGTCAAAGAGACAGCGCTGTCTGTGTTTGCAGACATTTCTGTGGACATGTGACAGGCATGACAAGACAATGAGTGCACGGAATGCTGTTTACCTTACCTCCAAAGTAGTATCTATTTATCTACTTGCAAATTTTTGCTTTCGAACTGCTAGGTTGGCACGAGCTGGGAGAGAGATGGGAGCTTACTCCATTGTGCAGTACTTTGGTCTCGAACTGCTGACCTGTTGACCTTCCAGTTATCAAGTTCAGTGTCTTAACCAACAAACTGCTGCAAATTTGTCACTACATTACTGTTTGAGTAACCTAAAGGACTGTCTTTTTCTATATGAACTTTCCCAGCTTTTGAAATCTCCAGAAAAGGCTCATCGAGAACTTCCTACAGCACATCTAGTGGGAACCTGTGAAAAGAATTTTCAGTGTTTACTCCAGTGTTTCCCAACCTTTGGTTTTTGGACTTCAATTCCCAGAAGTCTAAGTCAATTCCCCCAAGCACTGATCAGCCAATGTACTGATTTAAGCTTCTGGGAATTGAAGTTCCCCTGTGGGGTGTGTGCCCTACATTGGGAAACACAGGTCTACTCCTTGGTGCTAAAATGGCTTACTGAAGGAGGCTACAGTCACTCTCTCCCTGTTGTTTACCATCCAGGACGCACATAGCTTTCTATTCAAGTGGTCTTTTGGCAACTGACCTACTTTGCAGTGAAAGCTGGCTCTTCAAAAACTAGAAAGTAAAACCACTTTACATATCTTTACATATCAGGCATCTGGCAGAGTATTATGTACATACTGAAGCCCTACATTGTAGGGAGGCTTTGACCACTTAGAATTAAGTGATATGGCCGCTCTTGATGGGATTATTAAATGATGCATATGTGTGAATCATTCTATACGATTGGAACATGCTATAGAATGGGAATGATAGAAGTCCATACTTAGAATAGTAAGATTTAGTGATACAACAACATGTGGTACTGCAATTAAAATGCCCCTGTCCTGGTTTCAATAATCCTAAATTAACATCTTGCCAGTTACCCAGCCATTCCTTTCTGTGATGAACTTCCATAATTATTCTTCCTTACTTTATCTCATTCACCATTCTTTTCCCTTCGTTCAAAACTATTATAGTGCCCAGCATAACCCAATATATAATATAGACAGTAAAAGACCCATAAGCACACAAACCAAAAGTCATTGTCTTTCTAAATTATTATGAAGAGGATTTTTTGTATCTTCGGATTAGAAAAAGGAAATGTGTTAAATCTTTCAAAATACAGATTAATCAATTATGTATGCCAAGGAGGTCGCTAGAATTAGCAGTGAAAAGCAAAAGCGAATTTCATGAGTACAATATATACCTCAGGGATCTTTCAGACTCAAATCCGTCAGATGGATGTAGTCTGCCTTCTTGTATGTCCATAAATCCCATGAATGTCAAAAGGACACTGTTAAATTACAGCCAATCCAAAACTTGGGCTTAGTTTGAAGAGAAAAAAAGAAGGAAAAGCAGAAGTGGAAGGGTTTGGGAAAATCCTAAACATAACAGCAGTTTCCTTTTATCATTGCCCGCTTTTAAATTTCAATGAACATTCAGAGGGCCCTTTGAGTGGTTGAAAGCCCAGCAGTATTTCTCTGTTTGATAAAAGCATGGAAAAATATTAATGTCTTTGGCATTAGTCCATGTCAACCTAGAGCCACAAGGGTGAAAATTGTGATTTACTGCTATCACAGTTCTGAGCATAAACTCTGAAAAAGCACTTAGTTGCTGAATTTGCCTTCCCATTGGTTTATGTCACCCCTTCTCTCCTTCCCTCCTCTGTATCTCTATCTCTCCACCAGTCCTCCTTCAAACATCCTCTAGAACAACTAGTGCCAGGAGGTGTATAGGGAGAATATGATCCTTGTGTTTTCAGTTTTATTTACTACCAATGGTGTACTATGATGGTCTTGGGCCACAATAAAGATTGATTGATACTACCAATGGCCAAGGTGTCCAGTGATAATTTTGCCAAAATAGTGTCTGTAACCACTCATCTTCAGTAGCTCCAGTCATTATTTGATAGTCACTCTAAGACACTTTTGGAATATTGCTATCCTATCCATAGCCACCATTTTGATCTATCAGGTCTAATATTCTTATGCTACACAGCTCCCCATGACCTTTTCAAGTTCTGATCTTAAGAGTAGAAGTCCTGCACATTTGAGGTAGCTTTCTTAATTCTATTATGCAAATTAGAATTTGTAAAACAACATTCAAGGGTGCAAGTGGTATATGAAAAGGACCAAAGACAAATAGCAAGCAGCAACTCTAAAAACCTGACCTTATTTCTACTGCTTATTTTACTCATATTGAGATAATAAAAGGCATACCAGTTCCTCTAAGAAGAAAGGGCACAGAAGGTTGTTTAAAAGAATCTATTAGTTCTTTATGCTACAATTAATGAAGGAGAAATATACCTTAATGGTAAAATAACCTTCCTTTTTCAAAGTCAGCAAAATTGATAACACTCAATAAGTTTGAATTTTAGAACTGACCTAAGGAAGGCTTACCCTGCAACATGCTTCGTATTTGAAGAAATACAAATGTACTTTTGAGCTTTTCTTAGAATTTGGATTTTTTAAAGAAAAATTAATTAAAAGTCATAGGCATGTTCTATTGCTTTGAGTATGTATGTATATGTATATATAGTTTTATTTTAGCATTTTGTATAAAGCCAGGGATCAGTAAAAGATTTCTGTTCACTACATCACTGGAACCCTGAGCACTTAGAAGACAATACAAAACACAAATGAGTTTCTTTTCTCAGTAATATTGTTTTAAGATGACAACATTCACATTTAGTTAAAATTCTATGGAACAGTCAAGCATATAATAGGCTACAGCATGATTATTGAAAACACGTTTGAAGTTGAACAGTGCAACTGATATGTATATGTGTGTCATAGCTGTTAAATTTTATAGAGACAGTTCCAATCAGCCAACAATTAGAGACATCTTCCAATTCACCAAACAATGTGTTTCCCCATTTTAATGAATAAATCATTTCCAGGCACCAAACTCAAAGTTAACAAAAATGACAAAGACCGTTTATAGGGAAGATAGGACAAAGCAGAAATATAAGATTAGTGTCCAGATTGAGTATTTATTTATTTATAACTCAAATTTCTATGCCGCCCAATCAGGCAAAACCGACTCAGGGCGGCTCACAACAGGATTAAAACATACATATTAAAAACAATTAAAACCCCAACATACCCACCCACCTATTAAAAACAAACCACATTAAAACTGCCTGCATTAAAAAGATGGGGAGGCTTCATTTTATAAGCCAACAGGCGGGGCCCACTCTTCCATCAGGACCCCACACCTGCCCCGCCAACCAGGTTTTTAATTCTTTTCTGAAAGGCAGCAGCTCCGTCTGCTCCCACAACTCTACTGGCAGGAGGTTCCACAAGGCCGGTGCGGACACGGAAAAGCCCCTCCTTCGTGTGCCAGAGAGGCAAGCCCCTCTGGCAGATGGAACAATGAGAGAGCCCCTCCGGTCCGCTCTGGTTGGATGGACAGACACTCTTGGGACGATGCAATCTCTTAGGTATCCTGGCCTACTACCATGTAGGACTTTAAAGGTCAAAACCAGCACCTTGAATTGCACCCGGAGACAAACTGGTAACCAGTGCAGCTCCCGAAGCAATGGTGAGGTGCAAGCATAATGCCCACACCCCATCACCACCCGGGCTGCTGCATTCTGCACCAGCTGTAGCCTCCGAATGGTCGTCAAGGGCAGCCCCATGTAGAGCACATTGCAATAATCTAGCCTGGAGGTCACCAGCACATGTGTGACCATGAGCAGGGAGTCCCGGTCCAGGAGCGAACGCAACTGACGGATGACGCAAAGCTGTGCAAAAGCCCTCCTGGCCACGGCCGGCACCTGATCTACAAGTAGCAATTCCGAATCCAGGAGGACCCCTAAGTTGCCGCCCAATCAGGTTTTTAGGGTTTTCAGGGTTCAAATATGTGAGGACAAGTTACATTTTAGCCAAGAATGGTTGTCTCTGTTCCTTGCCATAAAGAGAAAGAAATAAGGCTAAACTATAATTCAAGACAGAGAACCTTTGGTCCCCTAGAGTGCTGCACAAGGAGGACTTGTAATATTGAGCCCTGGTCAGAGCTGATGGTTCCCCCGTCAATGCTCAAGGAACCATTATCATTCCTTTTCTCTTGTATGCCTCCAGCACCTCCTCTATGTAGGAGTAGGGCCTGGTCAGCCAAGTCTGCAATGGGCAGGAAGGTGTGGAGTTGACTGGCAATGTACTAGCTCAATGACTTCCCTGCCATGGTCCTTCTCACAGGATAGCTAAATCTAAACAAGGACACCCAAACAGGGGTCCTCAATATGTGTATAGTCTTCCTCAGTCACGTGTGTCTCTGACTTGTTCAGCACATCACCCCAGATCCCTTTTTCCCTCAGACTCTGTGTTGTTATCTTCTGCTTCTCACACAGTGGAGATGCTTTATTTCCTCTTCTATCTACCCCCCCCCCCAACTTTCTCATTCTCTTCCTAGGACAGCTATACCCAGTGCCACCATCAGGGGGGGACAAGGGGGACTGCCGTCCAGGGCCTGGTGCTGGTGTGTTAAATTTTTCTTTTTTAAACTTTTTAAAAACTTTTTTACCTGGCGGCAGGCAGCGCCACTGTGCATGCCTCACCAGAGGGCTCCACCTTGACCCAGATATCCAGGTTCAAGGCTTAAGCCAGCCTTCAGCCCACGAGGTGTGCCAGTCCAGCAGAGACCTAAACCCTGTGCCAGGGCCGGAGGCAGTGGACTAGGCAGCGGCTGTGGAGGAGGGGGCAATTGCACCCCGATGCTTGGGCTGGGGTGCTCGGTGGTCTTGCCTCCCTCTCCCTGTGCTCCATCCATCACGCCCATCGCTGTATGTGAGGCAGATGGGCACGGGCAGGCAGACAGGGAGGGAGGGAAGCAGGGGAGTCTTTCTCTCCTTCTCTGTGCGTGTGTGTCTGCACATGTGCAGACACACATGCACACACAGAGAGAGAAGGAGAAGGAGAGAAAGACTCCCCTGCTTCCCTCCCTCCCGCCCTGCCTGCCTGTATCTGAGGTGGACAGGCACAGGCAGGCTGGGCAGGAGGGAGGGAAGCAGGGGAGTCTTTCTCTCCTTCTCCTTCTCTGTGTGTGCGTGCATGTGTGTCTGCGCATGTGCAGACACACACACACACAGAGAGAAGGAGAGAAAGACTCCCCTGCTTCCCTCCCTCCCTCCCTGCTCGTGCCCGTCCGTCTCACACACAGCGACGGGCGCAACAGACGGAGCGCAGGGAGAGGGAGGCAAGACCACCGAGCACCTCAGCCCAAGCATTGGGGGTGCAGTTGCCCCCTCCTCTGCAGCAGCAGCCGCCTAGTATGCCACCTCTGGCCCTGGCACGGGGTCTCTGCCAGACCGGCACACCTTGTGGGCTGAAGGCTGGCTCAGTGGGGGAAGAGCATGAGAGGCGGCCCCGTCCCTGGCACTGCCTGGGCCAGGAGGAGGAAGAGAGGAGGAGGATGAAGGAGAGGGAGGAGGAAGGCAGCCCCATAGAGACCATGCTAGGAGCAGCCCTGAGAGCAGCTTAGGGAGGAAAGCCATGGTGCTCTTCGTGCCACTGGAGGGCATGGAGGATCCGCCACCGGAGCCCAACACTGAGCCTTTCTGCCCTCCTCGGCTCCCCGCCACTGTGGTCCTCATGGAGGTCTCTAGCCCGGCCGGTGAGAACAGCCCTGTCAGCAAAGGGATAGGTCCCCTGAGTGGGCTCCCTGAGGTAAAGAAAATGGGTGGTAGGTGGGTGGGAAGCCTGAGGTAAAAAGAGAGTGAGGTAAAAAGGGACTCGGTGGCAAGTGACGGAACACCCATCCTCCCGTGTGTGGGAAATGTTTTGTTTATTAGGGGGGTTAATTTCTGAGGCGGAAAGTCCCGACCTTCTTCTTCTTCTGAGCCTCCCCCACCCCTCTCATCCCTGTAAGTTCTGTGTGCTCCAGTGTCTAGTCATACCTGCCACATGACCACGCAAAAGTCCACAGAGCAGATAGCGCTTGCTCTTCGGCTTTGAAACAGATGAGCACTGAACCCTAGAGTCAGATACGACTGGCTTTCGAGCAAGGGAAACCTTTGGCTCATATGTTGTGTTTGTGTCTAGTGTGGCAGGCATGACACTGGCCAAATTTTGCCACCCACCCCCCCACCCCCACAGATTTGGCCACGCCCACAGAAAAGCATGGCCAAAATGTGTGTGAGGGGCAATAGGATTGCTCAGTCAGGGGCCCAGACATTTCTGATGGCAGCCCTGGCTATACCCATCTCTGTGCTCACCTGAGGCCCAGCGGTTTGTATCTCCAACAAGCCTTCCAGGTGATATGGGGCAAGGGAAGACAACATGCCAGGGGTGCTGGAATCAATCCCCTCACACACATTTTCTAAATATTTATGGGATATTGAGATCTTTTAAGATTTTATTGAATCAGTCAGAAGAATCTTAGAATAAAACAAGCAACATCCTGAACAATAATGTGCCACAGGTCCAGGTCCTCCTCTAGGACAGAGAGAATGTTTCTAAAGGACATAAAGTCCTAGTTTGAAACTTCCCTCAGGCAATTGTAAGACATTTAGAGTAGGAGAACAGGATTGCCTTTTAATGGCAAAATTCATGCAATAATATCTATATGGCTACTTCTTATATCCACAAATTAGTGAGGAATCTTTGTGGAGGGGGAACCTGCTATGTACACATAATCTTTCTAGAGACATCAAACCATGCATAGTCAGGGGTCAACATCATGCGGGAGATTCCACCTGTAGAATTGGTTGACCTATAAACACATTTCTTCATTGTTTTTGTGGACTCTAGGAGCAGGGTCCAAACAGAGTGAATAGGTATCTGACCACCTTCTGATAACTCAAGGGTCCTCTTGCTTGGACAACTAGCCTGCAGAACAAGCTCATTGTGCATAGCCCTGCTATTTCCATCACACTGTTGTAAGCTGTGTGAGGGCACTGCCCAAATATCTCTAAAGGCTGACAGAAAGAAAAGTATGCCACAGAATTGCTACATTTCTTGCAGATATCCCAGTGTTTAAATGAGAAATATCAACAAAGTGCACAATTTGACTGGCAACAGGAATAAGCACTATAACAGGAGTTCTCAACATTTTAAAGCTGGGGGCCGGGTCACGCTTCTTCAGGCAGCTTTGGGGGCTGGATGGCCATTTTGTCCTTCTTCCACCACATGGTTTTTCTGGGTGTGGTGGAGGAGGTGGGGGCGCACATGAAATGGTGCCAGGGGCTGCATCTGGCCCAGGGCCATCATCTGGCCTGTAGGCTGCATCCGGCCTGTGGACTTCAGGTTGAGAATCCCTGCACTATAACAACCAAGGACAACTACATACCAAGATAGGATAGCTGTGAGTTCTGCTTTACAGAGGATAGTCTTGTATTTCAACCACAAAAGCTTGCCAATTAATTGATTTTTAAGTCATCTGATAAAGGTATTGTCACCTACATTTGTGTTGTGTAAGGACCACACAGCTTTGTTGGTTGTCTCTGATTGAAAGGTATTTTGAGCAAAGAGAAAGAACAATAAGAAAGTAGAGGGGAGGGGGCTTCATTTGCCCACAAACAGCAAATGCATAGATAGCAGACTGGACAGAAGCACAGCTTATCTAGTCATCCTCACCACCACTGTGAAATGTACTGTATTTCTACTTCAATTGTAAGTGTTCATTTGAAGCTTCTATTATTTATTCTTATATTATTTGTAAATTGCATTTACAACCCACGTTTCCACCAAGGAGTTCAAACAGCCATGCATGGCTCTACTCCCCACTTAATGACCATGTGAGGAAGTCAAATAGAGAGACCGTGACTCACCCAGGATTACCCAGTGAATTTCTGGCCAAGCACAGATATACACAAAGTCTCTTGTGTCATAGTCCAACACTCTAACCACTATACTGAATGGGCTGTCTAATATGTGAATCACCTTGTGCAATTTAACCAAGAATAAACAGCATTTAATATGGTATGCAGGGCTATCTGTGTGTGATAATTCAGCAATGCAGGGAGTCAGAGTTTGCAAAGTAAAAATACCAGGACTCACTGAGTTTTTAAAATTTATTTATTTATTTATATATTTTTAAAATTTATATCCCGCTTCTCTCAATCCAATGGATGACACTAAGCAGCTTACAAAAAATTCAAAAACACAATATCAAAGGCACAAAATTCAGAAAACACAGCATAACAATAATATGATCAAAAATACAATATTAAAGATACAATTAATAACAAAAACAAGAAATAACAAGAAATATCCAAGACCACCCATGAAATCCCCCGCCTTTAAAGTCCTCCAAGTCCAAGGGTGAGGGGGGGCATGGCCCAAAGAACGGGGCCAGGTGGAGAGGCCAGTGGAATGGCCCTCTTCACCCCCACCAGGGCAGGATGCGCAGCGGCGGCAGCAAGCTCACCCGGGCGCCCCTCGCCTTTTAAGTCCAAGGGTGAGGGGGCAGGGCCCAAAGAACAGGGCCAGGTGGAGAGGCCAGTGGAATGGCCCTCTTCATCCCCACCGAGGCAGGATGCGCAGCGGCGGCAGCAAGCTCACCCGGGCACCCCTCACCTTTTAAGTCCAAGGGCGAGGGGCTCCCCCAAAGAACGGGACCAGGTGGGGAGGCCAGTGGAATGGCCCTCTTCACCCCCACCGGGGCAGGACACGTGGCGGCGGCAAGCTCACCCGGGTGCCCCTCACCTTTTAAGTCCAAGGGCGAGGGGGTGCGGGGCCCAAAGAACGGGGCCAGGTGGGGAGGCCGGTGGAATGGCCCTCTTCACCCCCACCAGGGCAGGACACACAGCGGCGGCGGCAAGCTCACCCGGGCACCCCTCGCCCTTTAAGTCCAAGGGCAAGGGGGGGGCAAAGAACAGGGCCAGGTGGGGAGGCCGGTGGAATGGCCCTCTTCACCCCCACCAGGGCAGGAGTTGCACAGATCATGTCATAACCTGCTATCCTGCCCTACTGAGTTTCACTGCAATCAGGCCCTCAAGGAGCCCAATTGAGGCTCAGTCTATTTCACAGTTTGAGTCCCACAAATTGTTTGGGAAGAGCGGTAAAAATATTAGAATGGAAAGAATGGTATGTACAAACACATTTTAATTGGAGGACCATGTACTTTTGACTTAGGTGAGACCATGAGGGGAAGCCCTGAGGTCCCTTTCTCCTCTTGTACGGCCTGAATACAGTCCTTATGGTACCCTTATGAGGGTACGTGTGTTGATTTTACTATACATTGTCTGTGCTGTTACCTAAAGTAATTTGGAATGATTTATTTTTGGAAATCAGTTAAACCATGTTTGTTTGAAAAAAACTGTTGGTGCAGATGAAAACTGATAGAACCAGTTTGGTAAGAGGAAGCAAAATATCTGTCGAATTTTTGAAGTCTCTTTGCCATGGCTTGGGGACCATCATGCAGATTACCTCCATTCTAAATTTTATCATTTCAACACAACTGTTTCCTTAGGAGTACTGGTAATGTCAAGGATGCAATTATTGAGAATTTCTATTTTGTCTAAAGGCAACAATTTCAACACAAAAGTGCAAATGCTCTGTTCTGGTTGTTGTCCTCCAAATAAATCTAATTTATGGTAGTCCAGATGATCTACCCAGCTATTTCTGTGTAGGGATTGGGGCCACTCATGGGAATGAAATCAAGCACACACATGGGTCAAGGCACCAAGGTAAGGCAACAGCAAGGAGCGCCGAGTGACCTCTTTTATTACCTGGCAAAAATACCTTGGTCCATATGTGCCTAGTGCAGCGCACGTCCATGATAGGCTAAGAGGAAGTGGGTTCGAACAATAGGTTTTGTGTACATTGGTTACACGTTAGCAGACATATGCCAGAGAGGACAACCAGCAGACAGGGGCAAACAAGGGTTTGTGGAGTGGGGTAATTGGGAATGGTCTGGTGGGGAAGATAAGGAGTTAATGTCTTCAGGAGTTGTTTGCAGGTCTGATAAGGATTCACACTCATCAACTTAGTCAGAGGAGCATCCATGAAGGATTGTTGTGGTCATGCCTTTTGGCACAGACTCCAGGTCATGGGCTGCGTGACCTGGCCTCCCCCCATGGAAGCTGGTGGGGGCTAGTGGCTAGGACACTTTTGGTGGCTAAGGACACTTTTGGTGGCTAAGGCTGGGGCACCCCTTCATCTCTCCATTCTATATATATATTTATTTGGGGGCGTATTGCTGCAGTGCCTAATACACTGGGGCAGTTCCTCTCAGGGGGCCTGCTGGTATTGGGGTTTGAACGCTGGTATGCACCTCAAAAGCAGGGAAGGTAAACACTGAAGACAGCAGCAACCAATGATTAGAATCGCTATACCAATAACCAAGCATTGTACCATTTGTCTGACCCACTGTAGAGATGGGAGCCAGGACCATAGGTTGTCCCATAAGGATGACAGCAAATTACCAGTGTGTATATTGTTTTTAGAACATTCTGAAGGCTATCCAGCTCATCCTCAATGGTTCGGTTGAGATCGTGGAATCTTAGTTGACAGCCCATTCTCCTGAACATTCTGCAAAAACCTCCCTGTTTGGCAAGCAAGTAATCCAGGGCAATTCTATGCTGCATGATGATTTGGCTAAGTTCTTCCATCTCTGACTGGTGGTCCCTAACTATTTTCCCAGTGACATAGATGGATTTCTCTAACCGGCAAGTGAGACCAAGAATGGATCTGTGGTTCTCTTGCACAATGATTCCTGGATATAGGGCCCAGGGTCAAAACTCTGGTGACCGCTGCTGCGGAAGCTCTCCCCCTGGGGAAGGAAATGTCACTCAGCTGGACATCAGTAATGACTTTGTCCAAGCACTGTCGCCCTAATGGCCCTGTGGCCTTTCAGCATTGGCAGGGTGAGGAAGGGGGGACCTCGGGCTTCTCTACCTGTACTGGGAAGGTTAGGTACCCTAGTCCTCCACATTGATAGGTACCAGGATGAAAATTGGTGGCGATACCATTGAAGAAAAACCATAAGTTGGGATCCCACAACTGCCACCCAGAGCAAATGTCCCCGGAACCCATGTAAGCAGCGGAATACATTGGGGCAAAACCATAAATGTCCCTCC